>JAMZEH010000014.1:12990000-13617500 GCA_024699665.1 Ostrea denselamellosa
AGCCAATATTATATACATGTAGCTTCTTTTACAGAAAACGTTGTGTTTGGATACTCTGATAAAAGTATCCTTGGCTGCCATCGGGGCTGGGAAGGACTGGCAAATTGGAGATGTAGTCGTAGGAAGTTCATCCCTGGGCTGCCGACTATCTTATACAATGCAAGGGGAAGGGGTTTGGGGGAAAATCATTCATATTGAAACGAAACGAAAAGGACTTCTCTATCTAACGGTGGAAAATGCAAGGTGCGTGTAACCATAAAATGCATAGAAGACATTTCAAATCATTGCACACTGTTTGTTTAATGAATTTTCACTAGTTTATATATATATATATATATATATATATATATATATATATAGATATATATATATATATATACATATATATATAAATGTTTTAATAATCATTAAAATTCGATTTTCTCCAGAATTTCACCTAATACAACAATTTATATATCTTCAAAATTTAGCGCTTTCATATCGGTTGTTTGTTGGTTCTATATTATTTAACGTCCCGCTCGGGAATTTTTCAATCATATGGAGAAGTCACCATTGCTAGTAAAGGGATGCAAAATATAGACCCTATGCTTGGCGCTTACGACCTTTGAGCAGGGAGGGGTCTTTATCGTGCCACACCTGCTGTGACACAGGGTCTCGGGTTTTTGCAGTGTCATCCGAAGTATCGCCCCATTTAATCGCCTCTTACGACGAACAAGGTGTACTGAGGACCTATTCCAATTCGGATTGTTTGATATATATTTCTCATAATGTTAAAAGCATATCGTAAGTAAGTTACTTTTTTAAATACTACTCTGATCTGCGCACTGAAATTGATATTAAGAAGATGCTGGTGTCCCTCGTTGACAATATTTACTTAGACTGGAGATCAGGTCTTCCAACAATCTGATGGAATTCCCATGGACACATATTAAGCTCCATTATTAGTTGACCTGTTTTGGTATTCCTTTGAGGTAGAATGTTTTCAAAAGCTTCTACAGAAGAAGAAAAATATCTTGTGGCACTTCAACTCGACATTTAGATAATAATTATGTCTACGTTTTTTCTCATAAATTTACTCATTTTCAGTCATATGTCGATTCGATTCAATATATCACACACCACATAATCTTCCACATCTGCTTCATATATTGATATTTATTGAAAATGTATATTAATGGAAACTAGCAACACAACTTTGTGGCAAATGAGATGAATTCATCTATTCAATCATCAATTTCCTTTACTTGTGTAACAATATTCCACTGTCATTTGCATGTGTAGATATATCTCAACTGATTCGATATGCGAGAACATGCCCTGTGTATGATCGATATGGAAGCCGAGGAAGGCTACTGACAAGTATGTTGATGTTTCAGTGGTTTTACCAGTTCCCTTTCAGACTGGGATGCTTACTCCTCCTAGACATCCGTTCCCCCCTCTAGTATGTCCAGGGGTCCATGTTTGCCCTTCTCTTAATTTCGTATTCTTTATGGTATTTCTGATATTGATTCTTTAATTTGTTGCAATATTCTGAATGTAGAATAAATTTAACACTTAAAAGTGAATTCATATTTCCGTACATTAGGAAAACGACGTGCAGAATTTATTCCCACAACATCTAGAAGAACACTAAATCGCACATTCAAAGCGCTCATCCTTTTTATGGTTTGAATATTTGACACATGTTTTGCTCCTTAAATATAGTACAGAAATAATTGAAACGTTAAAAAATCACAAAGTTGCATATTTCCAGAAAGGCTTCATTTAACTTTAAACTTCACAGTCGTAAGCACATTGTAATTCCCTGACATTTTGGTGACGTGAATATAATAGTCACAACAGTCAATCTAAAATTTTAAAACTATACTAGGCCTGATTTTATAAACTATGACTAACATTCTGTTTACTATAGCCCTCTTGATGTATTAGAAGAGGCCGACTTATCTGTCCACTTCAACCACAGACGAGTAAAGAGAAGCAATACAAATTTTTTGTCGAATATATTGGACAGCATTAATTGGGAGGAAAGGACCAATACAACAGTACTCTTCAACCAAGAAAGAAATTCGTTCTCTCTGTTAAAAATGGCAAACAATCCAGATCCTGAAGTAGGAATATTGAATAATTCGACACGCCTTAATCACGACACAGCAGGAACACAGTTCAATTTTACATGCATTTCTTGCTTTGGAACAACATATTTGTCTTATCACTTGTAAGTGCCACGGTAATTAGAATATCATATCGAAAAATCCACATGCATAACCAGAATTGGAATAATGCATGGATCATGTGTGTATATATACCGAGGACTTTAAAAACACAACGCACGTTTTGGTTTTTTTTATTTATTCATTGAAAACATTACAAAAGTTTATCCAACATACATCGTATTGATTTTTAAAACCCATCTTTCGGTTTACCTGCGCTCATTGTTTGCGCATTGTGAGTAACATCGCAGCAAATTTTCGAGCTTTTTTCAAACATGTGGATAGGTAATAGAGGGGTTTTTCGCGATAAAACAACTTGGTGAAAGCATAAACACCACTAACAGAAAAAAATCATAACCAAGACTATGCAGCGCTTAAGCAATGGAATGCGCAATCATGCACTTGGTATGCTGCAAGCAGGCGTTAGTCAGCGCGAGGTTGCAAGGCGTTTTAATGTCCATCCTTGTACAGTTAGCCGGTGTTGTCACGTTTCCATCAGACAGGATCCCTAAATGATCACCCAAGACCTGGTTAACCGTTTGTGACAACGCCACGGCAACAAGCGTTCATATGGCCACGTCATCTGCGCAATAGGTTTACGGTCGCTACGTCCACGGCGAGAGAAATCATTGGACGTCATGGAAGGCCTATTCATCCTAGAACATTTTCCAGAATTTTGAAGCGCCATGGGATCCCCTGCAGAAGACCTTATAAAGGGCTACAGCTTAAACCGCGACGGTACATATTGCAATAGGCAAGGCAGCATCTGACTCAACGCCAAAATTGGTCACGTGTTGTGTTCTCAGATGAGTCCAGATTTAACGTTAGCTACACACACGGCAGATGTCGAGTTTACCGTCGTTTACAGGAACGTTTTGAAGACAATTGCGTCCTCGAGTGCGACAGGTTTGGAGGGGGGGGGGGGGGCGTCATGGTCTAGGGTGCAATTAACCACAATTTTCGGTCACAACTGGTCGTTTTAAATGGAACCGTCACTGCTAGTCGGTATGTGGACGAAATTCTGCAGCTTGGTTTAGCACCATTAATGCAGCAACATAGGCAAGGAAATGGGTTAATTTTCCAACAGGACAATGAGCGCGCACATACGGCAAGATTGATACAAATCTTTTTTCAAACGAACGCCATTGAAGTCCTTGATTGGTCCGCTATGTCCCCAGACTTGAATCCCATCGAGCATTTGTAGGACGACCTGGGGAGACGTGTACGCAGCCGCTAGCTTCAGTCTCAGAATCCGCAAGAATTACGGCGATCCTTGTTGGAGGAATGGCAAAATATTCCTCAGAGGACTATCCGAAATGTTTGTCAATTAATACATGTCGCCTTCGCGCTGTCATCACTGCTAATAAAGATCATACCCGGTATTAGTAAACAAAACCACATTTTTACGCACCCCTTATTAACATGAATAAAATGATGTTCAAAATCAAATAATAGTGTTCAGTTAACATGGTTTATAATATACCACTATGAATTTGTTTATTAGATATATGAACAAATTCATAATATATAAAATTATCAAACGTTGCGTTTTTAAAGTCCGTCAGTATATATATATATATATATATATATATATATATATATATATATATATAAAATATAGAATTATTGTAAAAAGATTTATCAATAATTGATATTTTGTGTTCCATAACATTTCATGGCATTATATGAACATTTTAAAAGATTTAATCAAATGTAGACTTTATAACAATATTTTAACAGAGAGATGAGAATACGAAGAGATCAAACCACCAACAAACCTATTGTAAAGTCCTACCTTTCTCAGATTGAAGGCGAAGCTATAAATTACTATCAGTTCTCAATCGAATCCCAGAAAGAATTGACTCTCAGGATAGAAAAGAAAATAATGGAGACAGGCCCCTTATTACTTCATCCGATACAATTAGCCACATTTAAGAAATTCCCTGCAATACATCTGCTCATCAGTGTCCAGTCCATGACGTATTTGTCTGCTGATATAACCACGCATTCTTCTGAAAAGATAAAAGTCGAAGACACATTTCAGACATCGGGGAAATTTGTAGTATGTGAGTATAACTGTACCTTTCACTTCGACTTCTGTAAATAGTCTAGATTATTTGCAACAGCTCAAGCATCCCTCAAGTCTAGACGGTTATATATCACATGTAAAGTAATTTTATAAATCTCCTTCAAAGAATTTAGATCTATTAAAAGTTAGGATGTCTGGTGGTTATGATACATACTGCAAAATCATGAACCGGATTTTTATGTATTGACGTTTATCTTATTTTCCATTGTCTCGATGAGACCAGGTGTACTTCTGCAAGCTAGAATTCACTTAGAGTATCCATAAAACAATCCATCAGAATCATTAATCAGAATTATATTCAGTTATTTCAACCTAACATTAAAGAATGACGCTATTAGTTATATCATGAAGATGTTTATAGATGAATTGTGTTTATATTTGTCTATTTACTAAGAAGGCGATAGGTTATATAGAAGAGAATCTGAAATTCCTTGACAAACAATTGTTAAGAAAAATGCTACCATTTGGAATTCCTATTTTAAGTACCAAGAAAAACTTTCTAATTCAGGGCCAATCTCAAAATTGCATCTCAAAACCAGGCTTACATGAGTACTACTCTTTGATTACACGATTCAATCTTTCAGACCCAGCGTCATTTTCAGTAAACCCCATTAACATGATTGATTGATTGTTTGTTTGTTGTTTTCCGCCACACTCAACACTTTTTCAGTTATCTGGTGGCGTCCAGTTTTTTATTGGTGGAAGAGAGAACCCAGATACAATGTACCCAGGAAGAGACCACCGACCTTCCGTCCGAAAGTAAACTCGCAATCTTTCTCTCTTTCTCGGCGCGAGCGAGATTCGAACCCGCGCCGACTAGAGGTGAGAGGCCTTGTGATTTTGAGCGCGATGCTCTAACCACTTGGCCACGGAGCCCCCCCCCCCCCCCCCCTCCCCCAGTAACATGAACTTAATTACTTAATTGTCAGTTGTCTAAATTGAAAAATTGGTCATAATGCTCTCGTGTATCAAATTAGTTCAGAGACATAAATACTGCATACAGTTGATAATGGAATATTGCTACACCAATATGACATATCGCAATGGAGAAGCTGAATTCATTGCGTTCCTCATAAAGTTGTATTGGTAGTTAACAGTTGACATCTACTTTCGAGAAAATGCCCAAATATGAAGCAGATGTAGAACTGTGATGTCTTTTATTTCGAGTACAATAGGATATATATGGAATCAACATATCAATGAAAACATCTATTGTTATTAGAGAAAACGTTGTCAATATATCTAAATGTCGAGTGTACATTTTCTTCTCTTTGAATCTTTTGAACAACTTCTGGATCATTAGAATTCAAATACAGGTCAGCTAATAATGGAGCAGAATATGTGCTCATGGGAATTCCAACAGACTGTTGGAAGATACGATCACCAAAGACGACGTAAATATTGTCAATAAAGAAATCCACAACCTTTTCAATGTTAACTTCAGTGTACTTGTACGTAGAATAAGAGTGGCGTTTAACAAAGTACTGAGTACAAGGTATGAATATTTTTGTATTCCATTTTTATTGAAGAAACAACTGTCTATGATGTCAAAACGGATGCTCTTTCATTTATCGCGAGGAATAATCGTGTAAATCACACACACACACACACACACACACACACACACACACACACACACACACCAATAAGGAATATATATCATATTATTGGTAGATTTCAAACATGGAGTCTAAGGATTAAGTTATATAAGACAACATCACAGAGACACGCATGACCACAACTTTACTACTGCAATATAAATAACCTTATCAGATATTATTTACGATTCCGTCAGAGAACTGCAACAAATGTCTTGTGAAAACAGTTTTATTTACACATTTTATTTTAAGGCCAAACAAAACTATCCAAAGTTAATGACACACTATATATTTTCTGTTATAACAATGGAAAATATTCATTTTTGATTTAACTAATGATGCATTCTAGGCAAATCTTATTACAAGGTCTGATTTTAATAAATTAAATTTTGACACATAATAAAACTATCTCAAAATTGTTATTACTGATTTCCGTTTTCTTCCTTTTAACTTTAAAGATTAAATGAACATCCAGTTTGATTCAATTTTATGTGTGCTGATGGTAACAATATAGATTTGGAAAGCGTCACCTCCCTCCTTCATTTTCTGTTTGATTATATGATTTGTCTTAATGACAGATATGTTTTACAAACAGTGTCTTGATACTTGTAGACCATATTGAGGAGGATTTTTTCGTGAACAGTTAAAACCAACGTCGCTTTATCTAAAATTAACGGTCAGTTAAATATATCGAATTCCTGAAATAAAGATTAATAGTTTTTAGCTCACCTTAGCTGAAAGTCCAAGTGATCTTTTCAGACCACCTGTTCCCCGTTGTCCGTCTGTTTGTCTGTCCGTAAACTTTCACATTTCCAACTTCTTCTCCAGAACCAATGGAGCAATTTCAACCAATCTTGGCAAAAAGCATCCTTGGGGAAGGGGATTTACGTTTATTTAAATGAATGACAACGTCTTTCACAAAGGGAAGATATTCGCAAAATACAACTACAAATTTTAAAAACCTTCTTCTCCAGAACCACTGTGCCAATTGTAATCGAACTTGATACAAAACATCTTTGGGTGTAGGGATTCAAGTTTGTTCAAATGAAGGGTCATGCTCTTTTAAAGGGGAGATAATCACAAAAATAGGGTGAGGTAATTTAAAATCTTCCAAGAACCATTGGGCCAGAAATGAAAATCACATTGAAACTTCCTGAAATAGTGCTGTTTCAAGTTTTGAGTTTTTTTAAATCATGGCCCCCAGGGGTAGGGTTGGGCCTCAGTAGAGGATCAAAGTTTTATATAAGAATATATAGGAAAAATCTTTAGGGAAAAATCTTTAAAAATCTTATCAAGAACCACTAAGCCAGAAAAGTTCAAATTTACCAGACAGTTTTCTGACATAATGCAGAGTTAGGTTTGGGTTTTTTTAATCATATCCCCTCCGGAGGGAGGGGTAGCGTGAAGCTACACTAGGAGATCCAAGATTTACACGTGAATATGTGTGGTCAAGGTGACTCAACTGAGTGATGTGTTCCATGGGCTTCTTGTTTATGTATTTCCAGCTAGCCAACACAATCAGCACAGCACACCACCAAAAAACCATATATCAACGTATGATTGGCAGACGCAACACAACCAAACTCATGAACTAGTGTCCAATGATACCTTTTCCATTAAAATTAATATTTCTCAAGAGGTATATCTGATATAATTATCCTTAATATACTTTTATCAACATTCTTTTCCCCCTCATCATCATTTTCATAAACTTTTTTATTTTAATTAGCTTAACATAAAACCGTACATTGAATGGAGAGAGCGAGACATTCGGTTTGACTTTGGATCGCCAAATACTATAAGGTACGAAAAACGTATATTACTTTTATCATTTACGTTTATTTGAAACACTACTGCTTGAAAAACGAAATTTTCATATTAACATTTTTGTAGATTAGATCAGGTGTTGGATGCGACATCATCAGTTTCTGATGTTACACTCTGCACATCTATGATATCTCTAGTAACAGGAGTGTTCTCCACAGGAAAGAATTCCTTAGTTGTGGATGCTTTTGGGATTTCAAAATGGTACAGTAATGACATATCTAAGCGTATAATTTACATAAAAAGGTTAAGATAACTAAACGTATTCAATCTCGTAATATGCAAACTATAAAATTGATACTCAATTACAACAGATTGAATGATTGATTGTATATTCTTTACCATCCCTCTTGAGAGTCTTTCATTTATATGGAGACGCCACTATTACCGTTGAAGGGCTGCAAATTTATGGAGTGATCTTTAAACTGTCATGACTGCTATGGCACTGGATCTCTGGTTTTGCTCTCATACGAAGTATCGTCCATTTAGTCGCCTCTTGCGACAAGGAAGGGACGCACACACACACACACACACACACACACACACACACACACACACACACACACACACACACACTACGAAAAAAACTACAAATATTATAATCTACACCGTTAACAAAATGATATGCTAATAGCCTACATTAAGAAATAAACAATCCCTAACTGTAAAAGAGAATATTTTATGCTGCCTCGTCACCAAAGTAACTGAAAATAATACAAACGCTAGTATAGTTCGTATTGATTGATTGTTTGTTTTACGTCCCGTCGAGAATATTTCACTCATATTGAGACGTCACCAGCTGCAGGTGAAGTATCACAAATTTAGACCTATGCTTAGCGCTCAGGACCGTTGAAGTGAGGGTTCTTTAACGTCCCAACGCCTACCCTGACACGGGACCTCCGTTTTTAAGGTCATATCCTAAAAACCCATGATTCTCACTTCTAAATGCCGAGCGTTTTGCGAAGAAGAAATCACTACCTATTTCGTCTTAGGTTTGACGCGGCCATGGCAGGGGCTCGAACTCACGACCTTCCGGTTACGAGGCGAACGCTCTAACCACTGAGCTACCGCGACCGGTAGTATAGTTCGTAATATATATATATACATATATATATATATATATATATATATATATATATATATATATATAATTAAACAGGAAATATAAAGAAAAGGATTGTGAAATAAAGATGATGGAAATATAACAATTTAGAATTAAAGTAAAATGTCGGGATGATGAACAGTGCCGAAAATTACAGTTCAATGAATTTAAAAGCAAGATTAAATTATCAGATCAATACAACCAATTAACAAACAAACCCTAAAGCTTAGTTTGAGATAAGTCTATGATAAAGTTGACGTACAAGCTTTCAATGTTGAAATAGTCTAACTTCAAGGGCAAATCATTGTTTTTCTTTTCAAGGTCAAAATTTTATGTCGCAATTTTGAGACCAAAAAAATCCAAAACAATGTATATTAATCCTTTCATATAATTTTCCTCATAATTTTGTAACACAAAAGATTTAAAATGATGTAAAAAATTATGTTAAACAATAGCCGCAGTTTTGGGAATACACAAAATGGGTTAAACAAGGAATTCAAGGACAAAGTCTGTTGTGGGTTTTTTTTTATAATTATTATTATTTTCATTTTTCAATTTTATTCATTTTTTTTAAGTCATAGTGTATAGTATATGATATTTGTTTATGTAATATGTGTCTCCCGAAAAAGACGCGAGTTGCGTCGAAAATTTCAAAATAACACCAACAGTGTCGTGGGTTTTCAGGGCTCCACAACGCCGATAAAATGCCTGTGATATTGGACGAATAGGGCATATCGTATTCGCTTCCTATAGAACATTAGTTAGCAAGCCGAAAACAATAAAAATGCAATCAGTGTAAATACGTTTGCAATATATATAAATATATATATATATATATATATATATATATATATATATATATAATCATGACATACTGATTTCCTTTTAGCGTAATAATTCTATTTGAACAGGACAGACGTTTCAACTTTGTCAAAGGCCCAACTTACAAATGCAACTTTGAATCGACATAATCTATCTAATAAATGTCGTGCGAACTGTTTTGGAAATTATGAACCAATCTCTACGACTACTGATGTGTGTGGGTCTACTAGTGCGGTCGTGCTACGCAATTCGTCAACATTTTCTTCGTAAGAAGTTTAATGAATATAGCGCCAATATAAAATTGAAATATAATACGCAGATATCATATAAGTAGATAACGATGACACTTGTTGACAGGTTTTTTTTAGATAATTATATTTTATTATGTTTAGTTTACGAAAAATATTCGGGGATTCCATTTCATTTCGGTCAGAGGAATCCAGCGAATCAGTGTGGTGTGGATTTCCCGATAACCCCTGTCTCGATTGTGCTGACTACCTCCAAGATGACAATGTTTGTTCTGATAGATACGTTACTCCAAATCTGGCTGAAGTTTTGACAAAATTGGCCAAATTTGTTGCAGCTGAGTGGGCAGACAGAAAACTGTTGATTATTGAAGCTTGGGATGAACCTACTTCAACACATCCAACAGGTAGTCATGGAAACCAGTCATTGTTCTACACTGGAAAAGCAGCAAGAGTTGCTTTGAGCACAACTCTCACTAGTAAAGAACCCGAATCGAACGAAAATATTTTCCGTAGATTTCGGGAATTGCTTCAGTGTTCTGAAGTGGATTTTATCGACACGTTTACGAACAATTCCGTTGTTGACATCTGTGTGTCAGAAGAATCTCCATCTGTATTTACGAAGCAAAACGAAAGAAGAAGAAAAAGAGCCGTAAAATCGAATAATATTGTTAAACTTAGCACTTGGAGAGAACAAAAGGACAAATACAATGATCAGTTATACAGTTTAGGTTTGTAAGTTTTTGGTTTGTTTTTGGAATTATGCCTGTCAGCCAGTGGCAATTCGTTTTGGTTTATTCTGTAATCTTTTTTCTAGTAAGTGCCAAAACACTTGGGTCTACCTCGAAGGATTACTTTGGAAGCGGAAAATATTACCCAAAAGATAAAACGATCACTGATGTGTGCGGAACGGCAGATGAACGGTATAGCATTGAAAACATAGAGCAAATGCAAAGGTCTGTATATGTTTTAGGTATTAATGTGGATCAACAAATGAATTGCAACAAATAAATGTATTTCAAAATAAGTGCAAGTTAGAGATACTATTGTCAGTAGTCAGTGAATTCACTGTCAAATTCGACAAAACGATTCAATTTTTAAGAAAATGATTATCTGATTGAATGTTTTGATACGATTTATAGTTTTAGACACTTTCTTATATCACACTACCATTCTCCAAAGGACCACCTAATCTCTTTCAAAATCAGTTATGTTTTGTGCAATCATTTCAATCCATTTCAATTATTATTCTAAATTTGATCAAAGATTTAGTCTTTCTCCAAAGCTTTGCTTTTTTAATTTTTTTATTACGTGGGCCCAAAAATGTTTAATCATTCTCATATAGATACTTAAATAATTCATTCACAGAATGATTCAGTACCCTCTAGAAAACGTTGTGTTTGAAGCAGAGGGGCCCAAAACGTCCGCTTGTGGCGCTCCAACCAGGGGATGTAATCAGTGTAATTCTTACATTGACGTTGACAATCCCTGGGATTGGTGTTTGACTCGCACAATGACAACTAGAGCCGCAACAAGGCTCCGGAGACTGGTGAAATTGGTAGAAGCTGACGGTCAGAACAGTCTGTCAAGACAAGGACGTAAGGATATTTTTCGTGACTCTTTGAGATATCCTTTGTTACTGTAGGTCCTCTGCAAAATGACAATAAAAAACTACATCCGACCCGATGGAACTCAATCATCCATGATGAATTACCAAACGTTAAATAATCAAATATTGTTACAATTTTAGCTCGAGAATCCCTAATATTTAAACTAAACCTTGATATGTGAATGAATAACACAGAAAAGTTTATTCACCAAGGAAAAACATTCATATATTACACACTCGAGACATTCACGCAACCTAAATAAATAATATATGCATACTAAACGAACTTGGCATTAATTCCACATTTATTAATCGCTCGTATACTCCAACTGCACTTTCAAAGATGAAATTCTTCAAAACCATGCTTCAGTTTTAAATACATTTAATATCCCAGTCAATGAAGCGCATGAATATGAGTTACCGTGCCTATACTGGATCCCCAAACTCCAAAAGTCCTTACAAACAAAGATACATTGCTGGATCCAGTAAATGTTCCACCAAACCCCTGTCTTTGCTCCTTACGAAAATATTAACTGCTGTGAAGGAGAAACTTCAAACGTACTGTGCCACTACATATGCCACACGTGGTGTTAATCATATGTGGATTCTTAGAAAATCTAAAGAACATTTATTGAATTTGAAAACACAAAACTTTTCTCCAAAATTCACAACATTAAAACGTATGAGTTTACAACTCTTTACACGATAAACTAAAGACTAGACTTTTTGACATCATCGGCAGTTCTTTCGTGAACCAAAATGGTAAAAGGAAATATTCATATTTAGTGATTGGTCATTCCAAACATCCAGGCACAAATACTCTGAAGTTGATATTAAAAAGATACTAGAGTTCCTCATTGAAAATATTTTCGTAGTATTTAGTGATCAGGTCTTCCAGCAATCTGTTGGAACTCATATTTGTTAGCTGACCTATTTTTATATTCTTACGAAGCAGAATTCATTCAAAAGCTTCTACACTAGAAGAAAAAACCTCTTCCTGTGGCCTTCAATTTGACATTTAGATAAATCGACGATGTTTTCTATATTAACAATGATCATTTTCATTCATATGTCGATTCGATATATCCCAGTGAGGTTGAAATAAAAGACACCACGGAGTCTTCCACTTCTGCTTCGTACTTAGATAGTTTACTGAAAATAGATGCCGGCCTCAAACTAACAACTCAACTTTATGACAAACGGGATGATTTCAATTTCTCCATCGTCAACTTCCCTTATTTATGTGGCAATATTTCATCACCACCTGCATATGATTTTATATCTCCCAACTGATTCGATACGCAAGAGCTTGTTCTGCTTATGATCAGTTTTTAAATCGAGGTGGGCTACTCGCAAAGAGGTTGATATTACAGGGGTTTGTACAGTCTCGTCTAAAGTCAGCATTTAGCAAATTTTATTGTCGTTATAACGATCTAGTTTGCCAGTACAACTTACCATTAAGTCAAGTGCTGCCTGAGGTGTTTTATACCAATTGTTAGGCTGTCCTTGGCACACTGATTCTGACTACAGAATGATCCGTTTACCTGATCGGAATATAGGGCTCACGACGGGCTTGACCGGTCGATTCCTGATCCCACCTCTGGTATTACCAGTGGTCCGTGTTTGCCCATCCCTCTGATTTGTATTTTCTATAGTAATTACGAGATTGAATATTGTTAGTTATCTTAGCCTTTTCATATGACAGTAACAACAAAACAATGTACAAATACTCTGCTTCAGCCACACAGTCAATCTTACATAAATCCCATAAATCCCGATCAGTAGAGGTAGAACGTTTATTAGTCTACAACAGGATGCGCACCTATAGTAAGGATACTTGTATCTTTCCTACTGTACATGTTGTCTCTGTCATCACTTGGATTCCGTAGATGTAATGTTTCACACAATGTTTCATTCAGGTAAATACTAGTACTGATAGGACTTGAGTGTGGTGTTGATAGTAGTACAGGGACACTTAACATGTATACAGAACCACTTCATGGATTACGTGATGTGTTACACATCAGAGGTCACTTATAATAATTGTTCATAACTGGGTTATAGTCGCGAATTTTACACATGCAAATACAGCGTAGACTCTATAATAACATTGAATAAGGGATATCGGAACTACGAAAAATTGGAACTCTTCAGAAAAAGAAGTTACAAAAATTATGCTTCATTTGGGCAACTCTTATATACAAAAGTGATGGCTAAAGTCGATTAATTTCTGATACAAAATGCCTCCCCGATTTAAAGATTATTTTTAGAAATGAAGGAAGTGAATATTCGAAAGCTATTAGATTAAATTTCTGATGTTTGGTTGCGGAAGGTGATTCAATAACAACTTGTAGCATATTTTCTCTGTTGTATGGTATGTGAATATTTACTCAGTTTGTTGGATTTCCTTGAGTTATTTTTAAATGCAAACATCATTTTATTAGCTGCTCACTTTTTTGCGATAGATGGTAATGAAAATGCAAGGTTGAACCGACGAATTGAACTCGTGTGTTGGGCTTTGTGCGAACTACAAATTTTCAGACAGATATGAAAGCAACTTTAATCTCCGTTTGCTTTTCTCTTTTCCACAACCAAAAACGAAGTTTAGTGCCTCAGCTCATTATATCTGATGCATGCAGTGTGCTTATTTACTGAAAAGTTGCCCATATTAACGCACAAAACGAGATCTCGTTGGTCATACTAAAATTAAAACCACGACGTAATGGGAAACGAAATAGTAGTTCCGATATTCCGAATAAAGTATGTGTAATTTCGAATATATACAGGATATCTACAGAGGGTAAACTCTTACAAACCACACTGTCACTCCACATCAAATTTCACATAGAATAAACGGTACCACTAGCAATGAGAACGGTAACACCACACAGCTGGATTATATGACAACACTGGTCCATACAGACATAATTTCAGTACTCACTGTATGAAGGTTACATGTTCTCGACGACTCGTGCTCAACTGACGCACCGCTACAGAACTATTAAAAAAGAAATATTAACCTAGCTCTCGCTTAAGGTGGCTCATTACACCAAAATTTTATTTAATGGCTTGTTAAAACCTCGTATGAAGTATTTTACCATCAAAAGAGTGATAAATGTTCTCAATTATTTAATACCGGTATGATTTTTGTGATTTATAATTGGAATGATAAAAAGGTGTTTTGCTTGCATATTTAGAGTCCAAATTTCGCTGTGATTTGATGTATGATATGCATATTAAGTAAAACATGCTATAAAAAACTTTGATGTTCTTTTTTTTTAAAATATTTATGAAAATTGAAAACGTTGTTTATTGATATTTTCAAATCTACGACTAAAATCTTCAAGATAGATATCAATTAAAAAAGATATATTAGACAAATGTATTCTAAACAGAAATTAAAATGAAATAGCCAAAATCAAGAAATATCGTAATTTATTAAATTTGAAGCAAGTCCGATCGGAATTATGAAAATGTGGTCATAGAGAACATAGAAAACTACATCTTCTTGGTGTAAAATGGTTTACAAATCAAATGAATCCGTATAGGATATTAATTTCATGAAAAGTGTGTAAGATTAACACCAATATGATTAATGTAGTAATATCCATATTGATTGATCAGGGTCATTAGTTTTTTCGTTTGGTCCACATCTAAAATATAGCAATATTTCTGACGTTTGGTAATTTAATTTATATTTCTAAAATATACTTGTCTAATATATCTCTTTATCTACATGACATGATTTTATAGATTTTTGCGATTGATTTAAAAAATATTAACAAAAACCGTTATAATTTTCATATACATTTTCTTTTTAAAAATTAGAACATTCAGTAAATATTTATATTATGCATCAAATCACAGCAGTTTCTTTTAAAGCCTCATATTTGTAAACAAAAACATTTATCATTCCAGAGGAATTAACAAAAATCATAGAATAACTGAGAGTTTATACCACAATTTCGATGGTGAAATCATACTTTGTAAGAGGTGCTTTAACGAGCGAGCCATTAAATATTTTTTAGTGTAATTAGCGATCTTAGATATAGTTACTCTCACAAACAGATTATGTTGCACAAAAGGAACAAAATAAACAACACAAATTTGGACACATATATCTTCTAAATGCTACCAGTACGAATTTTTGTATTGCATAAACACTATTCCCAATACCATACCATTAGAAATCAAGTTGTTCAAGTGTTGTCAGATGGCACACCTCTACACCAGGCTGTACTTACCATTTATATTCATATCAAAATAGTTTGCAAAGCATAACGGTTGTTATTTTTAATTTCTGTCCAATAAATTTGAGGAAATTCTTGAGGTAGTTCGTTAATATTAAAATTACTAATTTTTTTTTTTACATTTTGTATGTACTTCATTACCCACATGCTGTTAGCAGGATCTACTACAGGGATGACTGATGAAGAACTAGGAATCTGTCGATCAGGATTGGTGTTGTTTGAGAATCTTCAAAAGTGTAAAGAATTGATGCCAGACTCAACTTCAGATAAGGAAACGAAATGTGTCAGTTGAAGAGCTATTGTCATTATATCTTTATTATGATGATCAAATTTTAAGTTCATAATCTTGGTATTTCGATTATTTTCGCGAATAATAATTTGTAATAACCAAAAGTGAATCTAAGGTCACACATTTTTGGGATTCCAGCGAAAGCTTTTCGTTAAACGAAATAGTGCAATGAAAGACAATTAATTCTAAATTAATCTATACAAACAGCATGCCGACTGGGTTTTCTTTGTTTTCGTTTTACTGGGTTTTATCAAGATTATCAATTTTCATATATAAAAAGCTGTGTCTGTTTCTATCCACTAGTACAATTGCATCAAAGATACACGTTGTTGCTTTTTAAACGGCAAAATCGGATGTATGAAAAACGATTGCTCTGGAGAGCAGAGTACAGGGGTGTGGACCGCCATAACGTGTGGAGGTTTGTGAAACATTTTAAATGATCAAAATTCATATCTGTGGTGTATCCATTTACAAACAATTCAAACGTTCATGAGTATTCCGGCCACTTTATATTCCTGAACGCAAAATTTTCCGTCGGGCATTATGATAATTATCTGATCATGAGACTTATTGCTCAGTGAATTAGACAATTTTCTGTTTAGAGAAATGTATGTATACATTATTCTTTCATCAAATATTGATAACGATGAACTGAACTTTCTTCGTCTAGGCCTTTAATTTGATAGGTCACACGATACCCTTAGGACAACTTTTTTTACTTTCCACTCAATGACCCCGGACCACCCCCGGGCGGAACTCCACTCGTTGAGACCTTCAATTTGATAAGTCACACGGTACCCTTCGGACAATATTTTTATTTTTGCATTCAATGACCCCCATATACCTCAGATGCCGATTCCCTTCTTGGTGTAGGATTAAATAATCTTTTTGAAGAATTTATCGTTGTGTAGACTCTGGACATTTTATTCACAAACTATCTGGCACCTTGCTCATACAATAGACCATAGGACAGGGAGGTGTCCTTTCCCGGCCACGAAAAGGTCACCCTTGACCCCGCTCTATTGCAGGAGATAGATTCTAAGGCATGAAGATGTGCTCTCCAGGTCACGAAGCTTCGTTGTCCTCAAAAATCGAGGTCCCGTGTCACAGCAGGTGTGGCACGATACAGATCCCTCCCTGCTCAAAGACCCTGAGCGCCGAGCATAGGCCTAAGTTTTGCAGCCCTTCACCGGCAATGGTGACATCTCCATGCGATTGAAAGATTTTCGAGAAATTTGTTAAACAATATACAACCAACCAACCAAATATTGTCATGGATTTCACAGAAAATTGTACTTACGCCGGGTCTATCACAGCTTTTCGTAGAAGATTGTAGATCGAAAAGTTCAAATTCTAGATCGAAAAGTTTAAAGATTTTGGAATTTTGCAATAGAGTCACTTAGATATCAGGGATATTGAGATTTTCTGTTTTCCATTGTTAGAATTAAACTCTTCTAAATATACTACCACTCTGTCGATACATGTCTTGTATCCTTATATAGGCTACATATATAAGACTTGGAAAAGATTGTGTATTTGATTTCAACATTTTTTGCAGAACTTAATCCGTTCGATGCTGGTGTATCTATTCCATCAACTCCAGGTAATTTTCATCAAATCCTAACAACGCGAAACATCCTTTCAATTTGTTGTCATTCTATCAAAAAACTGGAAGATTATATATGAAACAAGGAGCATTATTATCTTATTAACCAATTCTCTTTTTTAGTTTTGTTTGTGGTGTTATTTTCGTCGTTTTTGGTAGCTCAGTGGTTCGAGCGTTCGCCTCGTAACGGGGAGGTCGTGAGTTCGAGCCACGCTCGTGCCATGGCCGCGTCAAACCTAAGACGAAAAATAGGTAGTGATTGCTCCTTCGCCAAACTCTCGGCATTTAGAAGTGAGAATCACGGGTCTTTCGGATATGACCTTAAAATGGAGGTGCCGTGTCATGGTAGGCATTGACACGTTAATGTACCTTCACTGCTACGGCCCTGAGCGCTAAACATAGGTCTAAATTTGTGGTACTTCACCTGCAGCTGACAGCTGGTGACGTCTCAATGAGTGAAAAATTCTCGACGGGACGTAAAACAAACAATCAATTAATCCTTTTTTCTTTCTTTCGTTTTTGTTTTCTTACATTGAAATAAAGATATCGGTAACATTCTTTTTTTTCACAGTCTGTAATCAAGGTGATGATTCAAAAATGGTTCTGTACGGGAATGTTTGCTCAGGTAAACGCACACTGATTGGTGTTAAAGAAATTACTGAATTTAAAATATTGAATTTAAATTCATATATACTGGATGTCTCTAATAGAATATCATTCTGAAATCCTTATTCTCATCAGGAGATCCATGTCAATTCTTTAACGGCAAGGAGTATCATCTTCTGCTCAAAGTGATTCTAATTTTCGAAGTTTGCTCTGGGAAATGGGACCAGGACACTATTGATTCAGATATACGAAATCTATATACCAGAGAGGAAAATTTAATGGCGGTACTCACATCATGTATGGGTAGTGATGATACTATATTAAGCATTCACTATCCAAGTAATAACAAGAATGATCCGACTATTGGTAAGAAAATATATAAATAATTATATAATTTTGTAATGGGTAATGGGATTCAGGCGTACATTTAAAGTAATATCAAACATTTTATATATTTTAATTTCATCATTAGAATTTACTCAATACAAAAGTACACCTCAGTGGAAGTTTTGAAGTTACACAATAAAATTGTGCATTTGAAATTTAATTAGGATAATATTGTTTTCAGGTATTGGCTACAGTTTAAAACAAGACTCAACAGAAAAGAAAGATTTCCTGTTAAAAACTCTTCCAAATGTTGATTATAACCTTTTAATGCAAGGTCAACAGTCAATAACGAAAGAGCAAGCACTTTTCTTGTATGATGTAAGTATGAGAACATAATCAGCATTCACTAGTAAGGTAGAATGACTGTTATGACTCTTTTATCGAAACATAATTAGTATGACTTCATATATATATATATATATATATATATATATATATACGGTTCAAAAAAGTTCGAGGGGCCTCTGTGGCCGAGTGGTCAACGCATTGCGCTCAAAATCACAAGGCATCTCACCTCTAGTCGGCGCGGGTTCGAATCCTGCTCGCGCCGATATATGTGAGAAAGTTTACCAGGGTACTTTCGGAAGGTCGGTGGTCTCTTCCTGGATACATTGTATCTGGGTTCTCTCCTCCACCTATAAAAACTGGACGGCACCAGATAACTGAAAAATTGTTGAACAAACAAACAAACAAAGTTTTTTGACATAGGTAAAATATTATACTCGGCTAAAAGTTGAAATGATCTCCGAGTAACGAAACTGTCAGGTGAATGCACACAATAAAACGGAAGCAATTCAAGTGAAAACGGACATAAACATTACACGCATAAATGTTCACACGCAAGTGTGTGGAAATCGAGAAAACGCAATCCCTGTAGGTGCACGTGCAATTTCAGGTTTCTCAACTACCCGTGCTGAAGCCTAGC
The DNA here is from genome assembly GCA_024699665.1 of Ostrea denselamellosa. Classification (NCBI taxonomy): domain Eukaryota; kingdom Metazoa; phylum Mollusca; class Bivalvia; order Ostreida; family Ostreidae; genus Ostrea; species Ostrea denselamellosa. The sequence goes on from JAMZEH010000014.1 coordinate 13,009,563, forward strand.
CGGGGTGGTTATAAAATACCGTGGTCAAAATGCATGTGACACACACAACAGCGACACATTGACGTGAGAAAAATGGTGAGACTGACGGAAGCACAACGTCAAAATGCTATTGAGCGTCTGCAAGTGGGTGCGACACAGCTAGTTGTGGCCAATCACTTTGGGGTAACAAGACAAACCATTTCCAACCTATGCCCGTGATATGCCAAGGTCCGGTCGACCAAGAGTCACTTCCACCGTCCAGGACCGCTACATACGGTTACGACTTTTCCTTGATCGGACCCTTGCTGCAAACACAACAACGACAGCCATTCCTGGTCTACGGTGAATATTTGATCAGACTGTACGAAACCGTCTACGGGAGGCGGGACTTGCTGCCCGAAGACCAGTCATACGCAGCGTTCTAACCCCACGCCACCTAGCGGAACGTTTGCATTGGTGCAGGTTACGAAGAAGGTGGACCAGACGTCAGTGGCAAGAAACCCTTTTCTCGGATGAATCCCGTTTCCTGTTAAGAAGGGCCGATCGACGTACACGTGTCTACCGACGTAGGGGCGAACGTTACGCTACTAACTGCGTGCAGCAAGCTGATCGTTTTGGCGGAGGCAGCGTAATGGTATGGGCTGGAATTCGTCATGTTCATGTTGATGGAACTCTTACTGGTGCGCGGTATCGTGACGATATTCTTCGACGCCACGTTGTGTCCTTCATGAACCGTCACGGGGGAACGTTTCAGCAGAATAATGCCCGACCGCATGTGGCTCGAATTTGTCAGGACTTCCTTCAACAAAACAATGTTGCTGTGCTTCCCTGGCCTGTCCGTTCACCGGATCTGTCTCCTATTGAACATTTGTGGGATGTCCTTGATCAGCGTGTCCGTGGACGTCTTAATGAGCCCCAAAATCTTCAGCAACTTCGAGTGGCACTGCAGGAAAAATGGCAGAATATCCCACAAGGCACCATTCGGCGTGACTGTTGTTATCTACATCTACCTGTTTGAAAAGTGACTTTCGATTAAACAAGCATCTCGATATCTTGTTATGCATAAATATATTTGCACATACATTGTTTAGAAATTCTATTTCTCATCGATGTCAAAGAAGTTCTTTTGAACAGTATACATATATATATATATATATATATATATATATATATATATATATATATATATCTCACTATAATGGATGTTCAAGGCGCATTCACTCACCTAGACTTCCAATCTGTAGCCCAACTTTTTGAGTATGTATATTATATAAATTGAAAAGGATGAATCCTCTGAAAATAACGTAGAAAAATTATATCTGACCCGATGGAGCTCATGACGAAACAATAAATATTAGATTCTTAAACATAATATTCATGATTTAATTGTGACCAATATGACAACTGTAAAAATAATTCCCCCCAAATCACGGACAAATGTTACATATCTACGGCGGTCTGTACGTAATTTAATAAATTTCTGAAAAAAAATAAACTGGAAATTATTTGATAGATCATCATTTGTAAAACTGTTTTTAACGCGTTTATGGAGTCAAATACACTACCTTATTTGGAAAACATTTGGATGTAATTTTTGTCATCAAGACCTTTCGAACCATCCACTCAATGGCCCCCTTAGCTAATGTTTACTACTAGGCATGTCATCAACGAAACACAGATACTACTAATGTGCTTGCGACATTAGCCTCTACATTAAATTTCATTTGTTTTTCAATGTAGACATTTAGATTTACAAATGATCTAATGATTCGGTGTAGGATTTTATCGACATGATAAGACAGTGCACTAATTGGAGAGCAATCATGGATACGAAAGGAATGATATATTCCCGCTTTTCGATAGAATCGATAGAAAATAGTGTATTCAGTGTGGGTGTATAAAATTGTTAAGCCCATAAAGTGGCATGCTCCTTTTATGGAATTCGGATATTGAGCAATATAATTGCTTACCTTGGGTTTTTAATCTAGCCGCTGTCCCCACGGCTTAAACAAACTTTAATATAAAAATAAATCTATGTAACTATGTTTGTGTTTATGGTATTTTGCGAGGTCCATCCACAAACACTCTCTGCATCCAGAACATCTGACAACGGACACAGGGCATTTTTCCCCCAACAGTTTTAAAATTCTAGATTTAGCGAATATCATCGTCATATTTCTGGTTTTGTTTTCCTTGTCACTCCTGTTGATTTTTTTTTGGGGGGGGGGGGGGAAATTATTACATGTCTGTTGTCAAATTGCAGTATTTTTATGTTATATATGTCAAAGATTTAATCAATTAGAATTGTGTGTTATATGTAATATATTAATAAATGTCAGCGGCCCGCGTGTATTGTTGGCTGTCGGGCAATATATTAGCGTGTTGTATTCATTCAAACTTAATGCTACTTGTTCAGCACCCTGTATACATCCACCCAAGCATAAATTTCTTGACTCATTATAGCTTTTTGTGAATTAGATGCAGTTTACTTGGCGGCATATAGAAGACGTGTCATGATAAATGACGTCAAACAAAGCTTACAAGAATATATTGTATGAATATATTTTTGAAATTGTAGAATCTTTTCAAACAACTATTTGAATAAAACAGCAATACTCATTGAATTATTTGGTTCGTTTTCATCATAGTTAAAGAAAAAATCAACTTTGCAGCGTCTGTCTTTTGATTTACTAATACGAATACAAATTTTACAGCATTTAGGCATATGATTCAGGGTGGATGGGGTTATATTTTTCGAAGAGATTTCGTAGTTTAGCAGCTGTCGATGTCGCAGAGAATACTGTGCGAGCTTATATTTTTTTTTTATCTTAAAGGCCTCTCAGTTGAATAAACATTGCATGTAAATCATAAAGCTGAAATTTACATACTGGTTGTAGTAGATTTTTATCCGTAAATGAATTTTGTATACTGTTTGCATTATCTTATCCAATACTAGTATTCTAAGAAATTTGAGAAAAAGTATTAGATGACCGATGAAAAATTTTGTTGAGTGTAAATTCAATTGTTTCTTTTCTTTTAGAGAGTTATGAGGAGATATTATATAAAGACTATCAACAGTAAGGTTCCTTTTACACTATTCGTGCATTTGGACACAGCTACGAAAATTGCTCTTGTCAACGCAAATTACAGGGGCGAATTTTCAAGTAAGATTAAAACGAAATTTGAATCGGCTATCACTAATGGACAGTGGGCAAATGCGATAGCGATTTATTTGAGCCATTCTGATTACAAAGACAACAATTGTGCAACATCCGGTAAAGGAAGCATCTGTACACGAATGACATGGAACGCTCAACAGTTTAGAAAACATGTACAAAAACCAGGTATAGTAATTAAAAAAACAGAGTAAGAACAAGGCGAGTAAAGACTAACGTTTTTATGAGAATGCTGATGCCCTGCTTTACTTATCTATTGTTGTTTAATCCTACGTAATAAATTGAATTATAGTAAAAGTATCCAGACCTGACTCATCAAGAGAAAAAAGATCAACAAGCACAACACTCTCATTTGTCGGAAGGTCACGTATATTTTTCATACAGAAACTCGTAATTTCTATTTGTACTTAATTTTACAATTATGTTTTCGTTTATCAGGAGGTTATCCAAATTCCGTAATGATTTGATTTTTGATATGTTTTACAGATCAATGAAAATATCAGCCAATGCTGGAGTATCATTAAATATTAACAGACTGGCGAATCTAGCCGTCATTGCAGGATTCGATCATGTGACGAAGGAATACGACCACATCATAGCTAGCGTGCGACCAGCTACCGGTGTGTATTCTGTTGTAGTGAATTATCCAAACTTAAACATGCATGAAACGGAACCACCATACACGGAAGCAATAGAGTATGATATACCAGCAATGGCAGACTATAGTTTAACATACCCTCCTCTGTTAGATGGATTCAACACTTCTATAAAGCTTTCCGATTGTTACAGAATAGCTGACATAAAATCGAACACATTTAGGTACTTTAGATTTGATTCAAAATTATTAGAATGTCTGGAGGATGCTAGTAGCCAATTTGTAGGATGTATTAAAGTGATATCTGGTTCTGGATATCGGGTGAAATCGGAAAATAACAGGAATATTGAACAGAGACATGCAGAAGAAAAATGGCGATTTTCGGTAGGTCAAGCAGTAGAAGTTAGCAATGGAATGTCTCTAAAACAATTACAGAATCTTGGATTGACAATAATCAGATCGTGTGTTCGAAACTTGATCCCGAAAAGGTTAATATTAGGGATTGGAGCACATTCCGATAGACTTTATGTTGATATTAGGGAGTCGACACCACAGGAGGAATTTGTGAAAGTTTGGGATGATGGATTTCCAGAGCTGTATGCCTACCTAAAGGATATACAAACAGGATTTGAACATGGTTAGAATATCAAAAAAATTTTGATTTTGTTTTCATATATATCTGGCTATTGGACATTTATGACTTGATTCCTGATTTCAAACAAAATTATCGAATTCTGTATTTCACAGGTGGGGCATTCATTGAACCAACAAATAAAACAAGAGCGTGTCAAACACCACCCCATGGACCAAAAGCATATTACATTAAATATTCCAATGAAGGGTAAAATTCTTACTTATATACATCAATACCATCAATGTATTGTTTGTCTTATTGCATTTCAATGTAGCCATGCCTATTAAACATCGGTATCTAAATAGTAGATTTTCTTCCAATTTGAAGATTAAATGGCAGGAGCGGATCCAGGAAATTTCAGATGAGAGGTTGTGATCCACGTTTGTATCCATTCCGCCCCAAAAGGGGGATTTGGAACCAAAGTGATCTTTTTTTCAAAAGTGTTGAATCAAAATGGCGGTTGCAACCCCCGTAACCCCCTTTAGATCACGCTTAAACCAGTTATTTTCTTTCCGTAACCCCCTTTAGATCCGCTTAAACCAGTTATTTTCTTTCCACTGCAATCACGTCCTTTTCAAGAGTATTATATTATTGTGTATTTATATCTTGTAGTATTTTTCACTAGCTCATTATAGCTGGGTATCATTTGGTAATTCAATATATTTTTAAAGATCGTGTGGATCAGATTCTGGAACCTCCTCCATGTGTTCATCAACTACTTCTGCTCGTCAGAAGGTTGCTGCAGACCTTCTTAAACGCTTGATAGAAGTGGTAGGGAATGGGCCTGTGGATAAAGCGTCACTCAGAGAAAAGGTCAATAACTGTCTTGTGACACTTTGTGGAGGATGTATCGGAAAAGGTAATATCATAGACTACACCAACTAGAATTATATTAAATGACTTGTGAACATGTTTTCCATGAAAAATTGAAAATGACAAAATACGCAACCTCTCTCTGGGTTCTTCCCTGAATTAAATTACCTTCCTTAAAAGAAACATCTCCTGCATCCAACTTGTCATAATGATAGTCATTATTAATATTTTTTCCCAAAAATTTAAATGTTTCCCTTTCTAATATAAATCAAAATGGAGGACAGTAACCATATCTTAGTTTAAACCATACTATATTAATTATGGACATTTGTTGTAGTAATACAAAACATATTAGCTCTGTGTTCATTACTTCTTACATATGGGATAATCTGTTTTAGTTGTTGTTTCTCTGTCAACAGACTGGTTTTCCTTTACGACGGATAAGAACAGGGGGTGGGGGTCGTACGTTCGAGGCACACTCGTGCCATGACAGCGTCAAACCTAAGCCGTAAAAATAGGTAGTGATTGTTCCTTCGCCAAACGCTCGGTATTTGGAAGTGAGAACAACGGGTCTTTCGGATATGATCTTAAGAACGGAGGTCCCGTGTAGCGCCAGGCGCTGGCTCATTAAAGAACCCTCACTGCTACGGCCCTGAGCGCTATACTTAGGTCTAAATTGATAGTACTTCATCTACAGCCAGTGACGTCTCAGTATGAGTGAAAAATTTGTCGATGGGACGTAAAACAAACAAGCAAATAAACGACGCATAAGAGTAGTTTCTGACTGAGACGGCGCAGCGAATGGAGATTTTCTTGATAAATTAGAATGGATAAAAAGTGTAAGAGGAATATTGAAATTCCGTATTAGAAACATCAAAATAGAAGTACGTATCACCAATTCTGTGTTTAGTAAACCAGTAGTGATAAAAGAAGTAGATAGGTTACATGACGAATATGTTTTGGTTCAAGGTGACAGAGCTTGTAACAATATTGTCATTATTTTGTAAGACATATTCCTACAACTATATATTAAACATATTTGGCTTTAATTCAACATTTGGTAAGTTATGTTATACTCAAAATTCCCTTTAAAAAGATGCAAATCTTGAACAGCATGCTTCATTTTTAAGCACACTTTACACATCCCAGTCGATGGGACGAATGAATTTGAGTTACCTTACCTATTCTGGATTCCAAAAAATCACAAAAAACACCTACAGAGATACATCATGAAAATATCATCAAAAGGGTAAAAATAATGAACAGTGATCAATCTCATAACTCATATAACAATACAAAATTAAGAGTTAGGCAAATACGGACCCCTGATCATACCAGAGGTGGGATCAGGTACCTAGAAGGCATAAGCACCCTCTGTCGACCGGTTACACCCGCCGTGAGTCCTATGTTTCGATCAGGTTAGCAAATTAATCCCTATTTTAAATAAATGTGCAAAATTGGCCTAATAATTGATATGAAACATATCAGACAACAGTCAACGCAACATTCTCCACGATATGTTAAAGAATACGTTTTGACAGCATAGACAGCTGCTTCTTCAATAAAACTGGGAGAAGATCTTGTGATCCGCCACCCAATACATTACTTTATCAAATACCACTCAGATTCTACCAACAATATTATAAAGATTGACAATATCTTCATAGTCTTTGATGATCAGGTTTTCCAAGTCTGCTGACCTCCCATGGGTACAAATTGTGCTCCTTTAGTAGCTGACTTGTTTTTATATTCGTACGAGGCAGAATTTATTCAAAAGCTTCTACATCAGAAGTAAAAATATCTTACTGTGTCCTTCAACTCAAAATTTAGATATATCGACGACGTTTTATCTATCAACAATGTTCATTTTCATTCGTTTGTCAATTCGGTATATCCCAGTGAAGTCAAAAGACACCATACAATCTTTCATATCTGCTTCGTACTTCCATATTTTATTGAACATAGATGTTAACGGCAAATTAACAACACACATGATTACAAATGGGATGACTTCAGGTTTTCCATTGTCAGCTTCTTATATTTATGTAGCAATATTCCTTTATCACCTGTATATGCTGTTTCTGTCTCTCAACTGATTCAATACACAAGAGCATCTTATCTGTGTAATCAATTATTTTAATTTTACAGATTTTTCACAAATAAGTTGATGTTATAGGAGTGTGACCACGGTGGATGTGACCGGTCGACAGGGGGTGTTTATCCCTTCTAGGCACCTGTTCCCACCTCTGGCGTGTCCAGGGGTCCGTGTTTGCCTTGATCTAAATATTTTAATATTTGTGGGAATTATGAGATTGATCACTGATCATTACCGTCACCTTTTTATTTTAATATACTTTAAAGTTTTTGATTACAATAAAATTTAATCTTTGATTGTGCTCTGTAGGTATATTTTCATAATAAAATGCATATTCAAGTCCAAGATGTCTGAAATTGCTTTGCCGTAATTGATAGACATACTCTGTGTAATATTTTTCCAGAACCAAAATTAAGAATATTCTTGTCAAATGAACCACCTTATAAGAAACCGCGACCTCCAGAACTTGTTGCTACATATCTTATGTTAGTTGGGGTTTTTTTTTTTTTTTTGGGGGGGGGGGTGTTTTGGTGGGGTTTTTTTGTGTTTTGTTTTGTTTTTTTTTTTTGTTTTTTGTTTGCTGAAGAAGATTTTGATTCAAATATCCGAATTGAAATAATACATTGGTCTTTTAACTAACAATGTTGCGAGTAAAAAGTATTCAATCTGAACCACATATGACATTTTTAAAGCTAAAATTATATTTTTATTTTGCATATGCATACACCTCCAACGTTTCTAAGTTCACATCTTCATCGTTTTGTTTATACTATCAATTGGCCTGTATTGATAATAAATTAATAGTAACCAATGTAACAATAAGGTATGGATGATAAATTAAAAATTCTCATTTTTTTTTCCACAGGTAAACTTTGGAAAGATAAAACAGTGGCATCGTTTGACTTCATAACATATTTTTTCGATGGCTCATCTACTCCTTTCCCTAACCTGAGAAACACGGGAGCTTTCTACAATACGGAGAATCGGAAGTCAGAAGTTCACTCCTTGGCATGCCACGATGGAAGTGTTTGCATCGAAAATGTACAGCTGCATTCTCTCCTCCGTAAGCTCATATACATGTATTTTAGCTGAACTGCATCATAGAATATAAACGTTTAAGCTACAGTTGAACATACTCGTTATATTATTCTTATTTTTGATACTGGTTTTTCGGGGTATTTGAAATTAACTTTTCACTTTTTACCGATTTTAGAAGAAGCTTTAGCAACGAAATATAAACCTGATCCTGGAAAGACGAATGAAGAACTTGTGTATGATCCGATGGACAACCCTTCTCCATTACTGGATATTTTGGAACAGGAAATGGCCATGCGAGTTTCCGGAAATGTTTCAGTTTATTTCGAAAGCAATGGGGATGTTTCAAAATTAAACCATATTCTTAAGGTGTCGTCTCCGTGGCATTTTCTATAAAACAAGTCTTGCTGCTCCTTGTTTCAATCTTGGAAGTATTTATGTTTAGGGTCTAAACAGACTTCAGTGTCTAGTTCCAGCATGGTTCAATGTCAATCATAAATATTCGAGTCCAAACCAACAATACAGATTTTTTTTTCATGCAAATGAATATAGAAATATTCCAATGTTGCTGAAATATCACACTCAAATGAGGTTAAAATGTCTTAAATCAGCTTCCCTCCATCCATAAGATGGAGCTGCAAAACTTTTAAACATTAACATGTTACAAGAACATTTATACTCAAACATATGTAAGGCATATGCACTTCATTGCAATGAAATGCGGGGTTTAGAGGGGTGGTCTTAGTGAAAAGTCTCTCTCCTGTAAGTCTTGTTTAGATGGCCGTTTCAGCGTTAAATATATTTATATTATATCAACAATATATATATATATATATATATATATATATATATATATATATATATTATATCAACAAAATATATACTAATGCATGAATTATCATGTTTTTGTTTTACAGATACTAATGGTCTATAATACAAAAGTCACTAATGTTCAGTATCATTTGACAAAGTCTGTGAGGGAGAATCAAGTCATGGCTACTATTCAGCGGAAACTTGAGAGATGGACTTCTTCTCTGTGTCCGGACCGAACACGGGTAGTGGTAACTCCGTACACGGTTCATAAAATATCACACAATAGACATAGGCGAAGTATTGACAGAAGCAACGATAGAAACCAAGCAAAGCAACTGAGGAACAATTGGGAATTAGAATGGTTATCGAAAACGTGAATTCGATAATGAAATATTCGGGAAAACCTGTGACAATGAATTGTACAGTTATTGAATGCAATCCTCTTACTTCCTAATCAAAATAAAAAGTAAAAGCTTATATACTGCAGTGATATCTATTTTAATTCGTGTGTAACATGTCTATCAATCAGATTATAAAAATTAGCATATATTTGTATTAAACATAAATATTGAAGTAAAACACTAGCTATCACTTTGACTTTGTTTCTGAATCTTTTATCAATATCTAAATGTGATAGGAAATTTGATGATACAAAATATAATCCATCTATATGTACATTTATGGATTCTACGCAGGAAGTTAATAACCTAAAGTTAAATCATTACACCAACTGTCATTTTACTTTCCAGGGTTCTTGAGTACACCATTCCTCGTTGATCAGATAAAATTATAGGTGTCACTTGACTTTTACAACCGTGCAAGTTTACTGTTCTTTCATTCCTTATAATACTAACGAAGTAAAGGGTTAGCTAAATTGTTTAATTCATATTTTAGAAATACAAATTTGTTACGAGTATATTGTATAAGACTCTATTCTTCAAACATAATTTTATCCCTGCCATGAAATAGGTCAAGCATGTAGTATTCCGCTTTTCAGCATAGCCGGTTTTCCAGACATATGTTGCCTTACTTGTAAATAATTTGCTTATTTCTGTTGATGACTCATGGGTTACAAGACGAAAATGTATTGATTCCAGTTGAAAAGACTTATAACAACATTGTCTTTGTTTAATAGGCACACGATTACAACAGTATTTTTAATTTCACATTTCATAATCCATCTTGTACTCTAAGCTCCTATTTCATAAGATAGATTTATTCAAAATCACGCTTCAGCTTTAATTACACTTAATACCCTTGTCAGTGGGACAAATAAATGTGATTTATTGTACCTATACTGGATTTCAAAACTTCACAAACACACTTCCAAACAGAGATACATTGTTAGATCGTGTAAATTTCCTGCCAATCCCCTACTGTTAACGTTGCTCCTCACAGAAATTATTATCTGCTTATAGGAGACACTTAAGACGAATTGTACTTCAACATATGCGAGAAGTGATGCAAGTGAAATGTGGATTCTAAAAAAAAATCCAAAGAACTTGAACCACAGTATTCCAATTTTTGGTTTACTAATTTTTAAAAAATAATAATAATAATAATAATATCCAAGAGAATATTTTTCATCCATAACATGAATCAAGTTGTATCATGCAATACACTTTTCACACCGTATATTAGCAAAGATAAACTAAATGCCGAAACCTATCAGAGTTTCACGTTTTCCGGGACAATCTCATAATTTCTCCAACTTCAGACTTGACGTTGACATGGGCCACATTGCTTGACATTCAATCGTGTTACAGAAATGAGATTAAATGTTTTAAATACAAGGTGATGTATTTGACCATGTCGAAAAGGAAACAAAAACAAACGTCGCGAAAGCTGAAATGTCGTCTGGGACCAGTCCATTTCATGCAAATGGATAAATAGCTGAAAAATGCAACGCAGTGAATGGTACTTGAAAAACATTAAAGAGGCGGGCTGATATGTTGTGATAGATTTGATAAATGTTGAAATCAATATTTAAACGGGAAAAATAAAACAATACGGTTAATAGTTATATTTGTAAATGTATAAGTACGCCAAATATAAATGTATGTATTTTCATGTACATGTATAATGTAAATTTACAAGTACTGATGTGTATGTTATATTGTATGAATTTGTCCAACGGCTACCTCAACTCCACAAATCTAACTTTAAATGTTCTAGCTGAAATATAAGTAGACTATGTATAGAAGTTTGATGTTTAACATTCATAAAGGTAAACTAACGTTAAGATACGTAAATCACTATTTACAATGTCTATATCTCGAAAATAAGAGGGACTTGACACGTCGACACTTGATTTGTTTAGTTGGAATGGGGAAATCAGACATGTATTATAATACTAATTATTACTAATTTTCATTATCATATTTAAATCAATGCAACGCCACCTCACCCTGTAATTTCTCTTCAATTAAATATTTTTTATTGTAAATTCACAAGTTGTGTGTAGAATGTATTAAAACACATACACACAAACAAACAAACAGAATATTCTTTTCTATGGATTTATTGAAATGAAATACATATGAAAATACATTTTGTTAAGTAATATTTAACATGTCTTGTGTTAAAATCTGAAATGTATAATTGGTATTTGTTTACTTTATTTTGATTGAAGAGCATTAATTCTAAAATCAAAATAAGTTTGCTTGTGATGATTCAAAGTTTCAAGATTTAGGGGTTTTGATCTATCAAACGTTTTAATATATTAAGTTTTCTGGATCTTTCTGGAAATGAAAATATAACGAAATTTTCAGATACCAAATTGTTATCAAAAATACAAATAATACAAATGTGGTATCAACGATAAGTTGTCATCATATTTTTTTTCTGTCGCCTTACCATCGATAGAATTTAATACAAGATTTGTGTTAGTCTATTACGTACAGGGTCTGATCAGTTCTTCCCTATATGTTGTCTGTGTACCTGTTGCGTACTTTGCAGTAATGACAACATAAAGATTCCCGCACGGTTCGACGTCTGTCAGTGTAACGTTGCTCTTATCAGTTGAAATTCCTTGCAATACGTTGTTATAATTTCGATCGGAACCAACGTACGCGGTATACCATGGGTCAAAGCTCTGGTTGACATCAAAGACATTCTCCCATATTAAAATATAACCCCTTTCAATTTTGGTTGAATTCACAAGTCTGCAGGAATTGCCTACAAAATATGTCATAAACAAATTTTATTCCTTTGTTTTTTGGTTTTTTTATTTTTTTGTTGTTTGTTTGTTTTTTGTTTTGTTTTGTTTTGTTTGGTTTTTTTGTTTGTTTGTTTTTTTGTTGTTTTTTTTTTTTGTTTTTTTTTTTAATTGTTATAATGGCTTGAATAGTATAGTGTTTTAAATGTCATAACATTACAGTTTTGACTAACATAATGGTATAATGTTTTGGCTGAAATAATGTTATAAAAGAATTTAATATTTTACCAGTTTGAACTGGAATTATATCGCTGATAAGTACAGAGGAGTTTATGACATTGCTCTGCAGGTTCTTTGAATTCAGAGCGTAAATCTCTGCGCTATAAAATTTTCCAGACTTAAGTTGGAATCCATCAATTGAAGTGTAGGTGTGTCTTCCTATATCAGTCCAATTACGAAGAATTTGGTCGCTTTCCTTTACACAAAAGTTGTAAGTTGTTGATTGCGTAGACATTCCAAACTTTTCCCAGTAAAAATACAGTGATGTATCAAAACGCTGATAGTTATTATTATTCTTCGAGTGAACATTGTGGACCGAAAATTTTACTCTTGTCTGAATAGAAACAGGTGCTTTGTATACAATAAAAACTGGATCGAAATATATTTCTTTAGCGAGCCCCACGGAATTGCGGCAGCGAACTTTCGGATACACGTTGGAACCATGTGGTACATTCAATGGCTTTGATACACACTCTGAAGTCAATGCCTCTGACCATTCTTGTAAATTTTCTGAGCCACTGACTGCACCTTCAATCAGAAAAAAATAGACTTAAGTTATTAGTGTTAGGGTTAAACCAATGGAATAATGACAATTTAATAAAAAAAACTGACATTGAGTTTTGCACAACGATTATTAATTACATTTGCCTCTTACCAAACGCACAATAGCAAAACTGTAGATAACTTTCTTGTTCGTCTGCATTCCAGCGAATGTTAACTTGCGTATTCCAATGACCATTATTCTCAGTGGTAGTATAACCTGAATCTTTTTGTTGCAATTGAGGAGGTGTATGATCCATAGTGATCCCACTTGAGTAAAATATTTTCTCTTTACCTGCGTTGTTCTTAGCAACAATGGACACAAAAATTGATGATTGATGGGCTACGGGAACACTTACAAAATGTGTCCCTATTTCTCCATTAGTCCTAACGGATATGATTGGACAGCCATTTCGAGTATTAGCAACATTAATAAACGTATCAGCTATACCACTTTCAAAGTCGGCAACAAAAAAGGATACCAGAATATCAGAAGGAGAAACCTGGCGTGCGGTCACCCCCCCAAATTCAACTTCCTTTTCTGCGTTACATTGGAAAAGTCTGACAGTAACATTTCCTTTCGTGTTTTCCAGCTCAAATATTTCAATGCGTATTGACTGATATCCATCAGTTTGGGAAATAAAAGAATAATTGGAGAAAAACATATCGCCATTTACTTTTTCAATGTTTACTCTTTTACTAGCATTTCCTATAGAAACTGTGATGTGTTGAAGATTTCGGAAATTCTTAGATTGCATGGTTATGGAATAAATGCTACCCTTTTCAAAATATGTTCCATTTGTTGTAATGTTGTTTCCGAAAACATTTTCATAGAGATATATGAGGCTGTATGCTTCACAAACTAGAGCAACTGGTTCTGTGGCATCAACAAGAATAGATTTTGAACTTACTGTCTCAGAAAAATAGCCTGCAGCATCTTTCGCTTTTACAAGGATAAAAAATACATCACTGTCATTTAACTGTACTTCCTTGAATGAATATTTATTCTTTATACCAATGGGAATGAATGAAACGGTCTTTTGCTCCATTGTGTATTTCTTCTGGAGAGCGACATAATATTCTGCTATAGATGAACCGTGGTCTGTAAATCCTTCCCAAGATGCACCTATTTGATTTCCATTGGTTAACCAAGTATTGTCTCTAAACATTTCAGATGTATATACAACACCTCCAAGAGGAGGTGCATCATCTATTGAAAATCCATCTGATGTAAATGTTGTAGTTGCACCAAGGTTATTTACGGCTTTGACAGTGGCAAAGTATACAACATTTCTGCGTAGATCAAGATTATACCAATGTTGTGTTGTCTCATTTCCAACATTCTTTTCTCCAGTGACATCATCACCTATAGAACAAAGACAACATAGTTTATATGAAGAAACGATATAAACGTTGATTTTTACTAGAAACAGAAAATTCACATACTCCCTGGGTGTGTTCCTATATAGACTTTGTAGCAGAAGATTCCACTTTGTTGATCTGTAAACACATTTCCCCAGCATGTTGTAACATTGTTCGAAGATATGTAATCAATATCACTGGTACAATCACCATCAGAATCGACAATATATTTTCCTCTCCTAACATTTGGTGGAGTGATATCAACTAGTATGGGTTCAGAATGAAATATGGTAAACTCCGAAAACGACCACCATGCCTTTAAATAGGCAACGTATGATCTCCCGTGTTCTAAGCTACGGTTATTCGTTAGGCAATGAATTACATTACTGTTGTTGCTTACGTCATGCCAAATTTGTTCAGAGTGTGGATCAAAAATCCCAAATCCTATTGGACGCCCTTGCATACCAAAACTCCATTCGTGTCTTTTTGCATGGGTTTTATTTCTTTCCCATTGTGCATGGAGACATTGCGACGAAAGTGAAAATTCATTCCCATCATCGAGTCCGATTTTAACTGTGAATACTGAGAAAGGATTGGTAATATTAGTCTCCAAACAAGTAGGAGTATTGGATACTAGCTCTGTACACTTGTCTCCGAAAACGGAACACGTGCAATCATAATTACAGTATTCTGCATTACAAGAATGTTTCTCGAGGATTAAATGTCCTTCATGAATTGATAACGTTTTAGAAACAAAAAGTGCAAAATGTCTAATGCTGCTGTTAAGACCAGCTTTGTTTGATGACCACAATGACAAGTATATCTTTTCATTCACAGTTAGATTCCTGTATAGCGTTGTTGTTATCTGTTGTTTATCATTCCAATTCCCAAAATGCTGAAAATAACTTATCCCTTTACTTATTTCATCTGAGCCATATGTTTCTCCAATAGCAACAAAATATCCAACGATACCAGACTCCGAGTCGCTGAAATTTCTGATATGTAATTCTATCTTACTTTCCAAATTAGACCATGTTCCGTCAAGGAAATGGCCAAAATGTGGTGTTGTCGAGTCTACAGTAAATTGTTCACCATATGCTGTTGAGCAGAGTTCGGCAACATTACACGCCGTTACTGATAAGTAGTAAGTGTTTCCATTCTTCAGCCAGTCATTTTTCTTCAGGGACAAAGCAAGGAAGTTCTCCGCAGAAAGATGTATGTCTACATGCCGTCCATGATGAGATTTAATATTTACGATATGTCTTACTATCGGGCTATTTTTGTCGTAAAAATTCCAAGAAATATTCAGATATGACCTATCTATCACAAAACCGTATCTATTACTGTTTGACACGGTGGGAGTTTGATTGATAATGGGCGAAGATGTATCAATTCGGATACCATCTGATGACGTCACTGTTGCCAATCCTGCTTTATTCCAAGCTGTTAGTATCATAAAGATTTCCGTATGTTCTGGTAGGTTTAAATCAAAGAGCGTTCCACTTGTTTCTAGACGAATGTTTCTCTTTCCTTCTATGTTACATATGGATCTTGATGTTCCTATGCATATTTCGAAATGTGATATTCCAGACTGCAGGTCGTAAAAATCATCAATTTGATATTCCAATATAGTTCTACAAAATGAAAACTAATATGTTCATTACATAGAACTACCTGTTTTATGTAAATACATATATTGTATAGAATTCGTAAGTATACCTGTATATTTGTTTCCACTTATCCCCTAGATTAACGATACATCATATATCGACCTAGTTTGCCAATACAACCTTTTATCAGGTCAAATGCTGTCCAAAATGTTTCATACCAATTGTTACGCCGTTCTTTACACACGTTTTTTGAATACGTATTACCCCGTTTACCTAATCAAAATATAGCGCTCACGGCGGGTGTGACCGGTCGACAGGGGATGCCTACACTTCCAAGGCACTTGATCCCACCTCTGGTATATCCAGGGGTCCGTGTTTACCCAGCTCTTAATTTGACATTCCTTGTAGGAGTAATGAGATTGATCATTGTTCGTTATCTTCACCTTTTCATAATTTATGTGTGTGTAATATGAGAACAAAACGACATTAATATAAACCTGTGTGCATAATATCTCAAATGAGAACCAATTTTTCCTCCAAAGATAACTCCTGGAATAGGTGGTGTCCCATCAATGGTGATACCATTTGATGTTGCTTGAGAGCAGAGTCCGGCTGAGTTGCAGGCTTCTACTATTGTGAAATACCTAACTCCTTCATGAAGAGGTACATTCCATGTCCATTCTGTTTAAGGCAATGAATACACACATCGTAATCATTCAACATGGGTTTTTTTGTCAGGAAAGAAAGAAAGAAAGAGAGAACTGTTTTTAAATCCACTACAAATCATGTCCATACCATTTTGTAGTCCAATGTTGGAAAGAGGTTGCATGTCAGATCCAAATGGATATGTTCCAAGTCCAATTTTGTAATGGTCAAGTTGAGAATGGGGATCTTCAAAACCACCCCAGTTACATGTGAAGTTGACAGTTGATACAAAATCCATATCCTTTAAATCAAGAATAGCGATTACAACTCACAAACATCATCTAAAAACAATATTTTATCAATATGTACCCATTTCCGCAGATCTAACACCCCAACTGAATGAGACATCACAGGGTAATCCCCAGTTTGAACCGGTATGCAAATGGAAAGACTAAACCAATGCAGAATTGGAATGCACAGTAGTGTTTCATGTTGGAATTAAACCTTTCAACTGTCAACCAATTCCACTTGACAGTCACGCCTCTTCATGGGAATCATATCAAAGAAACTAGTCATCATTCAATGAAGTGCCTCAACCAAAGGTCAGTAATTTGGACAAAAAAAGACTCATGAATTACGAATGTCAATATGATTTCTTTGTTATGGAAGTTTTGGAATTCGTACAGTAATATTCTTATAAACACACACACACACACACACACACACACACACACACACATACACACACACACACACACACACAATAGTAAAATAATGAAGAAAAATCAGAACGCCAAGTAACTATGACGTCAAAAGCGCCAAATAACATTTACGCTTAACATTGTCTCGTTCAACCAAACGCTTGGCTATCACCGTACTTCTCCAACGAGCAGAGAGTCTGGTAACGACGCGTAATAATGCTTGTAACGTCAGAACGAAGCTTACCAAAATTCTAATTAAACACACCTCCAAAATGACAGTTAAAAATACTATCGGAGAAATTTTAATCGATTCATTTGCCGTTTTAGAGTTTCAAAAACCGAAATGATAGAGAAAAGTGAATATTCTTTTTAATTTTGAAACTGATTGAAATAATGTATTCGTCCTGCATGTGACAAAGACAAGCCATGCGTGGTGTAAAATTATGTAATAATCAATGTTTTAAAAATATTTGAATACTACAGTACAAACAGTATTCAATCTCGTAATTCTCATAGAAAATACAAAGCAGAGAGATGGGCAAACACGGACCTCTGGTCATAGCAGAGATGAGACCAGGTGCCAAGGAGGAATAAGCATGTCCTGTTGACCGGTCACATCCGCCATGAGCTTTACATCCTGATCAGATAAACGGAACAACCCGTAGTCAGAATCAGTGTGTCAAGAACGGCCCAACAATTGATATGAAACACGTCAGATAGCATTTGACTTAATAGAAAGTTGTACTGGCAAACTAGATCGCAATAACGACCATAACATTTGCGAAATGCTGATTTTAGACGAGACTTACAAACCCCTGTAACATCAATTTCTTTGTCAGTAGCCTGCCTCGATTTAAAAACTGATCATATGCAGAACAAGCTCTTGCGCATCGATTTAGTTGGGAGATATAAACACCATATGCAGGTGATGGTGGAATATTGTCACATAGATGAGGGAGGCTGACGATGGCGAAATTGAAATCATACCGTTTGTCATTAAGTTGAGTTGTTATTTTTCCGCCAGCATCCGTGGCCGAGTGATTAGAGAATTGCGCTCAAAATCACAAGGCCTCTGTCCTCTAGTCGGCGCGGGTTCGATTCTCGCTCGCGACGATATATATGAGAAAGTTTGCCAGTTTACTTTCGGAAGGATGATGGTCTCTTCACTGGTACATTGTATACAAGTTCTCTCCTCCACCTACAAAAAAACTGGACGCAACCAGATAACTGAAATATGTTTAGTGTGACGGAAAATAACAATCAATCAATCCGCCAGCATCTATTTTCAGTAAAATTTCTAATTAAGAAGTTCATGCGGAAGACACTGTGGTGTCTTTTATTTCACGTTTACTGTCATTGTTGATAAATAAAATGTTGCTGATTTATCTAAATGTCGAATTGAAGGCCACAGCAAGAGATATTTTCTTCTCATGTAGAAGATTGTGAATGAATTCAACAGTTTTATAATGTGAGCAAATATTTTTGAATTATATGAAGTTCTACATTTATTGTAGCGTTTAATGGAGGTTTAATATCCTTGAATAAACAGTGTTTCATTTGTATCACGTTTAGATGAAGTCAAAACCAAAGAATTGGTTATTTTATCAGTATAATTAGAAGGTTTATTAACTCGTTCTAATAATCGGTGGACCCCGTGGGGATCCGGGTTGTTAGAATAGATCCTCAGTACCCCTTGCTTGTCGTAAGAGGCAACTAAATGGGGCGGTCCTTCGGATGAGACCGCAAAAACCGCGGTCCCGTGTCACAGCAGGTGTGGCACGTAAACGATCCCTCCCTGCTCAAAGGCCATAAGCGCCGAGCATAGGCCGAAATTTGCAGCCCTTCACCGGCAATGGTGACGTCTCCATATGAGTGAAAGATTCTCGAGCGGGACGTTAAACAATATTTAATCAATCATAATAATCAGTGTCATTACAAATCTTTCATACCTGGAGGTATAAAGCTTTACTACTAGTGTAGAACTGTGATAAAAAATAAAATACCAATAACTAGATTTTAAAAAAAGACAAAATAGATTAATTAATACATACTGGTGTTGAAGGACAGTAATATAGTGTAAATAAATATTTAAGGCACTATGTAAAAATATTATAAAAAATAAATTAAAAAACAATAAATTGAATATGAATTACAAAAATTTGGAAAGATTGGCTGCTAATGACGGTGCCATTATATAAAGTAAACGGCGAAAGAAAGTATAAAACAGACAGAACAACATTGAGTAATAACTGGGGGAAATTTGGTAACATTCATTCTGATGAAGTTATTGAAGTTGTTCACGCCATGGGGACTGCATGAATCTAGTCTATCGTATGCATGCAGAATTATCCCTTGCTCTTCCTCTCTACATCGGTCAATAACCATTCCTGTAATGTTTTTCCATTTGTGTCCTGCGAAATTAAATTGCTTGGTAACGGGTTCTATGACCTTTTTAGTTTTAATGGTAGTTATTGATCCGCCTATGTAGGTCCAGAGTTCACTTGGTAAACGGGAGGTCGTGAGTTTTGCCGTCAAACCTAAGACGTATATTGTTCCTTTGCCAAATGCTCGGCATTCAGAAGTGAGAACCACAGGTCTTTGAAATTTCACCTTAAAAACCGGATGTCCCGTGTCGCGGCAGGTTTTGACTCATGAAAGAATCCTCACTGCTACGGCCCTGAGCGCTAACCATATGTAGTCTGGTCCAGATTTTGAAAAAAGAGGCTAGAAATGGGTTCTAACGGCAAATTATTATTATTTGGTCCAACATAACTTTTTAACCTAATTTGCGTATGCTGAATCCGAAAAAATATGTTGAACTTCATGAAAATGGCGTTAAATAGGTCAAAATGGCGATTCAAAATGGCGGTGTTGAAATTTGCAAAATTATCTATATGGCTTTATTTTAAAAAAGTTTATTGCAAATTAAAGCAATTTAAAGGCTTGTACTAAACTTATATGTGTCTGAAAAATAGAATAAATTGTTCAATGTTCGTTAAACAATTAAAATTGTGAAAAAAAACGATTAGATCCCAATTAACTCATTTTTTTCGCAACCGCATATTGACGCACAGTATATATATGCATTTTGATATGATATTTAATGCTTATATCCTTCTAATTGTGCAAATTATTCAGTTAACGTATTGCATACTTTATGATATAAATGCACTTGAAATTCAACACAGTGTTCAATGGTTTTCACAATAGCGCGACCGACACAATCGAGGATCGAATTAACAAATGATTCTGACATAAGGTATAAAACTGATGGCCGAGGTTATAGGCTTGTCATATCTCACCACTCATTGATTAGAAATCATGACTGAACGATCACTTAAGCGAAGTTATCAAATAGATACAGATTTGTGTGTTATATGTCAGGAAAAAAAGACAGACACGTTAGAATTAAAAAGCAAAAAGTCTATCGAAACGTTGACCGAGAGGGCATCTCGTCGTAAGAAAGTTAAAGATGCCAGGAAC
Organism: Ostrea denselamellosa; assembly: GCA_024699665.1. Classification (NCBI taxonomy): domain Eukaryota; kingdom Metazoa; phylum Mollusca; class Bivalvia; order Ostreida; family Ostreidae; genus Ostrea; species Ostrea denselamellosa. The sequence continues at coordinate 13,030,480 of JAMZEH010000014.1, forward strand.
TATGATGCCATTGACAGAATAGAAAAATTAAGTCCGAATGATAGAGTTCTATGTCATAGGAAATGCTATAGTGCATTTACTCACCCCAGACCAATTCAGTTAATGGAAAGAAAAGCATGTTTGCTTACAAACACATCTGATACAATCAACGTCGATACAGAGGATGATGTACCGTCTACGTCATCTTCCTCACACCCTTCTGCAGCAGCATCCCGAACTTTGCGAAATGCATCTACACCAATAGATTGGGAGTTATGCATATTTTGTCAACAACAAATTAAACAGAAGCTATTCAACATTACAACATTTTCTGTTAGCGACATGGTTCTTAAAAATGCAAAGTATGACAACATACTTCGTGTTAAGTTAGGAAACGTTAGCGATTTGATAGCTGCAGAGGGTAAGTACCATCTAAAATGCATGAATGCTTTTAAGTATGATACACAAAAAACAGAAAAGGAGTCAAAATGTGAAGATCTGGCCATGATATTTCTTGTTCGAGAACTGGAGTACGCAGCCAGCAAGTGCCAAATCTTACAGCTCTCTGATACATGGAACAGGTACTCCAAGTTGGTAGAAGAGGTAGGATCTGAAATGCCACAGTCTTTTATCACTCGTAGATCAACGTTTAAAGAAAATCTGCAAGTTAAGGTGCAGAATATCTTCCAGTTTCTTCGTCCCCTCGATAGAGCAGTATCTGAACGCGAAACTCTTTTAGTGCCCCATATTCTTTCTAAATCTCATTTTGGAGATATGTTTCATGATGACCAAGATACCATGGATGACGAATTACTCACTATGCCATGTTATAAACCTCCACACAACTCATTTCATGAACTGGTACATGTTGCACTAAGATTAAGATCAGACCTGCAAGATAGACCTGGTCACATGGGTTTGAATGTTTGTGAGGCTGATGCCGTAAGTTGTGTCCCAGATAGTATCCTCATGTTTCTGAATCTTCTTTATGGTGGACAAGAGGTCTTTGATTGTACTGATGGCAATGACAATCCAGATTGCAGCAGACAGAAGAAAATAGTGAGCGTAGCTCAGGATATTGTGTATGGGGTAAGTAATGGAAAAAAGTGGACTCCAAAGCATATTGGCCTTGCATGCACCTTGCATCAAATGACAAGGTCAAAACAGCTGTTAAACTTGTTTAATAGTGCTGGTCACACCCTGAGTTATAAAGATGTTCTGCGTGTTGACACTGGGCTTGCAGAGGAAAGCCTTCAGTCTATGGACGAAAGGACTGGACATTTCCTTCCCTCGAATTTAAAGCCAAGCGTTTTCACACACTTTACAGCTGACAATATTGATATTAGTGATTCAACACTGGATGGCAAGGAAACATTCCATGCAACGCAGATAGCATGTTGGCAACGAGGGTCGGGAAATGACATTAACCTTCAGCACATAAGTCCATCTTCAAATGAGACATTGAAGGTACCTCCTCAGATGGACAGTATTGTCATTTCCCCAATAGTAGAAGGAAAATCACAACCTCACTATCCCAGACCAGTTACGTTAGATATCTTCCAACCTTCTGACTCAGAGAATCAATTGTCCTCTCAAGAGTTTGCTAATGAATTGGCGTTTCATTTGCACAGACATAAGCAGAAAGTCCCAGCTAGTTGGTCAGGACATAATCAGTCTGTCAGTAGTAAAAACCCGGATCTCACACTTGTTGGTTACATGCCTATTGTACAAGCACCTGCTCATGAAATGGATACACTTAACACAGTTGTCCAGAAATGCATGCACATATCTGAGCATCTTGGTCAACGTCATACAGTTATCACAGCTGATCAAGCTTTGTACTTTAAGTTGATGGATTTAAAATGGTCAGTTCCTGAGTATAGAGACAGGCTTGTTCCAAGAATGGGTGGCTTACATATAGCTATGAATTTCATGAAATGTATAGGAGATCATATGAGAGGTTCTGGTTTGCATGAACTGTGGATGGAATGCGAGTTATTAGGACCTGTGGCTGCTGAAAATGTATTAGGTGGAAAGCAGTACAGTCGTGGCATGAGAGCCCATAAAATTACTGCTCAAGCAATCTGGAAGATTTTACTGCCAGACTTTGTGTTATTTGTATCTACCAAAAATGTTGATCATTCGCAAACATTGAATGGCATCATGACTGAACAGCAAGACATACTTTCTAGCATTGACCAACTGCAAAATCCTGTTTTCAAAGAGTATTTTTCAAGTTTCAGACAGGAAATTGACAACCCAAATGTCCTGTTTTGGTGGTCATATTTGGACATGGTTTCTATCCTTTTAATGTTTACAAAGTCAGAAAGAGATGGGCTTTGGGATTTATATTTGAAGTCTTTCCGTTCAATGCTCCCATGGTTCTTCCGATATGACCATACAAATTATGCTAGGTGGGGTAGTGTGTATCTTGCTGATTGCCACCAATTGCCTATTGAAGTACTATCAGAGTTTCAGGATGGAAATTTTGTCGTCAAGAGAAGTGCTGGAACTTTCAATCAAGTTGACCCAGACCAAAGTCAAGAATGGCTAAACGCCACGGGTAAGAAAGGTGGTGGAATTGTAGGAATTACTAGGACTCCATCTGCTCTCAGTAGGTGGTCCCTTTCCTACAATCTGAGATCTCATATAAGTCTTCTTACAAAGGTGATGTACGATGTGAATCCAGATGACATTCTCACACACAAGGACGCATCAAAGAGTCGACAAGTTACTGATGCAGTGTATGAGGATTCGCTCGTTGATGCAATGAAAAGGTTTAGAGTATTTGACCTTTTGTACGAAAGAGATCAACTGATCAATATAGTTACAAAAGACAAAGCTACAGATATGATCAAGGAGTCCTTACTTTCTGCAGCAAATTTGGGACAGATATCATTAGAGAATTTCGTAAAAGATCGTCTGATACCAAACATAGAAACAAGTAGTTTACAAGTTCCTTTGAGAAGTGTTCTGAAAAAAAGCTGCTCATTAACATTTGACTCCTTATACAAGGTACAAGTTGTACCAAAAGCTGTGGAAAAGAAAAAAATTCTAAAGGCAGATCGGAACATACTGCAGAGACTTGTCATTGCATATAAGGCCGGACGAGAGGTTGATTTAGAGCAGATTTTGAAACACGAGCTCCTTCCTGTGCCGATATCTATAGCGGATACCAGCGGTGCACTAAAGTCTGGAAACAAATCTGTTGTTTTAGAAGACATACTTCAAGATGTTGATGTAAGGGCGCGAGTCGAAAATGTAGGCGAATCACCAGCTTTGATCATAGATGGCCAGGCTTTAGTTCAGAGCATGAAAACACATGGCATGAAAACATTTGGAGACTTTGCAGATGAGTTTGTTTCCACTGTGGTAAGAAAAGGGGCCATGTATTCAAGAGTTGATGTTCTGTTCGACCGTTACAGGGAACAATCTATAAAATCGGGCACTCGTTCTCGTAGGGCAAAAGGGCAGCAGCCAGTTAGAAGGGTTATTGAAAATAAGGATGTGCCACTCCCGAATAACTTTTCAGCTTTTTTGTCTTTGAATGACAACAAGAAAGACCTAGCTGCCTTTTTATCTGAGCAGATAATTCTTCATGCACCCACAGAGAAAACTGTTGTTACTGCTGGTGGGTTTCTCGATGAGAATAGCGTTAAATGCAATGACGAATTCCTCGATATATCTGCCCTACATGCGTCACATGAAGAGGCAGATACTAGAATAGTTCTTCATGCCATACATTGTGCGAAAGAATCCACTTGCAGTTCAGTTGTTGTACTAGCATCTGATACTGATGTTTTACTGCTACTTGTATCTTTCTTTTCAGAAATAAATATACAGTTGTGGATGGTTGCTGGAACATCTGCAAAGCCCAAGAACATTCCTATTCATGCTGTTGTAGAGAAAACCTTTACCTCTCCAGAAATGTGCACGAATCTGTTAGCATTCCATGCTCTGACTGGATGTGACACAACTTCTTTTTTCTTTGGGATATCCAAAAAAACTGGATTTAAGGTTTACAAAGACAATGTTGGGCTTCTTGGGGGTTTTGGAGAGGGCAATTTAACTGAACAGAAAATAGTCGACTGTGAAAAGTTCGTATGCAAGCTGTATAACCAGGGCACAGTGTCGTCAACTGACTCGGTTAGGAACATTTTATTCGGAAAATCCAAGAGCCCCGAAAACATGCCCCCCACTAGCGATGCCTTGCATCTGCACATTAAACGTGCACATTATCAAGCGCTGGTATGGAGACAAGCAAATATAAGTAACCCCACATTACCATCTCCAACTGAGATGGGATGGAAGTTGAATGAAGGTATTCTAGTGCCTATTCTGATGACTTTAGACCCAATTCCAGAATCTTGTTTAGACTTGATTGCATGTAGTTGCACAACAGGTTGTAAAACATTGAGGTGTGGGTGCAAGCGTAACAATTTGCTGTGCATGGACCTTTGTAAGTGCAAAGTCACAAGCAAAGAACAATGTAGGAACAGTATACGTTGAATTTTGAGGAAAAACAGAGACAATTCGGGTTTTCTTTCGTGCAATGGCTTTTTTAGGGTCGCATGCTTATTTCTATCTTTTTCTCGATGCTATTGTATTTTGTAATCATAGTTTTTACATTTTTTTTTCTACATGCGCGTTTCAAAACGATTTGAAAAAAATTACTGTCCGCCATTTTGAATCGCCATTTTGACCTATTTAACGCCATTTTCATGAAGTTCAACATATTTTTTCAGATTCAGCATACTCAAATTAGGTTAAAAAGTTATGTTGAACCAAATGATAATAATTTGCCGTTAGAAGTTCTTTTTAGCTGAAATCGGACCAGACTAATGTGGAAATTTGTGGTACTTCACTTACAGCTGGTGATATTCCAATGAGTGAAAAAATCTCGACTTGACGTAAAGCAATTTACAAACCGAAATACGTAGGTCTCCAGTTTGGCTTACGCATTGTTGGTCATAGTCCCTGCAGCTTCTGAGGTAGATGTAATTGTCTGTGCAACAAGATGTGTCCCCAAAAATTCGGTAGCATCGGCCGGTGACATCGCTGTTAAATCTGTGTGCTCGCGCTGTGTTTGTACATCAGGCATCTGCCATTAAAACAAGTTTTGAAGTCTCCCTTGGGCAAACGATTTTCCAATTTGGTTCGCATCATCATGTCTTTACGATTTCTTGGGCATCTAAAGGCAGACATAGGAGGCTCCTTTAAGACCGTTGTACTTCTTAAGGTAGTATGTAGTGTGGGAATATGCTTCTTCAGAATTTTGATAAGGTCTTCCAAAACAGAATGGAACGTCATTAGAGCCCTGCCACCCACTTGTACCAACTGTCCTTTATATTTTAACAGAGATTGTCTGTGCTGTTTTGACATCTTATCGATAGGTACTTGGACCTTTTTCAGCCCTTCACCGGCATTAGTGACGTCTCCATATGAGTGAAGAATTTGCGAACGGGACGTTAAATAATATATAACCAACCTGTTTCGCTTCAGATGGGTGTTCTGTTCTTAATAAACTGCAGGAGTGGAGCAGCTGCGACGGGCTCTGGTGGCTAAACATTTAGGTACTCCTTTGAACGAATGGGGAGGTTGGCAACTTGACGGCATGAGATATAGATGGGAGTCAGAGAGTTTAGTGTGAAGATGAACTCCGACATTTTCGTAAATGATCTTGATCGTTGTGTATAGAAAGACGTCACTGGATGTGGAAATGTCACCTATGAAGTTTGTGGCAGCATGAACTCGAAATAAAAGATGTGTATGTAGTAATATATAATGGTGTTTATGTCAATCAACTGAATCAATACACTAGACTTTGTTTTGCGTATGATCAGTTTTTAAATCAAGAGAGGCTACTGACAAACAAGTTGATAATACAGAGGTTTCAACAGTCTCGTTTGCCAATACAACCTGTCATTGTGTCAAGTGCGCACTGACGTGTTTCATACCAATTGTCAGGCTGTCCTTTTTACACTGATTTTGATTATGGATTACTCCGTTTACCTGATCAAGATATAGGGCTTACGGTTGGTGGGACTGGTCGACAGGGGATGCATTGTCTTCCCAGGTATCTGATCCCTCCTTTGATATAATCAAGGATTTTTGTTTGCCCAACTCTTAATGTTGTATTCCTTATAGGAGTTGTGAGATTGATCACTGTTCATTATCTTCACCTTTGCATTGGTTAGTTCAATAAAGGTATCTCCAACTTAATACCCATTTCATCTCAATGAAGTCAATGAATTGAAAAAAAATGAAGAGGCTTTACTGATACCAGAATAATAAGTCACGTTCAAGTTTTCCCTTGAAAATGTTGGCATTCGAAGGAGCCATTCTGGTGTTCATGGTCGTGCCACTTATTTGTAGGAAACGTTTGAAATCGATGATCCCCTCGTGACCATACAACTCCTTCTCGACACAATCGAACAGGTTTTTCAATACTTTAATCTCATGTGCTATCGCCTAAACAACAACGGAAACCAAGTAACACGATATATCTATATTTATCATTTAATGTCGTTAAGCTGATTATTTTTTCGTTATTCTACGTAACGCGATATATTTCTAGTACTTGTGTTATTATCACATTTCATCAATATGTACTACTCTTTTTTGTCAAAATGAGCTAGGGTGTAGTGAAAGCCGTAGTTCTCTTGGATGATGCTTTCAAAAACGAGGTCCTTGTTATGGAAGGTGTTGACACGATAAAGTACTCTACCTCATGAGTGCCATGTATTGGTCAAAATTTATGACGTTTCAACTAAACTCATGACGTCCTTATATGGGTGAAAAATCATCAAAAATAAGTCAAATAATCATATATATATATATATATATATATATATATATAAGGATTAAAACAAGTCCTCAAAATCCCTTGTTTCTCGTAAGAGGCGAGTAAATGGGGCGGTCCTTCGGATGAGACCGCAATAATCGAGTTCCCATGTTACAGCAGGTGTGGCACATTCAAAATTCCTCCAGCTCAAAGGCCGTGAGCGCCTAGCATACGCCTAAATTTTGCAGCCCTTCATCGACAATAATGACGTATTCATACGAATGAAAAATTCTCGTGCGGAACGTTAAACTCTATACCATAAATAACTATAAATCACCAGATCAAACGAGAAGCAAAATGAACCCCAATATACATTGTAACGTCTTCACAGTTTCTGAGAGATGTGATATGGATTCTGATGACCACAATGCGATGATCCGGAAAGTAGGATCAAACCCTCTGAATTTAACAGTATTGAAACGCTGATAATCATTATAATGTAATTTTCCATTATTGGAGATAGTTTTTGAAAAAGACACCAAAACATCCAGTAAAGATAGTATAACGTTGAAGTACCGAGTATATACGCTAAATCTGATGATGTATACGAGGGCGAGTCAATAAGTATCCAGCCTATCCCATTTCCGATTGAGCGAGACGGTCACCATTTTCATGCCTTATTTCAATGCATGTTTTATACATGTACCTGGGTACAAACTGCACGCGTATCGAGTCATTCTTCAATAAGATATTGAATGTCAAATATGGCTAGTGATGCAAAGGCATGATTTTCATCTAAAGTTGAATACAGTGCTGTAATTCGGTACTTGTATTGAAAAGGCAAAGTAGGCATGGAAATACAATGGCAACCAGAGCATCAGTATATAGCGCCTTGTTGAAGCACATTAGGTCAAAAGATGATTTTCTTTTGCGTCTGGTGACTGTAGATGAGACTTATTATGAACCAGAGAATAAAGCTCAGAGTCGTCAGTGGGTAGGGTCTGAGCCCCCCAGACCAAAGAAGTTCAAGACGCAACTATATGTTGTCAAGGTGCTGGCTACAGTATTTTGGGACGCAAAAGGGTTATTAAGTTGGACATTTTACCAAACTGAAGTACAATAACTGGATTGTAAAGGGTGTTAAGAAAGTTCATTCCGTTTGTAAATTTGAAAATTAAATAGAAAACCGACATGTTTTTGTTTCAATTTTTTACTGGTAACTCTATAGACTTTTTTTCATTATATCAGCAGTTATCCTTCCCTATGTGCACTCTCTTGTGTTACTATAGTGTGATGTAAACAAAGTGTCTATTACGTCATGAAATAAATATGCCGAGTTCAGTGGAAAAGCAGACGTCCTGTACAAGTGTTGATACAATTAATGAACGAGCTCAAGCTTTGGCTTTATTAGATGCAGGATTAAGTGTGAAGGATGTGGCTAAGCAGCTATGTAAAAGTGAGCGATGGGTAACAAAGTGGAGGCGAAGCTGAGAGCAGAATAAACAACTATCCGATCAACCGAGATCCGGCCGGCCTTCGAAGATAGTAGGGGTAGTGAAGAGAAAAGTGGAAAACATAAAATACAAACGAGGAAAATCAACAAGGAAATGCAGCAAGGAACTTAAGAACTCAGGCTTTAATGTGAGTCATGTAACTGTTTTTAATTATTTGCGAAAAGTTAAAAAATGGAAGGCATTTAAAAGACCGAGAAATCAACTATTGACGAAAACACAGAGGCAAAAGAGATTGAAATTTGCTCGTGATCACAAGCATTTGACGGCTGAAGACTGGGAAAACTACATCTTTAGTGATGAATCTACGAAATATTTGTTTCATGTTCCGAACCGACAGGACAATGTTGTATGGGGGTCCCAGTCAGATGAGGTTCCAGATGTAAGCTGCGTCAAATCGAGCGCTAAAGTCATGGTATGGGGTGCGATGGGAGTACAGGGATTATCCAAACTTCACATTGTTCCAGCCGGCAAAACTATTAATGCTGATTATTATGTGAACAATATCCTTCAACAAGAACTAGAACCTGCTCTAAATCGACAGAAAAATAGTGGTAGGATCGACGAACGAAAGTTACTTCAATATCCAGGACACGCCACATTTGTTCAAGATGGAGCGACCCCTCACACTGCCCTGCTAACACAGAATTGGTGTGAAAATAATCTACCAAACTTTATTACCAAAGTAGAATGGCCAGGCAATTCCCCAGACCTAAATTGCATCGAAAATCTATGGAGTATTCTGGACAGCGAGGCCTACAAGGATCCGCGCCTTGTGCCAATTACGACGCCGACTTCACCGTGCATGGAGGGAGATACCTCAGAAACATTTCATTTCTTTGATTCATTCAATGCCAAATAGAATTAAAAATGTATTGAAAAATAAAGGTGGACTGTCTGTTTATTAAAAACATATAAACTTGTATATGAGTTGTTTATAAATAATTTTAGGCATGCTGTAAATCATGGAACGAACTTTCTTAACACCATTTACTATCCAAACTTGCTAGATCAGCTTAGAACCGCCATCCATGAAAAACGTCGATATAAACTCTCTAAAGGTGTTTTGCTGCAAAAGAGTCCAAACTTGCAACGTTTCAATGGATGCTGTAGAGCGAAACGGGTATGAATTTACACAACATCCTGTCTATTCGCCTGACCTAGCTCCTAGTGACTTCTTTCTATTCCTAAACTAGAAATGGATATCCATGGACGTCATTTCCGATCTGACGAAGACGTCGTTACGGCAGTTGAGGAGTGGGTCAATGAAAAGGACCCTGACTTTTCAATTCTGGACTGATGGCACTTGAACACCGTTGGTCTAAGTGCATCACACTACAGGGCAATTCATCGAAAAAGAAGAAGTGGATCTCAACCGGAAATAAGTTAGGCTGGTTATTTATTGACTCGCCCTCGTATTTATAAAACAAAATTAAGTTTCATTTCAGTAGCTAGCAATAATTACCCATATTCTGCGATATAAAAGTATAAACACAGTATGTAATACCGCTTTTCCAGGAAGACTTTCTAAGACAGTTCCCAAGGAAGGCGGTGAATTGTCGACCAAAAACGGCAAAGACGTCGCCACTGTTTTAAGTCCTGCATGGTTCTCAGCCTTAAATATATAGCATATTGGTATCGTTTATGTTTTATATCGTCTTGTTCAATATCTTGTAATAGATAAAGAGAAAATACAAATAAATATACATGCAAGCTAATTAAACTTTTGGGTAAATATTCACCAGGAGCAGAATGAAATAAATGTGTCCTTCAACAACATGGTCATTTATCAAAATATCTTCCGAATCCTGTCCTACTGCATAGAATCTAATGATGTCATCTAGTGCTGGTGTTGTTCCTATCCCGATTTGATAGCTTTTTATGCCACTCTCTGGATCACTGAACCCGTTCCAAAAAACTTTTACTCTCTGTCTTGAAGTAGTATAGTGGTGCTTATAGATATGTCCGACGATAACATGACCTTGGATGGGAGGAGAGGGGTCATATACGAACGGGTCAGAGCTAGCACATGCTGTATTACCGACATGATCAAATGCTGGAATTTGAAAAAAGATGTCATTATATAAGCTAGATATTTAGGAATTAATTTCCTTCAAAATTCTTATTTTCAATATACTGTCCTAATTTAAGCATTTCAGAGACCTTTGATCCCCAAGTAGTATGTTAATCCTGGAGTTAAATGTAAATTCGTCTCCATGTCCCATTGTTTTAGTCCTATTTCTCTGCACTTCCGAATATCGTCTAAACAAGGAGATGTCCCTGTGAAATAAGACAGTGTTTTAATAGGGATATAAACACTTGATACAGTAAATGCACGAGGTAGACATAATGTAGTAGACTTACCTAAGCAGGAAGAATATTTTGAAATGCCAGACTCGTATCCGAGAAGTTCATAATTTGTATCGTCTTGAAATCCATGCCAAAAGAATCTGATCTCTGTTATATTGTGCATATATCCTTGATGCACGTTATCAATCTTCACATATCCAGTCACAGGTGGTTCATTATCCAAAACAAAGCCGTTACTACATAACGAACGGTTTCTCTGAACGCCACGTAAAAATGTAGAGTTTTCATTTGGTGAAACATTAGCACACAGGTAATACAAAACGTTCTCATCCAGGAGGGCCTTCGACGAAAAAGCAATAAATCCTCCAATCGATGTAGAACTCGATATACAGTCAGGATCATTTGCACAAGACCAAGGAACCTGAGGTTTTTTCATTATTGACCATGTTACATTTTGATTCCCGACGTTCAAAAGAAAACCGGCAACTTTTGTTTTATGACCAAAATTAAATTCAAGTGCACTTAATGTTTTCATTGCAGTGCCAATATTTGAACTGAATTTGTACTTTTCCAATGTTAGAATTTCTTCTGAATAAGCATTTAAATCATAAATGATGTCTTTCGGATAGTTATTATGATGAGTCATAATTTCCACTTGCTGGCATGCTCTTGCGAACACTCCGGATGCACAGTAACTTTCAACACAAGAAAATATTGGACGATGCATATGAACGGGAAGCGATATGCAGACATTCCACTGAAATCAAAATATCATACATGACATTTACAATTTCTATCAATCCAGAAGGAAACATATTTACCCATTTTCTTCCATATTCAATATAGTCTAAATGGCTTTAATGTAGTAACTAATACTGACCGTCTATAAAGCATGTGTGCTATAATGTAAATTGTAAATCCCATTATTACAATGTATATGATTGAATAATTATAAGCTTTCTGACTGGTTGATCTCCAACAAACTAGAAAATTACACCGTTATGTTCCACTGCACTAACATTCGAGGTAAATATTAAAATTTGATTTTTCCAATATTGGACAGAAATTGAAATTGGGAATTTCCAAATTAATATCATTTATGAAATTTTTTTTTTTTGTTGTTCAAATAAAAACAACTTCTGTCTGTACGCACTTTAAACTAGGTTATGCGTTCTTATATGTAAAGAAAAGGTTACTTCTATCACGAGCGGACGCTCTAAAACAATTTCATTAAAGTAACATCTAACACGATGTAAAGATGACCGATCAGGTATCGCTTGGTTAAATTTAGTGGCCTGTTTCGAGATTTTAAATTAATAAATCATATAATAAATAACAACTCAAATCTCTAATTACTTTGACTAGGTTTGGGAATTATACTTGTATTCCAAATGCCCACCCCCTCCCCACTCAACGGTATCGTTTCGCATTCTCCGGTACAAGTTTCAATATTTCACATTTTTCAATCATAACATAAAACATATATTGATATTTTCTGGGTCAATGCGATAAGAAGTTACCTGAAAAGTACGATATTCACGAAGCTCTGATACGTAGCTAAAGAATCGTATTGACGCAGATTAGTGTAATATGGTTCTTTTTTTTTACATTTGATTCGTTTCTTTTAATGTAAAATGATGAATTTATAAGCAAAAAGCACTTGCCTTCTTCACTGTAGAGTACGAAAAGTCTGTGGAATCAAAGGCAAATAAAGGAGACAGTTGTTTAATTCCATTTTCATCATCAAATATACTCCATCGGTAGAATTGTGCAAAATTGTAAGGGTATGGTGACATGCACTCCCCATTTTGTAGATCCAATTCAACATTGAAACAGGGGGAATCAATCACATGTTCAATTTTAGACTTGAAAAGAACGCTATTAACCGGTGATTCTTCAACATGAACTTTCTCCGAAAATGCACAAGTCGTGCAAACATTACTGAAACAAAGCTGTAGAGCAAACACGTACTGTCCAGTTCTCAGATTTTGACCAGTATATATAGTTGTGTGGAATGTAGTTTTTGCGATATTTGTTTCATATAATTTAACACTAGTGCAATTTGACTGTGTATGTGCGTAACACTTTTGCAATAGTGAAATTTTAAAATGTGTGATTAAATGAAGCACACTGTGGTCGATTTCCCAGTTGATTGATACATGATCTGATGACGGTAGTACTTTGACATTATCGGAGCATTTTTTTAAAGTAACAAACGAAAAATCCAGTCCTTGAGAAATGTTTTGAAGAACAATTTTTGGGAAATGAATGTAGGGCACTAGTGTGACTGAATTCTTAGTACAGAGAGCACGGACGGAGTGCCCCGTAATATTGACTTCCGAGCAAGAAACTTTATTAAAAAACAATGTATATTTTTCTCCAACTGCCAACGGGAAATTGAAAAGAATGTTTAGACTGCCGTTGAAGAATTCAATTCTAGTATAATTTTCTAACGTTTCAGAATATTGACAACTTTCTCCTATCTGTATCTTTGCTGTTTTGATAACGTCCACATCATTTAAGAACACAACACCATTCGACGATACAGTGGAGCTCGTGTTAAAGCGATTTGTAGCTTTCAATATTATATAATATTTCTGTCCCAGGACTACATTTGTTGTATTCTCGCAGAATACATTACGAGTATTGGGATGAATGGTGTGCATAGAAATTACATTCGATTGGGATTTTAAAGATCCCACTCCAATTTCGTATTTGTGATCTGCACGAAATTCGAATCCAAGTAATGCTATACAGTATATACTATGATTGAGTGATACTGCCACATCTACATAGCGTCCGCGGTCATTTTCTGTCAGTGGCAAAATATCTAGCAATTCTCCAATGTGAGGAGGACTCATTGATGGAATATAAATGTCCTCAGTTTTTAAGGAACAAAAAGAACCAATATAATTGTAGGCTTGAATTTCTACGTAATAAGGGCCGACTTCTCCGGTTTTTGTGAGACTTATAATTTCTTTTACATCAATTCGTATGCAGTTCAGGCCATTTTCACATTTTGGATTGGCTAGTGATGTCCAGTTAAAGTAAGGTGAAGAATATCCTGAACGTGTCCCTACAAAAAATAATTTCATCTTTATCATGAACAAGTGATGATAACGAACAGTGGTGATCAATCTCATGAATCCTAAAAGGAACACAAATCTAAGATAAGGGTAGACATGGGACCCTGAACATACTGTACTGTAGGTGGGATCAAGTGCCTAGAAGGAGTAAACATCTCCTGTTGACTGGTCACACCCGCCGTGAACCCTATATCTTCATTAGGAAAATATGTATGTACAGAACAACCCACCAAATGGTGTGGAATTCAGTCTGTATTTGCAAATCAGATCGTTATAACGACCATAGGATTGCAAAATGCTGACTTCAAATGAGACGTTTGTCATAAAGTGGTGTTGTTAGTTTTCCGTTGACATTCATATATAATCAAATATCCAGATATGAAGCAGATATGGAATACTCTGTAGTATCGTTATTTCGAGTTCACTGCGATATATTGAATCGAAATATGAATGTAAATAAGTATTGTTAGCAGATTTATATATCAAAATTTGGAGGTCAAAGCAAAATATATTTTACTCACATGTAAAGGTTTTTAAAACAAAATCTGCCTCACAATGCAAAGCAAATAAGCTAATAATGAAGAATTATTTGTGCCCATGGATATTCTTTCAATATACTGTTAGGAGTCCTGATCACCAAAGACTACGTAAATATTATCAATGAAGAACTCCAAAATTATCACAAGAATCCCGATTACATGTCCGTATTATTAGAGTTATGATTAATGAAGTAATTGTTGGGATGACTATGCACACAACAAGAATATTTCCGTGTCCCATTTCTTTAATCATCTAAATTGATTTAAAAAATCCGTCGGGCTCTAATCATTTTATTGTGATTGAAATACTGAATTACTCTGTTTACTTGATCAAGATAGATGCCTCACGGCGGGTGTGACCGGTCAACAGGGGAAGCTGTACTTCTCCTATATACCTGATCCCACCCCTGGTGTGTCCAGGGGGTCTGCGTTTGTCCAGCTCTTAATTTTGTATTCTTTATGGGATTTATGAGATTGATTACTGTTCGTTATCTTCATTTTTCATCCAATTACAATATGTAAGTGGTTGTTGGCATATATTGTATACGTTCTGATAGCAGAACTGAAGTATATGCAATTTCTAAATTAGCTTATACGTCACAATATAGCCTTTAAATCTGTCAATGAGAAATTTATTGGTGGCTGTTCACTTTGCACTGTAAGAACAATCGATTATGAAAGAAGAAATATTTCAAAGTAGAAAAGATGGGTGCATATTACTTCATTACCATAATTTGATTACTTAAAGATAATAGTATAATACTACATTCATATGTGCATAATAAGCATAGAGATAAGATAAAGGATTATCTGTACTTACTCAACCTATAATGAATTATACCAATCTCCTCTTCTTGTTCTAGGTCCTGAAAGCTGTCCGGGGACCATTTCACCACAAGAGTCGTATTTACAATGGTAATATTAGGTTTCTTTGAACAATCTGGTGCTGATTCGTCGATGACTATAGGACCGATAGATGCTATGGTAGCCTTTCCTGCTTTGTTCACTGCCTTAACAAACAAGTAGAATATGAAATTTGATGACAGACCGGAATGAAAAGAATCTCCATATTGTTGATGTGGAGATGATTTGAAATCCATTACATCGGGAGAGATGTCAGAATGGAGATTTGATCCAATACCTATGAAAACTTCCATTACATCGCTTTCATTATCAAATACAGTCCAATTTACATGCAATCTTGAGCTTGGCAAATACAACAAAGTTTTTTCAAAGTCATTTACATTAGAGCATATCCAGTCTTTGGTCGAAAATGCTGATTCTGGAATAAATTCCAGTATGCTATGATCTGTTTTATTGTCACACTTTGAATGGCATTCGTTTGACATTTGAACACTGTGTTTTTCGACAAAATTATTCACAAACCACGCTTTTCCATTTAAGCAACCAACGGCGGGTGCCATTTTCAAGTGATGTATTTTCACTGTGGAAATCACGGGTGATGTATTGTCATATAACACTCCATCAGAACATGCTGGGCTGGATGCGACGTATGCATGGTTAAAGGCTATAATTGTGGCTACATACAGTCCAGTCTCATTCACAGTTATCTTGATTTTGGAATCTTCGGTGTCAAATGTGTGAATGCCAGTAGAATGGATCATACTTGAGTTGCCTTGCTGAGACAGGCATACATTTGATATTTTTATTCTATAAAACATTATTCCACTCTCATGATCATTGAAACCTTGCCAGTGAAACAAAATATCTCTTGAATCTGTGTAATCTATATCATTACCATCTTGTGGACCGTCAAATACTTGTCCTTTTTCAGGAGGGGAATCGTCGACAAAAATATTTAGCCTGTGTGTTTTGTAAAGGAATGCGTTATTCGTAGCTTTTATATCGAAAAAATATCCTCTGTGATGATTCCCAATATGACTGTTATTTGCTATGAGAGAATTAAGGCTTATGGTGAAATTGTAATATTCACAATCACCTTTTACTGGACAATAACACTTTGATTCCTTTGAACAAATCTGAAAGATGAGAACATAAATATCAAACAATTGAATCTGATATGAATTCACAAATTACAACTCATAATCATCGATGTGTTCTTTTTCGAAGATTTTACAATTAATTACTTACTAATGCACTTATTTTTGCCAGACCAATTGCGCCGATTCCTAGTATTTCATTGTTGTCCGATATCCCGAAAGTCCATTGTATCTTGAGCAAACCACTGTGTAAATCAAAAGATTCAAATTTCACAATCATCTTAGACAGATCTGTCGAACTGTGCACGAACAGTTGCGATTTTCTATTTTTGGTTAACCATGCGTTTTCAATAAATGGAGGGGAAGAATCTATATAATGGTATATGGATTTCGTCAGATTATTTGACGAGATGTCATACGCTGTTATAGAAAACGAGATATTGTCTCCGTCATTTATGGCAGGAACTGATAGGCATATTGTTTCGCTCAAGACATTGGAGACAGCCTTATCTTTGTATATATTCATATTTTCTCTGGAAATTGAATATGTGAAATTCACAATTCCATGTATATTTTGTGTTCCAGTGTTAGAAAAATGCCCAGGAAAAATGTCATAGGCTGGTGGAATAAGGTCATGTGACACTGGATCTATCGGGAGCAGTGGATTGTAGTGTACAAATTTATTATTGTAAAAGAGATCTTGCCAGTTGTAACACACATTTCCTCTGTTTGTTTGCCATCTTCTGTTGGAAATAAGAGAAGCCGATGTTACAACTAGAGATTGTAGAGGATGTGTAACGACTTCTGAAATATTATCGAAAAGAATAAATGTTCTAGCTTGGCGTGCATTTAGAGCAACATCCACTACCTCTAAGACGAATGCATACAGCATAGGTTGATTTCCTGTGGGTAAAGAAACTGTGAAGCTAGAACAAACTTGACAAAGAAGTGTTGCTGTCTTGGGTGTGGTATCCATAGTTAGCTTTCCAGCCATTCCATTCGCCATTTCATAAACATAGAGTTCATAATGCTGAATTCCAGATGAAAATACTGAAGAAGACGATGATGGTGATACGTCTTCCCATCCCTGAAAACTGACAGTTACAGACTGTGTTTTTGTTATTGGGGAGGGCACCATCACAGGGCTTTGTGTACATGTGCCAAGAATTTTGCAGTGTTGTGGTGCGTCAGAATCAAAGAAATAACATCTTGTTTTAGTCGCTACTGTGTCGCTGTATTGGTACGTCTTGCTTCCAAACCTTACGTAACCACCTGCTTCTGCTGTATATAACAAACAAAATCTGTAAGAAAAGAAGTAATTTATGCATGTAAAACCATTTTTAAAAATCTTTCAGTCACCAACTGTCTTTGCCAGTGCATGTACCTACTGTTAAATCAAATAGATATGACTGAACGTAGCCAAATTAACTCATCTATGACCTATAGGAGTCCTACAAAAGGGTTTAAATTGAAAAAAGGTAACTCTGTATTTGGATGATAGAGAAGCAGTATTGCAAAAATAGATGTTAATTTACATCTGTTCAGTCATTAGGCAATATGAAACACAATCAGAAAAATATTTGATTAAATGTAAGGCCTATCCTTATCTGAAAATCGTTTGTAACTATCTTCTACTTCAAACGAAACTGAATTATTGTGCTATTATCATTTTAAAACTATCTTCTACTTAAAACGAATTTGAAATATGGCACTGTTATCATTTTATTTGGCAATACTCAATTTTATCACTTTATACCAGAATGAGCTTCAAATAAATTCCTTTAAGGTAGCATTTTGGGTGATTTAAATGGCTATTGTTCACCTGTAAAATTGGCCATGCTTGGCATATCCATCTGGTTTTATATAGCATGTTGTAATCAGAAAGTGGGTAAAATCCACTGTATGAAAATCTCAAAAATCTCAAGGATATTCTACTCTATCAAGTTAGATAAATCAGATGATGTCTTTTCATTTCTCAGTTATTTGAAAGCATACACGTACGATGTGTTCTGGTGTCACTTTTATCAAATAACTTCAATATTTAGAATTGTGACAATACACATGTTTTTGCATTATAAGTACAGTTATGGAATTTTTGACATTTGAATTTTAAGATCATCATTACAGACCTTTCACCATTGACAAGATGCCCACTGTTTTCCATGATTTTGTCTGACGATACAAGTCTTTGGGGTGGATTATTGATGTGAATATGCTCAACTCCAAGAATTGTGTCATAACCTAAATAATAATTAATATAATAAATCTATATAAACAGAAACAAAATTTTGCTTTGCAGTATTTCAAATTTGGAAGTGCTGTTTAATTTTCCTGAATCCAAATAGTGTACACAAAGTGAACTGACACATTAAGATATTTCAGAATCAAATGCAAATTATCAAATAACTGCTAGATTCTTAGTCAATGTTACCTCCCATGCTTTTCTCAAGTCTAGTAATCGTTAAATGAGTTATCCCGTAATGAAAATCTTCCACCGCATTTGGTTTATTTCCAGTATACTCTGCATCCACTGTTATGTTGCTTATGACCCTATCAACTTGATATTTTCCATAAAAGTCTCTTTGATTATTACACGATGTTGGCTGATTCATTGAGATAGACTGAGGACTTCTTTCGCCATTGTTATCCTTGATCTCCATATCACATGTCTCAAAATTTGGGATAACGTCATCTGCAATGATTTTAATACAGTATGCCAGAGTAAAGTTGTTTTTTTTGCTGTGATAATTGTCTTTAGCACACAAGTGTACGTTTTTCTAAATCTTACCGATACAAAGACTATTCGTCAGCTGCGTTATTTTGGAGTGCAGTGTGGAAAAGTCATTAGCATTAATCAAAAACTTGTCATCTGGGTTACTTGCTATCGCTCGTAATTCAGCCTCATTTAGATTAAAACCTATACCTATGCAAAAGACCATGACATTTGCATTATGCAAGTCGTTTGCGCGATATGCAGTATCTGATGCACTGCTTGACATCCCGTCTGTCAGAACTATTGCAAGACTAAGAGCATTTGAGCGTTTTGCGCTGTTAACATCAAACATTTGTCGAGCTTCATACAAAGCAGCTGCTGTGTTTGTCCCCCCACCGGTATACGATGTTAGTTTTATGGCATTCTGGATCTGTGTCCGTGTAGAGTACGTGTTGAAGTTAAAGATGCGCCGTGCAGTGGAGCTAAAAGCAATCAATCCAACTTGAGTATCTTGCTTTCCAATCCTGAAGGAGTTCAAAAGATCGCTTGCAAAAGTAAGCATAGTTTGAAAGTTTTCTACAGACACACTTCCGGATTCGTCCATTATAAAAACAAGGTCCACTGGTACACATTCTAAAAAAGTTTATGTGACATAATTTATTATAAATACGTTCATCTGTATATACAGTCAATTTGCTTTTCCTATTATGAAAGGGACTACTTTGAATTACCTTTTTTCGAATACGGAATATACCGAACACATTTGTTTAACAAATTTTCCATAAATATTGAAAATAATATTAAATACACTGCACTTGGCTATTGAATTTAACTGACTAGTTATATGTCTAAAGATACAGAACTCGATGAAATAAATGACCTTTAATTGCTATCTAATGCTACTGTGAACAGTGTTATAGAACATGACTCTAAACAAGTCAAATATACAATGCTCTCTTTACCTACCTATCCATCCAAATGCTTAATTTAGAAAAAATGTTCTTCATTTAGTTGCCTACTGCATTCGGTGTATTCTATGAATAATTTTCGAAAATGAAAATATAATAATATTCAGAAGACGAACTGAATACCATGATATTTTACAAAATCCCCACACGGCGGATTTGTTTTTATCAGAAGACCGTTTGCCATGAATAAAAAGGCATTGCTTCCAGATCCAGTCTAGGTGGGCTTTAAACTCTCTTCTAAGGATGTGCTGCAAACAACACATTGAATACAGCACACACTTAAAGGAGACCTTGGAATGCAAGGTATTGTTAATCAATTTCTAATACAAATTTCATGATAAAGCTTTTTATTATGTCTGGTCTTCGTCTGCTTATAAGAACAAACAAACCATTGTTTTATTGAAACGTACACGTATTCCTACATTATTGTTCAAAGCAGATTTAACAAAAACAGCACAATTATTCCTATATTTTTGTCACAGTAGAGTATTGTCAACATGCATGATATCAAATTACATCATCTCGATATTGGGATGAACTACGAATCAATTCGACCAGTTACAGCTATATATACTCGTCATTCTTGTAGACCTGAGTATTTTTAGCAAATTACTAACTATAGAAAGTCTTTATATCATGAAGAACATGACATTATGAAAGTACCTTCGAATTACTTACTTTTCTCTACATTTGTTGACCTCCTTGGCCGAAACTCTTTATTGCTACCTGAAATATACAAATGTAAGAGAGTGGGAGACACTGTGTGTGTGTGTGTGTGTGTGTGTGTGTGTGTGTGTGTGTGTGTGTGTGTGTGTGTGTGTGTGTGTTACATATAAATACCATTACAATTCCCTAGCTTTTCCAAATCTTCCAAAGACACTTTGCAAGCTGCCAAACACTTTGTGAAATCGTGTGGATTGATTTTGCAGCAAATCGTTCGAGACCACTTTGCTACTCCATCATGACAAATGCTTTCTTCTTTCCATTCACTAAAAATGCAGTCTGTATCGCAACACTGAACATTCTTAAAAGCAATTAAAAGAATTGATATATCCAAGACGATACATAATTTCATTTTGGCTCTCCACAACGAAACTACTTTGAAATATGTGTACCGAATCTGCGTATATTTACGATGTCAAACTAGGAAGTTTAAAATACTTTGTATAGAGAGAGACCTTGTTTTTGAGTTTCGTTATGTAGATTTAAACATTCTTTGTGTAAACATTTTGAGCATATCACAGACAAAGAACTTGCCAAGACCATACCTGAATTACGGTTAATCGCTGTTTTCCGCCATTTTGATCTTCATATATATACAATGCTCTGAATATTGTATTGTTTTTATTTTATTCAAAAAATTACTGTCTATAGCTTTTGCAAGTTTCTGTATCTAACAATAATAATTTGAAATCATAAGACTTGTAAAGCTATGAAGTTAATATTTGTTTTCTTTATATGATATATTATTTTTACATTTATTACATATTTATATTAATTTCTTATCAACTCTAAGTTTGAGATTGGTATTGTACGTAAAGCACAATGTCAAACCGAACCAGGCGGACCACATGTCAACTACCGGAACAATGTCAAGGTATCCTTCATCTAAAATATTTGTTTACTGATAAAGCAAGAATAAGAAAAAATAAGTTAACTGTAAATTTTCTTAATTATTTCTCAGTAAATTATCACAAGAACTCAAAAGAAACGAACATCGGACTTTTTCACCAATTAAAAATTCATGTCACCAATATGTCTGTGCTGTGCCATTTAGTGTTCTCGCTTTGCATAACATCGTTGTTATTATCAATACTGGGAAGATCCGTACATGTATATCATAAACCTCTCATGGCCGAGTGGTTAGAGCATCGGGCTCAAAATCAATAAGCCTCTCACCTCTGTCGGCGCGTGTTCGAATCTTCGCCGCGGCGTTATGTGAGCAAGTTTGCCAGATTACTTGCGGAAGGTCGGTGGTCTCTTCCCAGATACATTGTATCTGGGTTCTCTCCTCCACCAATAAAAACTGGACGCCACCATATAACTGAAAAATTGTTGAGTGTGGCGGAAAGCAATAAATAATCAATCAATCATAAACCTCTACAGTAGTGTCGGATTTTGAGGAAACACTCCAACCCCCAACCCCCAAACCCTCTTTTTGTGACAAAATAAATTATTTGTTGTTATTTATTGATTTCATTATCATAACATATATCAAGAATAAAACAACCTAGTAACCTAAAAAGCCTTAAAACCCTGGGGTTCTACCCCTAGGTTCCCAACAAGGCTTTGTCCTGGACCCAATGTAGACCTCATAGCGCCCTCAGACCCCCAGATTATTGGCCTACTCCTTTTGACAAATCCTGGATCCGCCACTGTACAGTCAGTATTTTTGTTTTTTGGGTTTTTGGGGGGTTTTTTTTGGATTTTTTGTTTTTTGTTGACGTAAATATGAGCAATGAAATGCGATTCTATTGTCATCATTGGGTTGTTAGTTTTGTAGATTTGCATAACACGCTTACGTACGCTCGTCGTCTATTTGTTTTTCCCCTATGACAAGATAATCACCTGCTCAATCGCGGAAAATCACAATATACAAATACATGATATTGCATAGAGGAAAGACGTCTTAAATACATGATTGAAATGTTGTCCGCATCAGTTGAATGAACATATCTTTAACTCAGACGAACGTAAGAACAAATTTTGAATAACTGCGTGTATTAGTTAATGTTATCTTACATATATCACATACATTTAAAAAATTTATTATTAGGAAGTCATTTATACCTCCAAATTTTCTCTCAGGCTTGAACCTTTTCATCCGCCATGGTTCCGTCGTCGTCGCGGACATCTACCACCCTCGTTCCTTTGGCAATGGATTCCTATCCTACCGGCGAGCCATTTGTGACCAAGTAGTAGTTTATGCTTGTATTCCAACATAGTCCTACACAAAGGTGATAGGTTATCCTCATCAGAACTATCGGATTCCGAAGTACAGTTCTCTCTTCTATCTGACATTGAAAGGTTGAAGGTTGATTCTATTTTCAACCCGACGTGTTCCTGACTTATCTAGTGGTTCGGTCAAATAAACATGTCTCTCTCGGTCTAAACATTTCACAATTACATATGGCGAGGAGTTCCACTTATCTTTTATCTTATTGCGTCCTTGGATTCTATTTCTGGTCAGGACCCGTGTTCCATTCTCCAGAGGTTGTTGGGATAATTTCGGCCTCACTTGATCTACTTCTTCACGTGAAACAACATCTTTATGTTGGCGCTCCCCTGCTTTTTTGTACGCCAAGATGTTCCGTTACATATTGGAAATGATCCTCGTTCCGTTCCCCATCCTCAAAGTCGAAGAGCAAGTCAATTGGAAGCCACGGGTGCCTACCCATCATCAAATAGAACGGCGTGAATACTGTAGAAGCTTGGATGGTCGAGTTATATGTAAACAGTAACTCGGGCAAATGCTCTGGCCATTTCCGCTTCTTCTCAGGTGTTAGCGTTCGGAGTACCTCGTGCAACGTACCATTAAACCTTTCACACTGGCCATTTTCCTGAGGATGGTATGGTGTGGTGCAGCTCTTCTTCAAATTATAGATCTTGAATAACTCACTGACTAGCTCCGATTCAAAGTTTCGCTCCTGATCAGAGTATATACGTTGGGGTACTCCATAATGCATGAACCATGATGTGACCAAAGTTCTAGCTGTAGTTGCTGCCGCCTGGTCTTTAGTGGGAACATAGACAATAAACTTGGAAAACACATCCATCCGTGATCACTATGACATTTTCCCGTCCATCACTGGCAGGTTCTAAAAGAGTAAAATCCATTGCTAGAACCTCATTTGGTTCGGTAGCTAACAGATGATTCATAGGGAAGGACACGCGTGGTGAGGGCATTTTGGCAATATTGCACCGTTTACAAGTCTTGCAGTGTTCTTCCACATCCATACGCACTCCTGTCCAATAAAACCTGGCACAAAGCAAGTTAGTGGTTCTTTCAATTCCCTGATGTCCCTGGTGGTCATGAAGACTCTCTATCACTTGTGATTGTAAGAGTTCAAGAACAATGAGTTGCTGCAATTCTCTGAGGTGTGGGTCGGTAACCCTTCTGTATAAGACCCCATGTCTTCTGATTATTCGGTCTCTTTGTTTCATCATGGCCATTACTTTTGGAAATTCTTGGAGTCTCTCAGCTGCAGAAGGCTTCCGTCCTCTATTGAAATACGTAAGAAAGTGTTTAATTGTGTTGTCGCTTTCCTGCATCAAATTAAGGTCCTTCCTACTGTATCTTGGTAATGCACTGACTGCTCCACAAAAACTGGACAGTGCGGTTTTCTGTGCCAATGTCCCGGTTTACATGTAAGTGTCTTTCTTGCGATGCTATGGCGTTCAGTGACTTGGAGAACAGGCGGAACCTCCATGGTTGGGTTTGGTAAGCCAGACAAGGCATCAGCAGCTTGGTTAAGTTTCCCGGAGCGATATTCGATTGTGAAGTTAAACTGGGCCAACTGGGCAGACCACCGTTGTTCTACCGCTCCAAGCTTCGCACTGGCTTGAAAATATGACAATGGGTTGTTATCCGTGAATATCTTGAACCTTGAACCAAGCAAATAGTCTCTGAACTTTTCCGTGACAGCCCACTTGACGGCTAGGCTAGTAATTCTAATTTAGCAGAGCTATATTTGGAATAATTTCTTTCGCTAGGTCGGAGGGTGCGGCTAGCATATGCGATCACACGGAGTAGGTTATCTTGTTTCTGCATAAGTACTGCTCCAAGTCCATGGAAGCCAGTGTCTGTCTCGAGCACAAACTCTGAATTGTAGTCTGCATATTCCAGAATCGGAAAGGATGTAAGTTTCTCTTTCAGTCCTTCAAATGTGTCTGTGCATTCGGCAGTCCATGAGGCTTGTAATTGGTGGTTGGCCTCAGGAGTGGTCTTTTCCTTATTGCACACACTTATGAAATTGTACAACAGTCCTGCTACTTGCGCGAACTTTGGAACAAATCTTCGATAGTAGCTGGCAAAATCCAGGAAAGATCGTAAATCCTTGACTGTGTTGGGTTTTGGCCACATCCACCTTGTTGGGGTCGGTAACGATACCCTTATCAGAGATAATATAGCCAAGGTAATTTACTTGGTTCTTGAAGAAATGGCATTTTCTTCCCTTTACCGTCAAGTCTTTCAAATGCCTTGTCAAGGCGGTCTAAATTTTCATCCAAGGTCGAGGAGTATATAATCAGGTCCTCAAGGTACACAAGTAAGATCTGGGGGACGGAATCATTGTAAATTTCTTCTATTCGAGGGAGTGGAAATGCAGCGCGCACTGTCTTGAAATTCAGTTTCAGATAGTCCACACACAGGCGGATGGAACAGTCTTTCTTACGCACTACGACTACTGGAGCGGCATAGGGACTCACACTGTTTTCGATAATGCCTTTGTGCAGAGATCTTGTATGTGAATTTTACCTTCTTGAATTGACATGGGGGTACCCTTCGATGTGGCTGCGATATGGGCTGATTATCAAATAGCTTGATTTGATGTTGTGTTTCCTTAGTGTAACCAAAGTCCAGATTGTCAGTAATGGAAATGTCTATATGTTTCTCCATCAAACGTTTTATCTTCTTTGTTATCTACACTGATGTCCATTTCCTGTAGGAAACCCAAGGGTATAGTTTCGCTTGTTTCACTATCAGTAAGATATGTCTTTAGGACAACGGTTTCTTCATTCTCACTAGTTTCGAAAAATTCTATTTCCGAACTCTTGTCAAAAACACAGTCCACTTGACGTGTGATGCCTATACGCATGTTCGGTTTCAACCAGATATCAGTAGGCTTGTGATTAGCGACTTGTACCGGAAATAAGTTATTTGCGGTAGTGGTCTATCACCATCACTTCTGGCTTTCCAGACATTGGTTCAATGTTCACAGTCTTATCGGACGTCGTTTTCTGCGTTGGCCCTACCACATTCACAACACTTACAGAATTTGCAGGAACACATACTTCACTTTTCTCCGCCACTCGGGCAAATCCCTTAACTTCTGAATTTTCTGATCTCGCTGTTAAAGACGCCAAACTTTTAAAGATTTCCTGACATTGGGAAATAATGTTCCTTCCCATTAAGCCTGGTGTGTTGCTCCCGCTACTATCTCCGGAGCCGTCTTTACAATCAATATTCCCCTGCCCTTAATCATTTTATCTATCAACGGCACATATACATCACTCTTGATATACCCAGTATATGGAATTTCAAGTCCGTTTGCTGCTTTCAGTCGAAGCCAATTATTGTTTGACTGTATTTTAAATTTCGGTTCCAAGTATTTATTGAAAAAAGATTCGGAAATGGTGGTCACCATGGATCCAGTATCCAGAATACAGGGTACCACAGTTTGACCAATCTTCATGTCAATCAATGACTGCTTCCAACTAGTCTCTTCAAATGTGGTGAGCCTTTCTGGTTGTCGCCTACACGTCGGTTCTCTGCCGTAGGTCTTGGTCGTTTAAAATTCGATGAAGTCGACTGAGCTTCTATGTCTTTCCTTCGCTTTCTACACTCGCGTTTCATATGTCCTGGTTTCCCACAATAGAAACACAGCCTTTAATCAGTCATTTTGGGGTCCTGGTTTCTGGTTTTCAGGGCTTCCATTTCATCCCTCATGACCTTCATCTCTAGTTTCAATCCGAATACGAGCTTGGACAGGTCTGTGGTTTCTGGCTTGGGAAAAGACTGTGCTGCCACTGCAGGAATGTCATATTCATGGGTAGTAGGAGTTGATGTTGCCTCCACTGTTCCACTTCCTTCTTGCGACTCCTCCATGAGAAATGTGGCTTCCTCGCGTATATCGGCAAAACTGATGGCAAGTGTGCTACCGATTCTCTTTTTAAATTCTCTCTTTAGCCACACTGTTTTCACATTCTCCGCAAATTGGTTCCTTAATGTGAGATCTCGATTTATAATGGCTTTGTTGTCCTTCTTGTAAATTCGGTCTAGTTTGCACTTTTGTTGATGGGAATAGTCCTGTAGCGACTCTTCCTCTTGTCAGTACTGATAGAAGTCGGCTAAAAGTTCGGACACAGTTCCCCTCTCTCCAAACACCTCCTTTGAAATTCCTAAAATGTCTTGCGGCTTCTTTTTTCTCTGATGCAGATCTGTACCGAACTTCTCAGGCTGGGCCCTCCAGATGACTAATTATAAAATTAATCTTTTCCCTATCAGAGATGGGCCTCGTATCTAGTGTGAATTCCACGTCTTCGATAAATTCGTCAATAGTCTGCAGACAGTCCTTCTTTCCGGAGAATTTGCTGATTTTCCTTTCACGCGGCGTGAACACTTCCTTTGGTTCCGTCGACTCTCTTGCGATTACATGTGCGAGCTTCAGCTTCATTTCGACCAGCTCTTTCTCTAAGGCTTGAACCTTTTCATCCGCCATGGCTCCGTCGTCGTCACGGATATCTACCACCTTCGTTCCTTTGGCAATGGATTCCTATCGTACTGGCGACGCCATTTGTGACCAAGTAAAGTAGTAGTTTATGCTTTTACTCCAACATAAGCCAACATAGTACTAAACAAAGGTGATAGGTTATCTGCAACTGATATCAAATGGTATATTATGATCTAATTATTTGTAAACATGCTCTTTTCCAACATGCCTTCTCCAGTTTCCATGTTTTTTTCAAACTTAGTAATATCTGTAACCACATGGGCGAATAAAATAATTCCGGAATATTCTATAAAATAACAAAAGTCTGAATATACATGCGGGGACCAGATAATTCCAGAATGCGCTTGCTCACATTTATATCCATATTGAAGATTAGAAATTGAAAAGCTGTTCTTTATAACAAAGAAATCCTAAAATGTAAATCCCTTATTAGCAACTGTTATTGTAAACTTAAAATATTGCCCTTTTAACTCTAATAACAGACATCCTGATTTTAAATCATGAATGATGGGAGCTGTAATAGTTACTTTATCCAAATTAAAAGATATGCTATAAATTCATATAAGATCTTTAATTTATCTTTCATATACACATAAAATGGACGTCAGTATTATTCCGTTTATGTTTATCAAAACACAACAGACTTATGAATAATAAGCAAGAAAAATAAAGAAAATGATGAACATGCCTGTAATATTAGAGATATAAACCGTTTTTCAGACCAGATGTCACAAGTTCATCGTCACCATCATCAGAACAAGAATTTAATGTAATATATATATATATATATATATATATATATATATATATATATATATATATCTTCTGTGCCTCTCCCCTTCTCTCACATTAACATTAGGTTTCCTTTAATCATAATTTAAACAACGGCATGATACAGATTACAAATGTCATTTAGATTATAATCTAATTTTTAAGGTGGGGGGTAGTGTTTATTAATTGTTATATATTGCAGTTCATTAAACAGGTCATATAAAAATAGATCATAATTCGTTCAACCAATCAGTGTGGACAACTGACATATGTACTTCCTTGTACTAGATAAGGGGTAATATATGGCGCAAATATGATAAAAAGTAGCACATTAAAGTCTCCTATATAGTAAATCAATGATAACAAGTTTGGAATCACCCACTCGCTGACAATATCCAGGATATTATTTTCAAAAAATGCAAAGAAAATACTTTATATTTACTGGGATTTTTTTTATTACTACATCACCATTTTTATCTTATATCAAAAATGTGTCGCCTTGACTTAATTTTCCCCTATATCACTTCAATGTTACACGTGCATGCTCGTGCATGTGTATAATGTACACAGTTAGCTGCATTGGTCAAAGGACGACAATAAAGGACGGCAAGGCCATCATAACTGACATAAACTTTTGTAAATTCTACAAAATAAACATATTAGGTATGTCCAACTATTTTAAAAACACAAATTAAATGACTAATCTATAAGAATCAAATTACATTAAAGTGATAGCTTATTGTGTAGTACACCTTGAGAATTAGTACTCGATGTTGACACCCTCTTTTATTATTATTATTATTATTGGAATTGTTCATTAGTGATTTTTACCCCAAAATAATTGCACCATGATTTCAGCTATGGACAGCAACCCTTTCCTGGGCGGATAAAGCACCCCATTATTGTTTATCTAGATACCCTCCTGATATCAAACAAGTAAATCAAAATTAGATATAAAAATGTAAGCATTCTCATCTTGCAATCTAGTATATATTTTGGCGCTCAAAAAAAAAAATAATTAAAAAACAATGATAAGCAAACAATACCTCGCAGTCAAATATTACAAAAACAGCGTAGACTACCTAGAATTAAGAACCCTCAGACATCTTGAAAGGACTACATCGCATTTAGCATACCATGTTCAATCACACACAACAAATCTATATCTCAAATTTTTAATTTGATTGTAACTCTACCATTCTCTCATATTGTGATATCAGCATTAAAACGTAAAAGTATGTAGTATGTCTGTTAGGCAGTTGCCGTTTTCACATTTGAAAATACTGAAATAAAACAAATTATGAAAAAAATTTATACATGTTATACGGTATTGCGTTGTCGAATTTTTGTGTTTAATATGGACTTCCTTGGTAAAATTAACTTCCACAAGCTATAAATTTTAAAGGGTCACTGTAGATGTTTTGCTCTGAGACAATGTACAGTATAGCGGTGATTTTAAGAAGAATCAGAATTTCTAGAAATGCCAGACATGAATTTGGAAGGTTTTTTTTCATTAAACAAGTGCATAAATTGTAAAGTGTTTGTTATTTATGTTGCTTCTTAAATTATTCCTTTTAATGGTAGTTTTACTATTATGAGTCACAATTTTGTATACCTTTGTGTACCTTGGAAAATCTTGACATCCCACTTTGTTTTGCTCTTTGTAGCCTTGGCGACCGCTCTCCTCTTCAGAGATTGTAAACATAACAGTGGGTTCATATCGGTTTCTAGTGCTGTGGACAATTACCTAAGCGCCTCGTCATTGGATGTAGAGACATTTGTCACCAAAGTTGTTGCACAAAGAAGAGTTTCTTCTCAAAATTCTAATTCAGGTCTCTCTTCAAAAATTTCATCGAAAGTGCCACTATTAAAATGTTCTTCAATGAAATCCATTTTCACGATGACT
Organism: Ostrea denselamellosa; assembly: GCA_024699665.1. Classification (NCBI taxonomy): domain Eukaryota; kingdom Metazoa; phylum Mollusca; class Bivalvia; order Ostreida; family Ostreidae; genus Ostrea; species Ostrea denselamellosa. The sequence goes on from JAMZEH010000014.1 coordinate 13,060,459, forward strand.
CTCAGAATTGAATTTAAAAGATGCCTCCAACAATTCTATATCAAAAAGGGGGTAATTTCCATAAAAATGACACTGAAAAGTGAAATATCCGAAGGTAACTTCGAGGTAACATAGTTCGACTGTATGTTCATATACCTATCTCACGTGCGATTTTCTTATCTAAAAGGAAAGGGAATTTTGTAGTGTCCACCATTCCCATTAGAAAGGCAACATGATTTCAAACCTTTTGAAGTGTTTAGCAGTTTTCTCTTTAATTAGTAATGTCAGTAAGTAGCTCTATATTTAATATCGCCATATATTTATACTTAAGATATGTACCACAAAAGTTCTTTTCAGTTTATTCCGACTGTGATACGTAATGTCAACTATTATAGGTAATATAATGACAGTGTTCCTACAAATAAATAAGCATATTGCACTCTGGTGATCGCTAATAATATGTAACATACCATCAATAAAAAACAATTTAAATCTACGTGGCTTTGTCACAGAGAATTTCTTGACATAATAAATTATTGATCTACAAACATCTATACTATATAAGAATTCATATGTACTATATAATACATGAAATTGCAGTTACAAAATGGAAAAAATTGCGAATACGCAATGTCCACAAACCTACGCAAGGCACGTAATATCCGGCCCAAAATGCCAACCGTGACAGGTCATGGTCAATGCTGAAATAATCATAATGCTCAATGTTTATAGACTTGTTGATAGAATTAACACTGTCGGTTGCTTACAGCAAACATAATTATACACAATTCAATTAATTTTACCTATTAACTACTCGTATAAATACGAGGACGAGTCAGTAAGTAACAAGCCTAAATTATTTCCGGTTGAGATCCACCTCTTCTTTTTCGATGTAATTGCACTCTAGTGTGATGCACTTAGACCAACGGTGTTCAAGTGCCATCAGGTCAGAACTGAAAACGTCAGGGCTTTTCCATTGGCCCAATCCTCAACTGCCGCCATGACTTCTTTGTCAGACCGGAAATGATGTCCATGGATATCCTTTTTCAAATTTGGTAATAGGAAAAAGTCGCTAGGAGCTAGGTCAAGCGAATACACAGGATGTGGTATTAATTCATACCCGTTTCGATCTACAGCATCCATTGCAACTTCAAAAGTGTGGACTCTCGCGTTGTCCTGTTGCAGCAAAACACCTTTAGAGAGTTTACCTCGAATGGCGGTTTTCAGATGGTCTAGCAAGTTTGCATAGTACACTTCAGTTATTGTACTTCTCTTGGATAAATTGTCCAATTTAATAACGCCTTTTGCGTCCCAAAATACTGTCGCCATCACCTTGACAGCAGATGGTTCCGTCTTGAACTTCTTTGGCCTCGGGGATCCCGGCCCTACCCACTGACGACTCTGAGCTTTATTTTCTGGTTCATAATAATGAACCCAAGCCTCATCTATAGTCATCAGACGCAAACGAAAATAATTTCTTATGACACGGTCTTTCATATCATACCATGATATATCACCTTGTGACCTAGGTCTTCTCCAGCACTACAAGGTCATGTTAGTCATATTGGTGTTGAGGCATTTCTTTGTTATAATTCAACATATCGTATTTTCCTTACGTCAGCACTACATAATGGATACAGCTGTCGCCTACCTCACTCAGATCCGCTTCAAATACAGTGGAGTAGCTACATTGTAGCACTGTAACCACGTGCTTACAAATATTTTTCGTTAATTTTTGTTACATAATTTTTCTAATGAAACATATATTTTCTCGCAGTAAATTCGCCTCATAGGGATCCAGTTTAGAATAGGTCCTCAGTATTCTTGCTTGTTCTAAGAGGCGGTCCTTCAGGTCCTCGGCACCCCCTTGTGTGTCGTAAGCGGCGACTGAATGGGGACCATTGGGGATTCGGGTTAGAATAAGTCCTTAGCATTCCCTTTTGTGTCGTAAGAGGCGACTGAATGAGGCGGTCCTTCGGATGAATAGGGGAAAACCGATGCCTCGTGTCACAGCAGGTATGGCACTATGAAGATCTCGTCCTGCTCAAAGGCTGTGACCGCCGAGCATAGGTCTAAATTTTGCTGCCTTTCTTCAAATTATTAATATTAATTATTAATATTTTATATTCTGTAACGTTTCAACTCATTCTTATCAAATAGACCCATCTTCAAATAATTGAACATAAGTAATTAAAAATCGATTTTATTCAATAATAGACAGCTTCGATTATGTAATCTTAATTTGTTTCAGGGGAAAATGTATGTTTTGTATTCATAATTCATTGTATATTGTGCACAGTGTAATTGATTTTAAAAGATCTTCAGAAGTGGTTGACATGTTAAACCACGGCAGTTCGTAAGATGTACATTTCAGGTAATGTGTTGAACTATAATAAGATGAGAAATACCGTTTAAGATACAGTGTAGATAGCATATGTAGATCTTATGCCCCCTCCCATGGGAATTACAATTAGACCTACCAAACAGATATATATATATATATATATATATATATATATATATATATATATATATATAAAGATTGCGATACCAAGACACAAAGTGTTTGACATGTTACACCCACAGGCACTTGGGTCATGGATCATGTTCATTCCACACACACACACACACACACACCACCTTATCACTCTATTTTTTTTTATCCTGATCTGAAACAGACACACTACAAGACAAATCTAGTTATTGTTTGTAAATATGCATTAAAGATCATCCAAATATGTTATTTTTCGTCTCTGTCGCGTATAGGCAAAATTACGTTATGAGTGATTACAAGAACAGAAGGCATGCAACTCTTTTCACGTCGTCTGCCTCACCTGGTTCAAACTTCGCCTGATTTTCCACTCACAGCAAGTCAAAGCATTGGATGTACATATATCAATATATTGCTTAAACATTCTTCTTTACTTACGTGTTTTCGTTATATTTTTAAAATTCGCAGATATTTCATTACATCAATCAAATCACTCTCAATCAGCGTCAATTTCGTTGCTGTGCATCAGCCGGACCGGAAGTGCAGGAACGATAACCCAGACTACTGTTCCGAATGATATTAAGGACACGATGATGCCCGAAGCTTCCGAGAATTAAGGGTGTGCATCCCCACCCCGCCCCCTATAAAATTTCAGATTAAAGCAATACAAGCTACGGTATTTTTCAACTATACAAAATATAAGTAGAAAAAAAAATTAGTGTGTCTATTTCAGATCAGAAAAAAAATAGAGTGATAAGGTGGGGGGGGGGGGGGGTGGAATGATCATGACCCATGCCCCAAGTGTCTGTGGTTACACCTTACACCACGACAGTTTGCAAGCTGTGCATTTTGATTAATATCTTGAACTATAACACGATGAGAATTACCTTAAAGATATAGCGGTGATAGCATACATAGATCAAATCACCCTAGCTCTCATGTGAATTAAAAATAGACCTACCCCCATTCGTGTGAAATAAAAATGGACCTGGTATTTACTCCAAAGATCATTACACCAACCTGTGTTAAAGGGCGACTACGTCACGGGCGCGTGTTTCATGGATTTCGAAACCTAGAGTTTTTGTACAACCAAGAAGTGATTTTATGAGAAAGTATGGCTTACATGCTTCTATGGATTTTATGTAACATCTCAGAACGACGTGAACTTGGGTAGATAAGATTCAAAATGGCGATATCCATGTCCATGCTTGCGTTTGAATTGACCAAAATTTTCAAGTTCCAAGGGTATGGTTTAATTTTTCATTAGTTTTCTATAATTTCCTTTTAGACATATATATACATGTTACCTATAGGGAGAGCTTCGCTCTGATGATTTCCCCGATATCCACTACTAATTTATATATCTATACCACTATACACTGTAATAATTATGAAAATAGGTTTGGATTGTATCTTCCCGGTCCTATCTCTTTCTAATGCGCACGTGCTAACTATAAAATTCATTTTATTTTGTTTTAAAATTCCGAATTGTTTTGTCTATTAATTAATATTAACCGTATATAGATAAAAAGTTCAAATTTGAAAAGTACAATAAGTTACCATGTTTATCATATTAAAAGTAAAACCCAGCTCTCTACCAATTTTCCGGCATTAAAGGACAGAAACTCGAGTTCATAATTGTTACAGTGTATAGTAGTATAGATATATAAATTAGTAGTGGATATCAGGGAAATCATTGAATAACACATATACAATAGAGAAAATGCAGCATAGGATTTCTTGCCATTGACAACATTTTAAAATATAGGTTATTGATAGTTTGTAGAGAATATAAACTTGTTCAGTATTAAATGGTTTACCCAATGTTTTATTATACCCAGTGAATGAAAAAAAATGAAAACAATAATTGTACAGTTTGCAAACTCATATCAGAATTTAAAAAAACTCGACGTCATTTTTGCATACTCCAAGAGAATGCCTTCATGATTAGTTTTCATCTTTGATTGGCGGTAATATCTCTAGTTCATACTTTGGCATAGATTACTTAAGGGCCCTTTTAGCTATCTACAGCTCTTATTTACTATCAGTTTTAAAAACTCGAATGTTTTCTGCTGCTCCTACGATTTGGCAGATTCTCAGAACTTTTCAGTTTTTACCCCTTTTGACAGCACCGGATCACATGGCTCCGTGTAGCTCTGATGAAGAATGGTATTTCACTTCTTACCCCGCTATAGGAATGTGCAGACCCTGTAAAGGTAATGTTAAAACACACGAATTTACACACTCACAGAGAGAGAGAGAGAGAGAGAGAGAGAGAGAGAGAGAGAGAGAGAGAGAGAGAGAGAGAGAATGAATTGATGTTACACGGGTTTGTACAATCTCGTCTAAAGTCAGCATTTCGCAAAGCACTAAAGCCAGAAATTACGAAAAATGGCCCTGTATCGGAATTTTACAACTTTTGAGGGTCAAAAGGCTACAGCATTTGCTTTCTAAAACAATTAAACTTTTTCCATATCCTGCAGGCACTTCATTCTACGGGCTTCTAAATAAAGCATTAAAATACGTGCATTTACGTTCCAACGTCATTTTGACGTCCTTGTTTTGTTAAAATAGTTAACTATATAAATATTTACATTAAAAAAAAGAATGACGTAAAAGAGAAAAAACAGTATCGTTTAATATTAACTTCTTCATTAAATCTCCTTGTGTATATGCAGATACAATGAATAATAAATGCAACACGGTAAAAAATAAATAAAAATAAATAATTAAAACCACTTTTGCATGTAAGCTTGTGAAATCCATAGCCTTATAACTGATTGTGGCGATTCGTTGTTGTTTACTTGAAATATAATTTTCTGACATATGAATTAAGAAAGATAGTAAAAATAGCAGGATAGCCTCATAAGATGTTAAACTTACAAGTACTAGAACATGTATATCGGGGGAATTAAGAGAAAACATCAATACTTAACGAAATATTAATACAAACACAATGTAGCTGTGGTTATTAAAACTCTAGCCCAAATCATCGAAACTCCAGAGTTGTAGAAATTGTTTCGCGACTGTTTGGTTAATAAATTACTTGGGTTTTTAAACTCTATGATAAGAGTTTTTCTGCATTAAGTCCGATTTGTGTTTGTCATTCAACATTCAATTGTTATAATGTCTCTTGATGAATTTACTGACTAAAAAAATCCGCAACGACTTTGGGGTACATGTAGCAATTAGCCAGTATGGAAAAGTTTTCGTGAACTTCAAGACTGATGTTGGTATCAATTTACTTCTTTCATGAAGAAATCGAATCTTGGTACGTATTGATCATGATAAAAACATAATTAAACGCGTCCATCATCGATTAATGCTTTATTTGATGTCAAATTGGGAAATGTATCAATCAATTATTTTTTCTATTTCTTTTATCTCTCAGTAAAAAAAAAATATGGACATCATCCAAGTCTGTCTATGAAATAAAAAAAAATATTAGACACAAAGAACCAGCAGTATCATCAAACATGGCCGGATGAAGTTTAAAAAGGTGTTGTGCATTACAAAATTAGATTAGTATGAACAATGCTATCACTTTTATGCCAGATGTCATTATCAAAATACAGTTAAACATGGTTCCCACCAGTGCTTTGTCCCGAACCTACTGGGGGCCTAATGCGGCCCCTAAACCCTTGGTCTCTCACATTTTCCACGCACTACCCTAAACTTGAAGTTAAAACCTACAGTGGGCATGTTCACGAAGCTATCTTAAAAATAGTCTTAAGACACGTCTTAAGATATATCTTAAGACATATCTTATGACCACTCTGAGATATATCTTAGGATGTAAACCGAAGCTATCTTAGTCATATCTTAAGTTATGATGTCTTAAGTTAGTGATATGCAAGTAAGTCCATGTCGAAAAATATCATTTGTATGAATAATAATATTTAAAAAAAACAAACCACACACACACACACAATTTCACATTATTTTTTATATAGAAATGACAAAAAATATATTGAATTTAAACAAGATGTTTGTACTATCGATCAAAAATTTATATTTTAAAACAACGTGTCTACTGATTGTGTTTATGCAGTAATTTGTCCTTCAAGTGGTATACATGTATACGTATTCGCACCAATTTAGAATCGTCCGTGCGTTCAAACCTATTGTATAGATCTATAGCCACAATCATGGAATCACTGAGAAGAAAGCGAAGTCCAAATTTTTCGGAAAGTGAACTGCAAACGTTATTGAAAGAAGTGGAGAAAAATAAAAGTATTCTCTTTTCTAAACTTTCATCTGTGACCACAAACAATTCAAAAAAACGCGTCTGGGAATCCATCTGTGGGTCGCCTTAGGTCACCGTCGAAGCGTCTACACAGGTCAAATATCAAATATCGGGGTAGTCTGTACTTAGCGATGATATCGTTCTCATCTAAATAGTCGATGGGGTTGTCTATATCCCTAAACACACGCTCACGGCGTAAATTTTGATCACGTCTCCTCAAGAAACGGTGGTAAACAACCGCCATATTTCTTCTCGAGTCAAGATAAGACAGCTTTTAGGATGTCTTAAGTTTATGACAAATTTTAAGATGCATCCTAATTTAGGATAGCTTCAAGAAACTGTCTTAAGACTAAGATGCGTCCTAAGAGTAGTCTGAGACATATCTTAGTCTTAAGATAGCTTCGTGAACATGCCCACTGGACTTGATTATAGTAATAAAAGGAGGGGGCTTTTATTGATGTAATCACTTTAAAATTAATTTCCTCATCCCAATGACTTTTAATTCATTTATAGATATATTCCTGTTACTTATCCATCCTTTTAAATTCTACTTAAATACATCTTTACTATTTATTGGGGATCTATTTATTTATTCATATTTAATCTTCTTTATAATGTATTCATTAACAATTTGCTAATCCATCCATTTACTCCTTTTTTTTTCATCCTTACGTTTTTTTATTCACTCACACTATTGATCTTTTTGTGTAATGATGTATGAATTTATTTATTTGATATGTAATTGTTTTATCTACAGTATCTTTATATTTGTGTATCTTTTCTCTCTAATAGTGGATTTTTTTCTTGTGTTTGTAGCTATACACTTCTATTTTTACTTATTCATCTTTATCATTTATTTATCTATTCACATTTTAAATCAATCTATACAGATACACGTATTTTTACTGCTTACCAATTTACTTTTAAAAATATGTATATATCATTTGTTTTATTATTGCTTTTTCATTTCTAATAACACCGTTCCCTATTAGGAACTTATCCATGGAAATCTAGTAGTAAAAGTATCAGAAAAATTCCCTATGGGGCATCCCAATATGACGATTGGAAGAGTTGTCTCCCGTCCGTTTTTCCCATGGTTACAGTAAACTACAGAGCTTGTTACCGTTAAAAAAATGTAATCAATTTAACTATATCTGAGTTAGAATATAGTATTGTTTACAATATTTTAAATGGGAGCAAGCCCCTGCGAGTAAACTTCTTTTTGAGAGCTGACTATTTCGTCATTTCTTTTGGAGAGCTGACTATTTCGTCATTTCTTTTGGAGAGCTGACTATTTCGTCATTTCTTTTGGAGAGCTGACTATTTCGTCATTTCTTTTGGAGTGCTGACTATTTCGTCATTTCTTTTGGAGTGCTGACTATTTTGTCAGCCTACCGAGGAACTAAAATTTTCGGAAAGTGCTCATTAGCGCGGATGTTTACTTAGGAAATCTAAAGTGAATCCATCTAATGTTAGAATAAATTACCAAAACGAAGTCTCAAAAATTCACTGCTTTAAAATCTTTTAAGATACCCATGATATACTGATATGATTTATTTTTATCACATTGGGAATTCCCTATTTTCGTTCATTAGAATGTGACAATCTATATTAACTTTGAACAAATTGCTATTTAATTCCAAACATTACAAAGCACAATAATATTAAATTTCACACCCAATTCACCCCTTAAAAAGTAATCCGGAAAGCTATAACAAAAATAAAAACTTATCAAATCAAATATGGCGCCACTCGTGAACCAACACAAAACTAATACGTAATATTTCTAAGATAACGATTTAACCCTATATAAAATTTCATCATGGTTCAAGTAGGGCGCCCATAAAAATTCATTAAATAAAGTTAAGATTTTCTATTAAAATTAGGTATTTTGCCATACCGTATCCGGTTCAATGCATATAATTACGCTCGTGCTGTTTCCCGCATAAAACTCGATATGGAAATTAATAGTATAACTTCTAAATCAAAGTCTGATCTAAGTTTCATTTCATAAATATAAATTTTGATTGTCAAGGATTGACAGGGCCAAATCATGCAATTGTGGCTTTAGTTCTTTTATGGTCGTTATAAGGATCTAGTTTGCCAGTACAACTTTCCATTTGGTCAAATGCTATCTGACGTGTTTCATATCAATGGTTAGGCCATTATTGGCACACTGATTCTGACAACGGATTACTCCGTTTACCTGATCGGGATGTAGGGCTCACGGCGAGTGTGACCGGTCGACAGGTGATGCTTACTCCTCCTAGGCACCTAATCCCTCTTCTGGTATGTCCAGGGGTTCGTGTTTGCCCATCTCTCTGATTTGTATTTGCTATAGGAATTACGAGATTTAATACTGTTAGTTATCTTAACCTTTACATTGATGAACTGATTTATATCCATCTCTCTAATTCATTTGATGAGATCATGAATTACGAATCCCATCTCCAAATGTACGATGCCAAATTATCACAGAACAAGGTTTATTTTTAAAGGACAAAGCCTCACCTACTGGAAAGACTGGAGTGCTTGTGATGAAAACGGCTCACGGTCCAGGTTACAGATTCATCTCAGTGCGTGTGGAGGGAATACTGTATTGACTTCGGAAACGAGGCCATGTCCAGGTACCCAGATAAGGATGAAAATACTTTATCTGGCCAACGAGTATGTAATTATTTATCTACAGAACTAACACTTTCGAGGCGAGGGGGCGTTTTGTAGTTAGTAGATCTTGAAACATAAAAACTGTAGAGCGTGCATGTTGTTCGGTCCAAAATTTTCTGTTATCAAAACGAACATAAAAATGGTTGTCATGGAATTTGTCAAACCATGCGATTCATAACCGTGATTCTTATTTCCTTGTTGATCTGTTTGTGATCGATCAAATATTTTAAATTTCAACAATACATGCTCTCGTCTAGGCTTGTGTTAGTTATTCAGTTGTATTCAATAGTCAGTTAGTAATTATTGAAATATAGTTTAAAATATTTTTCCTGTTACTGATTGATTGATTATATATTGTTTAACGTCTCACTCGAGAATCTTTCACTCACATGAGGACCTCACCATGCCGGTGAAGGGCTGCAAAATTTAGCCTCATGCTCGGCGCTTATGGCCTTTGAGCAGGGAGGGATCGTTATCGTGCCACCCTTTCTGTGACACGGAGCCTCGGAGTTTGCTGTCTCATCCGAAGGACCGCCCCATTTAGTCGCCTCTTACGACAAGCAAGGGGTACTGAGGATCTATTCTAACAACCCGGATCCCCACTGGGTTGTTACTGTAAAATGCTTTCATCATAAAGCATTCGATAGTAAATTCATAATTTATCATTTCGTGAGTATAGAGACTGCCATATATGTACTGTGTAGGTTTTCAATAATCTTGGTATTGCTGTACGTCATAAACTATAAACAAGCGATAAAAGATTGTCAAAATCAAAGGCCTGAAGGGTCACGAAGTTGCCGAGTGCAATGTCATATACGTCAAGGTTCTCAATAAATATAGAGGGCAGCAGATGAAATTAAAGAAAGTAGGAGAAGAAATGTTTGAGTGCCACAGGAGGCATTTCCTTATTTTTACTTACATAAATAAAGCATTAGAATCATTTGTAAATTGTCAGCTTTATTTACATGAAAAGAAACGAAGAGTATTGCTTGGGCTGAAGTTGTATATCCTATCCGAACAAGTTGATACCTTCTCTTGCTAGATAATATCCTCTCAAGACTAGTTTCTTTACAAAGGCTATAATCAATAACTCCAAATTGCAGACGAAAAATGCTGAAAAGAATATCACTGCTTCAGAGTGAGACTACTTGTAACAATCACACGGTATTAACTCTCTGTTTTCAATAATGTCTAACAATTCAAATACGTAATTTGTAGAAAGGTTATTGGAAATCTGAACAAGATTCAGTTCCTAATGTATGCTACCTAGCCTGAGTTTCTTCCCGAAATAACATGTTATTTCCTTCGCGATGCCCTCGCTACTTTCGTTTTCCTTAATAGAAAATCGGGATCGGGATTACCGAAACAAAACCGAAAATAGTCTTTGTGTTTTTGAAATAGTTACCGAATCGTGACATTGTGCAATATCACCACTTTAGTAATTATCTGTTTCTGCTGATCCGAAATAAGGATTCTTGATGAATCTGTGAGAGTATATATATAAATAAAAACCAAATTTGAGCAGGTTATTTTGTAAGTATATAATGACATCATGCGGCACAAATTTCGCGGGAAAATCTGTTTCGTAGTAAACCACCCGCGAATAAGGAACTTCATTTACAAAACAACCGTTATTTAACTATTGGACAATGGTATATACAATAATAAACAACGATATCAACAACGAAAATGTATTCTGCCTTTCAAATATCAATTAAATTCAGTTTTTCAAAGTCTTGAATCGTAAGAAACGTTTAAAACCAATAGGCACTATTTTGATTTCGCCCATTGAAATTGGCTGAAAGGTGATGTAGCTGCAAAATCCTGCAAGATCGCTAGAAGGCTCTCGAGCAAGGTCAACACCTTAAAAACTGCAACCCCCCCCCCCCCAATCTCTCTCTATACCAGCTGTTTTTATCGAAAGAACGCAGTTAATATCTAAACAGCTCTATGACTCACCGAACCAATCATTTGTATGGTTTTTTTTATGCAAATCTGTCCACAAACCTGCGCACAATCAGGACAAAAATTGTAACCCTGGCGGGAGTACAAAAGAATTAAGCCTGTTTGCGTTTTTCTACACACGGTGTGCAATTTTTACATATTGTAAGTAAATTATTGTCAATATTTTCTAATTGAATTTGGCCGATTTTGAATTGATTTTTGATAAATTCCTTAGCAAATTGTTCGAGGAATGTTTCAAGCACTAAATATTTCTAGTGCCTATTGCATGAATGGTAGGTAGTCTGCCTTTCCAACACCAGCTGAGATGAAGAAATGCAGGCTTTAACATACATTATGGAATCCTCCTTCACATGGTATACAAACTATACATCTTCCGGCCAACCATTCTGAACGTAACTATACGCATACAGAGCACGAAATGCACGATTTAGCATTGGAGTTGCCGAGGTATTCCACCAAGTCCTGGTACGATTTACTTGACCAAGTACAAGTACTTGCTGCTCCTTGGTGGTAATCCTTTAAAATCAATAGTTCGCATGATAATCATAAGTCATAATGATCAATAATATCATCAAATAAACACAGGTTTGAATTCATTCAGAGACATATATGTCTACGATTTCATTTAGCTTCTTGTAAAACCGTCGTATCAAAACCAATAATAAATACCACGATGTAATCGATATAGAATCGAATTTTTTCACCGATGCAGTGTGATTGAATCATAATATTATCTGGTAACCGTAGCCGAACGAAAACATGGACTATTAACAATTAGTACTTCTTTCGCAAATGCACTTTATGTGATTAATTATTAAATATTCGTCAGAAATTGTAAATATTAATTTTAAGTAGTAGCCACAAACATAGCACACTCATAACAAGATTTTGACAGGACTTCGATGGGGAAATCCCTGGTATAATTCTATAAATCAATGCCATTTATTTATGATATATATATATATATATATATATATATATATATATATATATATATTATTGGAGACATGCACACTTACCGTCGTCGGAGGCATATTAATACTGGGAGGTCGAATTGTACAGCAGAGGTAGATGCTAATGCACGCTGCTGCAGGCAGTACTGTGTAGTACTGTAATGGCGGAAGGTCAAGTAACAACACAATGTTCAACAGCATCCAAGAAAAGACGGGTGAAATGATTTATATTATTATACGGGGTTTTTTTGTGTTTTGTTTTTTTGGGGGGTTTTTTTTGGCAATTATCATGTACCTAACTTACACTACAATTGTTAATACGTTTGATTGATTGTTTGTTTGTTTTACGTCCCGTCGAGAATTTTTCACTCATATTGAGACGTTACCAGCTGTAGGTGAAGTACCACAAATTCAGACCTATGCTTAGCGCTCAGGGCCGTAGCAGTGAGGGTTCTTTAACGTGCCAACGCCTACCGTGACACGGGACCTCCGTTTTTAAGGTCATATCCGAAAGACCCCGTGATTCTCACTTCTAATTGCCGAGCGTTTGGCGAAGGAGCAATCACTACCTATTTTTCGTCTTAGGTTTGACGCGGCCATAGCACGAGCGGGGCTCGAACTCACGACTTCCCGGTTACGAAGCGAACGCTCTAACCACTGAGCTACCGCGACGAAGAGTCAATAAGTAACCAGTCTAACTTATCTCCGGTTGAGATTCACCTCTTCTTTTTCGATGTAATTGCCTTTTAGTGTGATGTACTTGGATCAACGGTGTTCAAGTGCATCTTTAGACCTCAAATGCTTCAACAGGGTGCTGCATACTGACACTCTGGTTGCCATTTGCTCATCGCTAAGGGATTTGGGGAACCAACGAGTTGTTAGCTTCCGCATATCCAAACGATCATGTAAGATTGTTGAAGCACTGTCTATTGCCTTCGCTATTTCTTCTACCTGAATTCGCCTATCAGAGTATACCAAATCCCGAACTTTCCTACACATTTTTTCGTCGGTGGCATCCAGTGGCCGTCCAGATCTGGCTTTATCTTCTAAAGACGTTCTACCGCGTTTGAATTCCCAGAGTTTAACCTAAGCATAAGATGGTGCAGAAGATCCATAGACATCGGCTAACTTGCCTTATATTTCCTTGCATATCTTACCTTTTAAATACAAGTATAGGATTACAGCACGGTACTCAACTTTAGACGAAAACCATGTCTTTGCATCACTAGCCATGTTTGACATTCAATATCTTATTAAAGAATGACTTAATACACGTGCAATTCTGTACCCAGGTATACATGTAAAACACGTATTGAAACAAGGCATGGAAATCGGAAATGGGATAGGGTGGACACTAATTAACCCGACCTCATATAATTCTTGAAGTTAGATTGACATAATTGCTCCAAATGCCATATTAAATCGAACCTGTTCACAAGTCATTGATATATTTGAAAGGGTGGGATAAAATTTTAGATTAAATGACCTGTATCTGCGCCACATGAGAATGCATTTTAATTATAAATTGACGTACTGATATTTAGAATGCTTCCATGTTAAAGTGCCCGTAAAATCAAGCTCAAAGTTTGGTTTAATTAGTGTGGATTAACATGAAAGTCATTATCCCGAAATTTTACATTCAAATTAGCGGCGATACGGAAGTTATTCCCTTTCAAAGTTGGCCATTTTTGCACCTGCTTAAAACCAATCAAGGCTACTTCCGGTTTGAAGTATTTATAGCAAAATCCTTGCGTGACGTCACGTAACATCTGTTTTGAAATGGCGACCGTAAGCAAGAATGATGATCACAGTTCTTCGTCCGATATTGACTTAAATATGTCATTTGAGATGTCATCCTTCGAAGAGGAACACAAGGAACATCAGCGGAATATTATTCCATATCGCTTTGAACCTGAAACAACTGATTCTAGCGAATCAGATCTATCTATGAAAGAGGCCGACGATCAGCACCGTCTAGGAAATACAGATTGGTATGACTTTCACTTTCTTTTATTTGTAACACGTGTAAACTGTAATTAATTGTTGAAATACATACGAAACCTTTATTATAACGTGTAACGAAACATTGAAACTTGCAGCTTAAACGTGTAGGGGAAAAAAGTAATACTAAGTAATCATAGTATACTCCTTTCTCCTTATATCGCGGGTTCCATTGTATCGCGGTATATTCCAAAATTAGTCATTCAGCGATTTTTAGGCCACCTTCTGTAAACAGACTGAAGATTGGGTACATGAAAGTTAGTAAATATGTCAGATGATGAGATGATTGAATGTTTTTTTGTTAAAATTACATGTATTTATATGAAAATCTCAAAATATGTTTCATTCCAAAAATATGGACATACCATAATTTCAAATGTGATAAGAAAAATAAATTTCATGAATTGTCAGTCTGTCGCCTGATTGTTGACAGTAGGTACGTGATGTAATGTCAGATCAATAGAAAAAATAAAAACCGTGCTGTTTAACTGCACCAGACTCCCATGAATATTGAATACCGCGATACAATGGAAGTCTCCATTTTTGAAGCTAAGTTAGACTACTGGTTTTAAAAACAGCGAGCATAACAAGCGAAACAAGGTCAGAAAATTATATTGGAATGAAAAGCTAGTCAATTTTAAACTCTATGAATATAACACTTGATAGTGTTGACATGACAACCTCGAATTCTCTTTAAAAACAAAATAATTAAGTACCGCGATATCATGAGACACCAGTATACCCATGCTAGAAAACAACCATTCCTTTTTAAATTTCTATTTATTTATTTTGACTCGTGACTAGAGTTCATGTTGGCTTTATTTCTCAATAATTGATACCAAAAAAAAAACAACACAAAAACAAAAACAAAACAATGCTTTTTGAAGTAGAAAAAGAAAGCAGGTTGGCTAAAATACGGGTATTTATTCATTGGGCTGAAGGTCAGTAGTAGTTAAAATCTGTAACTGTCATTACTGCTTTATTTAAAATCTTGTCTTCATAGATCTTATAATTTGATTAAATTTTATTCAGTCAGTGCAAAATACTAAAGCTACATAGTATGACACTAAGAAAGCAATCTAATATGAAGTGTTATATATATATATATATATATATATATATATATATATATATATATTATATATATATACAATTAAATACATGGAGATCCTATAAAGTTCTGTTCATCACACATCTCCTCTATACTGGTGTTTCTTTCTTCCTAAAACGAGATCTGAAATGCAAC
Source organism: Ostrea denselamellosa (assembly GCA_024699665.1). Lineage (NCBI taxonomy): Eukaryota > Metazoa > Mollusca > Bivalvia > Ostreida > Ostreidae > Ostrea > Ostrea denselamellosa. Next base: position 13,076,007 of record JAMZEH010000014.1, read on the forward strand.
ACTGCCTCATTTTTTTTTCAGGATGGACAAAATTACTGCAAAGTGGTGGTGGCTCTTTTTCTGGCAAGCAGGAGACAGGAGGTGGTTTACGGGGTGCTGTAGTCTTCACTAAAACTTCCATCGACGTGAAGGTCTCCGTCATCAAAGAAGTGACATACCCTGAAATAAAATTGACAATAAATATTTTATATCTAGGATGCTTTAATATTGTATTTTGGTTTCCATATCAATAAAATTTGAAAATTTGTTATACTAGTTTTTATTTATTATTTCTCCTATAAATTTGATTTAGGCATATACAATAGTTGAGAGAAGGATAATTGTACATACCGTACGTTGAATCTACAGTTTGCTTTCGCAAACTGTATTCTCCATGCTTAAATTTTGGAAAGCTTATTTTATACTGCATGTCCCTCTCCTTTGTGGTAGCCTGAACTCTTGAAGCATTTTCATTATAATGGAGGGCAGCAACCAATAACCTTTAAAAAAAATATATATATATATATATATATATATATATATATATATATATATATATATTCATGTATTTTAAAAATTGTCAAAAATGAAATAAATATTGTACATGTCATGAAATTTCTGAAGCATAAACATACCTGCAGTACATGCCATAGTAAGAGAAAGACACCATTTTGGGGGCAAAGTGGTTGATGGTACTGTGAAATGCCTCTATTTGTGATGTCTGGTATAATGGCGATAGCCATTTGTTTACTGGAATGCCGAAGTCTTTCATCAACGACAATCGGGCCTCGTAGCAATCCTCATTAAAATGGTCACTGCAAATCACTGTGTACTGCGATGGTCCAGTCCAGTGTGCCCTTGTTAGCTTCACAAAGCGAATTCGGGCTGCTCGCTAATGCTGATCTTTCGGGAAAACATGCACTGAAACTCCGTCTGCTTGTCTTTTACTGAAGTCTGCCACAACACACATCCGTCCCTTATTTTTACTAGCCATTTCCGATGATTCAACAAGCTAATACTGCATCGAGAATGGCGCCTGATGTAAGCTGACGTCACATCCGGTTGAGGCTATTTTCATTATATCGTAAAGGTGTGAATTCGCAATATTTTTATATTTCGTGCAATAACTCGCTCATTAAACAACACTCGGTGCTCAGACTTGGGTTTTTACGTTTTTTATTATGGAAACTATATTTAGAGAAGCACTTTGTCACCTGCTTCAAGGACACTTTAAACTTTAAACCCCCATTCTCCTATTGCGACCCTTCCCGTGGGGATTCGGGTTAGAACAGGTCTTCATTACCCTTACTTGTCATAAGAGGCGACTAAATGGGATGAGACCACAAAAACTGAGGTCTTTGCATATGTGTAAATTTTACAACTAGTATATTTTTCAAAATATGCTGTAAGCAGGTGCCCCCCTCTGCTTTGGTTTTCTCTCTTTGGGTTAAATCCGCACCCATCAGAGTACCGTAAGAGTTGAATTAGACAATGTTTACAATCAAAACCCTTGTCTTCCCTTCTATCTACCTTGAAGTTTCCTCTCAGCTGAAGACCTTTTGCTGATCATGTAGGTTTCAATCTGAATTTCTTCCGAAAGTGACTACATGTCTTAGTTTGCACCAATCTATATGTTAGGCATCATGGTAACATCTACATGTTGCATATCATATTTTCATTTAGCACTCGGCTACATTTGACATGCATCCTACAATAATTCTACACATATATTACGCATGCAATTGGGGTATCTTCATTTTTTTTTTACTTTGACTGAGTCTATAGTTCGAAACTATCCCCTGTTCCATTATTGGGAAGAGCTGATTAAATCTATAAAACCAATTCAAGCTGTGAATAGTTGCAGATGTAGCAAACAGTACATAGGGAACTTGTCTTACTAATGAATTCAATGCGAGTGTCCACAAACAACGGCGAGCGTGATCAGTTCTTGGCAGCGTAACTACGCAGACACAACTAGTTTTAGAAATGCAGTCTTATTACTCCCTATGTTTGTCCTACAATTTAAATGAATTTAATTTTCTAAGTTGTTGTTTTTTCTTCAGTAAATGGCAGTTGGAGTCAATGGGGCGCCTTCAACGCGTGTGACAAGACTTGTGGGAGTGGGCTTAAATTACGAGTACGGCAATGCGATAATCCACCGCCATCACATGGAGGGATATCATGCATAGGGGATTCTGTGGAAGTTGTGCAATGTAACACACAGCCTTGCCTTTGTGAGTTTTTATTTCATCGTCCTCCTGATAATATTACATGTACATGTAGTTTATAATGTTTTTCTCCGAGATAAAGATGCAAATGATTATATTGAAAAAAAGTTTAAGATTGACTTTTATCGCGCGTTGAACGTAATTTTAGGGCAAGTCACTTCCGAAAATCTTTCAATACAACAGCTATGTAAACAAAATTGGAAGACACTATCTTTCCAAGAAAGGGATCACTGCATTAACCATTCATAGGAAAATACATTTGATTTAATTATGCGAGTACTTATGATTACTTATTACGCAGTATTTATGATTAAGGCAGTACGTATGGTGACAGCAATACGTGTGATTATAGCAGTATGTGTGATTGTAGCAGTACGTGTGATTACAGCAGTACGTGTGATTACAACAGTACGTGTGATTACAGCAATGCGTGTGATTACAGCAGTACGTGTGATTACAGCAGTACGTGTGATTACAGCAATGCGTGTGATTACAGCAGTACGTGTGATTACAGCAGTACGTGTGACTACATCAGAACGTGTGATTACAACAGTACGTGTGATTATAGCAGTATTTATGATTACAACAGTACGTGTGATTATAGCATGCGTGTGATTATAGCAGTACGTGTGATTCAGCGGTACGTGTGATTATAGTAGTACGTGTGATTACAGCAGTACGTGTGATTACAGCTGTCCGTGTGATTGTAGCAGTGTGTATGATTACACCTGTAAGTGTAATTACAGCAGTACATGTCATTACAGCGGCATGTGTGATTACAGCAGTGGGTGTGTTTATAGCAGTATTTATGATTACAGCAGTGCGTGTGATTATAGCAGTATGGGTGATTACAGCAGTACGTGTGATTACAGCAGTACGTGTGATTACAGCAGTATGTGTGACTACAGCATTATGTGTGACTACAGCAGAACGTGTGACTACAGCAGAACGTGTGACTACAGCAGAACGTGTGACTACAGCATTATGTGTGACTACAGCATTATGTGTGACTACAGCATTATGTGTGACTACAGCAGTATGTGTGACTACAGCAGAACGTGTGACTAAAGCAGAACGTGTGACTACAGCAGAACGTGTGACTACAGCATTATGTGTGACTACAGCATTATGTGTGACTAAATCAGTACGTGTGACTACAACTGTATCTGAGATTGCAGCACTGACAAAATACTTTTATCTACACTTGCTTTCTTTGATAGCTTTTGTAACGATTACAAATCCTCCTCAAAAGACAACAGTGAATGTCATTTTTAGGAACATACAGAGGGACAGGCGTCAAAGGTAATACCTGTTAATTCTTTCCAGTATTAGTATTGGGGCAAACAGGGCTAAATGGGAGTAAAAAAAATGGGATAGGAGAGAAGGATAATTAAAGGGCGGGTAGGGAGAGAGGGTGGAAGAGGTAGGAAATATAATAGAAATAGGGAAGAAGTGGAGAAGTTTGGCCCCATATCCACCCAACAACTGCACCCAAGTCTTTTGAAAGCACTTGTCTTGATGAATGTACTAAAATGCCATGAAGATTATTCAGAATGTAAACAATATTCCTATAATAGCAATGTTTTATATGAAACCTTGAACTTTTTAAAAAATATTTTCATTGATATTAATACATGTAATGCGCGGATCCAGAATTTTTCTTTTCGCCCCCCCTCCCTTCCCGATCCGCTTTAGCATGCAAATTTACAACACTTGCTGTACATATTCCAAACACTGACTCCAAAATATGTTTCATTTACTTAGATTACATCGGATTCAACGCTACATTCAAAGACACAATGACAAGCCGATAGAATAATCAAAATATTATGCATTATGATGTTAAAAATGTATGTTGTTTGTGAATTGGAATCGACAATTAAACTATGCTACTTGTAATATCTGTGTGTGTTTTATCCATTGTTATCATATTGTATTTGATTATTTCTTTAATTCAGTTGAAGATGCAAGTATCTTTAATTATTTACATTATGTATAAGGAATTAATGCATCACTTCTTTTAAAGAGAGCAATAATTCAATTGAAAAGAGCATTAATTCAGTTGTAGATATGATGAATTGAAGATAACTCTATGTAGTTGAATTGATCCTTGCATTAATTGATTCATCGCTCTCTTTATTTGAATTGTAGAGCGCATCAATTCAATTGTTAATAATTCAATTCATTTGAAAAGAGCAACAATTCAATTATAGCGCACATCAATTCATTTCTATCATCAGTTCAATTAATGCGCGCAATAATTCGGAATTAAAGATATCATTATTATTTGAAGATATCTTTAATTCTTTGGTGGCATCTTTATCCCATTTTGAATTGTTTTCTCTCCTTTAGGTCCACATTACTCACAACACTACATTTATAGTTCCCAAAATCATGTTCGATCCACAACTCCGCTAAATATGTACTGTCATCACTCCTCTTTACACTTCCTTTACAGCCTCGTGGTGATCCGGGGTTAGAATAGGTCCTGAGTATCCCTTGCTTGTCATAAGAGGCGACTAAATGAGGCGGTCCTTCGGATGAGACCGTAAAAACCGAGGCCTCGTGTCACAGCAGATCACTCACTGCTCAAAGGCCTTAAGCGCCGAGCATAGGCCTAAATTTTGCAGCCCTTCACCGACAATGGTGACGTCTCCATATGAGTGAAAGATTGTCGAGAGGGACGTTACACAATATACAATTAAGTAATCAATCCTCTTTACAAGTATCAGAACCGAAGGCATCTAAAGCTTGGTATTTAGTAGTTTGAAACAACACCACTTAGTTACACTGATGATTTGTTCATTTCTAAGCATACTTACCCCTTTTGTATACAAAGAGATTTAAAATCAAAGCAAACGTGACCTTTGTCCAAAGAACACAATTATCTTTATCTATCTACCGACACATGGTTAAAATTATGGCGTGGAAACAAATATTTAGTCACAACTGTACCAGGTTCTGTGAGTGTGTCCTTCATATTCTCAAGGACGTCGCACTATTTATGTCAATTTTGGCAACGCTGCGTCCGAACATCGATAAACTGAGGGAAAAGTATTCGCACGGGCGATGGCGGCCATTTTGTTCATAGAAAACGCTAGACGGTAAACAAAGATGTTTTTGGAGTGTCTGAACAGTACTAATAACTTTTAATTGCAAAAACATTATAAATAAACATTTTGTTCCTATCAATAATCAATAAAAATAAGTAAAAGAATGTCAAGTACCTTGTATTTCGTGATAGACCCTCGGACCCTTCGAATTTTACGCACTCGTTGTGAAAGGGAAGCATACAATTCTGTATAATACTGTAAATGATGTCCAGATTCCAGATTTTTATACAGTTCATCACCACAATTTAATATGCAAATGCGATTTTGAAGTTTTCTTTTAATCGCCTGGCATATGTTTTTATGGAGCTTAAATCAGATGGTTGTGGGGCCACCTCAGTGCTGGAAATAGGTTGTCAGTTTTGTAATTATTTGAAAGACCAGATCGATGAACAGATGCAATGTCATTCATTTAACAGATGATTGTCATCTTGAAAATGTTTTACTACAATAGGCCACATATTGTCTATGTATTTTTCATAATTAATGTACGAAAAATACCAATACCATGTCACGTAACGCACCCCCAATTATTGGCCCAAATATTTGATCAGTTTCGGGGGGAAATACAATTCGGCAACCATGATTCGTTACTTCTTCTCAATACATACACTCGACAGTCATTTCCAACGACAATCTGGCTCTCGTCAGAAAAGTTACCCTTTTCCATACATTTTCCACGATACAGTTTCTTTTATCCGCACACCACTGCACAAGTTTTACACGACTAGCGACTCAAATTGTATTTTCTCTATATTAACACATATTTAGTATTCATTTCGTGTTAAACATCGCCATATAGCTTTCTTTAAAATATTTGCATTGTTATTTGCATTATACTTTCTTGTAACGTCCAAAAGTGGTCTTTTTCTATCCGTGTTTGTCCAACAAGTCTCCGTTCTGCGCGTTTAGCCACTAATATTTCTGTCGTCCACTTCCTTATTTTCTGATGTACCTCGCTCTCGAAACTTTATCCAAGCACTATACACAGTTGATTTGGGAATTTTTAATAATTTACCGACTTCTCCGATACTTTCACCACTATGGACTAATGTTACGATGTTTTCTTTGAAGCCCTTACCGAGTTAGGAGATGATTACAACCCATGTTCTCTAATCACTGCCTTACATGTATAAACAGAGAAAGTGCAGATTACAATATACATCTTTACGTCACATTAATGAACTTTTGCCTTTTTAAATATATCATCAGTGAAAGGATAACTCATCTCTGTGCAAAGAGAGGTAGCCCGCATATACGATACTCAATAAAGCCATTGAAAAATGGCGTGACCGTGCGAATACTTTTGTCGACAGTCTGTACGTGCCGGCCCCCAAACAACTAGTCTGAATGATACGAGAATTGTTCTGAACAAATGACTACCTCGTTGCTAAGACAAAATGCAATTTTTAGAAACTAGTTTGAAGAGAGAATGATACTCATATTTAGAATTTTATTAAGATGTTGATATGAAAGAGATATTCACTGCTTTCTACATCTCTATATATTCGTGCCTCTGAGATCATATATGTCCTTGATTGTGTCATTGATTTGGATGATACTATCCAGATATGTTTCCATGACAGGTCAAGATTGACTCAGTAACACAACTTGGATGGAAACCCGAAGACGAGATGGGAATTATCTTGGGCAGAGCGGTTTCTCCGCCTTGTGCTGGGCAGAATTCTATACCAGGACAAGTTTCCTCAGGGTGGAAAATCTTACGTCGGTCCGTTTTTCCGAGGAATATTATGCAGGGTAGGGGGCTTCTGAGTTATAAAACTTAGGGTAAGGTAAACTCCCCGAAATGACTATAAAAATCCGCGAAATATGTTACCTTAAATTACGTCATGTTGGCATTGTGACATATTTGCATTTTCTTCGTCGGCGTCAATTTGATTTTGAAATTTATTTAGTGAAAAATTAACTTCCTGTACTGTGTCTTATCGCAATTTCATGATCAGGTAAAACAAAATATTTTTTAATATTATATTTAATAATTGTTCTTGAAAAAAGTTCATATAATTCATGTTTAAATTTAGTGCATACGGGCTATGGGATGCAGCGACCAGGCTTCAGGGTCATAAAACTTACCTAGCTCACTATTGAGACCGAAATCTGAGACGGTTCTTTAAAAAGTCTAGAATAATTTACTCGAAATTTTGTGTAACAATTCAGTAACCTGGCAAATAATTTGAAATTTTAACCTCTAACCACCGCTTTGTAAAGTTCCATTTTAAATTTTAAGATACGACTTTATGAGAAATTTAAGAAATTGACATTACCCCTAATATGTTGTTTAATACCCTCAAATTATATATCGTGACTTTTTCCGTATATCAAGTGCAAAAAAAAGGTCATTATCTATAATTAATTGATTGATTTATTTATTGATTATATATTGATTAACGTCCCGCTCAAGAATCTTTCACTCATATGGAGACGTCATCAATGCCGGCGATGGGCTGCAAAACTTAGGCCTATGCTCGGCGCTCAGGGCCTTTGAGCAGGGAGGGGTCTTTATCGTGCCACACTTGCTGTGGCACGGGGCCTCGGTTTTTGCGGTCTCATCCGAAGGACCGCCCCATTTAGTCGCCTCTTACGACAAGCAAGGAGTACTGAGGATCTATTCTAACCCGGATCCTCACGAGGCTCTAATTTATTAGTATTAACCTTTTTATATATATATTTTCAGAAGACATGATTATGATCTATTTTAAGTAATGAATGATTTTTGTTGCTTATGTTATGTTACAAAGTTTGATTAAATTAAGTGCAAAAAGGTAAGTTTTAAACCCTTTAGCTCAAAAACAAGCACTGTGATTCAAGTTTTTTTTTAATTTCCTAATTCTCTTTCAATGTAGAAATAAAAAATACACTTCCCAAAAAATTTATATTACTCAAAATCTCAGGTGCGAACCTCTTTAGAAGTTTTTAGTATTGTCAGTATATATTTTGGTAAGTATATTAATGATTTCTGCATTGAAAGACAATTCTGTAATTAAAATGTAAAACTAGGGTCATAGTGCTTGTTTTTGAGCTGCAGTGTGTTAAACTTGACCTTTAATTGCACTTAAAGTTTATCAACTAAACTCAATTTATTTGTTGATGCCAATACAACACAAATCAATCATTACATCAAATAATGCACTCATGTCTTTTAACAACATAGATATGAAAAAAGGTTAAATGCTAAATAATGACCTTTTTGCTATTAATATACGGAGAAAATCATCATATGGTATTTGAGATTACTAGAAGCATTGCCATTTTTTAACAAAATTGCACGTAAATCACAGTCTTTTTCCTTAAAATTTAAGATGGGACTTTAGAATGTAGGAGTTACAGATCAGTCTTTTGAATTAGTGGCCAAATTTCTGATTTTTTAATACAGAATTTCGGGTAATCATTATAGATTTATAAAACAAAATTGGTGATATGTTTGCAAAAACATATTAATCAAATCAATGATTTTATAACATATCAATTAGTTCGAAGTCTCTACTATTTGTGTCAAAATTACAAAACTGAAATACACGCCTACGGGTACATTGACGATATGTTGGATATGAAACAAAAACTGTATGATCGTGCAAATTCAGAATTTTTTTTTTTTCAAAGAAACATTTCGCCACAAAATGTAGCCCTTTCCGAACCCTTTCAAAATACAATTTTTTAACTTGAGAGGTTTAAGTAGTAAATATAAAAGATATTTGGACCAGCAGAATACGTATTGAACCATTATCTACACAGTCATGTTACATGTATTCTCAAATTCAAAAGCTGAGGAGCTAACGTCCTTAACAACCAAACGCGTGAAGGTATCGGAAGACTTGTCTGGTTATAAATACAATACTACTTTGACTGCACTTATTATCTTTAGTCTTCTATAACTACAGCTATGGGCAATGACAGTTCGCTTGTCCAGGTTGTTGTTAGCAGCAAGTTTCCGTTAGTCACGGAAAGAAACAAATAGTTATATTTAGATAAAAATCGACTGGTAATTGACACGCTTTAACAGATTATTTGTGAATTTAATTCATTCTATGACAATTCATTACACAGGTAAAATTGCAACATATGTTTAACATATGATTGGATACTCATACGTTAAACATATTTTGCAATTTTACCAGCATATCTTGAATAATTTGTGCCATCAGATTAATTAATGGGTGACCTCGGATTATCAATTTGTGGAAACAAATTTCCGTTCCCTTGGAATAGCAAAGCAGTTCATGAACTGAAGATCACGATCGCCCTCGAGGGGGTTATAATGATTATCTATATCAAATAATACACAAGGTTTCATTAAGTGTACATGCAATCTGATTAAAGTCATAATTACCTTTGTTCAAACCACCACCCACCCACCCACCCCCCCCCCCCCACCGCAATTTCCCAATTTGTTATGGTAGTGACATATCAAATCGGGAGCGGATCAATGATCTGACAATAAATAAGATTGTTGGTTATGTGAAATTTTATTTCATTTCTCTATAATTAATCCTTTCAGTGACGGATAAAGAAACAAGGATATTACTTATCCCATTCATTATTCAGAACAGGTGAATAGAATACTAAATCAAATATAAAATGACTTATGACGGAAAAGGTGTTAATCAAAGTTGTTTCAATTACAAAAAATAATAAACACAGTCTTCTTTTTACCATCCTGTTCATACTAATGCTATGACTTTCTTAAACAGCAATCAGATTAAGAATTTTGAAATTCAAGATTCACAACACTGAGAGTAATGTCAATCTGACAGGGCTGAAATAGTTCTAATCCTCTAATATCCACCTCTTACAGAACCTGTCAGTCAGGCATAAGTAAATTTGGATAAATAAAAATTTATTCATCGTAGTATCTTTCGAAACAACGTACGTTTTTTGTAACTGTAGAGATCACTTTAAATCGGGCGTTCATCAGGTGATGGTCGTGTTCCTTAAGAATTTGAAACGTATAATTCTTTATACAGTATGGGAATGTACTTACTATATGCTCATTTGAAACATTAAAACCATGCGATTTGGTGAAAATTTACAAAAGTAAGATCTAGAAGACGTACATGGATTCATATTAAGATATGAGGACATGTGTACTATATCATTATTATATATATCAACCAGACGTCTTTAATATGGGATGAAATTACTGAGCACTAACGTACGATGGTCACCGAAACACTTCCGTTAACAATCTTTAAACTTACATGCTCTGTGCACTTGCATCCTGAATGTAACCGAGAGGTTGTTAACACAGCGTAATAGGCGTGTACTTTATTTACGCAAGTCAGAGTGTCTATTATACGGTTTCAAAAGAGAAGTCTACATGGGACTGCGTCTTTGAACGGATAGGTCAATAACTCCTCCCAATGAACTATTAGAGTTGCAGGTATGATTGAGTTATCATATCAATGATTTATCATTATGAACTATATTTTATTGCTGTGTTTGTTTTTACCAAATCTAATTAAGATGCCACACTTACTTTAAAGCACGCTTTGATATATAACGAAGTTTTAAGACGCTGTTGGTGATAAAATATTTTTTTATACACTGCTACTGTAGAATCAAATAATCTATCAATAATAAAGTCGGAAAATATATCAAAAGATGTATATATCGTCTTTGAAAAGGTATGATTGTAACAAGCTCAAAATCAGTAAGCTATATACGTGTTACTATTAATCGATTATTCGGTCGGAAAGATGGTAATCGGTTGCAAAATCTGTGACTTCACAAAAAATCCTGTATTATTTCGACCCTGGTTTATAGTTTATGACCAACAAGTATTATTATTTACAATTTGAAACAATCATTAGCATTGATCGATGCAACATTGGATGAACTTTGATGAAATAACGAAACTGGCCACCAGAGCTTAATAAACAAAAGATGGTCTGCCATTTTTGTTTACGGATAGAGTGAAATAACATTAATTTTGTACCCTGAAAATTTCTATGTGGATCATATTTACCCAAACACTGTACTCTAGAATTCTCTGAAATTTAGAAAAAATCCTATCAGTTAAAAAAAATCCCGTGGCGATCCGGGTCAGAATAGATCCTCAATACCCCTCGTTTATCGTATGCGACGACTACATAGGGCGGTCGTTCGCATTTATTGCTCAAATGATATTGCTCTGCAATAATAATATGGTTGTGTATTGGCTTCAGAATCTATCAGTTATGGTGGTTCAGTGATAAAAGCGTTAATTCGCTTCGTAACCTCGAGGTCGTGGGTTCTAGTCCAGCATAAGGGCGAAGTAGAATGGGCAGTCGGGACACGTGCCTCCACCACCACTTGTCAAAGGGGCGAGCACAACCATGTTTTGCCCCTCCCCAACTTTTCGAATAATATCAGTTATGCAATTATCACAACACATCAAAACAAAATGAGTACCATCTGTTCTTCTGTGTTTAGTAAATCTGAAGAAATAAAAGAATTAGATAGGGTATTTGAGGAAAATGTTTTGGTTCCAGCTGACAAAGCTTGTAACAACACTGTCTTTCTTTGTAAGACTCCTTATTACAACTGCATTCTAAACGAACTTGGCAATAATTCCATATTTGGTAATCGCACTTATACTCCAACTGCTTTTCAGATGAAAATCTTCAAAATCGTGTTTCAGTTTTAAAGACTTTTAATATCCCAGTCAATGGAACGGATGAATAGATAAGCTACCGTACCTATAATGGGTTCCTAAACTTCACAAAAATCCTTACGAACAAAGATACATTGCTGGATCCAGTAAATGTTCTACCAGGTTTTTATCTATCCTCACTAAAATTAACAGATGTGAAGGAGAAACTATAAACGTACTGTGCCACAACATATGCGAGAAGTGGTGTAAACCAAATGTAATTTCCAAAATATTCTATATATTCTATTTGAAATCACGAAACGTTTCTCAAATCAAAACCATCAAAACATATGTATTTTGAACACTTTACACGACCATTCCTCATGATGAATCAAAGACCAGACTTTTGACATCATAGACAGTTGCTTCTACAACAAACATGAAAAAAGGAAATATGCATATCTAGTGATCAGTCATCCCAAAATTTACTTTGTTAAACACCACTCTGATCCCACGCACAAGTACTCTAAGGGTGAAATTAAAAAGATGCTGGAGTTCCTCATTGACAATATCTTTGTAATTTTTGGTGATCAGATCTTCCAATAGTCTGGGGGGACTCCGGGGCCGAGTGGTTAGAGCATCGGGCTCAAAATCACAAAGCCTCTCACAACTGTCGGCGCGTGTTCGAATCTCGGCCGCGGCGTTATGTGAGCAAGTTTGCCAGTTTACTTGCGGAAGGTCGGTGGTTTCTTCCCAGGTACCTGTATCTGGGTTCCCTCCTCCACCAACAAAAACTGGACGCCACCAGATAACTGAAAAATTGTTGAGTGTGGCGGAAAGCAATAAATAATCAATCAATCAATCCAATAGTCTGTTGAAATTCCAATGGGCACGAATTGTACTCCTTTGTTAGTTGAACTGCTTTTAAATTTGTATGAGGCAGAATTTATTCGAAACTCTCTAATTGAGAAGAAGCAATCTCTATCTGTGGCCTTCAACTCAGCATTTAGAAATATCGACGTTTTATCTATTAACAATAATCATTTTGGGGCCTCCGTGGCCGAGTGGTTAGAGCACTCCTCTCAAAATCACAAGGCCTCTCACCTCTAGTCGGCGCAGGTTCGATTCTCGCTCGCGCCGATATATGTGAGAAAGTTTGCCAGTTTACTTTCGGAAGGTCGGTGGTCTCTTCCCATGTACATTGTATCTGGGTTCTCTCTTCCACCTACAAAAACTGGATACCAACAGAAAACTGAAAAATTGTTGAGTGTGGCGGAAAACAAACAAACAAATAAAAACAATAATCATTTTCAATCGTGTGTTATATCCAAGTCAACTCAAAATAAAAGACACCACAAAATCTTCCATATCTGCTTCGTATTTAGATATTTTATTGACCATAGATGTTAACGGCAAACTAACAACTCAACTTTATGACAAATGGGATGATTTCAGCTTCTCCATCGTCAACTTCCCATATTTATGTAGCAATGTTCCAATATCACCTGCGTATGCTGTTTAAGTCTTATGTCAACTAATTCGACACGCAAGAGACAGGCTACTGACAAACAAGTTGATGTTACAGGAGTTTCAACAGTCTCGTTTAAAGTCAGCATTTTGCCAATTCCATGGTCGTTATAACGATCTAGTTTGTCAACACAACATGTTATTAGGTCAAATGCTGTCTGACGTGTTTCATACTAATTGTTAAGTCATTCTTTAAACACTGATTCTAACTCCGTTTACCTGATCAAGATATAGGGCTCACGGGGGGGGGGGGGGGGGGGATGACCGGTAGACAGGGGATGATCACTTACAGTCTATTGCTATCTCTTTGGTTGATTTACAACATAGAAAACATAATCATAAAAGTAAAATAGTGTATTGTCATAGCGTAAGCAAAGTAATTTACATGTACAATATAGTATTAGTATTAACCTGGAGGGTTGACCCTCGCGTTGATAATCTTAATAATATTAAATAATTTGTTAAGTAATGAGGCAGTTTGTAGTGTACAATTCATGACATTGGAGAACATTAGGTCTCAGGGTATGATATTTTGGTAGATATAATTTCCTTACGTCATTAATGTAGTTACAGCACAAAATATAATGAAATTCATCTCCAATGTCTGATAAACATAGTTCACATATTCTATTTTCTATTTCAATTTGACCCCCTTTAACCCTCCTAAGCACCTGATCCCATCTATGGTATATAAGACCGTAGAAGCTAGCAGCCAATATGAAAATTCATCAAAGTACTGGGAGTACTCAGAAGGAATACCAAAAGGTAGCAAATAATAGATGAAAGTGATAATTTTTCAAACAATTAATCAACATAGTCTTAATTATCAAGTTTGATACCAATTTACCTCACCTAAAAATTCATAATGTTACATCACATGGGGCCATAATGAATGTTAACAACAGCTTAATCTATGAAGAGCCCATGAAAGAAATATTGGCAAGGTAGGGGACCCCTAGGACTATCATTTTCTACCCCCTCGCAATTTGGGGCTTAAATGGTGTCAAGTGGGGGTGACCGAGGGTAGAATCATTTGTTAGACATCTCTAATAATTGAATTTGAAGTTAGTGAGTGACACAAAAGTGAAAAAGAGATAGACAACGATGTATATGAACCCTTAGAATACAAAAAATGGTCTCGATAGTCTTCGACGGCAATTGAGCTCTCCTGAAAGTTCCTAATTTAACATCGTGTAGGGTCATAAGGCTAATAACAACTTAATCTTTGAAGAGTCCACAAAATGAGTATGCAGACAAGAAGGCAACCCCTAGGGCTATGATTTTCCGCCCTCAATTTGGGGCTGCAGGGGCACCACCTGGGTCCTCCAGAGGGTGACACCACTTTTGAAGCATCTCTAGTAATTGAATATAATGTGATATAAGGGAACTAAAGTAATATACATATAGGGAACAACGAAGGAAAACATAGAAACGCTTAAAAGGTTTCCCATATTCCTTTAAGGGCCATTGCGCTTAACAGAAAGTTCCTAATTCAAGATCATGTAGGGTCATAATGAAGGCAAGATGAGGACCCCTAGGACTATCAATTCCCGCCCTTAATTGGATCTGTAGGGGTACCACCTGTAGCCTCCGAAAGTGTGGGTATCACTGTTTTGAGCTTTGAATCCAGTTATCAAACATGGGGTGATCAAAGAAAAGACAACTGGTAAGGAGATAGTGAACAATGGAAACGAAAACCAAAGAACCCCACAAAGGGGTCGCGACGATTTTAGAGAGCAACTGAGTTCACCTTAAAGTTAATATCACAATAGGGTTGTAATGAAGGTTAAGATCATCTTAGCCTTTAAAGAGTCCACGAAATAAGTATAGAGACACTTAAGGGATCCTTAGGGCTATTATTTCCCACCCTCCGGTTCGGGCTCTAGAGTTATCACGTGGGACATCCTTAGAGTCAGGGCCCATTTAAGATCTGTATAACTATTAGATATGAAGTGTTCAAATGAAACTAATCCGTTCAACCAATTGATCCTAATTATAATGATAATGAAGATTAATGATAATTAAATTTAGCTCATCTGCATGACAACTTCTGTTCAGAACGAGCGTCAAGATTGAACTGTGCCCCATATTACACTCGATAATTTTAATATATAAACATTCTGTTTGTTCTCAGGTTTTGAGTTCAGTTTTAGTACTGGTACGCATTCTTATTTTATTAGCTCACCTGAGTCGAAGGCTTAAAAGAGCTTTTCTGATTAAAAGTTTCCGTTGTCTGTAGTCGGTGTTGTTGGCGTCGTCGGCGTAAACTTTTCACATTTCTACCTTCCTCTCCAGAACCGCTGGGCCAATTTCAATCAAACTTGGAAAAAAAAATCATTCTAAGGTGAAGGGAATCCAGATTTGTTCAAAAGAAGGGTAAAACCCTTCTCCAAGGGGGAGATAATAGCAAAATAGTGAAAAAATACTGACACATTTTGAAAATCTTCTCCAGAACCAGCGAACTTGTTTCAATCAAACTTGGTACAAATCATTTCTGGGTGAAGAGGATTCAAGTTAGTTCAAAAAAAGGACCATGCCCCATTGAAAAGGGTAGATAATCACAACAATATAAAAATAGGATGAGGTCATTCAAAAATCTTTTTAAGAACCACTGAGGCAAAAACGTTCCAATTTACATGATAGCTTTCTGACATATTGCAGATTCAATTTTTTAATCATGGTTCCCAGGGGTATGGTGGAGCCGCAATAGGGAATCAAAGCTTTGCAGAAATATAGGGAAAATATCTTTAAAAATCTTCTTCTCAAAAACCACTGAGCCAAAAAAATGATATTTACCTGACAGCTTTCTGGCGGAGTGCAGATTCATGTTTGTACAAATCATGGCCCCCAGGGGTAATGTAGGGCCATAATAGGGGATCAAAGTTTTACATGCGAATATATACTGAAAATATTTACTATGGGCCAAGGTGCCTAACGTGAGCGATGTGGCCCATGAGCCTCTTGTTTACATCGTTTTCATTTCTTTGAAAATCTTCTGTCGTCCTGAAAAAATTATGAGCTTTCGGGTAAGCTTATTACTCTTAACAGTTTATGCGACACCTTTTAAGGGTTCTATTTGTTAATTATGCTGTTCTCTATCCGCATATCATTTTTTTTCTGTTTCCTTTCATCTCATATTCAATTACAAGAAAGGGTTAAAAAACCTCGGGAGGCCTAAGGTGGTATCTCTACAATCCTACACTGAGGGCGGATAATGGTAGTCCTATGGGTCTCCTTCCTTGCCTACATACTCATTTTGAGGACTCCTCAAATATTTAGTTATTGGCCTTTATTATGGCCCTACATGATTTTAAATTAGAAACGTTCAGATGAGCTGAAGGCATATACGAAACCTTTTAGGGGTTTTCTGCGTTTGCTTTTGTTGTGCCATACATGTCCATCACTTTAGTTCCCTTACATTACCCCAAATTCAATTACTAGAAAGGTTTGAAAAGTGGCCCGACCCTCAGATGGCCCCAAGTGGTACCACTACATCCCCAAACTGAGAGCTGCAAACGTTAGCCCTAGGGGTCGTCTTCCTTGCCTGCATACTCATTACTCTTCAACGGTTAAAATGTTATTAGCCTTCATTATGACCCTACATGATGTTAAATTAGAAACTTTCAGGTGAGCTCAATGGCCCTTAGCGGCACATTTTAAGGGTTCTATATGCTAAACTTGCCCAACTCTTAAATTTCTACATGCATTTTTATAGGAGTTATGAGACTGATCAATGTTCGTTATCTTTACCTTTTCATCATAAAAATTGAACTAAACTAAGGCCATTTTGTTATCATTATAGTTGCTTTTCTTGAAGTTACTTATTTTAATTTCTTATTCCGAAATAGCCCATTTCCGAGTTACTGTATTCCGGCGGTATTTTAACATTTACTTTGTACTTGGGTCACGTGATTTTTGTAAAATTGAGGGGAGCAACACTTCCGAAAAAATTGTTTTTGTTAGAAATGAGTTCGTCTGCTGCAAAATGCCCAAGTTCTATTGTGTTGTGTGAGAATATACATCAGATACAAGGAAGAAGGGGAGGTATGGGTTCATGTCTGATGTGAAATTCTTTCAATTTCCCACATTTAAACAACCCAAACTCTGCAGAAAATGGCTTGAACCAACACCACATCATTTTTACCCCAAGCTTTTCTCGGTAAAACAACTACAAATTTTTGCAAGGAACCCAGGGAGCATCGTTTATCAAGAAAAGGTAAATCATTCACCAAAATTATGACGCCATCGAAATTGGAGACGCACTGTTCCTTGATACCTTTACATTCAGTCTGCTGCAAGTTGAAATAGTCTTAACATGTTATCTTTTCAATAGAATGGCATGTAACTCCACAATCCAGTAAAAACCGCTTTAATTCTGGTACTTTTAAACTTTCAAAATTCATGTTGAAAACCGATGTTGATGTGCCCGCATCAAGTACAAAGTAAATGTTAGAATATGCCGAAATACGGTAACACGAAAATGGACTATTATGACTACGTCGTCGCTTGCCACGCCTACCGAGTCAGGGAGTACCTACCCTACCTCAAACCGTGGTTATATGATCAGCGAAACTCTCATTTGCCATGGATATCAATCAAGTTTCACAATCATTTATTGGCCAATTACAGTCACGGTAACAGATTTCGATATTTTAATAGCTGCATCCACAGGTAAAACGTGCAGCGATGTTTACAGAACAATGAAAAGCGAAGATAACGAACAGTGATCAAATAACAACAGACAAAAAAAAACCTTCCATATCACTTTTTAGAAGCAAATCAAGTTTAAAGCTATATATGTGTATTAATTAAATCCGCCTACAGATGCAAATTCTGTATCAAGTAACTCATTTTGATTGGCTATTGCGTCAGCTTTTTCCAGTCGGCAATCCTCGGATTATTCCGCTACGGGCCACGCGATAACCTCCAAATGTTGGGGGTTTTTTTTAATCCAAATATATATGGGAGATCCCCAACTGGTTGATATTGCTCTATAAATCACGGCGAACGAAGACAATAGGCATAGTTTGCGACTACGGATAAGTTTGTTTGTTGTTGTGGTTTTTTTTGGGGGGGGGGGGGGGGGTAATTTTTTTTTTATTTGTTTTCTCTTGGGGTTTTCTTTTCTCGGTTTTTTTTTTGGTTTTTTTTTTTTTTTTTGCCGACTTTAGATACAAAATATAGTATCAGAGAGACTATATCATTAAATCGCTATTCTACACTTTGACCATCTTTGGTTACTGGTTGTTTGTTTACGTTCCATTGAGAATTTTTAACTCATATTGAGACGTCACCAGTTGTAGCTGAAGTACCACAAATTTCGACCTACCAAGGCCGTAGCAGTGAGGGTTCTTCAACGTGTCAACGCCTGCCGCGACACGAAACCTCCAATTCTAAGGTCTTATCCGAAATACCCGTGACTCTCACTTCCAAATGCTAAGTGTTTAATTGGTAAAGGAACAATCACTACCTCTGTTTACGTCTTAGGTTTGACGCGGCCTTGGCACGAGCGGGTCTCGAACTCATGGTCTCCCAAAGACGAAGCGAATGTTCTAACCACTGAGCTACCGCGACCGGTGGCCATCCCTGCAAGTTTAACATGTTGATAATACCTTATACAAGAGAATACCTGCTCATTCTAGATTAGGCAAAGAAGTAGTTTTAATTTGTGTTATTTGATATCAAATTTAACTAATTGATTGGTTTTAAACTTCCCCTTTCCTCTCTCCTCCACTTGCTCCCCAAGAAAAAAGCCCACTCCCAAAATGCTGCACTTTTTTAAAAGAAGAAAAAGTTAAAGTTGTATAGTCTGAATTTCGACAAATTTTGTCCACCTTGTAGTTAAATTATCGCATGTACGTTTTATGAGGCTGTGCGATATGGCATACATTATTTCACCCGTTTCAACCATACTTATTTGGTTTTAAATCGATGTTTACAAACAATCATCACTAGGTCATTTTTAATGTAGATCCAGTGACAGTCACGTGTTCAAATCAAGACTTGCGGGCCAAGACTTTTGTGTAAAGCTGTGTATTTTGTTATACAGTAACGTTCTATAATTTTAAGAAAAATAGAAATATTAATATCTCTTTGTAATTCATTGTTTTACGCTCTAGACAGTGGCGTCCGAATTTTATATTCATATCAATTTGGGAAATGTTCTACCCATCTTGTCATCCTCTCCGTCTCAGTGTGTCACCAGTATCCGTCACTCTTCCTGACCCTTCCTCCCTCCTGTCAGTACCAAAGCTCCTTCATCTTTCCATTCTCCGCTGCTCTTTCTGCTTTCTCTGCCAGATTTTCTGTCCACTCTTTCTGTTCTTTTCTCACACTCTTTTCCACCTCCCTACTAAACTTTGTTTTAAACTTAGTAATAGTTAGATTACGGTAAGTAAAATTTAGCGATTAAGAAGGGGCGGAGGGTGCGAAGCGACCGATTCCATCGCCGAAATTTTACTTTTAAATTTTTTAGAACGCTTTCTGATTGGTCGATTCAAATGTTCTGCGCTATTTAACATTATTGTTTTAATTTTTTTTTTAATCGAAATTTGTGGATAGACAGTGTATGGTTATTTTTAAAGAAGAGGCCTATACGTTTTCACAGTCAGGGCATTAATGTAAGGTACACAAACACTATTTTGTCTTGATTAACCTTTGTTCCGAGAATTAACTTCCAATATGCCTCCACTATAAAGTTACAATCTACAGAAATATATATTAAACCAGGAACCTTAACCTTGACAAATGACCTTGACACATTTTAGTTTATTTACATAAAAACATTTTTATCAGTGTATGAGTTTCTATTGTCTTCTGATTATATAGGTGCGCCCAATTATTTAGATTTAATTACAGTATTTCTGACTTTTTAAATGCTAGAGACAGCGCCCCTGCTTTATCATCAGTACACATTGACCAAATCTGATTCAGTCGTATATCTGAGAAGTTATAAATGTTTAAATACAAAGTCACAGCAGAGGCGTGACAACGGATAAAATCATTATGAATAACTGGATATCTGGGATTAAATGCATAATCAAATACAAAAGTGATATCTTGTATATAAAGGTGGGTTGCTTCGTTAATATCAGTTTTTTGTGCGCAGCGGATACCACTGCACCGCAGTTTTCGCTTCAAAAGATACAGGTAAGTAGGTTATGCTATATCAATCATAGAAACTAATTGTTGAAAATAACATAATTTCATAACTGCACCAACTTATCTCAAATTCGTATTTACAAAAATGTATTATAGGCATGAGTATTCGCGTATCAGTTACAATCTGCGTCATCATGATTATTCGTGTCTTGCGTGTTAAATAGTATATCGTGCATGCCCCACCCCCTGTTATTAGTCTACCTGTAATTAAATCCTTTGTCCACCTGTGCGAGATGAGAATAATGATACCCTTCAAAACGCCGCAAATTCTCCAATGCAATAATTTGCTTTAGTTTTTGTAGGTCACCGGTACTGCTACAGATCATCACTTTCGTCTTTCTTTAAAAAATAATAATACACTTTACGTAAACTCAGGGGTTTGTTGGTTTTGTTTGTTTGTTTTTGTTTTGAATTTTTTTTTTTTTTGGTTTTTTGGGGGTTTTTTTTTTTTGTTTTGTTTTTTTTGTTTTGTTTTTTTTCTTTTGTTTTTTTTTTTTTTTGTTTTTTTTTTTTTTTTTTTTTGTTTTGTTTTGTTTTCTTTTTTTGTTGTTTGTTTGTCTTTTGTTTTGTTTGTTTTTGGGTTTTTTTTGTTTCCTTGTTGTTGTATTGTATTTTGATTTTGGTTCGGCTTGTTTGAATTTTTTTCCTTGTATATGGATTTGGTTTGTTCGTTGTTGTGTGTGTGTGTGTGTGTGTGTGTGTGTGTGTGTGTGTGTGTGTGTGTGTGCGTGTGTGCACGCGCGTTGTGAGTTGATTGGCTTTTTGTGTATATTTGTATTTTGTTTACACTTTTTCTTATGTTTTTGGGGTGAGAATAAATTGATTACAAAAGCTATGCATGTATTGAGTTCATAGTAACACAAAACTTTCGTGCAAAACAGGTGGTGTTCTTTCTGTCAATGACTTCACTATTCTATCCATGAATGTATCTATTCTGTTTCTAAATCAATTCTTCATTAAATATTAATTGGTATTCAAGATATAGTAATGCATTTTATCACAGTACATGTATAATAGTTTATTTATAAGGTGGTATTACTGTTTTATTACAGTTTTAGATCTTTATTACGAGAAAGTTTCTCAGAACTTTTCTTGATCGATTTACGACTGTACAATTTTAGAAATAGAATAACATAGCCTGGGTGACCGGACAATCCTCTTTTCTGCAGTTTCTACAGAGAAATGTTTACTCTTTTATCGAGGTAAAATCCCCCTTGACTCCAAATCGTTGAGCTATTCAAGGGCAATTTCACCAAATCCGGTCTCCATCAATTGCGTGTAAGCGTCTTGAGATTTCTATACCTATCAATCTCATCAGCGTTGTAGTCGTGTTTTGAACAGGCACTGCATGTTAGTAGGTAAAGTGTGATTTAAATAAACGTAATAGAAATGTACATCTGATGTAATGAATTCGTCTCTTACAGGTTGCCGTGACCACAGTAATTGTTAACTGGAGAATAAGAAAGAATTCATGGATCAATTTGTCCTTCTGAGGATATTTTGTGTTTTTTATCTGTGTATCTCCCAAACAAGAGGTAATTTTTTTAGATATCATATTCTAGACGATATAGGCAACTATTCATATCAGAGGTGGTCAAAGGCATGATTTCCCACCCTCTTCCCAGCCGGTTTGTGGTCCTTGTGTACGGTCATAGTTTGCTTACATTTTTTATTAATTATATCTATCATACTGAAAGATATATCGAAAGAAAATAAAACCCAAATTCAATTCTTCAATAGATTTCAAAATGTGCCGTGGGTGAGTGAGGGACTCTGGTCCTGTCCTCGAGCACCTGTGATTCAGCTAGTTTTATTGCCGATTTCGCGGATTCGGAGTGTGTAACCAATGCTCTGTACGATTCTCAATATATGTACATATGTACATGCATACAAGTAGATCATAGGCTATCATTACATTTGGTATAGATATCGAAGACAAAAACATTGGAACTACTATTTAGGCTAGTAGTATTTCAACTGATAAGATTAAGTTGAGATTTTGTAATACATGTATATCAAACATTTCTGTTTTGTATGTTTTTACAATTAAGAAAAAAAAAAACGTTCAACATCTTCCAAAAAATGACCACAAAGTTTATGCTTTGGATCTTCAAATTAAAAAAAAAAACTTCTTACACGCATATAAAGATAATTCACTTTACAAAGACAATAGATTTGATTGGCACAGAATTTGAATCAGCCAATGAAAAAGTGGGCTATGTTCGAAGCAAGTTCGATCACATCGCTTCGCTCAATCTGCCCCATCTTAATCACTAAAATTTTACTAATTTTACTAAGTATTACTTAAATTTATTCCTTGCATTATTTCTTAATTGACAATGTATAATATTTCAGACATATATACACAGCACATGAAAAAGTTATTTGTCTGAAATGATAAGAGTAGGGGTTTATACCATACCACCCCCTAATTACAAAAATTAAACACAAGGTATCAAACGAGTTTTTACTCAAAACTTAAATTCAAAATAACTCTAAATTTCTGCTTTAATCGTCAGTCACTTCAAATTTCTTTCTGATCCAGTAATTTCAATATTTCTGTTATCTATTTCCTGAAAATTCCTAAAAACTAGATCAATAGTCAGTGTCATCGTGTCGTCGGGAAGGTCTTCTCACATGAAATTAACATACTAAATATAAAAAGCAGAACCTCTTACTATTTGAAAGATATGGCTTATATTCGAATTTTCTAAAAGTAAATCAAAGGTCAATGGAAAGGTCACCAGGTCAACGATTTTTGTGTCAATGCAAAGGCTTGCCACAAGGAATGCACACATTAAATATAACAGCTTAAAGATTAAAGTCTTTGCCACAGACAGAGGGACAGCCCAAAAAACTACATGCTCTTCAAATATATATATATATATGTGTGTGTGTGTGTGTGTGTGTGTGTGTGTGTGTGTGTGTGTGTCCGATCCTAGAATGATCACGATCCCCTTCATCCACTTCTGAATCCTCCTTTGATTTGATTGACACTGGGATATATGTCTGAGTTCATGATAGGCTAAAGAATTGAGTAGTAAATTAAACGTTCACATATTTTTTGGGTTTCTTGGTCAATTTACCTGTTTGCTATTTTGTAACATGTTTTGATATTCATATTCAGGCGATCAATTGTTTTGTGATGCAGATATCATTGTTGTGTTGTCAGTTCTAGATATGTTTGTACGGAGAGTGGGCTTTGGTATGTGGAAGGCCTTAGAATTATTTGGAATGAACTTCTGATAATTATCATTATTCACATTCATACGCGTACTCTTTTTACACTTTCTTCATTTTAGCTGAGGACTGTAAAAAGACCATCAAAGGACTTGAATATCGGGGGAAAATTTCCGTAACCAAATCGGGCCGAACCTGTCAGAGATGGGATAGCCAGTCCCCCCACAGTCAGGTTTACGGTAGTTACCTTCCCGGAGGTCCCAGCGCTCATGAAAATTTCTGTAGAAACCCTAAAGATGAGTATGGAACAAGCGGACCGTGGTGCTACACCACAGATTCACGGAAGAGATGGGAGTACTGCAATGTACCGTTCTGTGGTAAATGTTGTGTTTAAGATGTGTATTCCTAATCTCTCATTCGAAAATAATTATCTGTTCATACAATGTATTATTTGATAAATTTCGGCATTTTTCATGACTTAAGATCTTTAAACTCAGCAGCTTTAATCTCAGCAGAGGCCTATATGATTATGTAATTTCAAAAGTCCTTGGATACCATGACAAATTAACTTCACTTGTAAAAGCCGCGGCTTGATAAGGATTTAAATGTCCAAAACCACCGGAGGGGAACGATTGGTTTGCTACAGTGTCGGGTGATCGTGACTGTGCAGGTGATTCGTTCTCATGGGCGCGGATCACTTTGGATTCTCTGCGTGTTCGGACCATGGTATAACAAAGGAAAAATTCCAAATTTCCAAATTAGAGCAAACGTTCCTTCGTTTTTAAAAGTATCCTTCACTCTATCAAAAATAAAGAAAGAACGGCAGCCTCCGGGACCGGTAAAATAGCTGATAAGCTCGGAATTGGTCTAAAGATCTCCCACTACAAAAACACGTCCGCCATGACCAGTAACCACGTGACTCTGAAAATTTATATTCTTTACAGTAATCACAATTGAACAAAGAATGAAACTCATCACTTCTAAATTACAAAAATTACAAATTCTTCACCTGTCTTCAGTAAAAAAAATCTTCCAGTCTCAGGACAACCACATCTATATTTGCATAATTAATGCATGAGATCAACGAGTAACACATGGAAATACTTCTGAAAATATAAATTGTATAAATTCAAACACTTTGGTGAACTATGTATTTGACTTTTCAAGTCTTCAATAGACTGTTCTGTAAAGTGTTTCTTCATATATTAGGTTTATAACAATAGCTCTGTTGAACAATTATCATAACCACTTATAAATAAAATATCTTTAACAAAATTCATTTTGAAGTGATAAATATCAGCAACATAGCCTGTATACGATGTCATTTGTGACTTTTTTTCTCGCTACCTGTTTGAAATATTACTTCCCAAAACTTCCCAAAACCAACCACCCTAGCCTTTATAGAGACTAACATGGGTACTCTCCCAAGTTCTCCATATACAATGCGATTTGAAGTGCACTTTTTTTTAAATGTAATGATTTAATAATAGCATCATTTTCATAACCCTATACTTCATAATGGGAGATATCATTGCATAAAACAATTCCAAAGAAAATATCAACAGGTAGACAAAGTTTTATAGATTTACAGAGTACATAAAGCATGGCATTTCTAACTTACTGAATAAGTAAGAATTTCGATGTTTTGAATGAATCCTTTATAAAGAATTTTTGTTTAGGTCGGACCACACTGACGATATGCATTTTGTACAACGAAGAGTTAATTTTAAAGTCATAGCAACAAAATTATCTAGTATAAACAATTTCAGGCAGAAAGATAACGACTTTAAGCGGCATCTGTATACATGTATAATATGGTTGGAGTTTTTCCTTGTCTGGACTCAAATCCCCTTATCACTTCATTTGATTATGCTACTAGCTGCATGAATCTGGAAAATTGCATTGAATACAGAAAACACTGCACACCTTTTTGTATTTCATGAATGAATAGATATAAAGTAATAAATGAAATAAATTTAACCCGAACTACACGCAGTACAAAATGAAAAATTTTAATGTCTATTCCTTACGTTATATATCTTAATACGCTTGATTTATTTCTAGAAAATATACAACTCGAAGGCTAATATTAGCTTCAATCCCCAATTAAGTACGTACTACATTAATTATGGAAATATTTTTTTAAAAGATTACATAAATCCCGCAGAAATAAAAAAAAACATTCATTTCACAAAAAAAGCATGTACAACTCTTGCGCGGCCTGTAATAAATACTATTTCAGAGGGAATATACACAACTCCAAATAACTGGGGTTTTTAATAAAAAGATTTTCATCAACAGTAAACCACTAAGTACAATAAGTACAATGACTGAAACAGACGGATGGCTCGTAAACATTAGAGCTATATATGCCGTGGTGTGTGGATATTATCGTAGGAATAAAAAAAACATGTGTTTTATGTCACGCTATGTAAGTTACACACATTATGCAAATTATACAATTTAACTCAATAGGATTAAAAAGTTCCTATGTAATAATGTATTCTTCGAGTCGGATAGTGAACGCACCATATCGAAATAATTACATGACGACGTGAAAGAGTGGACGACGGCCTGCAGACTGTTGGCAGGACGGTCAGAGGGAAAACAGGGTAGAGAGAACCACTTTGATCAATGGAGGAGGAAGTTAACCCTTTGATAGCAGGATAAAAAAAAATTCACCAATTGCATGAAGGGGCCTTTCAAGCCCGGCATTGAGAATTGCTCTAATAATAACCAAAAAAATATATTTATGGACTGATTTTATTTTCGGTATGTTAAACCTGAAGTTTAACTGAATTACAATGATAGCTTTTGAAATTTTGATCATTTTTATAAGAATATAATCCTGTAAATGTCAGTTTGATATTTTGTCTAAATTTTCAAACATTAAATTTCTTACTTTATTCACAGATAAAATAATTTTGCACATTTCATTTTTTTTTTTTTTATAAATAATTTTCAATTGTCACCATTGAAGTTTTTCTATTCACCCAATCCACATTCAACGAAATATGAGCTACTATAATAAAACAATATATAACAATTGTACCATTACAACGGAGGCATAATGAAAATGATATAGCATGCAATGAAAAGAATGGGAAAGTACTAGTAGGAGTTGTGTTTTGCGAATAGACTATTACAAATATTTTACTAAAAAATAACATTTTTATTTTCATAAATTTGACAGATTAAATTATCAAACATATATATGTATATATATTATTTCTGTACAGTATGTGCCAGGCCTACAAAACAATTTATGATACACGAGATTCTAACGAAATCTCTCATCATATTTTTTATAAATGTATATGAAATATGAAACCATTTTATTATACAAGTAATAATAGTTGTAAAACACTTTACGTACAGATCATGTTTCAAAACCATTCAGTACATACATGTCTGTTTTATGACATCTCAGTCATCCCATACTTTCTTACTGCCCTCCATGCCGGTCTGTAGCTCAGTTATTCCATATGCCTTAACATATAATACTTTTGATAACTTTCAACACAAATTTATCAAAATGACTAAGTTGGAATTCAATTGTTAAACAAATATAGTTTTTGTTATCAAATTGCAATTACATTACCATGCATGGCTTTCTGTGCTTGACCACTGGTGTTTTTCCTTTTAAAAAAATAGAAGCATAGTCTGAAAAAAATATTATACCCAGATATTTGAATCAATTTTCATTTTCAATAATATTCCCACAGGTTGTTGATTGTGGCGGAAAACAACAAGCAATATATATATATATATATATATATACACACACACACACACACACTCCTTACATTGAGTAGACAGTACTCCTTTAGCTCCTTTAATACCCGTATATAGGAATAATCGAATCGTATTATTTTTCATACATGTAGTTTAGCATACTGACTGTTCTGCTTTTTAACATCGAAAATCGAAAAAAAAATACTGTTTAATACGGCATATATTTACACAAACTCTCCTTAATATAGTCACAAATTCCACCAGGTCTTCCTTTACAATTTTGCCGTATTGGCGGAGTATATATAAATAAACTTTAACATGTTTTGTAGGAAGCCTGGTGAATTCCGTCAGTCCAAATCATGGCAGCTTGTGTGGCGAGACAAGAATTCTCATCAGAGGCGTTGGTTTCTCTAAAGACAACGTCAACGAAGGCAATAAAGTTCGTCTTGTATCGTCCACTATGTCATATGATTGTCCAGTCCTCAAGGATGGAACAACGGAAGAAGATATCACCTGTTACACTGTGTAAGAATTTAGATTTTTAAGGCAATTGTAGTAGCTGTACTTCAAAACAATTACCCATTCATTGACAACAGTCTTGTAGCAATATACCAGTAGCAAGAATTTTTGTCTGTCTGTAAAAGTTCTCCTTAAAATAAGATGTCGAGGCACATAGAACCAGAGTAGGCTGTTCTTCCTTTCTACACGCAAAGTAAGATCAATTGTCCCCTCTCCATTTTTTATAGTAGTAGTGAATGGTAAGAATATAAGCATGAACTGCTGAATGCAATGAAGGAGAATGCTTCCCCCACCCCATCCCCATTCTGCTATGTGCCTCATATCGGGCTGGTGAACATTATCCATTCCATGATATTTGAGGTGCGAAACGTCCCTGGCATTTTCCTCTACTATACGGTAGTATTTGGTACGGTTTCAATATTTGTATGTGTTTATTTTCTATATGGTGAATATTACTTTCAAAGACTTTACATGTTTGAATTATTGCCCGATTTAGATGTATTATCGATATTCACTTCATATTAATCTGTGGCGGATTTAAGGTGGTGCACCCAGCAACGCCACTCCCCCAATTAAAATTTTTAAATTTAGGATAAATTATGGTCCCTTCTTTGAAATGAAATAAATGATGAATAATTAAAAATATTGTCTTTGTTTGTTACTTCGTAATTCAAAGTTCTGTACAAAACATTATGCAATTATATTGATACCTACGATTTCCGATCATGAAGAAACACCGAATACTGGTGGGAGAAGTTTGTATTCAGGCCCTATGAGAATGAATTCAAATTACATCATAATATTAATCAATAGTAATATTTCACCAATTAATATAAACAATAAAATGTCTTACTTTGTGTTTTATCGCGTGATGAAGATAGCAATCATTGTAGAAAAAATTTCATAACCCCTAATTATAATCATTATCTTTCTAAATATTTTTGGATTATTTATTTATCTATCATTTTAGAATAGTTCCTTCTTATCTAAGGTAACAGGATATTGTTGACTGACTGTTTAGTACAATATCTATATGACACGCAGATTAAATGAGCAAAATATACTGACAAGGGTGTCACCTTTTGATTTTCAATTTCAATTAATTTAACAGAAGTAGATTCATATACCTTGAAAATGAGGTGAGAGATAATATGCAGTTTCTTATATTTTCAGATTTTTCTCACGAATTTCGCGATTTGAATATTGTATGTCGAGGGTAACTAAAGTATTGTATTACCATTAAAATGTCAATGACTGTTTTATTATATGATTGAATAATTTACAACACGGTAAAACATGACATACGGAAATGAAGACAAAGTGTTCTATATTCTACCACAGTTATTGCAAAGATCAAAGGAATGCCGCGGTCATTATTCTACGGCATACCTTCATACGTAATAACCGACTATGAGAAAATTGATACGCATCTCGCTTAAGAATGAATCTATGGATTTGAAATGTAAAAGCCGCTATGCGCATGTCGGTATCACGTCGTCGATCAGACTAGACGTTGTATATTGCTTTCAACATCTGTTCGAGATCTAATATCAAAGCAAAGCGTGGAGCCTGTTCCATTAAATCCCCGACTGTCTTGACATCGTGTTTTATTTTACGAGACAGAAAACCGATTGATGACCTTTTGTTTTGGGGAGAAACTCGTATTTCTAACATACAAATGTATAAACACAAAATTGATCATCTGCGTATGATCGGTTTAAATGTAAACATAAAACATGGCGCTGTACAAACAGGTTGACCCACTTCCAGTCGGTTCGAGATTTTACTACCAGCATGATCCTCTGTTCAATTGTGAATACATCATTACCTCCCTAGTTGACTGGTGAAATCTGGAGAATGTTCAAGAACGAGTTATTACGAAGGTCCATCCACTCCCGATCCCATCGGTGATGAACCTGCTCATTTATTGCCAATGACACGGAGGATTTGCCCACTGATGATACCAGTACACATCAGATAGAGCATTTTATAACCCGCAGTAATCAAGATTTGTGCGAACCTGAAAATGTCTCAGTGGACGCAACAATTTTTTTTTGGGGGGGGGGGGGTGAATTTATTTCCATTTTCGTAAGGATAGAGGGAGGCTGTGAGAAGGTCAACTCAACATGGTAGCTAATATTTTATCACTTTTATAGACTTCTGTGTTTGTACAAAAACAATGAGGCGATATATTCAGTCTATTTATCTCACCTTTTTCGTCAGAAAAAAAAATGCATAGGGTTTGCGCGGAAGAGCCAATGTGACCAATCGGATTAGACATACGCCGTAATTTTACAATCAGCTGTTTTTACGTGACATGGCAACATAGAAATAAAGTTCTTGATTTCGTGGATGATGCATGATAACCTCCTCGGTGTCAAAAAGTTGTTTGAAATATTAAAGCCTTAGCTAACACCTCGGCTTTTGTATTTCGAACAACATTTCTCCACGAAAAGAAGAACATTATTTCTTAAACATAACACATTTTAAGATGAAAAATGCTTCTGAACATATTCTTACAATACTTTTGCACATTTTATTCTGACAAATAAATTTGCGTATTCCCCATAGTCAAAATTGAGACTACATTGGGTAAAATGCTGTATGACGTGTTCCATAATAACTGTTAAGCTGTATCTTTTCCTATAAGGAATACAAGATAACGAATTTGGCAAACACAGACCTCTGGATATACCAGAGGTGGGATCAGTACCTAGGAATAGTAAGCAGCTCCGGATCCTGTCCACTGATCACACCCGCCGTGAGCCCAATATTTTGATCAGATAAATGGAGTAATCCATAGTCAGAATCAGTGGGCCAAGAACGGCATAACAATTTGTATGAAACTCGACATTGACCGCTTGAGAGGTTGTTTTGGCAAACTAAATCGTTATAACAACCATAAAATTTGCGAAATGCTGACTTTAAAGGAGACTGTTGAAACCCCTGTAACATCAACTTGGTTGTCAGAAGCCTGTTTCAGTTTGAAAACTGATCATACTTAGAACAAACTCTTGCGTATTGAATAAGTTAAGATATGAAAACACCATATTTAGATGATATTGGAATAATCCACTATGCTACATAAATATAGTAGGCTGACAATGGAGAAGTTTTAAAATTTAAAAAAAAAAAAAAGAAGCCTTGAAAATAGTTGTTTACACGGCTTAGATTGAAACCAATCGCCCTCTACACCCTACACTTGAAATCTGTCTAGTCTAACGATCAAATTTATGCCGACCATACTTACACTTATATGTATATTTAGTTGTCCGATTACATTTATTGCTTTATACGATCGCTTTGTAAGCAATTAATAGCCCTTTTTCGAGTTACCGTATTCCGGCGGTATTCTAACATTCACTTTGTACTTGAGTCACGTGATTTTTGTAAAATTGAGAGGTGCATCACTTCCGGTAAATTGTTTTTGTTAGAAAAGAGTTCGTCTGCTGCAAAAATGTCCAAGCTCTGTTGTGTTGTGAAAGGATGTGTGTCAGATACGAGGAAGAAGGGGAGATATGGATTCATGTCTGATGTGAAGTACTTTTTTCCATATGTCTAAACGGTCCAAACTCTGCAGAAAATGACTTAAAAGTGTTAAGGCGCCCTGACTACAACCGCTCACGTTCCGACAGATTATGCTACAGACATTTTGTATATTGTTAACCAACACCATGTCATCTTTACTCCAAGCCTTTTCGGTATAAAAATTACAAATTTTTGCAGGGAACCCGGGGAGCATCATCTATCTCGAAAAGATTAATCAATCACTGGAATGATGACAACATTGATATTGGGGACACTCCATTCCTCGATACACTTAAATCCAATTCTGCTGCAAGATGACATAGTCTTAACATGTTATCTTTTCTATAAAAGTGGCATGTAACTCCTCGATCCAGGAAAACCCGCTTTAATTCTGGCACTTTAAAACTTTCAAAATTCATGTTGAAAACTGAATGTTGATGTGCCCGCATCAAGTACACAGTAAATGTTAGAATCATGCCGAAATACGGTAACTCGAAAACGGACTTTTTTTGCGTTGTCGATCGCCTCTACTTTGTCATTTTTTTTTCGAATAAAAACTATTTCTAGACGCTGATAAAGGCATTTTTTGGTGATGCATGTAGTTTATGCTGCCTTGATATGTAAAATCAAACAATTTTTTCAATTATTTGACCCGTTATGAAAATAAACGATTTGGCGGCAAGAAATTTCGAAAATTGGAACCATGCATGTCGATTATACAACAAAGTTTGTGGGCAAAACTTTTTTTAATTGATTAAAGTTCAAGTCTCATAAATTGTCACTACTATACTACTATCTAGTAAAATTTTAACCTAGATTAAATAAGATCAAACTTGCCCGCTATCAAACTGTCGTTCTGCCTTACTGATCGCGTCTGGGTTAACGATCTCGTTCTCTACCAAGAGTAATCGTTCGTTATATTCATATTCGCTCTGGGTAGACATTGAGTGTTTCACCGTTCCATTGCTGCAAACGTTCTGTGTTCCGTTTAAACCGTTCTTTGGAATCCTTGCAAGAATCGTTTCGTACCTTTACATGCAAGCAGCGTAGTAACATACCTCGAGGTCTGTACTTGTATGGTGTTCCAGTCAGGCACTTATAATTTACATACATGTATAATGTACAAATTCAAACTATAGAATCAATTATAATTTTATCTTCATGTAACAAAGATGAAGTTAAATTTAAAAAAATGTGAAAGATTTCTTAACTTCTTACATTCCTGGTCAACTGTACATGTCTCAGCAAAAAAATACTACCTAATTCATATCATTTTTAATTGTTAAAGTTGTATGGTCCGAATTTCGACACAAATTTTGTCCACCTTGTAAAAACACTGTTAAATTATCGCTTGTACGTATTTATGCGGCTGTAGGATATGGCATACATTAGTTCATCTGTTTAACCAGAATTATTTGATTTTAAATCGGTGTTTACAAACCATCATCACGGGTACCCCGAATTACCGAAATACACGCGATTTACCGAAATGCTTACATAAATTAATGAAATACACTCTCAATACATGTTCATTTATGTGTCAACTAGTCACCTTTCAAAATTCATAAAGATTGGTAACGATTTGAAGACGTTGTGGCAATAACACCGATTATTTTGAAGCGTAAACTTGAGTTATTTCCCTTTACGGAACTCTCCTACACAGCGAAATTAAATTACAATTATGTGGACAGGGTAGAGTTTGGCTTACTTTTCATTATCATAATATTCAAC
Organism: Ostrea denselamellosa; assembly: GCA_024699665.1. Classification (NCBI taxonomy): domain Eukaryota; kingdom Metazoa; phylum Mollusca; class Bivalvia; order Ostreida; family Ostreidae; genus Ostrea; species Ostrea denselamellosa. The sequence goes on from JAMZEH010000014.1 coordinate 13,109,294, forward strand.
TGTCGTATAAACAGTAGACACTCGTGTGGCACGTGCGTCCTAAAACAAGCTCCGTTAAATTGCCATTTCGATTACGCAGGAAGCAACATACACGATAGTTGGTCACACATTCTAATCTCAAATACATAAAATTTCTAGTTTTCTGTGTCAGTAAATGAAACAGCATCAATATTAGTATTATTTTATTTATTCAAGATTTTCAAAATATAACAATGAATTATGAAAAACAGTTCTGGACCTGCGTCACCGTAGACAGATAAAAGGGCATGAGTACCGGCCGGTACATCCGTTCCACATTCATAAAAATTGAATATGCAAAAGAAACATTTAATAACATTTTTTAAATAGTTAGAGTTAACTTTTAAAAAAAAACTCACGGTAAAACTTTGTCAATTTTCACCACAATAAGAGGTCCACATATACAGAAACCGTGCAGATTTCGAATAATATTGGTTGGAAACTTTTGAGTTACAGATTGTATAAAGTATGCACTGCTGTCAATAGCATAAACTTCAAATTTTAAAAAAATCAATCTAGTGACTATTGAATGACAAATAAAGAACATGCGCGGATATAGACGGGGGGGGGGGGGGACACCCCCCTGGAATTTGCAAATATAAAAAAAATTTGCAATATAACGATTTATAAGAAAAATGAGTTGACTGTTATTATATTGTAAATATTTCTGAATTAACTTTCTTAGTATATGTCATAATGAGGTTAGAATCAAATCACAAATGTTATTCGATTTTCTAAACGAATCTAAATAGGAACGATTTGTTTAATATCCTATTACGAGTGATTGACGTCATAATCTTGTCATTATGCTACTGCATCGTCATAAAGTTATCGGCTTTAGTATAACTCTCAGTCTGCTTCAGACTCAATGTGACAGACTAGTAATCGTTTATCATTCTAAGTAAATATTGATAGAATTCTCTCACAGTAATCCGATTATCATTTCCTTCCAATTTTAACACTTGCTTATAAATAGATGCAAAAGATATCATGGGTGAAAGGGATTTTGATCTTTTAATTGCCTCTTTACTGAAATCAGCAGCAAAACGCTGGCAAGTCTTGCAGTTCTACGTATCTTTAAAGATACGCAAGTTGCAAGAAAGACTACATCTATGATCTGAATGTAATGAGATCCGATATATTGCCCAGAGATGGTAATCTGGACAAAATTGCCGAAGCGCTTTATCCAGAAGATGACCCAGTAGATATTTGTCCTGTGAAAATGCACGGGGATCGCAACTTCTATAGGGCCCTCTCTAAAGCCATTTTTGGTCATGAAGAGAGACATATCGAACTTCGTGTCATGAACGTATTAGAACTTGTAAAAAAAAAAATCGAGAAAGTATGTGTCACAGGCAACTTACGACAAGATGTTTTCTCATCCCACACGTGTACAATATGTTGTGGAGACGTCAGTATCGGACAGATCACTTGTAATGGGGAATTTTCTCGAGTCGATTCAAAATGAAACTCTAAATTCAATCAAATCAGGGGAATATTGTTCTTTGATTCATCTGTTCGCAGCGGGAAATACCCTGAACCATCCAATATATAGCATTTATCCAACAATACAAAATGTTGCTGTAAACAGACATTTTCTTCGTCAAGAATTAAAGCCATTTTCAGATGAAAAGGTACGTCAGGGTTCCCCCATCTACATGATGTGGTCACACACTAAACATAGCAACCCAAGCAATTGGTCACCAAATCATTTTGTGATTTGTTTCCCAGCTTTACCTACTGAATCCAATAAATGACGGAGCCTGCCCATAAAAGTCAAACCTTTGTATTGATTCAGATGATACCCCGAAAATTACCATGGACTCGCAAAATGAAAAGACGGATATTAAATCTGATGACAATGAATTTATTAAGACAACAGAATATGGTAAACATCTTTTGACGATTCGGATTTTTCTGATCTTGGTAAAATTGTAAAAGGTGCAATAAAGTTGAACACAATGTTCTCAGATGAAAAGATAAGTTACCGGTATATTCAGAATCAACCTTTGCCAGACGATGTCGCCAAGTTAAAAACAGGTTGTGCTCAAACAACGAATACGGGTGAACTAAAAAAGACTAATTTCAATCTTCTTGGATGAATCAGTTTTCATGGTTGACCTTCAACAAACTGTTAAATGGCGGTCTGTGTAAGGTTTGTGTCATGTTCCCTCAGTCAAATGTCCAACATCAAAATACGTTTGTTACGCAACCTTTTACTGCGTATAAGAAAGCCCTTGGAAAAACATCTGCCCTTTTAAAGCATCAAAATTCAGAACACCACAAGAGTGCAAAATCTGTCTATCACACAACCAAGATGACATCCAAAGTACGATCTTCGTCTCTTCCGTATAAACTCAATCAGCGAAATCAGGCACAGTATCAGCACAACATAAAGTTGCTTGAGAAAATAGTAGATGCGATCATTTTTTGTGGGAAACAAAATATTCCTCTCCGAGGACACAGAGATGATACCACAAGTGATTCCTCAAATAAAGGTAATTTCCTGGCAATATTTACAGCTGTTGGCAAAACATGATGAGGAGCTCAGGTCCCATCTACAAAAAGCAAAAAAGAATACCTTATATACCAGCAAAACAATTCAGAAAGAGGTTTTCCAACTCATTGGAAATCACATCACAGGTAAAATCTTGAAGGGTTTACAAGGGATGGTGTTTTATTCCATCATAGCCGATGAGCTAACTGACAAGTACGCTAACAAAGAATTTTAGTCTTGTGTCTCGGTAGCTCAGTGGTTAGAGCGTTCGCTTCGTAACCGGGAGGTCGTGAGTTCGAGCCCCGCTCGTGCCATGGCCGCGTCAAACCTAAGACGAAAAATAGGTAGTGATTGCTCCTTCGCCAAACGCTCGGCATTTAGAAGTGAGAATCACGGGTCTTTCGGATATGACCTTAAAAACGGAGGTCACGGTAGGCGTTGGCACGTTAAAGAACCCTCACTGCTACGGCCTTGAGCGCTAAGCATAGGTCTAAATTCTTGGTACTTCACCTACAGCTGGTGACGTCTCAATATGAGTGACGGGACGTAAAAAAAACAAACAGATTTCTAGATACCCTGCCATCATTAAGGAGGAATTTCTTTGTCTGCAGCACATTCTCAATCAAAACCTTGACGAAAGTACCAGTGAAGACTGGTCTTGGGACAGACAAACTAAAGTGTCCTCATAGGGGCTTTTGGCTTCGATGACGTCCTTTTCTGTGTTGATAACATTTGTGTTTGCAAGGTATGTTCTAGATACAATAAAGCCTTGGACTCTCAAACTTCAGAAAAGAGATACTGACATTTTCATTTCAAGTAAGTTAATTGAGGAGCACGTGGATAGGATCACAGAAATTCGTAGAGCGCTGGATACCGAATTTGAGCCTTGCTCTGGAGATGCAAAACAAATTGCAGACGACCTTGATACAGTGATTAAAACCCCAAGGGTTTGCTCCAAGCAGCAACACAGAAACTGTCTCCACAAGTAATACAAGAGATTATTATAGATATTGAATGGTGAAGTTAACAATGTGTTAATCGTAATCATAAATCCCAAAGACATATATAAGTTCGAGTGTAGGGCAACACGGACGTCCGACAAAGCGAAGGTGGGATTTGTCGTGACCATTCCATTTCTGGACTTTTTCCTCAGTGAATTAAATACGAGGTTTCAGAAAGATCTGGCAGCATATTCGATATGCTCTTTGTTGCCTGTCAATGTGACAAATATTTCACACGAGGAATTGTACAAACTTGCCTAAGAACTAATATTTTGGGGAGCGACCTGCCTTGTCTTTCTGTAAAGGACTTGGAGAAAGAACTCTGAGATTGGAGGCGTTATTGTGTTAACATGAGCAATGAAACTTCAGACAAGCTCTGCAATCTGCTCAATCTTTTCAACTTTGTTTTCCCGAAAGTGAAAATTCTTCTTCACATTGGATATGTTTTACCTATCACAACATGTGAGGCCGAAAGATTCTTTTCTGGATTAAGACGCATCAAGAGTTACATGCGCAGTACTATACAAGAGCACGAATTGACTAGGCTTGCACTAATGCATCTTCACTATTCATTAAAATTGACCAAAAGAAAATTGTACAATCATTTATCAGGCAAGGAAAACGAAGATTATTTCAGTCAAGTCTCTTTAGCTAAATAACACTTCCTACCAGAAAACATCAATACACGACAAAAAGGTCACCCGCGTGGTGCAGTGGTTATATAGAGCGTTTCCTTCGAGAGTTGGAAAATAAAGGGTTGAATATTATATCACGGGTTCGATTTTGTGAAAATGTTCGATCCCCCCTGGAAAAAAAATTCTGGATCCGCGCCTGAAGAACAATATATACATATGCAGTTAGTATTTAATTGACTTCTTTGGGGTGTTCATATTAGACAGAATGATGATAATCTGCATAAAATACATTTGCTGCTGTTTGCAAAATGTTGTTTTTAAAGAATTTAGGATTTTATTATTACTTTTAATTCAATAACGATGCAGAAAAATTTGTTTTCTTTTCCGATTTTCATTTGGATAATTTGGCTGCATTCTTTGATATTGACCGATACTTGTATACATTTGTATGAATATTTTAAACAGGTATGTAAATATGCAAGATCGTTTTTCAAACTTTAATCGATATTACAAAGAAGTGCATAATCTACGTTGCAAAACACAAGTGTGTCCTTTTTTAATCACAGACATTCTTTATTTCTATTGCCAATATTCAAATTTTTACAAGATTGTAAAGTTCAAGTTCAATCTCGACTGGGAGTCGGTGATTCGCAGTTTTGGGTTTTTTAAATTTAATTTCCATTGACTACAATATATTGTAAACTGTCGGCATAAAATAAAAAGTTAGTTTTAACTAAATTAGAAAATGATTTTCAACAGTGCTTGGAATACTTGGAGTCACATAAGATAAATAATTTGACTAGATTTGTAGACACACGAATGTCGGTGAGAGTAATTAGTGATAAATGTATTATAAATACCATGCTTCCATTGTAAATTTCTAGACGTCGAGTATCGTTCATTGATTGATTAACCGGTCGCGGTAGCGCAGTGGTTAGAGCGTTCGCTTCGTAACCGGGAGGTCGTGAGTTCGAGCCCCGCTCGTGCCATGGCCGCGTCAAACCTAAGACGAAAAATAGGTAGTGATTGCTCCTTCGCCAAACGCTCGGCATTTAGAAGTGAGAATCACGGGTCTTTCGGATATGACCTTAAAAACGGAGGTCCCGTGTCACGGTAGGCGTTGGCACGTTAAAGAACCCTCACTGCTACGGCCTTGAGCGCTAAGCATAGGTCTAAATTCTTGGTACTTCACCTACAGCTGGTGACGTCTCAATATGAGTGACGGGACGTAAAACAAACAAACAAACAGATTTCTCGACGGGACGTAGAACAAACAAACAAACATTGATTGATTGTATATTGTTTAACGTCCGGCTCGAGAATTTTTCACTCGAATAGAGACGTCACCATTGCCGGTGAAGGGCTGCAAAATTTGGGCCTATGCTCGGCGCTTATGGCCTTTGAGCAGGGAGGGACCTTTATCGTGCCACGTGTGACAGGGACCTCGGTTTTTGCGGTCTCGTTAATTTTCAGGCTGAAGTGTTTTGTGTATGCATATGTGTGAATGATACTGTTTCCTCTTCAAATAAAATAAAAGTAGTACTAAAATTTATGCTATTTTATATACTTATAAGTGAAACAAGATATTTTGCATGTTTGAGATTAAAATGTGTATCCAACCACTGTGTGTGTTACTTCCATCTTGCGTAATCGAACTTGCAATTTAACGGTAGCTTGTTGTTTTAAGGCGCGTGTGATACACGGTGTCTACTGTTTCTCGTTAATGATAGTACATGTGCGACTATAGAATATAATGATAATGTTAAGCGAGCCAAAGTCTACCATACATCCACGTAATTATTCTTTAATTTTGGTAAGTAAATTCATTTGATCCAACCCTGAGTGTAAAAAGTCTCGCTGTGTACGAGTTTTGTATAGGGAAATACCTCGGGTTTAGACTTCAAAATAATCGGTTTTATGGACACCGCTTCTTTCATTCGTTACCTATCTTTATGAAATTTGATATGTGACTAGATGACACATATATGATTATATACTAAGAGTATTTCGGTAGCTTTGCGGTGTATTTCGGTATATCACGTGTATTTTGGTAATTCGAGGTACCGAATCATCAAATGCCCAAAAAGTCACGTGTTCAGTTCAGATTTGCAGGCCAGAGGTAGTCTTATTTGTGTAAAGCTGTGTATTTCGTTACTATAGAAACGTGTCATAAGTTTAACAGAAATAAAAATATCAAATACCTTTTTGCAATTCGTTGTTTTACGCTATAGACAGTGACGTCCGCATTATATTTATATCATTTTGGGATTCCCTTATGCGCGTGGGGCTATTTTCAGACGCCCAACAGATACGGTTTCACTGTATATTTACCTTTTAAATAATGTCGCTGTTTTCAAGCGTGTAATTAAGGGGGAAATTAATAACTTTTATAACTAATTCACCTCCTAAAAAGTAATTTTGTACGAAAAACAATAGATGAACATCAGACTATACAGCTTTAATTGACAATATTGCAAGTTAATCAACATTTTAACAGTTTTGTTTATCATGTGCTTAATACTGTAACAAAAACAATACAAAAGAAAGTATTTGTATCAGATTTTCTTTTAAAATGTTGTATGAATTTGAATAAATCTACAAAATAAAATAAACAATATTTTCATAATTTATGCAATAAAAAAAAAGTACAATATCAATAAATAATTCTTAATTCAAAGATCTTGGGATAAATTGTTGACAGGCTAAATGATCTGCACAGATAAACAAAAATGAAGTATTGTACTCTATATGCTTTGGAAAAAGATTGTGTAGAATGCATACTGAAGTTGACAAGACGGTAGCATTTACCTGAAAATGAAATATTAAGAATTAAATGCAATTTTAATTACCCTGGCATCTTGCTGACTTTTTAGATCCGGAATGAAAGCAGATACATATTATGTGAGACTCAATGTGGATGGTGAAGATATCCCTATTGTGAACCATTGTCGATCACCTACTGACAGCAGGTGTAGAGTAATGGTAAACAAGTCTATGTATAGAATATTCTTTATATATATGATTAGGATCAATTTCAGTCATATTCTAGAAATTCACTACATGTATATTCTTAAACTTCTTGCTTATAGATTTACAATTGACCATTTTTTTTCCTTCTTCTGATCACTGATCTTAATAAATTTCAAACTTTAATTGTCAAACTTTTAGGTGTGTATCACAGCTGTTTTCAGTTGTAATTCATATCAATGGTAAATTTCATGCTATCACATGAAAGCTAATCATGATTATATTGCATCAAGGCAGTTACATGCTCAGTCATTATGGTACAGTTTAAATCAATGTAGGATTTTTCAGATGCTTCTCTCTGTAGATAAGGGCCCACAATACCCCTACTATAACTTCTGTGGAACCCAGCTCTGGCCCTCCTGAGAGCATCATCAAAATCAATGGTAGAATCGTCACAGACAGATTTGACACCAATGTGGAAACAGCTACTAATGGAAGAACTGAGAAAATCGCCAGGGTTTATGTAGGACCACAGCTCTGTAGCCTCAAGGCAGAAAATGATGTGTTGTAAGTGTCACACATGATAAGTCACATAAGACACAAAAACCCATTTCTAACATTTTGAGCATTTATTCAATAATTAATGTTATGTTACTGGCATACATTTGCACATAAGACTAGTATATAGATATAGACATTTTTGAGGTCAATACAATGTTTTAGGTACCCGAGAACCTGTGTAATTTTCAAGAAGCTTGGTGAAATGAATATTGTATGTTGAGGGTAACTAAAGCATTGTATTTACCAGAAAATGTCAATGATTGTTTTATTATTTGATTGAATAATTGAAAACATCAAAACTAACATGTCATATGGAAATGAAGAAAAAGTGTTCTGGAAAATATCTCTTATACAGCATGGAGTCTCTCTTTTGTTATTTTGCAATCTTTTTTTTTATAAAACACTGAAGATAAGCTGAAAGAAATAATCTTCATTTTCTAAAATTCAAAAATTAATTCAATTTCCTGGCACAAAACAAAATAAATTATGACAAACATAACACTTTATAAGAAGAAAAATGTTTTCAGTCATATTCCGACAATGCTTTTGGTCATTTTATTTTGACAAATGAATTTGTTTAATTCCCAAACATTAAATTGCAATTACATTTAGTAAATACAGATAGGTCCTGTAGACAATACATTTTAGTCTTGCAGCTTTCTTTCTTTTTTTTTCAACACCCTGTATCACACCTATATACTCGTACAGCTTTCACAGATGTGGTTTCTTATTAATGATAAGGCAGACTGTTTCAATATTGGCATTGGGGAAATAAACAATCATTTGTCAAAATAATGGATCCATACTTAATTTTCTCCAGAATGTGTTATATTTTTCACATTTTATTGTGATAATGTTGTATTTTCTATTTATGTTGATTTGAAAATGATCGCAGCAATTGAAACGTTGCAGTGACATCATTCCTTTGTTCATTCAGTCTAAGAATTTACTTTTGGTCATTCGATATTGGGGAGCAGTCTGATATTAATTATAATAATATCGGGACTATCTCGTATAAATTAACAACTAAAATTTATAGGGTGATGTTTTAAATATGATATATGCCTCAAATTGTGATTATTTTTTTTCATAGAACTGTATTCGGCATATATCCAAAACAGAACAAATATCCATCAAATCAATGTCCATATAAAATATTGTTTATCCCATGATTTACTATATCATTGCTAAACAATTGTCTATCATCTTCCTATTTTTCACATTTTCTGTCAGCTGGCGTGAATTCCAAGTGGTTCCAATATGATTGCTTGATTCAATGGGGAACTATATCAAAATAAAATTTTTGCTAAATCATGTCACAGTTATTTAGAGTATGAGTGATTGATTGTTGTTTTCTGCCACACTCAACAATTTTTCAGTTATCAGGTGGCATCCAGTTTTTTTTATGGTGGAGGAGAGAACCCAGATACAATGTACCTGGGAAGAGACCACCGACCTTCCAAAAGTAATTTAGAGTATGGGTTTCCTAAAGAAGTACAGGGTAGAGATTGTCTCAATCTGTCACTCTTGATTACCTTAAACCTTACCCTGTATCTCTGATACAGTAGGAAACTTGTACTCTAAACATTATTTATATGACTAAAGATTTTAAACATTGAAATCAACTGATAAACCATGTAGAATTTGCCAAACAATATCAGATCAGTCATCTTTAGATCAGTTTCAATGTTACCGTAAATCCTCAATTGTTACTCCAGTTCATGGTAGAAGTCACCCTTTCTTTACAAATAGTGTAAGATTATATTAAAAATGAATAGACACATTAGTTTTCATTGACTGGTTAAGTAAAAGATCATAATCAATCACATAAATTTTGAAATTCCCACTTTAGTTTTGGCCTGATATAGTATAAATCAAAAGTTATATTCACCTCAAAGGTATGTGCAGGTGAATATAATCTATTTTTCCTAGGTTGTTCGATCATACATTGAAAATAGTATTATCCTTCCTCATTTTACAGAAGAACTCATTTGATTGGTTTGGTTTGATTGGTTTATTTGGTCATGTGACTGGGGGATAAACATTTTGCTGGAAACAAAAATGAAATTTTATGTTAAAAACAAATACCAAGCATTTTGATGTCATAATGATATGTTTAGAAGAAATTTGGATTTGTCATTTTTTATGATGCACTGTGTACAATTTACTGCATGAATATTTGGGACATATGAAGCTTTATTCACTTTAGTAGGAATACAATTTTTCTGTGTAAATAAAACTCCGTTTTCCCCATCATAATAAAAAAATAAATGTTTATTATTACAATTGGCGCTCACAATGGGACCCAAACTAGGAAACCGAATACCGAGGGTTCATGGCAGAATTTCCTTGATTAAATTCCTGGCCGGGGAGGATGATAAAAAAAGGTCATACCAAATTTTAGGAGGGGTCGATTTTCTGTCCAGAAATGTTTGGAGAATTTTACCTGTCTTGTGAAAATTCTTATGTCTCACTTGTAGCTGAAATCCAAGTGTATTCTTTCTTCAATCATTAAAAAAGGAATTTTGGATTTCCATGATTGATAATTGTTATCAAAGGCAGATCTGGTGAGGCAGAGTCTGGGCTCTACCCTTGAAGGGAACAGTTGTATTTTCAATGAAGCTTGTAAGGTTATTATTTTTATTACTATTACAAAGTATTTATATAGTGCATTATCTAACACTACAACTATTACTCTAAGCACTTTACAACATGCATAAAACATAATGTATCACATAAAACGAAGCAAATTACACATAAAATGCTAAACGGGGTATTTTAAACAAATATTAAATTTAATATAACAAAGATAAATAGGAATTTTTTTTTTAGATTATATATTCCTGATACTGAGAATATATGTAGTGGTGTTTGGTTTTCGTGTAATAGTTTAATAAAATAGACATAGGTCACAGACTGACAGCATGGTATCTGTATCATCGGGCTACACATGTATACATGTATAATGGGATCAGATCAAATTTGAAACAAATTAGCTTAGATTACTTAATTATTTTGAATCACAAATATGTAATTATTATAAAATTGCAGTAGGATTTGGTTATATGTTTTGTGTAACAGGAAGGAAGAAAATGCAATGGACCAGACTGGGATTCAAACCCAGGCCCCCTGAATCTGTAGTCAGGTGCTCTACCAACTGAGCCATCTGACACTGTTGATCAAAACTGGCTGATTGCCACATTTTCCCTCAATTAGTGCCTTCACACTTTAAGACATAAGGCCAGGATCTTTATCCTCTGGCAAGCATTTTCACCTGTCAGTTTCAGGGGCTGATCATGGCACCAAAATAATGTAACAGGAAGGGAGCAAATGCAGCAAACCAGACTGAGATTCGAACCCGGACCCCCTGAATCTCTGCAGTCAGGTGCTCTTCCAACTGAGCTATCTGACAACCAGCAATTGAACCACTACACTTGTATTTAGAGCTGTATATATTCTTTAACCAGGGAAATCTGCAATGAATTTTCTTTTCTTTTTTTTCTTCCTTTTTTTTTCTTTTTTTTTTTTTTTTAACCTTTTAATATGAATTATTTCTTACTTTTTTCAGTTATGGAAAACAGTTGAGCAGTGTGTGGTCCTGGAATGGATACCTGAAATGCAAAATGAATGGAAAATTCATTGGTAAAAACTTGGATTACTTTCTTTGTAGGAATGAAGCACATTCAATGACTCATAATGAGACACATTGATTACTGGTAGTTGTGAAGTCCTCTTAGTGTGTTTAAAATTTGGCGTAATCAGAGTTGATGCTCAGTTTGGTGTAATCATTCCCTCTTCCAAGGGGAGATAATTAAGAAATGGTGTTTTTAAGAATTTAGTTTAAGCATCATCATAAAAATTAAAAATTGTTCGATGCATGACCCCAGGAACCAAATTGGGGCTACAAAAGGGATTTCAATATCTAAAAAGAGAAGGATAATTCTATAAGAAAATTAAAAAAAAAACAAACAAAAAGTTTCTCAAGAATCACAGGATGCAATGATGCAAGGATTGCATAATCTGTTGTGTAGAGAAAAAAATTATGAAAAGTATGACCTTCAGGGTCAGAGCCAGGTTATAATGGGGATTTAAAGGTTAAGATGTAAATAAATAAGATGCATGTAATTATGTCAGCATTTTGGAGAAATCAATTTTTGGAATTTTCCATACTACAACTTGACTGACTTCATTAGATGATTATGAATTAATTCAGAAATTTCTGCCACAGTTTTAATCAGATTGATGTGAAGTTTGTCAGAATTGTTCATGCATTGCAAAAACTGCCCCAAATTGCCCAATTTTCAAATATCTTCTTCTCAACAACTGCACATCTTCAAGAAAGACTAAGTGCATAGTCATCTAGAGCAGGAAGGACTATACTTAACTTGTAAGTTTCATGATCCCTGGTTCTGAGTCGAGGGCAGGGCCAAACTTGGTATATAGTGTGTATGTGTAAAACATCTTTAATAGTATTTATACAAAATTGAAACTAAATAGCTATTTAAAAGGGGCAAGTATAGCCTTTTACCAAAATTGTAAATTTCATTATTTCAGTTTGAGGGGTTATTATACCAAGGTGGAGCCAAAATGTTTATAGTGATTGAATCTATGTGTAACAATTGAACATTTTTAACTTCTTGATGAATTAATTCCCTTCCAATTTTTTTATCAAATTTGGTTTGAAGCATCTTTGGAACAAAATGGACATGCATTGTAAATTTCAGGATGCTTGCACCACTAGGGCCCTAGCAGTAGGGCAAAAACTGCCAAAATTTGACCAATTTTCAAAAATCTTCTTTGCTAAACTAAATGCATGGTCATATAGAGCAGAAAGGCTTCTACCAAATTGTAAATTTCATGATCCAGTGGTTATAGTGACTATTGTCTTTAAATATCATTTGAAAGACTTCTTTAAGATTGCTGATACAGTATAAAAACCAATGCATATTTAGAATAAACAGAATGGAATATATTGCATTATGAATTTCACAAGTCCAGTGCCCTGACTCAAGGGTGGGTCCAAAACAGTCATATAATTAATATAACATATATAAACTCTATCATCAATATTAGCACTTTCCAGTGCATTTGTGTGTTCTAATTTATTTGCATCTTATTTTACACTGCTGCTAAATATTAGAAGTTAGCTTAGATATGCAGAACAGAAACAATATTATAAATTTCATAGCCCATGGGGTTAGTGATACTTTTAACTAATACTCATGTGACTGATAAGGCCTGTAGGGCTCTTGTTCATTTGCTTGTTTATCTTTCATTGTCTTTAATTTCATATTTTTAATTTTTATGTACACTTTGAATATAAAAATGCATACAGTCGATTCCAAAATGAAACATAAATAAAGAAATGCAGGAAAAGTATGTTCCAAATTTGATGTTTTACAACAAATGAACCCCTGTGTTCCTTATTTGAATTTCATGTTTTCATTAAAACAAAATCATTTAGAGTTTTCTCTTTTGGCTCTTGAAATTTTTAATGAGAGTGGCTAGTTTAGGATTTTTTGAAGTGGACTGTTCATTACAAATTCATACTGAATGTTGTATCTTACTGTAACTAGTGATAATAATACCTGTAGATTAACACTCTGTTTCAGGCAATCAGAATGTCAGTTACATTGTGAGTGGAGGATTTGGAAGGTAAGACATCATGTCACCCAGTTCAAATATTCAGGGTCAAATAACATTTTTAGTGTCTATCTGTCTGCCTGTGGCATAACTTGAACCTTCAAGATTACAATATACATGTATGCAACTCCTGAATACAAGTGAGAGGGCTTTGATAGTTAGTGGAAGTACTCCTTGTTGCAAGTTATCACCGATGATCATGATATTGAATTTTGACCTACTGTTTGAAAATATCAACATTTACTGCAACTGTTGAGCCTTATGAGGGAGTCTCAAAGTTAAGTATAGAGCTATGAGAAGCACACAAGCAAACAAATGAAATGCTGGAGACATACAATTGTACATGGGTCAAGGACTGTATTTTATCAATGGTATAAAGGGTTCTTAAACAATGTTTTCACCCAAAGTAAATAAATTGGATCCGGAAGACTTGGATCATTGCGAGAGTCTTCACATCACATGTTCAGTTTGTTTAAATGATGCTGTACAAAATATAAGCACAACAGAACAACAGGGACATTGCAGTGACACTCGAGTACTGATAGAAAACCAGAATACAAATTATATACTTCAAAATGAGTTAGTGTTTTGTATTAATACTTTGTAACATTCAGTGTCGTGATAATGTCACGGGGGCATTCCAGTTCACATGACATATGTCATTTCAAATGCTTTCTGTAAATGATGAACTAAAGCATGCCCCCTTCATCTGTATGTTTGTATTCAGTCAGTTAGTTGGTCTCCCAACTGTTGTGCAGATGATAACTAGAGGATACTTTGCCTCACAGACTTCATACTTGGTAGGCTGATTCACATCAATATGAATCTCTAGTGCTCTACAGGTCAGTATGTCCAAGGTCAAGGTCACTATTGGGCCTGTCAAGTTTCATATGTGTATTAGATAACTGGAGAATGCATTAACTCACAGATTTATGCTTAGTAGGCTGATATATATTCATGTACAGGTGATTCATAGTGCTGGGCAGGTCAGTATGTCAAAGGTCAAGGTCACTATTTATATATCAAATCTTTGCTTCCTTTTTTGAACTCTGGACAACAGTATCATAAAGAATACAAAAGTCTGTACTCTTCTGTGAGGAAGGGGCATATACCTAAGTTTTACAAACATCTCCTATTATCAAGCCTTAGAATTCCTTTTTGCCATCGTGAAAGTTAAGTCACTGGCTCAATAATTTTCAAAAAGTGTATTTGAGTCTATGAAAGAATTAATGGTATCATTTGGAAAATAATTGATTCATTTGGTACTTTTTAATTATTTTTTTTTATTTTGATAAAATTACATTTATTAGACAAAAATAAATTAGTGCATGTTGTGTAAATTAGTACAATGTTTATTATGCAGTGTGTAAGGCTCTGTAGCAATAGGAGATCTTTCTGTAATTAAGATGTCAAAGGGTTCAAATCCCAGTGTGAGTACTTTGGTGTCTCTTACTGTGTCCTTGGATAGGGTGCTTTATCTGCACTCTCTCTCAGCTGAGATTTTGTCAGAAGGTTAACGAGTGGTGGACTGGTGCACCATTCAGTGTGATCTCTATGACTCATCTATTCAGCAATTCAGAAACCAATGATAAGTTCCAGCTGTACAAGTCTCATGATGCCTTAGAAAGAATATAACCACATTTAACAGTTATATCTTAACTGTGTATTGTTGGGGGAGAAAACTGTCTTCTCCTTTAAGGTATATTGATATTTCATTTTAAAACATTTTGCTCTTGGAATACACAGGTCTTGCAGGCCGAACTCATTGTTCCTCAGTAGGACCAAACAACTTTATCTGTTCCAGTCCTATGCAGAGATAACTTCTGTATCACCCAAAACTGGCAGTATCCATGGTGGTACATTAATAACCATTACAGGAAAAAACTTTGACCAAACCCGGTTTCCCGCAAAAGTGAAAATATCAGGTACTATATAATTATATTTGTGATGATGTTTCTCTTCACCACATGTTTAGCAGTTGCATTTTGGAGACTAGAGATACAATTAATTATTCTAGTATATCCAAAGTGGCCTCATCTTGTGTAAGGAATCAATAAACAATATTATTGGGAAGTAATACACCTTGTTTATTATCCCTTGTAATTCATTGAGAGAGGGATATAATAATTGGTCCTTGTGTGTGGTTTAGTATAACACTTGAGCTTGTAGACTCACAATAGGCCATGTTTTTTGCTCCAGTGATTTCATACTTCACAGGTAGCTTTTTTGTCAAAAGAGGATAATCCTTATTGATTGGGTGTCAAAGGTCAAGGTCACTGAGACTTCATAGAAAAAGCTTGTAGACACTTTACAGGGCACACACATCAAGAGAGGAAGAACTCTATTGATTTTAGGGTCCAAAGGTCGAGGTCACTATGGAACTTCATAAGAAAGTTTGTATACAGTACTCTACAGGTCAAAGATTTCATACTTCACATATAGCTTTGTTGTAAAGAAAAGAAGAATCCCATTGAGTTTGAGGTCCAAGGTCAAGATCACTGTGGGATTTAAATTAAAAAAAGCCTGTAGACACTCATTGCAGGGGGATATGTCTAGCCTTGCAGAGTACTTGTTATATATATATATATATATATCTGAAAAGATATCTTTTAAAAGATTTAAAGAAATTTAGCCAGAATCCATCTCTTTCAATTATTTTTTGTATTTATTGCAGACAATGACATTCTTGGCAAAACTATCATTTAGTTTTATAGGCACAAAGTTTGAAAATAGACTTAAGAAATAACTTTCCAGAATCCAAAAGTTTGTGTGTAATATGTGTGTGATAATACCTTAGGCAAATTCCAACATTCCTATCATAAGTAAATGCCTACAATGAAATTGACGTTTTATTTCTTGCAAAACTGCAAATGATTTGATGCAATAAATTCATTAATTGAAAAAATGGCAGCTAAGGAACTGAAAAATCATTCAAAGTCAAATCTTGGATATTTGTTGCTACTCAGCCACTATATGTAAACCTTCAGAATTCTTGTGTAAATGCTGCTACTAAATGCAAACATACAGAGTACATATATATTGTGTTCTATAACTTCCATGAGATACTGTATATTCAATGTCAAAGAAGCACAGGGGGAGGGGGGCCTTGAAGGGATAACCAAAATGTAAATATAAGTGTTAAATAACCTGCATTATGGTACAGTGTATATGCCAGCAGAGCAATTTCTGTTCATAACAGCATATATTCACTGAAAAACACTATTTCTTATTTACACATGTTAAAATATTTTAACAGATAGACTCATTTTAAGTGTTGGAGTCTTCAGATTCATATTTATTCTTTTTTGATTTTGATACAGGACTAAAGTGAATGTTAGTTTTATATATATATATATATATATATATATATATATATATATATTTTACTGAAATTAAATTTGCAAAGTGCTATGTTGATACAACCCAATTGGCTAGCTGCAATAGCTTTGGATATTTTGGAACAATGTTTTCTTTTTAAAAAGATGTCGGTAATCTTAAGATAAGACATAGATGTCAGACTCCTTCTACAGAAGGACCAAATGTTTGTGTCATTTGCCTTTTTACAAATACATAGTAACTTCATGTACAAGATTTATTTTGTTACTCTGTAACCATCTTTCAAAGACATAAAGATGTTTGTCATTGGTAGAACCATTCACCTTATTCTAAAACAATGGAAATAAAAAACAAGGTAACATTTTAGGTCAAAATAAACCACTTCTGATATCAAATTAAAAGAAATGCCACAAAAATATAATGGTTCTAGCTGTCTGGAAAGAGCATTTGAAATATCTTAGATTTCACTCGAATTTTTAATGTTTTTAAATTGGGCATATATCATTTATACTTCTTTACCTATTGTTGTTTCATATTTCAATTTGGTTAAAATACACAGGTCAAAGTTGTGAAGTAAAGTCAGTAACAGAGACACAGATTACATGCCAGACTCCATCCAAACCAGACATTGTTTACAGCAAATACGCAGGTAAAACACCCAATTGTTCTGTTCATCAAACTAATACCAATCTCTTAAAAAACTACCAATTGTTCTGTTCGTCAAAATAATACCAATATCTTAAAATGGTATTTAAAAGTCATACAGCACTTTAATGACAAAGAAAATCACAGTGCCTATGATTACTTGCACTCTTTTGAATAGGAAACCGTGGATTGTTGTTGGAAATTTGGAACAAGACAAACAGACATCGGGACCGACTTCATGAAGTTTTAACCTTTAATGAAAGTTTCAGTGACTACATGAAGTCCCACAATGACAGAGCATCTTATTATGACAATGTCTTGAACAACTTTGTCACCAGACAAAGTGGGTTTTTTGTTCCTCCCTGGACAGGAGATTACTCTTTTGCAATCCAAGCTGATGATGTAGGATTGCTGTACTTCAGCAATACCAGTAATCCAGATGACATGGTAACGTAATCTAATATATTTGTCGCTGGTGTTAATTAACACAGAATTCATTTCTTGTATATATGTACATCGATACACTTTTCACCAAACCTTTCTGATCAAAATTTGTCAGGCACTTGGTGTCTTTGTTGATGATGTTTCATTACTAACATTTGATTTAAAACTCACAGGAGCATTTTCATTTAAACTAAGCACTGAATGAACTAGGAAAATGGGATTCAATTCTAATCAAATGAATGGCTATGCCCTCTTTCAATGGGAGATAATTAGTAATACTGTTAAAAATATGAAATATATTTTTGAAAAGAATCCTTTTCTCAGAACCACTAAACCAAACAGCCTTTTGTAGAAAAGCTTCCTCACAGAATGAAGATTTAGGCTTGTTCAAACCTTGATTTCCAGTACCAGAGCCACAAATGGAGTTAAAAAATTTACAGAGAATTATAAATCTTCTCAACACGAACCTCAAAGCTAATCTGACTTAGAGAGTTGTAGAGTGGTTCTGCATGCAGCAAAGTCTCAAAGCCTGTAGGAATCTTTTAGAGTCTACCCAACAACAAAAAATATTTGTTTTGCCAAAACAATATGCAAGCACTCTTAAGGCATGTAAAGTACATAACTGTCCAATTACAGGTCTTTCTCTTATTAGCGAACTACAGTCAAACCTCGTTATCTTGAACTCGGTGGGACCAAGAAAAAACTTCTGAGATATCCGAATATGAGATATCGAGGGTAAAATACTTAAAAAATAAGTGGTTGGGACTTCCATTTCACTTTGACATATTCATGGTATTTGAAATATTGGTGTTAGAGATACCCAAGTTTAACTGTATTGTTGATGCTCCAAACTTCCAAATTTCATCATTGTCTGTACATCTATATAAGCAGTGTGACTCAGTTGAGTGTAATGGCCCATGTTACTTTTGTTGTTGCATGTAAATCAATTCTTTTATAGAAAGTCATAGCAGAGTGTCGAAGTTATTCATATAAAAGTTATACAAGATGGCCGGATGAACAGTTGTCCAAAAAGTTCCAACTAACAGCAGGGGAGGAGTAAGTAATTTGGAGAGAGCAAAATCTACTATTGATTTGACCCTGATTTTGACCTAATTGAATGATAATAATAATAATAATAAATTTATTTTGTAAAGCGTAAAGTCCATACTGCTCTAAACGCTACACATGTAACTTCCTAAACAGAAGTGTTCATATGTGAATATAATGTTTTAATTGCTGTATGCATGGCATCCATGATTTCTTGGTTTGAACTGCTTTAAAATTATCAATTTAGATAATAAGGTGGTGGCTGAATTTAGATATGTCGTCATAGAAACATTCCCAATATATATATCCTGTGCACAATATATTCTGTATTATGATTTTTTAAGAATTGTTATGTGTATTTTTAATTATCAAACTTTGCCTATTTGTAGTTCCCATAGTCTCTCGGGTGACTTGTTGGTGTCTAACTGTCTGTCTGTTGTTTACTTTTGAAATTTTCAACTTAATCTTAGAAAATCATTTGTCACCTAGTTTGGTGTGTAGCATATCTTTAGGGGTAGGGGAATAAAAACTGGAAGTTTGTGGCCACTGTCTGTCTTTTTGGAGCCCTATCGTGGTAAGGCCAAGATGCAATCGTGAACAATCACCTTTATTCCTAAATTTGTAGTAGACAACCTTTGTGCATAATACATGTACTATGATGGGCTTGAATCCTTTGCCAAAAGACTGACAATTTACTGGCCAGTTCAACCAATCTTGCATCATTAACATGCAACATATTTAATTGGTATTTTGTTGTGTGATACTAATGTCACCTTTGAAGGGGCATGGACACCATTTGAGATGAACATTTTTCAAATTCATTATTTTTTTTATTTTTAATGTTTACATTGCTTAACTAAGGTATTTCTAATGATCAACCAAAATTTGAATATCAGTTGTTGAGTTACAAATGAAATAAAACATTCATGATTCTTCATTATGTATACTCATGCCCTGAGTTTTGTTTGCCTATAGACTGCTTAATAGAACACATAAAACAAAATGAGTTGTGACAATTAATTTTTGCTGACCATTAGAAATACCTTAGTTAAGCATTCCAAACATTAAAAAGAAAAAAATAAGATTTGAAAATTTTCAGCTCGAATCATGTCTATGCCCCTTTAAGGCCCATAGATCTCTTGTTCAAATGTTGATTTCTGAATTGCTATTATGTATATAAAATTTGCCTATTTTTTTTTTAAATAGATATTACATGACAATACTACACAGAGATTATTCAGGACCTGGGTCAGTGAAAGTAGCTGCTCTCTTTTACCAAACAGAACTAACCAATCAAAGCACATCATTTGCTCGACAAGAACACCAACAAATTGAAGTGCAATCTACTGTTGTTCAAGAAGTGCAGAATATTTCACTGGTCACTGGAAGTGTTCAATCAGGGGTCAATGAAGTTCAGAAAGTAGAGATTTGTGATCCTTCAAATAGTGGAGCAGTGCTAAGGTTTAGGATGGGGTTTTATAATGTTTACACAGGTATATGTTGTGCTTGTTTAAGGAAAAGTCATATTAATTGATTTTTGAAGTGATTGGAAATTGTTTTGGAGAAAAATTGAAAAGCCAGTTTGAAGGTTGTGTTGATTTTCATGGGTGTTTTTCACATATATTTTCTAAAGGATTCACATTATTAAAATACAAACATGTAACATTTATCTGTTGTAGATATCCTGACATCTCAAAGCTCAGCCAATAATATAAAAAATGCCTTAAAATCTCTGCCACTTTTTCATTCTCACGAGTCTGTAAACATCATAAATAAGACAGTGAGTTCTGGATGCATGATCATTTTCGTGGAGTTTGTCTCAAACAGAGGTAAAAAAAAAAATTAAATGTTTTAATGAGAAACATATTTATAGTTAACTTCTGAATCATATAAATGACAGTTTCAGAGTTAAAGGTAGTAGAATAAGATCATTTGGTACATTTGAAATTATGCTGTTTTAATAGTTAATTCATGCATAATGTTGAATTGTTCCAGTCACTGGTGTACAGTACTGATCACAGCAAACACTGACTGTGCCAAATAGTCCATAACCTGTAAAAGTATTTGTGCACTAAACTTTGATTACAATTAAGGTAGATCAACATACAGTAAATCAGTTGTATATTTTTCTTGTAGGTAACTTTGAGGATTTGAAGGTCATTATGAAGAATACTGGTGTGACTGTTAATATTACTGTACAGGAAGTCCAGACAGGCAAGCCAACAGGGGGATACTTTGCTCTAGAGATGGCAGGAGTTATCTCACCTTTATTTACTGGAAAGCCAAATACACTACAGGTCTTTATCATTGCTTTATATGTACAGAATACTGTTAATACAACAGAAAACTTCTGCTAAAATTATTTGTACTTTATTAGTAATGTACCACCATGTAAATGGCTGGAGGATGTTGTGTTTGTTATGTAGCGGTCAGTCGGGTTTGATCACTGGTGGCCATTTATTTAGCTCAGTTGGTTAAACACTTGACTAGATTGATTGATTGTTGTTTTCCACCACACTCAACAATTTTTCAGTCATCTGGTGGCGTCCAGTTTTTATAGGTGGAGGAGAGAACCCAGATACAATGTATCTAGGAAGAGACCACCGACCTTCTGAAAGTAAATTGGCATACTTTCTCACATATATCGGCGCATGCGAGAATCGAACCCATGCTGACTAGAGGTGAGAGGCCACTTGACTAGAGATTGAGGTGGCCCCGGGCCTGGATTGGTACATTGTATTTTTCCCTTCCAATTACATTTGTGCCCTAGGGCTGAAATGAATCCACAAAATATTGATAATGTTCAATATAAAGACTTGATTCAATGTTCAATTCATTTCCTTGACCTTTGGTTCAATATGTTTTTTAAAATCGACTTTGGTAAAATACATCGGGCTTGACCTGTATGTATTTTTTTTAACATGCAAGAAGGACAAAATGGCGTTTGATGACAGTCCGACTGTTGTTAGCCTAGAGTCTGACAAAAACAATAATGAACATTATCATTTTAAACTACAGAGCCAACAGGCATCTTACCATTCGGCAGTTTGAAAACAGTTTGCTTTTGTAATGGTGACTGTGAATCTTTGTAATTAAATTTTTCTTTAAAGCTATTATTGGTTTCTTCTGTAAAATGTATTGTATTGAAAATACTGAAACATGGCATAAATATTGCAATACATATCATATCTTGAAGGAGGCATATTGCTTCAGTCTAGTAGATCAGCCCCTGGAATTGACAGGTGAAAATGCTTGCCAGGGAATAAAGATCCTGGGTTGATGTCTTCAAGATGTGAAGACATTTTAGGAGGAAGGAATGTTGCTGTCAGCCAGGTTTGATCACTGGTGGCCAGATACTCATAGCACAGTTGGTAAAGTACTTGACTGGAGATTCAGGGAGCCTGGATTTGAATCCCAGTCTGGTCCAGTGCATTTTCCTTCCTGTTATATTTGATCCTGGTCACAGCACCAGATGTAATAGGAAGGGAGGAAATGCCACGGACCAGACTGGGATTTGAACCCGAGCCTCCTGAATATCTAGTCAGGTGCTCTACCGATAACTACCAGCGATGAAACCCGGCTGACACTACAGTTATATCCTTCTTCTGTATTTATTTCATGATTCGTATTGTACATTTAAATCATTCCTAAATAAAGTATAGAAGATGTTTTCATTGAAATTCATATACAGGGATATATATATATATATATATATATATATATTTATCTCTCTGTCTCTTCATGTGTCCACAACTTCAACCTTAGTTTTAACATTTGAATGATAAAAATTATGAAACTTCATTCCAAGTAAACTGATAGGCCATGGCAAAAGTTATGTGACTATTAAAGGTCAAGGTCAGAGATGCAGATTAGATGCCAGACTCTGCCTACATTTGAAAAAATGAGTGTCGCCACCCACATTGGCAAAGTGTTTTACGGTCAAACTGTAGTTTATGTAAGATATTGCATGTGACTGAGGCCTTACAAATTCAGATTTGCATTTTAGTTGCAAAAGAATTATGGTAGATTGATCATTTATTTTCTGTTGACAATTGTTTAATTTTTGGATTTGATGTAATTATGTTACATGTAGACTCTATATTTCAATGACTGGAATATACATGTAATCAGCATCTTGACAAGTTCATTAAGCTTGTGATATTATGAGGAGCTTAACTGCATTTAATTGCTAGTACTGAATTATCACCAGACGTTTGTGATTTAATATTTATGCCATAGTTTTAGAGAGTACTGGATTTATTCCTGTTTTGTCTTGGAAAGATTCTCACCTTATATGTACATGTATCTCGTAATTTTCTTTGCAGATGGAAGGTAATTTAGGTAAAATGTTTGAAAGCAGATGTCCTCGGGCTCTTGGAAATCCAGTCAGCAAAAAATTACATTTTGGCTTTGAGTCAGATGTCCGCCCCAATGGAATGTCAGTAGGCAAAGTTGTATCAGATGTGGAGGCATTTTGTGGAAAGAAATGTGTCAGAAATCCCAACTACTTATACAATGATAAGAGCAATCCTATCTCTTTGGGACAAAGTGTCAAAGTAGTAAGTTGTTGTGCAGATTCACTAGTATCGTTGATATTTTTGAAATAATCAGTTAACGATTAGTTAAGTTCACATGCAATCAATTAATAAAATCCCATCTTTGATTTTTAAATGGGAGGTGAAGGTCACAAACATTGCAGAAAAAATGCATTACTGATTTTTGTGGGTTATGCAAATTTTTTCTGCAATGTTTGCATGACCTTAATATCCTGTTCCACAAATGAAAGAAAGACATTTTGTTAGTTATATTTTTCTGTATATATTTTTTTATATGGATACTTTCAAGTTCATAAAATATAGACATGTATTAATGTCCTGCAAGTATTTAATGTTACAGCTAAATATCACTTGACTTTGAATTGTCTCCATAATTGGTAACAATTTCTCTATTTGAACAATGGTAAAAATATATTTTACATACTTGAAAGTATTTATATTTAAAAAAAATACACAAAAATTTAGAAAGTAAAATGTTTGCAGAAATAAATTTGCATAACCCTTACATGGGTTATGTATTTTATTTTTTTTATTTTTTATTTATTTTTTTTTTTGCAGTGTTTGCAAACTTCATATCTAGTTTAACAAACCAAAGAAAGATATTTTATTATATAAGTATTTATGTATAGTAATGAATAAAACATGTTCTAAAGCCAAATGGTAAAATGTACTGCCTATCCATATTTAGGCTTATGACTGTATCCACTGCAACATGATTGAAACTAACACATCAGATGTAAATTTCAAAACTTTAAATGCAGTGAACAAGTAAAAGCAACAATAAATCAAGACAGACAGTAAATTTGATAGGTACTGATACAGAATCACAACTTGCACAATACTTTTTGCAGGTTTGCTTTGCGTATTTTGGAAAGCTGCAGAACTTTTTCAAGTTAGGATATTCGTACAAAAACAGTGCAGGAAAGACAATAGATAACCAGTATGCTTATCCTGTCACCACTTTTCAACAGTCGGCAGGGTAGGATGATTTCTGATTTGAATTTTTAAATCATTTCACAGGATGTACACATTAGAGATTTGTTATTGAAAATATTTAAATTCATTGTCATAATTATGGAGCACTAAATTAACATAAAGTCAAATGATTAAAGAATTCAAAGTCAAAACAGGTAAACAGAGTTGATGTTATGACATATTATATTGCATCCTGGGAAGTTTGGCACAATGTGTATGTCTTTTCAAATTTGGTATGAAACATCTTTGGGACAAGGTGGACATAAATTGTAAATTTCAGTAATCCTGCCCCCTTGCAGGAGCAGGGCCAAAACTGCCAAAAAGTGACCAATTTTCAAAAATCTTCTCTGGAACTGCATATTTAAGAAAAACTTAATGCATAGTAATGTAGAGCAGGAAGGCCTCTACCAAAATTATAAATTTTATGATCCCTGGGGTAGAGGTTCTGACCCCAGAATGTGGCCAAACTTGGTATATGATATTTATGGGTAAAACATTTAAAAAACATCTTTAATG
The DNA here is from genome assembly GCA_024699665.1 of Ostrea denselamellosa. Taxonomy (NCBI): domain Eukaryota; kingdom Metazoa; phylum Mollusca; class Bivalvia; order Ostreida; family Ostreidae; genus Ostrea; species Ostrea denselamellosa. The sequence continues at coordinate 13,134,135 of JAMZEH010000014.1, forward strand.
CTATTGATACTAAACTGAAACTAAATGGATATTTAGAATGAATTGGTACTCCTTTACCAAAGTTGTAAATTTTGTGATCCCATGGGTAGGAGTTTGGTATGAGGGTGGGACCTGAATGATCAGAGACTAAATATGTTAACAATTGAACTTTTTTGACTTCTTGATAATTACCATTCCAATTCCTTTGAAATCTTGTATGAAGCATCTTTGAAACAAGGGGGACACAAATTGTAAATTTCAGGGCTCTTGCTCTCCTGGGGTCCTAGGGGTGGGGCAAAACCTGTTAGGATAAAAGAAATTTAAATTATGAAATTTATGATCATAGCTCCCCCAGGGCCTCATGGTTTAGGACAAAACTGCAAAAAAGCTAAAATATTAAAAATCTTCTCTACTCCCACAAATGGGAAAGAAAAACCAAATACATGGTTATTGTGTCCATGAAGCCCTTTCCCAAACTTGTGAAATTCATTGCACCTTAGTCAAGGAAATATGGGCTGATTTAAATGCTTGAAACTTCAACTTCCCTTCTGTTGTAATTGAATGGGAATTGTATGCATACATATAAAGATCATAAAACTGTGAACAAAAGACTCCAGAATGAGGCTTAATTGCAAATATGGAACTCCCTGACAGGTCTCTGTATGGGCTATGATACTCAGGTGACTATTAAGGCCTGTGGACCTCGTTTTTTTTATTGTTGTTGTTGTTTTTGGGGTCTTTTTGGGGGGAATGGGGTTGGGGGGGTTAGCAAATAAAGGTAACATTCATGCAAATACTGTTTTGTATTTTCTGGTTTAAATTAAACTTGACACAAATGTTATTTTGACCTAGGTAATTTTTAGGCCTAGGATGTGTATGCAGAGACTTTGAAGTGGACTTTTAGGCCAAATAAACATTAAAGATATATATATTGCAATGGATAATTCTGGATCAATATAGGTTATTTTATCCTCTTGTAGTAATGAGTTCAGTTCATAAATATGATAAAATTTAACTGTAAAACTGATCATCTTTTATGATTTTTGTTCCATTTTATGTGAGAAGGTGGAACTACAAGTGTATTGATATGCTGGCTGTCGTTCAGACTGGTAAAGTGGGGACAAGCTTCAAGATCTTCTTAATTGAGATCAGGAAAGACAGTTCTGAGGATTTTTACTATGTGGATGAAATTTATGTTGGCAAGGATCCCACTAATTTGGATGAAGGTATCATGTAAAATTGTGGTCGTTTTGTGTTCCTGTCTTATGTAGAAGCGGGGATGTCAAATCTTGTCCATTCATCTGTCATTCAATCTGTCACAAAAATTTCAAACCTTACCAAACAATTTGCAAATTTTCCTTATAGTCTTCATATTTGTCATGTACAAATTATTGGTGACAGTATGCTTTTCAAACAATACCAAAATGATTTGACATTTCAATTATAAACACATACACCCAACTCCCACAAGAATTCACTTGTTTCATTTATGAATTCTTGGCCGCAATGTCCTTTCTTTGCAGTCTTTAATTTTTACTTTGAGCCCAAAATTGGTCTTACCTTGTGTTTCATTTATTGTTTTTCTGAATGTCAGCATGTTCATTTCTATCAATGTTGAATTAGGATCAGAGAATATGGAACTTTAATGATTACAGTATCAAAAATTCCTCCACATATCAAAAAAAAAAAAAGTAATATTTGTGTGGATGATTTTTTTTTCAAGTTATGTCAGGCAGGTTTATTAATCCCCAGCAAGCTTTACCAAAGGGGACTATTAGTTTACCCTCAGTCTTTCTGTCCGTCCTTCTGTCTGTCATTCCGCTTGAGGTTTTCCAGACTTTTCTCCGCATTGGATGAAGATATTCAATGGAAATTTGATGTGTGACTGCATCTTGGATAATTTCAGGTCAAGTTTGAGTTTCATTATTCTTGAAGTACTTTTGACTGAATTATCCTACTGGTAGGGGACTTTGTATTGCCTGCAGTACACTCAAAATGCTTATTCCATATATCTTATCTTTTAACATTTGTATTTCACAGCAGTTCATTTTAAAAAAGAAAATCTTTTTCAGAAACTGTCAACTTAATGAGGATGAGACCCAGCATGCCAAGTGGTAGAATGGTTAATTATGCCAACGTGACACGGTCTGATGTAAATGACACCACAGTGTACGAAGTGAAGTTCATTCCCTTTGCTTGCGCTTACAACTTTCCTTTGTTGGCAGGGGTACCAGGACAGGTATAAAATATAGAGTCTGAATCCTTCCAATCAGCCATGGTGATTGTAAGTGCACACACTTTGTTTCTGTAAAACAGATGATGGCTGTAGAATCTCTTCTGTTAGAATTTTTAGTCACCTTTTATATAGATGAAAGAAGCAGTACCAGGCACAGATAAATCAGGTCCAAACTCAGCCACTGCTGTGGTGAATACAAGTACATTTATAATGCGCCACTAAATTTAAGAAAAAAGCTTGATTAATGAAAGAGAACGTCAATGTATATCCATACATTGTCAGCGTAATTGTTCTATTGAAGTAGTTTTAAGTGAAATACCAGACTAATTTAAGATTTATTTTTTCATTTTGATGAATGGGTTGGGCAGTGGTTGTAGCATAACAACAATGTGCCACATTATATATACAATGATAGGAAATTGCTTTGAAGATTTTCAAATGTGGGATTCTAAAATACAGGTCCCCAATGAAACAACTCTCACTGTATCTCGCATGTCAACAGCCTCTCCTCCAATATCTGGGAATTTCTCTGTGACCTTCCAGAACAAAACCATGGATGGTATGTTAATCCTAACATATATAAAAATAACATTAAATATGCTTTTCATCAGACTAGCAATGTAACATACCCAGTAATGATTTTAAAATCTGCCAATGACTGTCTGACGGATTTGAACATTATCTCCCAATGCAGGTGAAGTGTTTTTCTCAATCGTTGCTGTATGTGACATTCTATTGATACAGGTATTCCATTCATTGTTGATGGGACAAAGTTTGGAACTCTTCTGCAGTCAGGAATTCCAGAGGTGGGGAATCTCTACACTTACAGACATGGTGGATGTGCAGCGTTTGATTTACATGTTGGATTCCATTCCAATGCTGGTGACCAAGAAACCCTACAGGTGGCAATTTGATAACACAAGTATTCAAACAAAAATTTGTACTGTTAGATTTCCAGCAATGCAGATATTTTTTCAGGTTGCTTTTATGATTTGCAGATATGAAACATAGACATAGGCCGGAATAACCCAATTTTGATAGATTGCATGCCTAGTAACATAGGGGTCCTGGATTTGATCCCAGTTTTAGCCAGATTTTCATTGCTATATCTATTTAGTTGAGTAATTTTCTTTTTTATACATCCCTATTTTATGCGAGTGGATTATGCTATACTGCTGTTGTCCACCTGTGCCCTTAACTTGTCTTCACAACTCCTCCTAAAGCCTTGGGGGTATTTCAATGAAACTTATTACAAAGAAAGATCACAATGTGTAGATGTGCATATTACAAGGGGAATGCTATCCAAATTTTTTAAGGAGTTATCACTCTTGAGCTTATTGTTTTCTATGCAAAGTACTTTGTCTTCACAACCCCTCCTAAACCCTTGGGGGAATTTTAAAGAAACTTGGTATAAAGAAAGATGTGCATATTACAAGAGGAAGCCTGTCCAATTTTTTTCAAAGGAGTTATAGCCCTTGGACTTTTCTATGCAAAATACCTTGTCTTCACAACTCCTTGTAAACCCTTGGGGGAATTTTAATGACACTTGATACAAAGAAAAATCACAATGTGTAGATATGCATATTACAAGGGGAATGCTATCCCAAAATTTTTGTAAGAGTTATTGCCCTTGGACTTGGATATTTATTTTTTTTTTTTTTATACAAAATAACTTGTTTTCACAGCTCCACTTAAATCCTTTGGTGGATTTTAATAAAATTTAGTACAAGGAAATATCACAGTGTGTAGTGGTTTATATTACAAAGGGAATGCTGTCCCAAAATGTTGAAGCAGTTCTGTTTGTTTGTCTGTGGAAAAAATTTAACCTTGTCCATATTTTTGAAGTACAGTCCATAGAATTTTCTATGCAAAATACCTTGAATTCGCAATTCATTCAGTGGATTTCAATTAAACTTTTTGCATTAATCCAAACTTTTACTTGTATTTATTGTCCTTGGTCATGGATTTTTTTACACAATAAACTTGTTCAAGTCCTGCATCAATAATGTATGCAGACATATATCATTTACCGGTTTAGTGGTCTCTATTTTTTCATACTTTAACTGCTGAATACCATATATAATGAAATTTTTAGTGAGACACAAATTTAATGATTTTCCCATAAAAACAGGTATATATATTTAGCTAGAGCTAATTTTAGTGAATTCATATTTTCTAGAAAGATTACTATTACCTCAATATGGAATGAATTGTTAGCAATATTCAATTTTAGCAATCTCATCACCCTCGTTAATAGTGCCAAAATTAAGTCCTTGCTAGAAATTCTGCTTATACAGTAATATTAATTGAGAGTAATATTTTATAAAAAAGATCACCAGCTATGCAGAAGGCGAAAATGTAACTGTGAACGTCAAGACAATAAGAGACGGTAATGTGTGGCTGGACACTATCCCTGGGGACATGCTGGCCACTCCACACAAGACCCCCCAGGTCATGGCTTACATTAATGACATCCCCACTCACTGTTCAGGAGACTGCTCATGGGAGTGGTCACAATCTGTGACACCTACCATCAACTCAGTGTCTCCTAGTACAGGTCAGTGATCAATTGTGCACTTTATTCTACTTCATGTATAAGAGTTTATGAAAGAACTGATATGATTGGATTGACCAGTCATATGACTTATAGAGAAAGACATGTGCAAGTACTCTATTTCACTGGAATAATAATTGTGCCTAACTTCTGCAGAACTCCACCACTTATATCTATATATAGCATTGTGATGTCACATTCAAATATCAAGATATTCAAAGTTCAGAATTCTGTTGCAAATTAATTAAAACATTTGAAAATTAATGTTAATTTGTTATACAAAACAATTTGTCACAAAAGACTTTTTTTTCTATGATGCAGTCTAATTTTTGAAAGACCATAGATTGATACATTAGTAAATCCTAAGGAATAACACTTCTGTAGAATACACTTAAAAAGTGTAAATTGAAAAGTAAACAAATTCAGACAAGAAATCGTAAATTGAACATGAAGTGAATTTAAATCTGTATTCAGTGCCTGAATGTTATACTCTTGAATATGTATGTTTATGCAAGTATTTATCTATCAACAGGGTTTCCTACATCCACAAATATTACCATCAATGGTACTGGTTTCCATGGTAATAACAGTCTCAACAGTGTCATGATAGGAGGAGTTGCCTGCATGATCATATCATCCAATAGCACAGAAATTGTGTGTACTGTCGGGGATGGACCCACCGGAAGCTTTCCTGTCATGGTTAATGTTGCCGGAAGTGGATTGGCAGAAAACATCAATAATAGTGTGATTTTCACATATCAGTTCAGCATTCAGTCCATGGCACCTAGTTCTGTTTCACTGGGTGGTAAGGATTTTATAATTGGATTTGTAAAAAAAAAAAAAATTCAAATTTTGTGAAACAAGAAATCTCATACATTAAAACAAAGATCCCATATTTTAAGGCCACCAGGATTGAAGATGGGACTTTGTCTGTCTGCCTGATTTTGTCTTACACTGGCATTCTTGCTTAGATGCAAGATAGAAAAATTATCCTTGGTAAACTGAAAAGACATGGTCAAATATTTAGATTTGGCTTATGTCAGGAACATCACGTTTCACATACATAATGACATTTTTTGTATGCATGTGTTTTGGAATTTTGAAAGATATAAAAAGAATTATGTGCACAGAATGTACATGATTGGTTATTTCAAATTACTGCACAGTTTTAAACTTACAGGTGGATTGAACCTGACTCTGGGAGGATATGGGTTTTCCACCAAGGATGTGGTGTATGTGGGTGATTCACTGTGTCCCACCCTGTCCATTTCCTCCACACAGATTGTGTGCCTCATTCCTTCATCTGTAAGTATGCCCTGAGCTTGATATTCAATGCCATTTGGTTTGAAGAGGTCTTACAAAAATGCTGGACATACATTAAATTTATGATATTTTTTTGTACATGTAGTCAGAGAACAAAACTGCCAGTGTGATTGTGACACAGAGTAATACTGCTATCAACTTCACCCACAGTGCCACTCTGCTATTTTCCAATGAGAACATGATTTCCATTTCATCTGTAGAACCCAACTCCACATTTGTAGCAGGTATGCAAGATGCTAAAAATTATCTTATCTTATGTATTATAGGAGCTCACCTCTTTCTAGAGCTGCTAATAGCCTTTGTAAAAAAAAAATATTTGTTTCAATTTACATGGTGGAAATTTTACACACTTTCAAAATTGGACTTGGTAGTTTATACTTGATGGTATAGTGTGATGCTGTTTTTATTATTGTACAGGAGGGACTGAGATTACAATACAGGGTATAGGAGTGAACAAAACCGAGTCAGTGATGATTGGGAACAAACTGGTGTCTTTTACAAATACATCTGACACAGAAATTAAAGTGGTACTGCCAGCCATGCCAGCAGGAGCATACCCCATCAAACTCATGGGAGCAACAGGATTGGCCGTGGACAGGTAAATCATGATATTAACAAAAATATATTCATGTACTTCTTATTGGTTGAGCAAGGATTGAAGTTTTTCAGCTTTTAAATTTTCCCTTTGCTAAGTTATGTAAAAAAAGAACTTGTAATGCTCAACAGACATTTTTATCAACTATTAGCTTCTTCTTTGTTCAATAAACATAATACTGTGTATCAACCTGTTTCAAATTCTAGTAAATGAAACTGATATATTTTGCTTCTGTGTCAGTATTTTGGTACACTGGTTCTGAAATTCATATACTACCACACCAGATTTCCTAAACTACTGTATACAGGGTTGTTTTCACCCTCTGTTATTTTCATCTTTCTACACTAGCAAATGGTTTTGCCCCATTTTAAATGAATCCAGATATAGTTGTCCTCAAAAAGAGATGGGACAGGAAATGGTTTCTCCCATTCTGAAATGATGAGGGTGAAATGGTTAAAAATAAAACAGGGGTGAATATTTCATCGTATACAGTAATAATACTGAAAATGGTTTGGGGAAATTTTAAAATGGGATGAAATCATTTTTGTGTGTGTCTGGGCAAAAAAACAGGACAGGGGCTGAGAATTTCCCTAGTATACAGTTTTCAGAGTGGAAGCTGTTGAAGCAAATTACTTGTTTCAGTAATGATCATGATCACTGATTAAAGATACTAAGAATGAATTTGTGATGACTAAATTAAAAGACTGTCTTATTTCAGTACCAACATGATTCCCTCAGTGGAGTGGAGATTGATTGTGTCAAGTGTCACTCCTCTCCAGGGGTCACTCAGGGGAGGGACCACACTGACCATCGTGGGTGATGGATTTTCTACTAACAAGACCCGGAACTCAGTGATGGTCGGGAGCCATGTTTGTGAGATCGAGAGCGCCACTGTTAATGAACTGAAGTGTCAGATTAAGGACACAGCCAAGGTCCACATTGTGGACAACTCGGGAATCCATCCTTGTAAGAGTTGACAAATACTATCAGGTTTTTCCTCATGTCAAGTAAATTAATTTTGTTGGAGAAGAATGCAGTTTTTGTCTGAGTGTATGTCACAGTATGTCCTCTGTTTACAAAGGTATTGTAAGTTAAAGCAAATTATAGTTAACCTTTACTTCAGATGAAAGCTAGGTCAGACATGTTTTTTCAAAACTATTGCTAAGGTAAATAAACAGTAGAGAGAATGTGTTGTTTTTGTATTCAGTATAGCTGGGAGTTGTATACATATATCAACATTCCGCACACATTATGTCCCTTGTTTGCCATCTTACAGTTGAAATATAGTATTTCCCTACATTGGTCTTTGTAATTTTCTGATCTGTAGCTTTGATATTTGTTATTTTCCATTAATTGCAGTCAACTACAATAATGCCCCAGGGTGGGGCTACCCATAAGCTTTCATGAAAAGATAATTATTAGCTATAATTCAGATAGGAAAACTTGGCTTTTCAATGACTGACCATTGGCTGACCTCACAAAGGGACCTAACTTGTGGTGAAAGGTTGATATGTGTATATATTGACATTGACTATAGCCTAGTTGAATTAAGGAATAAATTTCATTTTGAAAATACATTAAGGTATTTTAAATTTAGAATTTTAAACATGCTAAAATATATACACATGCAGTATATCTTTGTGATGAAGAAAAAGTGCTCCCACTTCACATAACAGCAAATAAATGTATTGATTTACTATTTGTTCTAAACTAAACTTGTGTATTGGTTCAAAATGAGTACATGCATGTGTATGTCTTATATTTTTGACAATTCTCATGAAATATACCTTAGTAACCACAGAAAATCAACAGATCAAAAATATGGACTCTTTAATTGTTTAAAATATTATATTTTTTCTTTAATATGAGGGATTTTTTATCAAATATTTTGAAACATCACAAGAAATAAAACTGTAAATGAGAATTTTTTTTTCATAGCATTTAAACTAAGTGGATATGCCTGGAATCCTCAGTATCTGACAGTAAAGGTTGGAGATATTGTAGAGTGGAGGTGGAGCTTTGCCTCCTACATCACTGGGATGCGACCTCGAGTTGTGCAGGTGAAAGACGAAAGCTCGGTGGAGGAGGTAGAAGGTGGATTTAACAGTGGAACTCCAAAGGAATCTGGTAAGGCCTCAGAAAGTTCATTATATGTACCTTGTTCAATGGCAAATTTTTTTTCTTCTTCTTCAGAAAACCAGATAGCTAGCTTTCTGTGGCCTTAATATTGTCATGAATTAATGTTACATAATTCTAGAACCATTATGTTTTTGCAAAATCTTTTTAGCTTCCTGAGCCGTAGACATTAGTATACTATGCCATTTATGTTGTCATTAATGTTTCACTTTTCAACTTATCCAGCACCACTGGACATAAAATTGCATATTGAATATATGATGCTAAAAACAAGTTTGTGTAACAATATTTTCAGTCATTTTCACATTTACCTTTAAATTAAATAGTTTAGAAGATATTAATGTATTTAGACACCTAAGCCCAAGTCAGTTTGTATATCTGATTTTGACATTCTAATTCACTCAACAAATTGTGGTAATTAAATTTGTGATCTCGTGATATATTTCCAGATCCCACTATTTCATCTTGGTTGCACCCAATTTATGTTACGATCTTAGATAGCAGGGTTCATTTTTTAAAATGATATTATACGAAATTAATAACTCAATAATGCTATTATACAAAATAACAAGTCAATAATGCTATTATACAAAATAACAAGTCAATAATGCTATTATACAAAATAACAAGTCAATAATGCTATTATACAAAATAACAAGTCAATAATGCTATTATACAAAATAACAAGTCAATAATGCTATTATACAAAATAACAACTCAGTGATGCTATTATACAAAATAACAACTCAGTGATGCTATTATACAAAATAACAACTCAGTGATGCTGTTATACAAAATAACAACTCAGTGATGCTATTATACAAAATAACAACTCAGTGATGCTATTATACAAAATAACATGTCAATAATGCTATTATACAAAATAACAACTCAGTGATGCTGTTATACAAAATAACAACTCAGTGATGCTGTTATACAAAATAACAAGTCAATAATGCTATTATACAAAATAACAAGTCAATAATGCTATTATACAAAATAACAAGTCAATAATGCTATTATACAAAATAACAAGTCAATAATGCTATTATACAAAATAACAAGTCAATAATGCTATTATACAAAATAACAACTCAGTGATGCTATTATACAAAATAACAACTCAGTGATGCTATTATACAAAATAACAACTCAGTGATGCTGTTATACAAAATAACAATTCAGTGATGCTGTTATACAAAATAACAACTCAGTGATGCTGTTATACAAAATAACAAGTCAATAAAGCTATTATACAAAATAACATGTCAATAATGCTATTATACAAAATAACAACTCAGTGATGCTATTATACAAAATAACAACTCAGTGATGCTATTATACAAAATAACAACTCAGTGATGCTGTTATACAAAATAACAACTCAGTGATGCTGTTATACAAAATAACAAGTCAATAATGCTATTATACAAAATAACAAGTCAATAATGCTATTATACAAAATAACAACTCAGTGATGCTATTATACAAAATAACAACTCAGTGATGCTATTATACAAAATAACAACTCAGTGATGCTGTTATACAAAATAACAATTCAGTGATGCTGTTATACAAAATAACAACTCAGTGATGCTGTTATACAAAATAACAAGTCAATAAAGCTATTATACAAAATAACATGTCAATAATGCTATTATACAAAATAACAACTCAGTGATGCTATTATACAAAATAACAACTCAGTGATGCTATTATACAAAATAACAACTCAGTGATGCTGTTATACAAAATAACTCGGTGATGCTATTATACAAAATAACTCGGTGATGCTATTATACAAAATAACTCGGTGATGCTATTATACAAAATAACTCGGTGATGCTATTATACAAAATAACTCGGTGATGCTATTATAAGAAACAGAAATTCAGTAATGCTATTATACAAAATGAAAACTCAGTGATGCTATTATAACTGTAATGTCATTATACAAAATAAAAACTCAATAGTACTGTCATGCAAAATAACAACTCAGTAATACTATTAAAATAAAATAACAGCCAATCAGTATTCTACAAAGAGTCACCATAATCATAATCATTGGGTTCATTGTGCAAAAGCCAACTAAATCTCTGCTTATTTGTCAACCAGGTCTGAGGACCAGGAGCTACTTTGAACACAGGGGAAATTGAATATGACATTGTGTAAAATTCCAAATACACAGTACCGTACAACACAATTATAGCAAAGTGCTGGTGACAAACAAAACTAGAACTTGTTATATCCAACGAGTCCATAATATATATTAAAACTACAGGGATTGAAAATCACTTCACTGTAAGCATGAATTCATTATAAGTGTGTTCACTGCAACCATGTTTTACTGTACATGTTTAAATGAATGGCAATGAACCCCATCCAAAGAGAGATTATTAAAAAAAATCATGAAAATAGGATGGAGTTTTAACTTTGTATTTTAATTTAGATTCTAATTTAATTGTTCACATCATGACCCCTTGGTGTCAGGACAGGGCCATAGTAAAAGTTTGATGTTTTACATAGAAATATGATGGGAAATCTGTAAAAAACTGAAGAATCACTGAGTATGGTCATACTAAATATCATTCTGAAAATTACTCAGGGATTCCTTGTCCTTGGGTTATTTTTATATTTACCTGGGTTGAAGAAGAGGTATATTACATTTGTTTAGAACTATAATCTCAGTCTTCATTTTCATGATAGCGTTAATTCTGAATGTAACATTTTTTACTGTTTGAATATCCAGGGGTTTTCCGTCACCAGTTTACTGTCCCAGGAAAGTACTGCTATTGGAGTGACTATATTGATCAGTACAAGACAACATGGTTCAGGGGATGTATTACGGTGGAGGATCTAAGTTCTTATGTGGCAGCTGTCACAGTAAAAGTCAATGGATTTGATGCTTTATATCAGAAAATTACACCTCAATGCAAGTATTTGATAAAATTGTTTCAGTGATTCCATAAAAATGTTGCTGCATCAAGTCTCATTTTACAATATCCTCGGAATTGTTGATTTCTGTAAAGCATGCAATTAAAAAGGAGTACCAGGGGACATTTTCGTTTGATGGCAATATACAGACTCTAAGTGCAAAATACCTTTTCACATACACATTCTCTAGTGTATCTGAATTGCTGTGTATTGCATTTCTGAGTAGAATACAGCAACATATGTATCATGGAAGTATTGTGTGTTTACTTGTTTTATATGTTTGAAATACATAGGAATTTGAGTTAATGCATTGTAATAGTGTGATAATGAAGTAGCATTTCTGTCATGTTTATGATAATGCATAATTTTAGAATTTCATACAGTGTATTTTAGCACAATTATTAATAAGTATCTCATTTCATGCTGTGCCAGTAAGGGGCAAAACTGTGAATCAATTAATCCTGATACAGTAACACACACTTGTAAGAATAATTCTTTGAAATCATGTCAATCAATTTCCACATTGTACAGACCTTTGACATGCTTTTTTTAAAATTTTTAAGACAAGACTAACTATAGATATTATTTTTAAGTGATATATAAACAAAATCTTCTGTGGGATGATTTTGCTAGTACATTTTTCGTATTGAATGAAATTGTTTTACATTTGTATTACAGCTCCTCTTCCAGCTGGTGACTCGCGTGGTGGGTGTAGTGGAGATTCCAATCCTTTGTTAAACTGCTCAGTATCTCAACCCACTGGTGGAGACCCCACGAAATTTAACTTTAAATTCTGGACATGTGTCACTCCTGTTATTACAGGGTTGTCTGAAAATAATGGCACAGTGAACACAAACGTTACAATACAAGGCACAGGACTGTCCAACAATCACTGCCAGAATGAAATTAGTTTTGGAGATGGGAAGTGCATTGGCGATGGAAACAAGGGAGTGGATGTTATGTGTAACATTGATAGTTCAAATTCGCCTTCTGTTGGAATTCTTCAACCAATCACAGTACGACATAATAACCTTGGATATGCTCTGGTAGCCATTACTAATATCTTTGCAAGGTCATTTGCTTTGATGCCTGTTGTGACAACGGTCATGCCATCTAATGGTTCAGTGGCAGGGGGAACAATGGTTCAAATCCATGGATCTGGATTTTCTACTGTGAAGGAGTTTGTTTCAGTCACCATTGGGGGATATCCTTGTGATGTAAAAAATATGACTTATAGTATGATTGAATGTAGTACCAGAGCAGGTCAAGGAGAGAAAGCTCTGGTAGTTAAAATTAAGTCGTCTCAAGGTCAGTGGGTGTCAGCTGTTTGTGAAGATGTATGTAAGTTTTCATATGATGTTGCATTAACACCTACTATAACCTCAGTATCTCCTTCAATGGTGAATGGAACAGTGGATACCACCCTGGTAATTGGAGGTTCGAATTTTGGGAATGATACAGATGCTACATCTGTTACAATTGGAGGAGAAGACTGTCGAGTGACTTCTGTATCAATTCCATCACTACAATGCGTAATCCGCTATCTCCCAGTTGGCCCAAATAACAAGGTGATAGTAGAAGTGGCCGGTCGTGGCCGAGCTAATGGAAACTTGAAGGTGAGCGGATCAAGCCTTATCACTGACATCTCTCCCGCAGAGGGAAGCATATATGGTGGTACCCTAATCCACATTTCTGGAAATGGATTTGTGGATAAACTGACTTCAATTACATTAAAGGGTAATCCTTGTTCTATTGTTAATCTTAATTTATCCACTGTCAGCTGCATCACACCTTCAAATGGCCTTGAAGAAACTGTGGAGTTAAAAGTTACCTCTAACCAAATTGTGTACCCAGTTTCAAACTTTAACTACAGTAATGAAGTATCCCCAAATATTTCTTCCATCAATCCAACCAATGGTTCAGCAGGCACTGAACTTACAATCACTGGCACTAACTTTGCCAGTGAGAAGGAGAAGATAAGCGTTAGTATAGGCAAAGCAGAATGCATTGTGATTTCTTCATCAGAAACAGAGATTAACTGCACTGCAGGTGCTAGTCTTGTGGGGACATTTCCTGGGCTGGTTACTGTAGATGGTAAAGGAAAGTCAGACCAAAATTCACAGTTTGAATATCAACTTCTTTTCACCTCAATTTCTCCAAACACAGGTAAGTATATGAATTAAGAAAGAGCATTGAAATTCACATTAAAAACTTTGATACAAAGAAAGTAGTTCAACTATTTTTGCAAACTCTCAATGGACATTTTCAAAACTAATTATGAAATTTAAAGTTTGAAAAGAAAATTATGATGATTTTGTTTTGCAGGAGGAATTGCTGGTGACCAATTAGTTACTGTCTCGGGGTCCGGATTTGATAATTACACAACTGTCTGGATTTGTGACAGGAAGTGTGAACGTGATCCGTCAGCTAATCTTTCAGCCTCCCAACTCATCTGTAGAACACCAAAGCCAGCAGGTAATGGTTACTAAACCTTAAATACAATCAGTTATCACCTAATATAAATGCAATAATTATTTTAGATGATATCTAATGCTTTTTAAATACACATACAAGAAAGAATTAAGTTTGTATCTGTATTAGTTGATGTATACCAGTTTCCAACAGTCCCAAATAAAACTTGCAAGATTGTATGATCAGACTAGGGCTACATTGCCAGTTTTTAAGTTCAAAGTTTCATTTATTGCTAATCATATTACTAGTGATTGAAAATTTGATGTACGTCATGATCCTGGGACCTGTTGAATTAATTGACTTTTTTTTTCAGATGGAAACCTGACCTGTACTGTGAATGTGACTAATAACGGGGTATCTAGGATACTGGTTGATGCTTACACATACAATCCTGCCTTGACTGCCAATGTCACCATGGTAACCCCTGCCAGAGGAGGTACCGCTGGAGGCACCACACTCACTATTCAAGGGACAGGATTTGGGTGAGGAATGTTGAAGATAGTAACTTGACATGGTTAAACATATACACTTTCAAGTTTTGTAAATTTCGAGATGGATCTTTATTAGTGGATAAAGATAGGTCCAGAACCTTGCCATCTCATACCAGATATTAGTATATATACCTAGTTTTATCCAGTATCATTAAAGTGAAACCAAGGGTATATATTAATAATGATAACACTATGATGTTGTGACTTTTTTGAATTTGATCAGGTTCAATAGTTGAAAAGCAATATCTGAAAAAAGTATATACAAAACATGGAAAAGGATTTAATCATCACAGATGATATATTTGTGTGAATTCTGTAGGTCTGTTAAGTCTGCCGTGTCTGTGACAATCGCAGGGACTGTATGTGATGTCAAAAGTGTAACATCTACACAGATAACTTGTGTCACAAACCAGCACGGGAAGTCAGAGAAAACTAATGTCAGGGTAGAGGTATCTGGCAATGGCAAGGCCATTCAGGTATGAATAAAGTCCATTGTATAGTCTTGTTTCCTCAAGTTGATCGCATATGTAACTGATAATGAGTATCAATCATTATAAGGGGTTTTCTGGTAAGACTACATGTGTATACCTGTAACATTTATTTCTTCTTGAAAAATCAAAACTTTAAGTAGAATATTTATATGGAACTCTATTCTGAGTAAATTAAAGCAAGGATGTAAGTATGTGAGTTTGATTATGCCAGTTATTTTGATCAGTGCATCCAATATTGGACTATTGTTAATTTCTTTCAACATTTAAGGGATTTGTGTGGGATTTAGGTAGGGACTCAATGCTGAAACTATGAATTACCAGGAGCTTTAAACTGCAATTCTGATGTTAAAATGCTGCAACCATCAAATACATGTTGTACTTTTCAGACTTCAGCTGAATTTTTCTACATTGACGTTTGGTCATCCCCATTTACCTGGGGAGGGGGCCCTTTACCAAAGGAGGATGATTTGGTAGTCATAACACCAGGACAGACTATATTGTTAGATGTCAGTCCCCCCAAGCTCAGACTGTTGTTGATTCAAGGTGTGAATGAAAAAAGCAGAAAGATAGATATCCTCTTTTGCACTTGGGTTTTAGCTGAATTTATCTTGTATGCATGTCTCTAAATAGGTATACTTATATTAAATATATTTTTTAATAGGTGGTGCACTTATTTTTGATGAGAAAGATTTAGTATTGAAAGCAGTAAACATTCTTATCGTGCAAAATGGTCTCTTACAAGTAAGTTTTCACAAAATTTTTAATTTGTTCACCTTTTTCTCCATGAATCAAATACATGTAGTTCTGTTTCTAATTGACATCAAGATGTGTACACACACACATACACACTCGTATACACAAACATGCATGTTTTGTCAGCACTTTCAGATTGCTATGACCAAGAAAACTTCCAAAGATTTCAATGGAGGAAGAGTTATATGTATATTGTGTAAAGATTACTTATAGGTTATAGACTTTGTATGGGAATATATGATGACTAAGTTTTTTGGCGCATAGACAGACCAAGCTTGCCAGGTCTCGACGAATATGAGGTCATCATATTTTCCCATACAAAGTCTATGACCTTTTTATTATATACTTTCAATTTCATTTAGAAACTAACAATAGTTTTATATTCAACAATTTCTTTATTGATTTAATTGGATAAAGGAATAAAACCATGAAGCATTTGAAAATTAACAGTGCACTAATTCGTGGGCATGTTAACAGCAATGCTTATGTACTATTTTGACATCATGTTTGTGGGCAGGAAAATTTCTGGTCATATATCATGTGATATATGCCTGCAAACATTTAAAAGAAAAAAGAAGAAATGAAATTGAAAGTATATAATAAGTGTGTGTGTGTGTGTGTGTGTGTGTGTGTGTGTGTGTGTGTGTGTGCACTTGTGTGTGTATATATAATTCATGTATAATAGGTTGGAACAGAAGAGAAGCCCTTCCAGCACAGAGCTGAAATTGTACTTTACGGAAACCACCGAACAAAGGAGTACCCTATCTATGGCACAAAATCTCTGGCTGTCAGGGAGGGAAATCTAGAACTGCATGGTATGTTGAACTTGAAAAGAAACAATTACTGGTAGTGTTTGTGTATGTTTACACAGACACATACATACACACACAATATCTGCCCATCAGTAATGAATATTACTGGTTAATTATAAATCATATCACTGTGAATAACTTATTATTTGCAAGACCATTATTTTCAAGTAAATTAGCAAATTCATCTTATTGCAAAAATTATATTCTCAATACATTAATTTTGCTTTAAAACATTCAGTATGAATTTGAATTTCTCTCAGATTCTAAATCCCAAATATCACTGAGTACTGTTCAGGATCAGTATTCTCACCAGATTGAACTTCTTTAAATCTATATTCAGTAAGGAAAATTTCATCAACTGAATCTATTTCCCCTTTTTTCATGAAATGAATTTAAAACTTGTGTACAAGTCAGATGGATGTATCCATTCAACACTGACCACATTTGTCACCTGACTGCAGTGCTTTCATTGTCACATTTTTAGCAACTGAACATTTGAATAATATCAATCAACAGGGGGATAATATTAAGGGATTTTTTTAAGTATAATAATTTGATGCTATTGAAAATCCTTGCCTTGATGCTATTCAAAATCCCCACCTTGGGCCTTCAGCCCTTGGTGGGGATGCTTTCTGTGAACTATTCTACACATCTTGTTCCTGTTTACATATATACACAGCATTAAACAACTTGCACATTGATGATAATTATGTGTCACTGGTGTTTTCTCAAGAGAAGCTAGGGCCTCCATGGCCTAGTGATTAGAGCATCGGGCTCAAAATCACAAAGCCTCTCACCTCTGTCGGCGCGTGTTCGAATCTTGGCCGCGGCATTATGTGAGCAAGTTTGCCAGTTTACTTGCGGAAAGTCGGTGGTCTCTTCCCAGGTACATTGTATCTGGGTTCTCTCATCCACCAACAAAAACTGGACGCCACCAGATAACTGAAAATTATTGAGTGTGGTGGAAAGCAATAAATAATCATAATCATAATCAAGAGAAGCTAATGAGAATAAAGTCTCACAATATTTAAGTGATTTTATGGTATGATACAAAAATATTTGTAATGGTATTGTTTGTTGGTACATGTAGGGCAAGGTATTTCAAGTTGGAAAGTACATAGTTCAGGTGTTCACTACGGAGATAGAGCAAAACTTTCAAAGAACTCACATGCATGTAAATCATCTTGTATCATGACTTTGAATTCTCCACCATTTTCTGCATGCTTTGTTTTAAAATATTGTCATTAAAATATAACGAAACAGCATATTTTATCTTGGTTTTTAAGGACATTGTGATGTGATTTTAACTTTGAATGTATGTAAATGTCCACTGGATGTGTGGCACATTATTGGAAGATTTTTTTGGTGTTAAATTTAGGAAAACCAGTACCGGTTCCATGGACAACACTGGAGAAAACAGCATCAAAAGGAAATTCTACCATTGTTCTGAAAGAAGCTGTCACTTGGAAAGCTGGAGATAAAATCATCATAGCAACTACAAGCCACAGACACTCTCAAAAGGAAACAGAGCTCAGGGTCATTCAGGCCATTGCCAATGACAACAGAACCATAACCCTGACAGAGCCACTGAAGTATGAACATCTGGGGGTCACAGAGACTTTCGATGGCACTGATGTTGATTTCAGGGCAGAGGTTGGGATGGTGTCCAGAAATGTTATTGTAAGGGGAGACAGTAATCAGGAGTTTGTAGAGAAAATTGAAGCATGTCCTGATGGTTTTGACACAGGTATGTGTAGCTTTAGTATAGCCTGGTTTTGATTAACAGTTTGTCATGTGGGGTTTTCCTTGTTTGAGAATTATGGCTGATTTCATACTTAACCATGCTGTATAGTCCATCTTGAATGAGTCTCATTTACACAGAATAACTGTGATAGAAATTGAGATAATTCAAAGCAATATAGAAGATGAGGTAATCCAAAGGAATTTGTCATTGCACTTTCAGGTGAATTTGCTACCCAGACATGTTTCCAGGGCCGTTTTGGGGAAGAGATGGGAAGTGACCAGTTTGGAGCCCAAATCATGATCCACTCCCCTAAACAGTCTGGAAGTATGTCTCATGCTCGTCTGGAGTATGTAGAGGTGACACATGCTGGCCAAGCCTTCCGACTTGGAAGATATCCCGTTCATTTTCATCTGAATGGAAATACCAATGGATCATATGTCAGAGGCTGTGGAATTTATAACACATTCAACAGAGCTGTGAATATTCATGGTTCGCACAATGTCCTTGTGGAACACAATGTTGTGTATAATGTCATGGGTGGTGCTTTCTTCTTTGAGGATGGAATAGAAACTGGAAGCACAGTTCAGTACAATCTACTTATGTTTGTGAGAGAATCCAGCAGTCTTCAAAATGATGATGTGACACCTGCAGCATACTGGGTGACAAATCCAGATAACACAATTCAACATAATCGGGCAGTAGGTGGCACCCATTTTGGATTCTGGTACAGAATGCATAAACATCCAGATGGTCCTTCATTTGACGGTAGTATTTGTCCTCAGCATATTCCTGTACGAGTGTTCAGAAACAATACAGCACATTCCAATGGCTGGTTTGGTCTGTGGATATTTGCAACCATAAAGACAAGAGAGGGAGGTAAGTGTTCATCCACTACCCCCTCCATGTCCCTGTTTGAGTCCCTCACTGCATGGAACAATGAGAAGGGGGCAGAAATTGTGAATGGAGGAGCACTGGAGTGCAGGGACTTTGTACTGGTCAATAACCAAAAGGCCGGATATGAAGGGAAGCTTATCATTGAAGGAGATCAGCTTTTCAAGGACCTGCTTATAGTCGGACATGCTCCAAGTCTCACTCGAGAAGAACAGGGCTGTACACGAACAGGATTTATTCTGCCTTATGGCAATGGAATGACTATAGATGGAGTCCGCTTTGTAAATTTTGATGAGAGTAATTGTAAAGGTTTTGATTTTGCAAGGATTGATGGCACCTGTTCTATGCATTGTGGAGGGTTTTACTATGAGACAAGAAATCTGAAGTGGGTAGCTGCCCCAAACAAAGGCACCTACCCATGGCCCTGGGCTGGGGTCCTCAGAGATCTGGATGGAACATTGATAGGAGAGACTGGGGATGCAGCCTCCATAACTGCCAATGCTGGAAAAGCAGTGATTTCAGCATCAGACACCTTGCCACCTTCATGCGTTTCATTCCCAAAATTCAGCAATATTAGTGGCGGCATCCCAGCAAGAGCCTGCCCACCAGGAATCAAATATCATCGCTTCTCTTTTAATGGAATCGGTCCATCATCACTAAACTACAAGGATTTTGTGTTTGTTAATCGCCATGGAAATGACTCTGTACCATGGAGAAAGAAAGCTGTGACCCATAAGTTGGGATGGATGACTGTACTGTTAGATGGAGAGGACTATTTTTATTATTTTAAGGATGCTGGTCAAATTACCAATATAAGTTATACTGGTTCATTTGATAGATTTCAGAAGGTATGTGACTCAGTGCTACTGTTATCATTACAGATTGTAGATAATGGTGCATAATTATTGATTTTTAGATAAATGTAAGCAATTCTGTAAGTCAATCACAGTATAGCTTTAGAAGTGAAAAGATCAAAAGTAGTATTGTCTCATTGTCTGTCCACAACTTTTACATTGGCCATAACCTTTTAAAGATACAAGATATATGTACTTCATACTTAAGAAACTAAAAGGTTAATGTATTAGAAGTATTTGACTCATAAAGTTTAAGGCCATTTGTCAAGATCATTTTTTTTTTTTACAATTGATCATAATTGTGCTCAAGAGTATAGCATTTCACAAAATGTACTTTTATTATTTATAAGTTAATGTCAACTTATAGAATAATTCTGGAGGCTATGAATATGTGATCCTGCGGCAGAAAGTTTCTGCACGGCCTGACAAATTTATGTTAGATGGAATGACAAACATTGAACCTACACGGGATATCAATGGCAATACTGCTCATGGACAATGGGAATACCTCAAGAATGACAATGAGATCAAATATATCAGTAAGTTTCAGTAAAGTTTTTACTGTTTGGTTTGATATAAACAGTGAAAAGTATCATCAAATGTATACTACTAGATTCATTGACACTTCTAATTTCTAACTTCAAAAGTTATATGATATAGGAAAAATATAATTAAATTATATCCCAGCTTGCATATATATATCATGCAAATGCAGATGAAATTCAAAGAACAAAGTTATACAGTATCGCAACATTGCAGATTTTTTTATAAGAATATAATTGTTGAAGGAAGAGGAAAAATTCTGGTTACCTTAAAAGTATATATTTTAAAAGTATATCAAACTACAATGCACCTATCAACCAGTAATTTAAATTTGCTGGGTCAGCCAAATAATTTGAAAGTTGACCTCCTTTACCGTACCAAATGTAAGTGGTTACTACTCTGAATTATAACTAATTATTAAGGCTTCATACAAGTTGTAGGTTGCCCAACCCTGGGGCATTATTGTAGTTGAATGCAATTGATGAAAAATTATTTGATATTAAACCAAAAATTACAGAGGCTAATATAGGGGGGAAAAAATTTTTCAATGGCAAACAAGGAGTGTGCAACTTGCAGCAAAGTGTTGGTTCGTGAATTATATACAATCATGACTATAAAGTTTCAAAATATTAGACATTATTGTTTTACTTTTTACTAAAATTCATTTTTTAACAATATTTTTTTCCTTTGGCCACTAATATTGACGTTAATGGGTAGATGCACTTCAGATAAAAATCTAAATTCAAGCCATTGGAGGAGGGGGATAAAAACTCCTGAAAGTTTCTGTTGTCCAACATTGATTACATGACTTTTTTTATCAAATTTACTTTTGTGCATTGAAAGTGACATCTAAAGACTACATATGCCCTTTAAACAAAACAAAAAATATATATTATATAGAGTCATGTGTTATTAGTACTTGTACTTAACAATGAATTGGATCAACATCATCATATTTAATTTTCATAAAGGGGGATAGGGGGTCTTAATGAAAAGTTTTTGATTTTATTTCTTTTATTAGACATTGAATTTGATTTTGCCCCTAATACAATTTATTCATTAATTTTATTTACCAGTATCCTCCAAAAAATCTGCATCAAGGCGCAAGCGCAGTGTTACCGATGACAACAACTACAGTGTGAGTTTCCGAGCCTACAAGTGTTATTATGTGGACTGCATCGCTCCTGTAGACCCCAACACAGTTCCCCCAGTCACAAAGAGACCATACGATTTCAATTACTGGTCTGAAAAGGAAACCTGGAAGAATGCCCAGAATGGCTGGGGTGGTTACATCAGTAATGGGACATATGACCTCCCAAAAGATGGGGACAATGTAAAGATTGATAAAGGTATGTCTGTAGAAGCAGAAATTGATATGTGTGGTTAATTATAGTGAATTTCCATTATAATATGTATATTGTAGGTGAATATACAGTGTTCCCTCAATATATTTGCTCCAGTTATAATGTCTCACACACACACCCCTTTATTGCTTGAAACTCCTAAAGAACAGATTTTTCTCCATGATAACACCCATGTTATAGATTTTGTTGAAGGGATTCTTTATAGGTAATAAAATGTAAAACTATGGAGTTTCCACTTTATTTTTAGATTCAAGTACAAGTAGGGACTTGTTCAAAGTGGAAATTAACAAGACCATATGATGCATAAAAGTGTTCCTAGCATTTCAAATGCCTTTGAATTACCATATAAATACATGCATTGAAATTCAAATTATACATCATTTATACTAGTATTAAATTTATTTAATTATCAGGTCAGTGGGTAGTAGCGGACATTGAGCTACCGTCAATGGGTAAGCTGGTCCTCTATGGGGTATTGGAACTGGATGGTACCAATGGCACAAAGAACTTTGTTTTAAACTGTACGTACATCATTATACTGGGAGGCCGTTTGATTGTTGGATGGCCAGACCAACCTTTTCTTGGACAAGCTTTGATTCTCCTGCATGGGGAGCATTCTACACCAAGATATCCTACAACATCTGGACCACCAGTTGGATCTAAAGCAATAGGTAGGAAGATCATTGTATGTAGATGTTGCAAAAATATTGCACTGATTTAAAAAAATTAATTATGATAATAAATGGGGAAATTGGATTTCAAAAATTCTTAAACTTCCTAAAAAGAATTTCACAAAAAAACTATTTCCCCAATTGACTGTCAGAATACTTTTAGTTACCCTCTGTCATAAAATAGCTGGAGCATGTTGCTTTAAGACTTAAGACCTAAGTATTTTGCCACTACCTGTCGTTTTGTTTTTATATCCTTACATAATAATTGTAGTTTTCAGGACTTGTTTATGCTATTGTTGCTAATATTAGGCAAATTTTTATTCTACAACAATACCCCCCTCCTTTGAAAAGAGAGGGCATTTGGGTTTGCACCTGTTAGTCAGTAGACCAGGTGTTGTCTGCAATGTCTTGAGAATCCTTTGCTTGAAAAACATCAAACATTTTATATTAGTATCCCCTAAAAAGTAGGTGACTCCTATTGATTTTGAAGTCTCTGGACACCAGAAAATACATTAGTCTCTGGCAAACCCTTTGCTTGATAAGCATCCAACTTGGTACACTGGTATCCCTACTGAGTGAGTGGTCCCTATTTAGTGATTTTGTGTCAACATGGTCAAAGGTTGGGGTCAAACTAATCCAGACATAAGAAAATATTGTCTGCTCCATATTTTAAGAACACTTTGCTTGATAGACATCAAACTTAGTATACATGTAAACTTTAAGAATAAGATGATCATTATTGAAGTTGAGATGCAAATGATCCAAAATTCAGAGATAAAACTTTTTACAGGTAAGAAAATGTTTTCCATCAATTTATCGAGAATTCTTGAGTGTGACTGATCAACAGGGGATACTTACTCCACATAGGCACCTGATCCCATCCCTGGTGTTTGCAGGAGTCTATGTTCATCCTATTCTCAAGTTTGTTTCTTTACCTAATTGATTTTAAGGTCAGAGGTCAAACTACTGTGGATATAAGAAAATGTTATGTGATGGCTATCTTGAGAACTCCATGCTCAATGGTACTGCACACTGGTGCCCTTAAAGGGTAAATGGCTGCTATTGATCAAAGATCTGCTGGATATTAAAATAATGAGACATATATCTTATAATGCACTACACGTTTTGACAGTCACAAGGTCATAAGTCAAATAATTCTGGGTATAAGGTAAATAGCCCACTCAATATCTTTTTCAGCTCAATGTTCCAAAGGCTCAAGTGAGTTATTCAGATCAAAATTTATCAGTTGTCTGTAATAATTGTTGCCACAAACTTCAGAACCCTTTGCTCCTGAATAGTAAATGACCCTTTTTTTACTTTCATTCTAAATTTCAAGTTGACTTTCAATATTGCCACAAGGGGAAAGGGTATGTTTCTAAAATATTTCTTCTTTGTATTTTGTTTTATCAGATGAATTACAGATCAAGTTTAGTTTATATATAGTTCTTTTATACATATCTAATTCAAGTTTGTGCTAGTCACGAATCAAGGAAAACAAAGTTATTTGTTCATCTTTATTTTCCTTGGTCCAACAGAAATGCAAAACAGATCATTACAGTTTGTTTGAATACTGATATATAGGAGTATTTGGTGGACTTGATTTACATGGAAAAGATGTAGCCACTTCCTGGACACTTCTAGAGCAGACAGCCAATCCTGGCAACAATCAAATCACCTTAGTAACGTCAGTCACATGGAAAGTAGGAGATGAAATTGTGATCGCCCCAACAGATTTCTCTGTTTGGGAGACTGAGACTTTTGGAATTACAGCAGTTTCTAGTAATGGGAAGACCTTGACCCTCAACAGCACCCTGAAGTATAAACATATTGGTAAGCACAATAAACAAGAAGCCTATAGAGATTTATTGTCTGTTGTAGCTTTACCAAATGCAGGTCATTTAGTCGTTCAGAGGGTTGTCAACTTCCTGAATTTTTGTGTCATCAGTGAAACATAAGGATGCTTTGAGTTTACTTTGTAATTTTTCTGTTTGCCACACTCGATAATTTTGTAACTAGAAGAGATAGGACTTTGATACCATATAATTAGTTGTTTTTCTGTGCTTGTTAGTGAAAGTAAAAAAATTAGTATCTTGTAAAATTTCACAGCAGAAGTTAATGTTCATCTTTAAATCATTTGTGTTGGGCATGTTCTCCCAATTAAATTATCTTCATAATACACACAACAGGAAACTCTCTCAATATATAGACATTGAGACACTGTTTTGTGATACACATTCTATACGATAACCACTGACTTTTTTCACCAACAGTCTAGAAATGTACAGATGTATATAAGCCTTCTCCTGATTCAGTCTGTTGTGGTACACATGACTTTGATAATAATTGAAAGCAAACTGTTTCGGAATGTCACTAAAGTAGTGTTTGTTTTTTATGCCCCCATAATGAGAGATATAGAGGGCATAGTTTTCGGTCTCTCTGTTTGTCCATAAAAACTTTAACCTTGCCCATAACTTTTGAATGGGTGTTGATATGGCTTTCTTATTTCATATGTGTACTCCTTGTGACAACATCTGATTAAAGACAATAAATTAATCCATCCTTAACAAATAGTAAGTTCATTGTAATAATCAGAGTTGTCCAACTAAAAGTCTTGGGTTTTGATTTGGTGATTATAAAAATGTCCATCTGTTTAATTTTAGTTGTGAAGAATTGAAAATAAACTGTTATATAGTACAGTTATTTAGCACATGTATGTTTTTTTAATGATACCTGCAATGAGGCATTATTTTATCTGTATGATATATTGTGTACAAACAAACCTTTTCATAATTGATAGTCAATCTATCAAGAAACAAGAACTGACTGACAAAAATTTCAGGCAATCTTGAAAAGAGTCAATTTTACATTTTTGTTTTACTTTAGCCCATACAGAGAGAGCTGGTGACCAATCAATGACTATGGCAGCTGAGGTGGGTCTCCTCACCAGAAATATTCGAGTGGAAGGTGCTGCCTATGACAAGTTGTACAAAGAATCATTTGGTGCCAGAATTTTAGTGGGACGGACACAGGACCCTAAAAACTCTGATGTTTTGTATATAGGTGAGAGACTGAAAATATATATGGTGTGTTGAGGGGAAGAGAGAAAAAACATGATGTATATAGGTAAGAGACAGAGTACATGATGTATATAAGTAAGAGAGAGTACATGATGTATATGAGTAAGAGAGAGAACACATGATGTATATAAAGGGTGTTAAGAAAGTTCGTTCCGTTTGTAAATTTGAAAAATTAAATAGAAAAACGACATGTTTTTGTTTCAAATTTTTACTGATAACTCTATAGACTTTTTTTTCATTATATCAGCAGTTATCCTTCCCTATGTGCACTCTCTTGTGTTACTATAGTGTGATGTAAACAAAGTGTCTATTACATCATGAAATAGATATGCCGAGTTCAGTGAAAAAGCAGACGTCCTGTACAAGTGTTGATACAATTAATGAACGAGCTCAAGCTTTGGCTTTATTAGATGCAGGATTAAGTGTGAAGGATGTGGCTAAGCAGCTATGTAAAAGTGAGCGATGGGTAACAAAGTGGAGGCAAAGGCGAGAGCAAAATAAACAACTATCCGATCAACCGAGATCCGGCTGGCCTTCGAAGATAGTGGGGGTAGTGAAAAGAAAAGTGGAAAACATAAAATACAAACGAGGAAAATCAACAAGGAAATGCAGCAAGGAACTTAAGAACTCAGGCTTTAATGTGAGTCATGTAACTGTTTTTAATTATTTGCGAAAAGTTAAAAAATGGAAGGCATTTAAAAGACCGAGAAATCACCTATTGACCAAAACACAGAGGCAAAAGAGATTGAAATTTGCTCGTGATCACAAGCATTTGACGGCTGAAGACTGGGAAAACTACATCTTTAGTGATGAATCTACGAAATATTTGTTTCATGTTCCGAACCGACAGGACGATGTTGTATGGGGGTCCCAGTCAGATGAGGTTCCAGATGTAAGCTGCGTCAAGTCGAGCGCTAAAGTCATGGTATGGGGTGCGATGGGAGTACAGGGATTATCCAAACTTCACATTGTTCCCGCCGGCAAAACTATTAATGCTGATTATTATGTGAACAATATCCTTCAAAAAGAACTAAAACCTGCTCTAAATCGACACAAAAAAATAATGGTAGGATCGACAAACAAAAGTTACTTCAATATCCAGGACACACCACATTTGTTCAAGATGGAGCGACCCCTCACACTGCCCTGCTAACACAGAATTGGTGTGAAAATAATCTACCAAACTTTATTACCAAAGTAGAATGGCCAGGCAATTCCCCAGACCTAAATTGCATCGAAAATCTATGGAGTATTCTGGACAGCGAGGCCTACAAGGATCCGCGCCCAACAACAATGTGCCAATTACGACACCGACTTCACCGTGCATGGAGGGAGATACCTCAGAAACATTTGATTTCTTTGATTCATTCAATGCCAAATAGAATTAAAAATGTATTGAAAAACAAAGGTGGACTGTCTGGTTATTAAAAACATATAAACTTGTATATGAGTTGTTTATAAATAATTCTAGGCATGCTGTAAATCATGGAATGAACTTTCTTAACACCCTTTAGGTAAGAGAGAGAGTACATGATGTGTATAGGTAAGAGAGAGAGTACATGATGTATATAAGTAACACATAGTGTATTGGTAAAAGAGAGAACACATGTATATAGGTAAGAGAGAGAACACATGGTGTATATGGGTAAAAGAAAGAAAGAACACATGCACAGGATGAAATCTCACCTTTCAGTTACCATTCCATTATCATTCAGCTCACTGAGTGGCAGGCACATTTCAGTTACCATTCAGTCAGGTTTCAGTGACCACTCAGTAAGGTTTTAATGAACATTTAGTCAGGTTTCAGTGACTATTCAGTCAGTTTTCAGTTACCATTCAGTCAGGTTTCAGTTGCCATTCAGTCAGGTTTCAGTTGCCATTCAGTCAGGTTTCAGTTACCATTCAGTCAGGTTTCAGTGACTTTTCAGTCAGTTTTCAGTGACAATTCAGTCAGGTTTTGGTGACATTTCAGTCCATTACACCAGGTTTAAAAAAGCAACTATTCAGTTGGCTTTCAGTGAAATTTCAATAACTAGTCTATCATATATCAGTGCCCATTAAGCCATATAAAGCCAGAGATTTTCCTGTAATTGTTTACCTACATTATGTTTATATTTCCGAGTCTATTCTTGCCTCTTCAGTGATACATGGTTTATTTCATTAAGCAGTTTGTTTTTCTCTAGTTACATATAAATGACCATCCAGAAATTTTTCTGTAATTGTTTACCTACATTCATGTAATTTTCAATTTTCAGTCATACATACTACCTCCACATTCATTTCGTGAATGTTCAATAAAATTCCAGAAAACAACTTGTTGGTATCACTGCTCATACAAATAACTTTCATAGATTATCTAAGTGTGCTGCATGACAAATCAAAATTAATACACAGAATGAATTTTCAAGCAATATTTATCTTTTTGATTGGAGCAAAGCATTTTTCACTTTTATTAAACATAGCTAAAACAGTTTTTCAGTCAATTACATTATTGTAAGTTCATTTTCATCACATTCTGTATTCAGACTGTTTTGATGAAATATATGTAGAAATCATTTCCTCATTTTATTTCTCTTTGGGCATACCCAAGTATTCAGCCATCATCCAATATTTGCAAGTCATCTTTAATTAGTAAATCTTTAAATTTTCTATAAAAAAGAGAAAATTAAATAAATATCTGTACAGTTATATAACACCAACAAACAGATGATTCACACACACACACGCACACACATACACACAAATGATAATGATAACTGGAGGGGGGGGGGGGGGGGGGGGGGGGGGGGGGAGGGGGTTAATGACCTCCTAAGGATGGTGTATGCAATGTAGACGATTTTAAAAGATTATTTAATTTTAATGCATTTTCACTTTATATCCACCAGAGTCTCGCCTGAAAGCCTGATCCTGTAGAGTTCACTATTTTTGAAGATAATGACATGTTTTAGATACTTATACTAAGGCCCAACACATAGTACTTTTACAACTGGAAATGCATCCAAGTATATATAATTTTACAAATTTATTTCTATCAAATTTAGAGGGAATGGGGTTTGCCCTCCCCCCCCCCCCCCCCCCCAAACACACATCTTATTTATATATAGCCTCTATTTTTATTTACAATGTTTACTAAAAAAAAAACAAAAAAAACTTGTAATGTAATAATGAGGATCTTATCGTACAACATTTGATAGCAAGGTGATTTCCTTAAATTTTTTAAATAAATAATTCCCATGCAGTATTGCTTCATTTCCATTGAATACCGCCATTGTAGAGAATCCTAATCTTCAACATATTTAGATATTAAAATTTTCAACAGTTTCATGTAGCCAAAAATTTGTGACTTGTTTAGACCCTCTTCCTAATTCCTTCTCTATCTGGGTGAAAATAGATTGGTCAGAACTATAACCTCTATGATAGAGTTTGTTTTCTGTTTTGTTTTGTTTCTGTTTGTTCAAGAAAATCAATAGCAACCTACCAATGTGTTTAATACACAGTACTGATGTGGAGATGTCCAGTTGCACTCACTGACTGAATAAACAAAGGCTGACTCCCTTAACATCAAAGAAAAAGCAAAGCCAGACAAAATAAACAAATAAACATCAAATGAAAACCGAGTCTGATTGAATAAACAAATAAACATAAAAAAGGCTCAATATATGGAAATATAATTTTTGCTGCTTTTGAATTTCTTTCACCCCTTTATAATACAACTAACCAGCCATTAGCAAAAACAAAAATGGCTGAAATTGTTGTTAATTCTTAAAAACAATAACAAAAATAAAAAAACACTCATACTTTATATAAGTGTTTCATTATATTACTCAATATTGAAACATGCATTTAATCAATGTGATGAAATTCATAGTACGCAATTATTTACTTGCTCACAATGTATTTTATTTTGCACTGTATAAAAAGTAAGATCTATTTCAATAATACCCTTAATAATGATATTTTCTTCAATGGATCAATACAGGGGATCTAAATGTTATTAACATGATATCGACAATAGCGATCTCTGGTGGTCATAAAATAAAAGGAAATTGGGAGGAAGGGGGTGGGGTGGATTTGTTTGCCATCTATATTCCCCATTATCTATTACCAGGTATTTTGAAAATTACAATATCATGTCCTAATTTTGTGATATAAAGGAAATTCTCTTTAAGATTTAGAAAATATTTTGCATATTTATTATTGTACAGTTATACTTGGAATAAATATATCATTTTATTTTATTTTGATATCAAAACTTCTATAACATGTGCAATTCTTTTATATAGCCATAAACAGTACTTACACGACATAGTTCTTCAGCCTTCTTTCAACAAATGACCCATAGAGTCTGTTTTGCGAATCAGAGGTCTTTGATGTTCCCACACAATATACTGACTGAATGGTCACTGAAATGTGCCTGCCATTCAGTTGATTGAAATGTCACTGAATGGTACCTTTCAGCTTTAATTGAAAGTTCTCATTTCCTGTGATGGTGTATATAGGTAAGAGAGAGAACACAGGTAAGAGAGAGAGCACATGATTTATGTAGGTAAGAGAGATTACACAAGATTTATATAGGTAAGAGAGAGAACACATGATGTATATTGGTAAGAGAGATTACACAAGATTTATATAGGTAAGAGAGAGTACACATGATTTATATAGGTAAGAGAGAGTACACATGGTAAGAGAGAGTACACATGATTTATATAGGTAAGAGAGAGTGCACATGATTTATGTAGGTAAGAGAGAGTACACATGATTTATGTAGGTAAGAGAGAGTACACATGATTTATGTAGGTAAGAGAGAGTACACATGATTTATATAGGTAAGAGAGAGAGCACATGATGTATATAGGTAAGAGAGAGTACACATGATTTATGTAGGTAAGAGAGAGTACACATGATTTATGTAGGTAAGAGAGAGTACACATGATTTATGTAGGTGAGAGAGAGAATACATGATGTATATAGGTAAAAGAGAGAACACATGATGTATATAGGTATAAGAGAGAACACATGATGTACATAGGTAAGAGAGAGCAGGTATGGTATGTAGTAGTAAGATTCAGAAGATGATATCAAACTTTAATTTTGAAATATTAGATTAGTCATATTTGATTTGATGATTGGTTGTGCATTAGGAACTGTACATTTTACTGAGAATTGGTGTTTGGGCTACAGCAGACTATATCATAACTATTATAAAAGTTCAGCAATTAGCTATTCTTTATTGCTAGGAGTTACTGTACACATACCCAGGTATTGGTATTCTGGTTCAGAGTGATAACATTTTCCCAAGATTGGTTTGTGTGCATATCATTCACAAAAATTCATAAAATATGAGTGTTGTCCGAATTTAATGTTCATTTTTAAACAAAAAATTTGTTCCATATTACTTTTGCTATCAGCCACAAAGTATTGACAACAGAATGCATTAAATTCTTGAGTCTTTGTTTTTCAGGCTATGCACGTATTTCTAATGTGGAGTTTTACCACTCTGGGCAGGAAGGATGGGTGGAACCCTCTGACCCTCGAGGATCCATCGCCTATGTGGATGCTGGGACAGTCTCGGACATTAAGCCTTCTTTTGTCAGAAAATGTGCCTTCCACAAAGGCTTCTCTCCAGCTATCATGGCCTACGGTACCAATAAGCTTCCAGTAGAGGACAATGTTATAGCAGACACTGTGTGGTATGGTAGGTAGAGCAGTACTCTAAGAGATAGTAGATGGCCTACAGCCCTAACTTAACAATATGATTATACGCATATGTTTGCAGTGTAGTGTAAATAATTTTGAAATGGAAGTATCAATTATGGCTGAAATGTAACATTTCATATGAGATGCTTTTGAAATGTGATACTTTGACCCAACTTAAAGGTGATTCTGGGTGCATTTGCTTTAAAAATAAAAATATATTCTGTAAGTTAAAAAGAATCTGGGCTGTTAATTTGTGGTTTCTATCCAACAATCAATAGCATGTATTCCAAATGTGATTTTCTTCAAAATGGCAGATGATTTGAATTTTAGGTAAAGTTATTTCATTTCTAAATGCCATTTTAGTGTGTATTTCATATATCTGAGGATCCAGGTCACATTCAAGAAGTCTGAGAGTATTAATAAACTGTGCAAGTGTGGCTTATATTTTGAGCCTTTTTGCGAACAACTTGCTACATTGCAATTGTTTGGGATGTGTTAATTATTTTAACTGTGGTGAGGAACCAACACACATATTTATTACTCTAACTAGTAGAACAGTACTTCTGAATTTACTTTACAACAGTACCATACAGCTTTTCTTTTTTATACACCCTTCGCCCTTAATATTATATAGAGGGTATATAATTTGCTCAGTGAACTGCTGCAGTTTTCAAGTGAGAACTTTCTTGTTTCATAAAGTATTTGTATGGGTATTGAAGATATGAATGTGGCAAGGAATTTGATTTTGTTTAATTTTTGTCTTCTCCCACAGTTTTCAAGTGAGGACCTACATATTTTACAGAGTATTTGTTTGAGTATGAAAGCTGTGCATGTGACAAGGATTTTGATTTTCTTTGATTTTTGATAAAATTACAGGTTGTTGAACTTGGTATATTTTGAGGAAATATTATATATGTATTAAATAATTTAAAGGACATGGTTTGTCCTTTTAAATCCCGACAGTTTTGAGGCTAGGGCCTTTGTCTTGAAGATGTGCATAGTACAAGGAT
Source organism: Ostrea denselamellosa (assembly GCA_024699665.1). Taxonomy (NCBI): domain Eukaryota; kingdom Metazoa; phylum Mollusca; class Bivalvia; order Ostreida; family Ostreidae; genus Ostrea; species Ostrea denselamellosa. The sequence continues at coordinate 13,166,762 of JAMZEH010000014.1, forward strand.
TTTAATTCTCAACAATATTTGATTTTTATTATGCCCTCGGAATCAAAGATTCAGGGGCATATAGTTTTTGGGCTGTCTGTCTGTGGCAAAAAAACTTTAACATTGATCATATCTTTTACTCCATAAGAAGTGGAGTTTTCATATTTGGTATGTGTATTTCTTGTGGCAAGACCTTTCCATTGACACCAAAATCTTTGACCAGGTGACTTTTACCTACTTTTAGAAAAATCAAATATAGGCCATACCTTTCAAATTGTAATAGGCTCTGTTTTTATATTTACCATGTGTATTTCTTATGAGAGGACCTTTCCAAAGGTAGCAGATTTGTCAACTTTGTGACCTTGATATTGACCTTTGAGCTAGTTTTTAGAAATTTTCAAAAAACTTTAACAGTAGTCATATCTTTCACAGCATAAGAGGTAGAGCTTTCTTATTTGGCATGTGTACTCCTTGTGGCAAGACCTTTCCATTGGTACCAAAATAATTAACCTGGTGACATTTACATTGACTCGGACCCACTTTTAGAAACCTCTGATATAATCCATATCTTTTAAATCATAAGGCACTGCTTTTGAAAGGTGAACAAAATGAAAATTACTTCACATTGCTACAAACATTTCAACTACAATGTCTTTCAGTTCCACTTTGTTGTAATTCAAGGGCATCAATGTTTTACAAACACATCTTGTCTTTGATGTTTAAAATATTTACAAGTTGTTGAACTTTGTCAAATTTAGAAAAATATTTTACACATAGGACTCTAATTGGTTTATCTATCTACCTCCCGTCACAGTTTTTAAGCTACGACCTTTTATTCACACTATGCAAAGACAGTTTGTCAAAGCCTGATGATGACAGATACTATCTTAAGGAAAGCTCTACAAGTATTGGCTTAAGAAAAACACTCTGTAAAAACTTTTCACAGGTGTATTATATAATATGCTCTTGTTTTCCAAGGATGTACACTGAATTGCAATTTGTTTTTAAGCCCAAAGGTTTACAAATAATTTTAGTAAAATGTATTTTGGTGGACATGGAGTTCCAAAACATAAAAATTGATCCATAAAATTTTTGCAGTCATCAGACACAACTGACAGAAAAAAAAAACCCAAAAAACCAAGTAGTTTATATACCATTCAAGCTGAAGAGTGCTTCGTGTACTTTTGACATAAAAACAACTGCTATGCAGAGTTATTTTTCTTTGCCAAAATTTGTATTATGATTGCAAACACATTTGGATGAAAATCTAGCTATTAAAAATTTGACAGCATATAAAACATCTGTGATGCAATTTTCTATTTGCTCTGATTTGCCTCTATTTCTATGAATAATAGCAAAACTTTGCATTGAGCTGCTTTTTAAGATCAGCTAGCATTTAGAACACCAGAGGTTCATTAGATGTAAAAGTAACTTTACATTATTTTTGTGAACTGAAGTATTCAATGTCATGTCCATTGAATATTCCAGCTGTGGAATCTATGAGTCAAGGAACCATCATCAAGAACAACTTTGTGACCAAAGTACAGTGGGAAGGCTCCTACCAAAATCGCAAGGAAAATTCTAATTTCCGCTTCAATGGAGCTTTTAACTTGGATAAGGCAACCAATCTTGTCTTGGAGAATAACCACGTTGGTGGGGCAGAGAGGCTGGGATTCAGAACAACTGGGGAGCCTTGTGATATAAGTGCTGTAAATCCATGGACAGGAAATGTCGTTCACACTGCTCTGGTGGGAGTCGGCTTGCTTCCAATCAATCCTCTGCCAGGTTAGCTTTAAACCATAGGGTTTTTTCTTGGGTAAATGTTCTTTGATTGTATCAGTAATTTTACAAAGTCGAGATAGGTGGACATACTGTATAACTAGTATTTTCTATAATTGTCCAATTTTTGTGGAATTTTGCTTATAAGAAAAATCCACAAAAATTTCATTCACAAAATATTTGAAACAACAAAATTAAACCAAGGGATCAAATTGCAAAGTTTCCAACTGGAAAAAATACCTGTTATACAGTATTTTTATACAGCAAAAATCAGGCCGTTTAACCAACACAGCCATACATAGATTTGTTAAAAACTTAATTAAAGTAAAGGAGGTCAATTTTAGCAGATAGTGTGGTCTATAGTTTCACTTTGTCAAAATTTATTTAAAAGTTACAGTTTGGATGAATGAAATGATTTTCAAGAATTTTAACATTTTGTAATAAAAACTGCACTAACTGCATGGATCAGGATGGCAACTTTTGGAATTAAAATGTGCCAAATAAAATGTAAAAGGTTGTTGAACAGTTCCACCAAAAATCATTTTAATGTGAAGTGTCTAGATTAATGACATCCAGATGAATGAGGTCTTTCTGTAGTAATTATTAACATGTACTTCAGAAACATTTTTCAGATTTAATTCTACTTTCATTCCTATAGCTTACCTAAAGACATGTGCCATGTACTCCAATTTCACCTTGTGGAAGAACTTGGACTATGGTGTATTCTACATTGGTTCTGCGAGTTCCTCAGTAGTAAATCTCAAGGCAGCTGATAATGGGGTCAGTGTTTTCCAGTTTATCATGGGCCCAGCAGCACTCGCACATAAATATGCAGACAAGTATGCAAATGTCAAGAATTCCCTAATTATTGGAACGTCTGATGAGTTGAACTGTTCCACAGCATTGGGCGATCGGTCTGATTTTAACATTGCTGTCAGCAGAGGGAAAATACGGTTTCATAGTTCCCCGCTTCGTATTGGTGTTACCATGCCAACATTTAGTTCAGGGAGCAATGCTTGTCCCAATATGCCTTGTAATTCAATTATGTCCTACCAAACCATAAAGGGAATATTCAAATTGCAAGGTAAGGAGTGATGCCTGTTCCTTGTGTGTTCTCTTTAATGATTCTCATCAACAAATTTACCTTCTTAATCCTTTCTAGTTAACGTTATATGTATGTATGTGCCTGACATATAAAATTGCAATTAATGATAAATTTGAAAATAAATTATATACTCCATATCATGAACATATGGCATGTTGTCTTAAAATATTGTGACTTTATTAATGATTTAATTGATTTTATCCTTTTGCAATACAGTTGAGAGAATATAGTACATTTGTATTTGTAAGTACAAGATTTATAAAGGTACATTTTTATGCATTTTTTGTAAATCCCCAACCACCTTTGCTGAAAGGAACTATTAGTTTACCCTTGGTCTGTCCATCTGTTGTGCTGTCCATCTGTCATTCTGAATCACTTTTCTGGACTGAAATTTTATGTATGACTTTGTCTTGAATAGTTACAGATCAACTTTTAGTTTTTTTTATGCTTGATCTACTTTTGACTGAATTATGCCCCTTAATGATTGCAAAAATTAGTAATCCAGACTTTTCTCTACATTGGATGAAGATATTCAATTGAAATTCGATATGTGGCTTTGTCTTGAATAGTTACAGATTAATTTTGAGTTTTTGTTATGCTTGACCCACTTTTAACTGAATTATCTTAACAGTAGGGGACTTTGTATTGCCTACAATACACTCAGAGTGCTTGTTAAGCTTGCAGGAATAGTATTTTGCATGAAGGTCTTTCTACCATGGTTTTTTTTTTCAAAGTTATATGTAAAAGGTGGAGGTCACTGGAAAGGATATGCCAAAGATTTTTGTGTAGAAGATTCAAGCTACCAGTACATTTTAATTAAACTTCAAGAAAAAATACTATATAAAGATTTGTGTTTCTGGGTTCTGTTTAGTTTTCAATGAGTGAAAAAAAATCAAGGGAAATTCTGCAATTCTTTGACTGTATTGATTTTTCATTGGATTTGCATTAGATTCTTAGGAAATACACTCTACATAAAGATCTAGATTCCTATAGGTTATCATGTTTAAATATGCAGGTCAAGGATACTGGAAAGAAAAAAACCTTGATACTCGTGTTTTAGTGTATTTCATTAAACCTGTTGAAATATTGTCTTACAAAAAGAGCTGGTTTCTCTTTGGTTTTCAAGGTCAACTAGAGGCCTCTGTGGCTGAGTGGTTAAAGCATCACACTCAAATTCACAAGGCCTCTCACTCTAGTGGATATGGGTTCAATTCTCACTTGCACCGGTTTATGTGAGAAAGTTTGCCAGTTTACTTCCAGAAGGTCGGTGGTCTCTTCCCAGATACATTGTATGTGGGTTCTCTTTTCCACCAATAAAAACTGGACATCACCAGATAACTGAAAAATTATGGAGTGTGGCAGAAAACAACAATCAATCAATCAAGGTCAAATATAGTAATGATCATGAAATTTCCTTCTGTACAAAATACTAAGTACATATGGTATCCATTTTCATTTACACTTGTAGAAATGTTATCCTGAAAAAGAGCTGGATTTTTGGTTTTACAATACAAAAGACAAGGTCATTGGATTGCACATTTTGGAATTTGATAATGAGGGGAATGTCCTGCTTTATGAAGTTGCTATCTATAATTTAAATGTGCTGATGCATTTACATTTCCTTGTCAAGGAATGTGTATATTTGTCACTAAATTTTCAGATGTGACATTCTCTAAATTCTCAAAAAAATGCAACAGCCGCGGGGACCGTGCTATTGCTCCAAATAAAGCAAACGATGATGGAAACCATCCATTCATAACTCAGAGGATCAAGTTCTTCAATATGGAGGATGATAACAAAATCATTTACTGGAGATCAAGCATAGGGTATGGAGAAAGTTTACTTTTCTGAATAATATTTGATACTGATAATGATGGTCAAATGAATGCAATTTGTATGTTTGTAAATATATCTGGAAAATGCAATCACAAATATCTTTGCTTGGTTTTCCATCATACTTATACTATTTGTTCACCTGAGCTACATGTGTACAAGTCCAAGTGAGCCTCTTTGATCACCTGTTGTCATCTGTCTGTCTGTATATTTCGCACATTTTCAACTTCTTTTCCAGAACCACAGGGTTAATGTCAACCAAACTGCAGAATTGTTCTAATAATGGGTCACACCTTTTTCAAAGGGAGATAATTTAAAAATAGTGAAAATATGGTGGCATCAATTAAAAACCTTTTTTCTCAAGAATCATTGGACCAGAAAAGACAAAAGTGAAAGCTTCCTTAAGGAGTGGAGATTGAAAATTGTTCAAATCATGGCCACCGGGGTAAGGATGGAGCCACAATAGGAGATCAAAGTTTTTAAGTGGGGATATATAGAAAGTGTTTCTTAAGAACAGCAAGGCTTTGTTCAAATGAAAGGAAACACCTTTCTCAAATGAAATAGCAAAATTATACTGACAATTGTTAAAAATCTTCTCCAGAACCACTAGGCCAATTTCAATTAAACTTGGTACAAATCATCCTTGGGTGAAGGGAATTCAAATTTCTTCAAATGAAAAGCTATGACCCTTCAAAGGGGAGATAATCACAGAAATGCAAAAATAGGGTGGGGTCATTTAAAAATTTTCTCAAGAACCACTGGACCAGAAAAGTTCCAATTTACACTGAAGCTTCCTGACATGAGTTTTCTTTTTTAATCATGGTCCCCAGGGGTAGGGTGGGGTGACAACAAGGGTTCAAAGTTTTATATGCAAAAATATAGAAAAAATCTACAAAAATCTTTTTCTCAAGAACCACTAAACCAGAAATGTTCAAATTTGCATGACAGCTTCCTGACATAGTGCAGATTCAAGTTTGTTAAAATCATGGCACCAAGAGATAGGGTGGCACCACATTAGGGGGTCAGAATTATACTTGCAAGTATATAGGGAAAATCTTTAATATGGGCCAAGATGATTCAGGTGAGCGATGTGGCCCATGCATGGGCCTCATGTTAATGAAATATTGTGGGTGATGGAGGGCAAAGTTGGAATAATTCGATGCTTTATGTCCAGTAGTGAAAAAAGGTATTCTGTTCTAGGTAAATGATATCTATAATAAATGGTACAGCCAATTTTCAGTCCATGTTTGTAAAGAAATGAATGGACTGAATAATTCCCCAATCCTATATTTCATTTTAGAAATTAGGTTTATCTGTGTTTGAATACTTTGTAGAAAGATAAATTCAGCTGATTGTGTAGACATGGCATGCGATGCCAAAGTTAAATGTCTGCTGCAGGATCTGGATGGAACCTTCCTGAACTCCTCAGGATTTATCATTCCCCAGTCAGAATATGAATGGAATGGGAATCCAAAAATGGGATTAGGGGATTATAGAGTACCAAAAGAGATGCTAGTGAGGTCCAATGGGAGCAGAATCCCAGTCAGTGAGATAGCTCCACACAAAGGTAGGATGGCTTTGTGAAGGAAGTACTATATATTGGCAGGTGTTTATCAAAAAGTAGTTTTAAATGATAATGCTTTTTTGCATATTTTTTCATATTTCATTGATAATTTGTGTGGATGGGAATTTGGGTCTTATATCTATGAGATTTTATTGAAATGTTTCAAAGAATGAATTAGCATCCCTAAAATGCTAAATAGCTGTATCATTGATCAATAAATCGCGTCAACATAATCTTGTTATTTTTGATGGAATTTTCATTTATAGATTACATGAGTTAGTATAATGAAATCTGCAGGATAAAATATATGAAAAATTGTCTATTTTGACTGTAAATTTCTAAAAATTGCTAAAAATTTAGCTAGAAAAGTGAATTTTTCGTTACCATATTGAATTTTCAGGTATAATTAGGACAGACTCCTGCCAATACAGAGCTGCCTGGCAGGCATATGAATGTCATGACCTCAACTACAAGACCCTGGTCATTGAGAGCATGGATGCAGACACTGAAACCCGGCGCCTGTCTCCTCTGGCGATCCTCGGAGATGGGTACCTTGACTTGATTAATGGCCCTCAGGACCATGGCTGGTGCAGTGGTTATACCTGCAGAAAAAGATTGTCAACATTCCAAGCTATTGTTGCAACAGGTAAGTTATACCAGTGTCTTTTCTGTTTCTGTGTTGTTGTTGTTGGTTCCAGTTATGGATATATATTTTTCAAGAATATTTTCATGTTTCAACTGTTATTGCCCATGATATATATAAAAATACAGCAGAAAGAGGAAATATTTAATTACTGAAGTACTTTTCTTATAGGTAAAAGCTTTTTGATGCACTACACTAGTGTCTCCCCACAGAAGACTCGTTTCTTTTTGCTGGATGCAAATCCCAATGACTGTATCATACTTTCTATATGGTACTCCCAACCCTGGCGATTGGATGTTTACCACAATGGAGAATTCATACTACCACCTAATGCTCGTTTTGAGGGGGCAGATAAGCGGTATGTTGTTGACCCACCTCCTGTTGGGCAGCCAGACTATTACAAACCCAATGTTACGGGATGTCTGACTCAAAAATCTGGGCTCAGTTATTTTGATCGGGATTTGGGAATCATTACTTTGATGATCAAAGGTCCTGCTCCAGTGGAAATTGTAACAGTGAAGTCAGTCATGGTGTCCTTCCAAATTCCAGCAATGCCAGAAGATGAGTTTTATGGAAAGAATATCGTCATGAATTTGGCATCCTTCTTGAATGTTGATGCCAGTCGTGTGCGTATTACCAAAATTGTTAGGGAGACATCGTCATCAAGTGGCCGTAGGAAGAGAGCAGCTGACAGGATCACAGGGGTGGAAATCGAGATCAGCAACCCTCCATCTCAGGGTATGTAAACTGGTGCAGTGAATATGATTTGTATGTACAGTAAAGCATAGCAAAGTGCCAAAGATGTGTGGGTAATTCACTAGGAGCCTAATTTGTTATAGCCATCTGTGTTTTCTGTAGATTTTAATTTTTTATTATATATTTTATCTAGGGATTCATTATAAGCATATTTTTTATGACCAAACTTCATTGTACTATTGTAATTGCATTTCAAGGTGCAGTTATCTAATAACAATACATTTCAATGTGTGCATTATTTATTGCTTCAGTATAGTTGAAGTTGAACCAGTCAGTCCAATAGAAAAAAAATATTAAGAGTGGTGAAGTCAAATCTTATTAGTGTTCACAGATTCATTAATTTACTGGACATTATATAGAATATTGACATTTAGTGTCAGGGGTCAACAAGACAAATTTAAAACTGCAATACAAAAAAGTTGAAATATACATGTATGTTTACTGTGGAATCATTATTGTTTGGGGGGGGGGGGGGGGGGGGGGGGGGGGGCTCAATGTTTGTGGATTTTGTGGATACTTTTTACCAATGAAATTATGTCCCCATGAACCAGGCATTCTTTGCAATAGCTTCTTAGTATAATGTTGTATATTTTCAAAATAACGTTAATCCTCGAAATTCCATCCCCACGAAGTAGTAAATATATGGCTACCCACGAACATTGGCCCCCACGAACTTTAATAATTCCACAGTATCTACAATACTGTGTATCACATATGACACATTAAAGGGTGACAAAACAAAACATTTTTTAATTAAATAAGTTTTTAAAACGATAAGTGTTTTTTGGAGCATTCTATTGCTTTTGGCCTTATGGTTTTTGGCAATAGTTTGGTTATCAAGTGCAACTTGATTCAAACAACAGATATGTGATATACAGTTAGTAAGATTACAATAACAAAAACATACATTTTCTACTCAGTGAAGAAGAGGAAGCATATTTGTTTTTTTAGGTCAATAAACCAAATGTTGTCCACTTGATACTAGTATCATGAGAACCCTAATATGTTTCTAAAACATTTCTTGTTTTGTATATTGCAGAGCTAAATTCAACAGCACAGTCAGGGGATCTGTCAGCTGACCAGTTACAAAATATCACAACAAATATTGTAAATGAAGTCCAGCTAGGAAGCACATTACGTAACCTCGTGAATATCACCGGTGTGGCAATTTCTGAGCCCCCACCAGATCCTTCTGACTCAAACTGGCAGAAAGTGACGGAGGAGAACAGCGAGAATCGTTTTCAGGAACTGGTTCAGCCCAGTGTGATGAGGCTTTATAGTCCTGTTATACCCATACATGAGGGAGCCCCTTTCTCTAGCCAACCTAAACTTCAAGTCTTTGATACAAATGTGAGACTGAATGGTTTTTTTTACACACATTTTTAATATACACTAGGAAGATTTCAACATTTAAACTTAATTATCTAAACATTTTAGCAAGATCACAGAAAACATGTTAAGAAATTCTTGTGAAATGGAATTTCATTGTATTTTAATGAAATATGATCATTTTTCTTCAATGAATAGGGAAATGTTGTGAAGAAGCTGGGTACTCTTGCAAATCCCTGGGTGGTCACAGCTACTCTGAGGAATGGTAGTAGTAATTCTGGCCAACTGCTCGGTAGCAGGACTGCAAACTTTGACAATGGCTGGGCTAACTTCACAGACCTTGCCATCAGTCAAATGGGTGTTGATTATATCATTGACTTTGCCGTTACGTATCCAGTTGTTGCTAGCTTTTCCTTGTCATCATCTAATATATCAGTGAGTCCACGCGCCATAGTGATTGATATTCGCAATATTACTTCTGACCCAGTGGAAAATTCCTACATGACTTTGGATTTACAGCTCCGGGACAAGGTCACTTCCCAAGTCATTAAGCAGGTCAACTGGAGGGTATGTATAAGCACATAGTGAGAATTTTGTTAGGGGCCAAAGTCAGTCTGTGACAAATCTGTGGTTATACTGATACAATGTACATTGAATATGTACTTATTTTAGTGCATTTAAAATTCAGTACAACTGTAGGTCATTTTGGCTCAGTCATAGATAAGGACTGTCAGCATTTTTTATGTTGTACTGTAAATGAACTAGAGCTATCGGCATCTATATATGTTTTATATGATATAGTACTGTCAGTATCTCTCTATGTTTTATGTGAACTAGTACTGTCAACATCTCTCAATGTTTTATGTGAACCAATGTAGTTGGCATCTCTCTATATTGTGCTGTGTGTAAACTAGTGCTGTCAGCATCTTTCTGTGTTTTTCTTTTCCTGATATAGTGCTCTTAGTGTCTCTTTAGGTTGTGGTGTATGTGAATTAGCACTGTCAATGTCTCTGTGTCTTGTGATGTATGTGAATCAACACTGTCAGTGTCTCTGTGTGTCGTGATATATGTGAATCAACACTGTCAATGTCTCTGTTGTGATGTATGTGAATCAACACTGTCAATGTCTCTGTGTGTTGTGATGTATGTGAATCAACACTGTCAGTGTCTCTGTTGTGATGTATGTGAATCAACACTGTCAATGTCTCTGTGTGTTGTGATGTATGTGAATCAACACTGTCAGTGTCTCTGTTGTGATGTATGTGAATCAACACTGTCAGTGTCTCTGTGTGTTGTGATGTATGTAAATCAACACTGTCAGTGTCTCTGTGTGTCGTGATATATGTGAATCAACACTGTCAGTGTCTCTGTGTGTCGTGATATATGTGAATCAACACTGTCAATGTCTCTGTTGTGATGTATGTGAATCAACACTGTCAATGTCTCTGTGTGTTGTGATGTATGTGAATCAACACTGTCAGTGTCTCTGTTGTGATGTATGTGAATCAACACTGTCAGTGTCTCTGTGTGTTGTGATGTATGTGAATCAACACTGTCAGTGTCTCCGTGTGTCGTGATGTATGTAAATCAACACTGTCAGTGTCTCTGTGTGTCATGATATTTGTGAATCAACACTGTCAGTGTCTCTGTTGTGATATATGTGAATCAACACTGTCAGTGTCTCTGTGTGTTGTGATGTATGTGAATCAACACTGTCAATGTCTCTGTTGTGATGTATGTAAATCAACACTGTCAGTGTCTCTGTGTGTTGTGATGTATGTGAATCAACACTGTCAGTGTCTCTGTGTGTTGTGATGTATGTGAATCAACACTGTCAGTGTCTCTGTGTGTTGTGATGTATGTGAATCAACACTGTCAGTGTCTCTGTGTGTTGTGATGTATGTGAATCAACACTGTCAGTGTCTCTGTGTGTTGTGATGTATGTGAATTAACACTGTCAGTGTCTCTGTTGTGATGTATGTAAATCAACACTATCAGTGTCTCTGTTGTGATGTATGTGAATCAACACTGTCAGTGTCTCTGTGTGTTGTAATGTATGTGAATCAACACTGTCAGTGTCTCTGTTGTGATGTATGTGAATCAACACTGTCAGTGTCTCTGTGTGTTGTGATGTATGTGAATCAACACTGTCAGTGTCTCTGTTGTGATGTATGTGAATCAACACTGTCAGTGTCTCTGTGTGTTGTGATGTATGTAAATCAACACTGTCAGTGTCTCTGTGTGTTATGATGTATGTGAATCAACAGTGTCAGTGTCTCTGTGTGTTGTGATGTATGTGAATTAACAGTGTCAGTGTCTCTGTGTGTTGTGATGTATGTGAATTAACACTCTCAGTGTCTCTGTGTGTTGTGATGTATGTGAATCAACACTGTCAGTGTCTCTGTTGTGATGTGTGTGAATTAACACTGTCAGTGTCTCTGTTGTGATGTATGTGAATTAACACTGTCAGTGTCTCTGTTGTGATGTATGTGAATTAACACTGTCAGTGTCTCTGTGTGTTGTGATGTATGTGAATCAACACTGTCAATGTCTCTGTTGTGATGTATGTGAATCAACACTGTCAGTGTCTCTGTTGTGATGTATGTGAATCAACACTGTTAATGTCTCTGTGTGTCATGATATTTGTGAATCAACACTGTCAGTGTCTCTGTTGTGATGTATGTGAATTAACACTGTCAGTGTCTCTGTTGTGATGCTTGTGAACGAGCACTGTCAGCATCTTGTGCTTTACATCAACTGGAGCTGTCAGTGTCTTTGTTGTGTGCAATTTAGACTGATGCACTATTTGAACATCATCAATATTTTCATATTATATAACTATCATTATAATAGCTGGGCTTATATTTATTTTATTTTTCTACAGAATCATAAATGGATTGTGAATGTGGCAGTGGGTGGCATGGATTATTACCGAGGCCTGATGAATGGAAACACTACCACAACGTTTGATGACAACAGTGGTCTGGCCACCTTGTCCAACTTCAGTTTCAGTTTACGGGGCATGGTGGTTATGAAAATAACTGTAACTTCAGACCCTCCTGAATATTCACTGGAGATCGAGACCCTGGTTCATGTCCACACACTGCAGAAGCTTCAGTTATCCAAAAACAGCTCTCAGAACATACAATTGAAATTTGAGGCTAATTATGATACTATTGTAGGTTCCAGATACCTACTTCATTTCCAGGCTATGATGGGCAACTATTTGTCTAATCTCTACCCAGATATTATTCTGGATTCAGTTAGAATTGCAAAGGGCAAGTCATTTTTGTAGTTAATACATTAATTATATTTTTCCGTAGACAGTACTTTGTTAATCTGTGTTTCCGATTTCACTGTTTGAAATACATTTCCAACTTGTAAATTTCCATTGGAAACAAAAATATCCTAGTCATTATATTTCAAAGATAATTCTAAAAAGAAAAGAAAATTTGATTAAACTTTTGCAGTGCTGACTGATCACTATATTTTGTAGGTAGCATCTTGGTCACCTTCCAGGTTTCTGGTACTTCTACCATGTTGAACTCCACAGTTAATACTCTGTGTTCAGCTGTGGAGAATGGAACTGACTTTAACTTCAGAGGAACCACTCTGAGACTGTCTAACTACCTGTCAGTGAATGGAGAAAATTACTATGGATCAAAATGTGCTGCTGAGGTAATGAAAACAAAACAAATGTTCGTACATAATAATAAAATGGATTTTTCTTTGCACAAAGAAAAATAGTCACAAAAATTTGGCGAACAGTATCAGTATCGTTGCTGGTCATTTAGTAATATATGTATCTTTATGATCCACTGTCTGATGAAGTCTCAAGTGCAACAAGAATACACAGATACTATATAAATGAAGTATAGGCTTTGAATTTCATCAACAGTTCATATTTCAAACCTGTGTGCATACCAGTGTTTTTATTTTGTGCAGGTGATACCTAATGTGAAAGAAAAAGAGACATTACCAACAGGGGTGATAGTAGGTCTGGCTCTGGTAGGGACAGCTTTGCTGATCATGATTATAGCCATTGTCATCTGGAGGATGAAAGTGGTCCCAAAGACTCAGACTCACTGTGTGACATCCGCAGAATACATGAACAAGTCAGAGAGCGTGGATATGATCCTGCAAAATGATAAAGTTGATGAATCAGTGGACTGTTTTGTAAATGAAAACTACGAGGCCATTCCACCAGCTGACACTGCATTCAGCACATTCAGAAATAGTGGTGGATCCACAGTATCAAAATCTGAAATTGAAAAGTGATGATTCTTTTGCATGAGATTTTGGTACTTATTTGTATGCATCCCCCTCCAAAAAAAATAAACCTGAAATAGTTTTGAAATAAACTTCTGTATGAAATTGTTATATTCTATAAGCACCCCCTCTATCCAGAAAAAAAAAATCTCTGAAATTAAAACAAATAATGATTGTGTCATATTAGACAGGTTCTTCAAAATATCACAATACTTTCTTTACTATATTTGTATGTACAAACTCTTACCCCCAAAAAAGTTGGAAATGTCCTGTATCATGAACTTTCCCTGCAGAGATGTACTTTTGTACAAATATAACATATCATTTTATTACAGACAATGTTATAGGTATTTAGCTCTTGCGTTAGATTTCAGATGTGATATTTTAACATCATTGGTGCATTTATTTATATTTTGAATATTGTTGTAATTTGTATTTATTTGATATCAAAAATTAATTTCAGAAAATGTACATGATTCCACTCAACAACTACAAATTATTTTAATATCCTAAAAAGAAGCCATGTTTCACCCACCCAGGGTACTTTTGCTTTTGTTTCTTTGCTTTTATAATTTTTTCTAATAAAATACATTTTAATAGATTCTTGGAATGCTAATCAAAAGAGTCAGAGATTTTGCATTTGGTATAATGAGTTAGTTGTGTATATTTTGAAGATCAAACATGGAAGAATACTAATTTGAGGTTTTTATTAAAAATAAATATTTACATTCACTTGTGTTTTTTGCCGTTTCATTGTATTATATTTCGAGATATAAGCAGTGTGATGTTCGACTGTTCAGCTCAACATAAAATCATATACACACACAAAAAAAAAAAGTCGCATCACAAATATTTTAAATTTTTTTATAGAATATTTTCTGATTATACAAATTAGCTGATTATGCAGTAAATTACCCAATGCAAATATTCCTTTATCCATATATATATAATAGCAAGGTAGAAACAGACCAGGCCTTAAGACCATAAACTGAGAATAGACCTAAATTTAAGTTAGATATCCAACTTACTTTTAAATAATTTTCATAAACAAATAAAATTTTCAGTATATTTTTACATTTATTTATTACTGGGGTTGTTTTGTTGTTTTTTTTTAAATAAACCAGCAGTTTCTCAGTTCATTAAGTAATAAAAATTCTATTCTCAGTTTATTGTCTTAATCAAAAGATTCAAACCCAATCCCCATTAATCTCTAGTCGAGTGCATTACAAACTGAGCTATCTGGCACCAGCAACTGAACTCATCTCACCGCCACACAGACAATGTGAATACTGGGTATTTCAAGAACGGTAGAGTAGGGACAGTATATAAGGAACTTCTACTGCCTCGCTAATGAGCTTGCTTCTCTAGTGATGTAGTAGTCTCTCTCTGGATCGTGCAAGAGTGAGCGTGATCAGACAGCTATATGTAACAAAACTGTGGCAGCTTAGTCACTCTGCTGTTTCATGGAAGGCCTGCTTCAAGGAGAGTTTTTTTCAGAGCTCTGGGACTTAGTGTCCTTGCAAGGACGTGGTTTTGTACGAGAACGGCGGGTATTGTTGCTGAAGAGGTGCTAAATAATGAGAGAGGACCCATGTAAGTTTCGGAACGAAGCTTCCCTGAGAGGTAGACGTGTAGCGGACAGTATATAAGATAAGACACGTCTACTACCTCGCTAGCTTTTCTAGTGATGTGTAGAATCTCTCTTGCATTTGATCACGTATAATCTCGGCTGGATATTTAGACTGACACCTTCACCGGTGAAGCCGTCAGTCCAAATATCCACCGAGATTAGATCGCGCAAGTTGAGTAACGATGAGTATGTACAGATCATGCACGTTAAAGTACACGAATGCTTTTCCACATAGCTCCCACGACAGATCCGCCTGTTTTGAAAACTGGCTAAAAGTAGAAAAAATTATCCCGAGACAGAAGGTGACAATGGTCAAAAAGATAAGATCCAAACGGTGCAGTGGAATCTTTTGCATCCTACATTTATTTTAGAATTGATACTTTAAACATGAACTTGAAAGTAACATAGTTAATGTTAGCTTGACACTCGAAGTTACGGAGAGGGCTTGCTCACGATTCTTTGACAAATGAGCACGGTGGTAAATTACTCTCCGCCTACTGAAACTTTACAGTGCAGTCATAACCTTCTGTGCTGTTCCTCGTGAATCGAAACGGGGTTTAATAATTTCACTATACAAAGATTGCCACATATTGATTGATTATTTATTGCTTTCTGCCACACTCAACAATTTTTCAGTTATCTGGTGGCGTCCAGTTTTTGTTGGTGGAGGAGAGAACCCAGATACAATGTACCTGGGAAGAGACCACCGACCTTCCGCAAGTAAACTGGCAAACTTGCTCACATAACGCCGCGGCCGAGATTCGAACGCGCGCCGGCAGAGGTGAGAGGCTTTGTGATTTTGAGCCCGATGCTCTGACCACTCCGCCACATATTGAAAGACTTGTACAACAGTTATAGGCCGATCCCATTTGCCATGCCTTTGCAAAATCTCGAGAAACTAAATTTCTTTGGTATTCCGGAATCAACTCTCGTATTCAAAACACACACACACACACACACAAAAAGAAAGAAAGAAAGGAAAGAAATCCAAATGTCCAACAGGGTTTTCAAAAACATATAGGTTATTCAACCTCAAAGAGACAATTGTTCATAACATAGAACAGGGCAATGTTAATGACCGTTTTCTGGATAGCAGTAAAACTGTTGACACTGTTTACGTGTTAACTAACCTTATACAAGGTAAAATCTTGTCATTGATCAACAATTGCCACCAACAAACATTTATTTTCATCAATGTAAATCGAACTTAATCCAGAGTGTTCTCTGTTGTGCAAGGTGTACGACAAGGTGGTGTTTTGTCACATATATTAATGATCTTATTGATGGATTTGAGCTAAACAGCTCTAACACAGGTGTCCTGCCGTTCCTTACTGGTAGATGACATCTCTTGTATTAGATTATCCCCATTGCACTTCAAATTTTGCAACATACTACGATTTCCTTTAATGCGGTGAAATTGTAAATCTGAATTTCCTGGGGGGAGGGGGGGGGGTTCAAAATTTTGGGACAAACTAATATTCCGTGTGAAGCATTCTACAAACCTTTAAGAATTGTAATTCTCTTAAATTCAGAAAAATGTTCTAACAATATTTGACATTGGATCCCAGTTTCTTAACCCTTTGATTATTCTATAAAACAATCTTTATGCCTACTGTACTTTTTGGATGTGAACTATGGACTCTGTACTTTTCAACAATTTACTTGTAAAAAGATCACCGAAATTACCAAATTATGCAGATCTGATGCATGAGTTGCTTTTTGGTGCTACCCATCAGAACAGAAATAGATATGAGAAAAAACTGTTCTTTCTAGGAAAGCTATGTCGAATGGATACAAACGTTATACTACACAAAATATTCTTGACCCGATTTTTCTCTTACATTCCAAACCTTTTCGAGGCGTAAAATGGTTTTATTCCTAACATTATTAAATCCTTCCAAATATACAATCAATTATACAAATATGCGACTTGACAATAGATTCTTTCGCGATACAAGATACCGTAGAAAAGAATAACCAGAGAGACCGTTACATCAAAAAGACCACCAGGTAGTGAACCAAAACAAGGAACAACCAGCAAACCAAAACAGGTGAATGCCGCATGGTAGAGGTAATGATAAAACCAATCTGATTAAAATACACATCTCTCAAATAGTGCAGAGCGCCTATCTGTGCTCTGCGCTATTTGAGAGATACGTATTTTAATCAGATTGTGATAAAACTTGCACAAGTATTTTTCGTATTCCTGTTCGAAGTGCTACGAAACGTTCTTTTCGCCGTATACTTGTGTCATCACAAAAATATTCACCAAAAAACCCGTCGCATTTTACACAACTTTTAACATTATTATATACTGACTTAATGATATCGAATAACTTCCCTTATTTGAATATTTCATACTCAACTGAGAAAAAAAATCCAGTTGAAAGTCAATGAAACAACAATACAACTCATTTACTACATGTACAAAGGGTTTGCTAATGACTGTAAAACAAATGTTTCATCTACAATAAAAAGCCTCGCCCCAAAACCAAACTATCATCAGTTGATATGCTACATTCTTTTCCCCGTTCTATAATTCCATTATTTAATGTACTTGTAAACAATTTTCAGAAGTAATTCGCTAGTATCTTTAACATTATCAATCTCAAATTCTGGAACAATACAGCCTTTAGTCCACGCCTTGGAGAAAAGGCCCAGTATAGTAGAAATATATCATTCATAATCATTGCAATATCGGTAAATATTATGTCGTCACATATGTTAAAAACTTCATTCAAAATGTAATCTTTTATATCCACAGCTGTTTTGTTTTATTTAAATAATTGATGGAAATATTTCGGATTTTTTTCCGTAAGTACTTTCACCCATTGTACCGACGCTTTAACTTGAATTCTGTTTTCTTGTGTAGACTATTTGCTTGACATAATTTTTGCTTATTTTCTGTAGATTTAAAAATATTTATAGTGAGTTAAGGGATAAAGTTGACCAAATTTACGATTACCTTTATATTTGTTTGAGCAGTGTTTTTGATGTCAATATATATATTGATAATTTTTGTGCAATTGTAAACAAATGTGTTTTACCCCCACTGTAAAATTAATGAAAATGTATCACGCGCTCCAAGAGATAATTGCTCAAAGATGATAAACCATGGTTTGATAAAAGTTGTAAAAAAGTATGTAAGTAGTATAAAGATAGATTATTTTCCTGTAATGAGTGTATACCACCAAACTGCGCAACAATAATTAAAATAAGAAAAACAGCAGTGTTATACATTTTCAGTAATGCTGCATTTGACATAAATGGATCAAAGACAATACCTAAAAGTATTTTTGGTGCTCAGCCAAGAGCAAGGTGTTTGTTGATACGGAAAAGGGCCGCCAGAATTATTTTGAGTGTGAAAGTAACTCAGATTCCTTTTGTTGATATTTTAGTGTTCTTAAATGGATGCCCGTCCCGACTACTTTACATATAGAAAACGTGCTTGCTTTCAAGGTTACAAAAATAGGACGTCAGAATATATGAGTATTTTTAGTTTTTTGAGCCAAGGTAGTACTAAATCAATAAGAAGTAATGATAGCGGCATTTTATATCAACCAAAAGTTCGAACTGAATATTATAAACGGTCTTTTAAGGTCTCATGTACAATTTTATGGAATCAATTGACTGGGTCTTTCAGACGCTGTAGTTCTATTGCACATCATTAAAATCAGCATATTTGCAATATTATTACTCAAATAAATAAGATGTGCGTATATATATATATGTGTGTGTGTGTGTGTGTGTGTGTGTGTGTGTGTGTGTGTGTGTGATATCATGTATATATTTTGTATATGTAATGCGGTTTTTTTTTCCATTCTTTCATTTACCTGTCTGAATAAGTTTTATACAGGACCACAATGTAAACTAGTCATTTGTTACTAACTGTACTATCCTGTCTATATAAAAGGATTTATTTATTATTTAACTAATTTACAAGGTGTTCTACCTGTAGAGTTTTGCACGGATACATTTGTATACTTATCTGCTGTCCAAAAGGAGGCGTTACCAAAGAGCTAGGAGCTGGAACAGTGTATTCTACCCTTTCACCACTGAAAATCACTATCAAAATTCTAAGTACTCCATCTTTGGAATTGTTCATACAGTAATGGGTATTTCACATACCACCAGGTGCAAAGAACTCATTTTTCTATGGGGTATATTTTTGAGAAGGAGGACACAGATTGTAAATTCCAGGGCTCATGGGCGGGGCAAAAAGTGTTAGAATAAGAAGATATACACAACTCTTCTCTAAGAATGGAAATGACAGATTAATTCAAGCCATTATGGAGTGCCAAATTAATATAAATTCAAATGATTGAAGATATCTTAATTTTTTTTTAATATATCATGAATTCATTTGATGCGCGCAACAATTCAATTAAAAATATCTTCAAATAATTAATGATATCTTTAATTTTGAATTATTGTGCGCATTAATTGAACTGATGGTAGCATTAATTACTCAACTGAATTGATGCGCACTATAATTGCTCTCTTCAAATAAATTGATGCTATCATCAACTCAGTTGACCAGAGCAACAATCCAGTTAATCGATTCAATTAATGCGTGTAATAATTAAATTATTGCTCTCTTCAGTTGAATTAATGATATCATTGATTCACTTGATGCGTGTAATAGTTCTTTTAGAGAGAGCAACTATATAATTAGTGATACCTTCAACATATCCACAACTGAATTAATGATCTCTTTAATTACATTGTTGCTCTCTTTAAAAAAGAAAAAAAGATGCACGCATTAATTCCTTATACAAAAGCAGCGTTGTAAATAATTAAACACGTCTTCAACTGAATTAAAGAGATCATTAAACTAATCATTTATACCGAAGTCTGAATTAATTTTTGCGAGCAATACTTCCATTGATGTTCTCATCAAATAAATTGACGAGAGCAGTAATTGCATTGATACGCGCAATAATTCAACTGATGAGAGCAATAATTGAATTGATGATATCTTCAAATTGATTATTTGAGTTTATCAATTTGTCGCTCTAGAAGCGATAAAACCCTTACCTAAATTATGATTTGAAGGTTCTGACCGGGACGCGAAATACAGGGGACATAAATTATGCGACAGCGGTAATTGTGACGGCGCGAAGAAATATTGGTCCACAACAGCAGAGACAGGTAAAGCTATAGAAACGTGCTCTCTCGAAGAATTACATAACGTCACAGGTTTTCAAGAACATATTTCTCAAAGTGGATGATGAGGGTTGGCAGCAATCTGCTTTTGATCGATGGTGAATGTACCCCATCTTGAACAATTTTTGTGACTCTTGAAAAAACTTCATTTTTTTATTGCTTTAGTAAATACTTGCTAGGTCACCCGGCTCTGGCGACCTTCTGCTATGGGTCGTCCATTAACGATTGAGCACTTGTAACTTCTGTATAATTACCCTTCGAATCCCTTTTAAATTTGGTATAAAGCATCTGACAAGGGCGACGTAATTGGAATCTTCAGAACTACTTTACCCACGGGGCCTTAAAAACGAAGCAAAAACTTTAAACATAGTCCAATTTTCAAAAATCTTCCATTCTACAACCACAAACAGATTTGCAAGAAAACTAAATACGTAGTCATGTAGAGCAGGAAGGCATGTACCAAAATGTAAATTTCATGATCCCGGTGATAGAGGTTGTGACTCGAGGGTGGGGCCAAACTTGACATACAGTGTTTATGTATGAAACATTTGAATAAATCCTTCTTCAGATAATGCTATTGATACCGAATTGAAACTAAAGACATTTAGGAACAGTTGGCCCTTTACCAGAATTGTAATTTCATTATTCCAGGGGTAGGGGTTTTGTGTGTGGCCAAAATGATCAGAATAATACAGTCACTTTCATTGGTCAAGGGCTGGTCACGTAAAGGGAGACAATTCGTTATGTCTCCCTCACGCGCAGGGTAACAACTGTGTTGTCTCCCTTTAGAAGGTAAATTTTAATGGCTCAAGCGAAATAATCCTATTAAAAGTTATTCAAAAATATGCGGGATCTCTAATCAATAAATTCTAATAGTGACGTCAATGTCAGCATTAACGGTTACAAGTAACAACTGAGAAGATAGATATTCCCATTTTAATGCAATTTTTCATTTCGCTTCATGGTTACTTTTTTGTTCTATTAAATAACAACTGAGAAGATAGATATTCCCATTTTAATGCAATTTTTCATTTCGCTTCATGGTTACTTTTTTGTTCTATTAAATAAGTAAGGAAATTTTTACGCTTGACATTATAAAATTACGGACTGTTTAGCAGGAAGACATCACAAATTATCAGGTCTCAGTAAGGTTATCACAAGAGGGTTCCTATGCGCCCAAGTGTGATAACCCTACTGAGACATGGTAATTTGTGTCTCCCTGCTGAACAGTCCATAAGTTTTATTATCTTGAAGAATCGGAGACAAAAAATAATGCTAAAGCGATACATGATACGCCCACACATTTTTGACCCCAAAAATCCAAGTCCAACTGCCATAACTCCTTCAAAAATTTTGGGACAACATCCCCCTTGTAATATACACATCTACACATTGCAATCTTTCTTTGTACCAACTACCAAGTTTTATTACCCCCCCCCCCCCCCCCCTTCCAAGGGTTTAGAAGGATTGTGAAGATAAAGTATTTAACATAAAAAAAGTCCAAGGGCCATAACTCCTTTAAAAAAAACTGGACAGGGTTCCCCTTGTAATATGCATATTTACATTGTGATCTTTCTTTGTACCAAGTTTCATTAAAATCCCCCCATTGGTTTAGAAGGAGTTGTGAAGAGAAGTTAAAGTGACAGGTTGACAACAGTGGTATAGCATAATACACCCACATTTGATGCGGGCATATAAAAAAAAAACCACCAAACATTTATTGACCTGTGCCATATTTCAAAACTAGAGCATACTATTTCTGCAGAAAATTCAAGTAAATTTTCAATGGCTTTCAAAGGATGAAAACAATTTTGTTTTATATTAATTATTATGCATTCATCAGATGTACATGTTTAACAATGCAAAAGACTGAAGTTTGAAGAAGCAATCAATCAATCTTTATTTTCTTGCTAACGAGTTGAACGAGCAATAGAAAGCTTTAGATTGTGACACAATTGAATGATGCAAAAACAAATTATTGTTTAAAACTTCTTCTAGACCTAGAATAGGAAATCTATGTAAAAATGCTTTAAATGTCTTACATCTTTATAGCATCCATTGAAGAACTTCAACAGTTTATTTTGAAACTGCCAAGACGGACATAGTCCATGTTTTGGAGATGAAAATAAAGTTGCTTCATACCAAATTTGAAAAGAATGGGAATGGGAAAATGGGAATGCTAGTTATTAAGTCAAAAATATACACAATGACAGATGTAGAGCAATAGCAATAGGTCATCTGAGTAACTCATGTGACTTAAATAGGCTTTATGGTTAAATCTGTAAATCTGTTATCAATTCTAAATGCCAACTTGGAACATATGATCTGGATCTCTCTACAAGCCTTAAAAGAAAAAGTGCTGATGATGAATAGTAACACTGGTGACTGTTATGACTTCAGCATAGAAAAAATTAAGAAGAAAGACTTCAAAAAGATTTCAAAATTTTAATAAGTAAACATTGTATCACAATTACCCTACATATCTTTTTACTGTAACAAAAGCAAACCATATTTTATTCATCATTACATTCATTGTACATGTGTATGCTTTCAAAACCACAAACATAAATGCATGTCAACACAAATACATATACTCATGAATAATACAGAGAACTGCAGTATAGTCACTGCCTGGTGTTTAAAATTATAATCAACATTTTACTCTGATGATATGTAGAGGGCAAACTGTGTTTAATATGCCTGAGCATGGAACCTAAAAATAAGCACATTCATTCAATTATTCTAGCCAATGAAGGGAAGCTGTTAAAAAATATTTAATGATACGCTTCACATACATTCTAAATGAAATCTTAGGAATGATCTACTGCTGGTGATGTAAATGTGTTCCAAAGATCTGGTTTTACCTTTAGCATCATCAATAATACAAAGACAAAATATATTACAATGTTTTCCCTTTTCAACAATTTTCTCATATTTTTATCTAATTTTACACAGACTTTTTAGTAAAGAGAAAAAACTTTTTTTTGGTTTAGAGTAATACGTGTTCAATATTTTTGTATTCATTTAAAAATTCTATTTCTGCAATTATTAAAGCACTTCAAAATATATAACTATTTAAAAGCATATCCAATTTGGAACACCTCATGAATAGCAAGAAATGGATGCATGTGAATTTTTTTTTTTAATGAATGTGAGCAGAGTCTGCTTGACTGCATGCATGATTAACAACGAATCATGTTCTCACAATATCAGAAGCATAGGGCACATTTAAGCAGAAAAAAAAATAAATTAATAAAATTACTATGCAAATACCTCACTGACAAAGTCTCCCAGTAATTGTAAGTGTGAGTGTATGTGCAATACTCTTCAATAAAATCAATGTGAAATGTTCATATGTTTTGTTTTCATAATACATGTAGATTCTGATTTTTGGTAATATTTCTAACTGACCTAAGGGTTATTTTCAACACAGAACAAGACACTTTCAAATTAAAAACAAAAGGAGTTAATTTTATTATTATTTTTTTTTTTTTTGGCATCTTATTTGATGCTTCTGCACAAAACACATTTTGTTCTCATCAACAACTTTCCAACTTGATGTCCACTGAATGTTACACATCAAAAACCCCAATTAAACAAGTAAATCTTCCATGACTACTTCTCTTTTTAAAGTCCAACAGAAAAATTTTGGGTGTCAATGTTCATTACAACTGGATCATTTATACAACACTCCAATCCGTTTCATAATTGCCATGAAACATATATATATTTAGATGTCCTTTTTAGTAATTAGCTAATAATCATTATAGTACTCCCATAAATCTTTTTCATATCCTTCATGTACATGGTCCAACAAAACATTTCTTCTACTTTCACAATATCTGAAAAACACAAATTTATAGAGCTCCATTATCAAAGTAACACTTTTATTGCCCAAGGCAAATTAATACTTATTGCTTCTCATCAAATTATCACAATTATTATATTACTACTTCATATCATAATATGTCTTCATACTACAAACAAATATGAATTCTTTCACTCTCTTTTTTTAATATACTAGTCCCATTATCATGAAATATTTGAAATGTAAGTAAAAGTCTGTATAAAAGGTACAAATAAATTGTATTGCAAGACTGGAGTTTCCGTTGTGTGAAAGACATTAATGGGTTTTGGTTTTCAAACAGCTTGAGTATAAATAGTTTAAATACTTCTTTCAGGTTCTTTCCAGTCCTTAGTTCAACCTTCGTTTTATGAAATGTCCATAACCAAATACAGACTAACTTATCATTCATCACTTTATAGAAGAAGATACAATGCATTCCAAACAACAGAAAAATGACCTAGCTTCAATATTTCATGCAACTACAAACTTCAGCTTTTAATTTAAAGACCATGTATTGTAGCCTAGATATTGAGATGCAGATTTTTCTGACAAACATAGCAAAAAAGACCCTTATCAAACAATGTTTTAAAATGTCATAATTAAAAAAAAAGCATACTTGTAAAGAAAGACAACATGATTACCAATCATGAATTAGTTGTCATCTTTGATTGATTGTAATATCTTAATAACACACAATATAATTGCTCTAATATTTTGAGAGATTGTTTTCTATAGTTCATAATTTAGCATTAAATTACTTAAGGACCATTTTTACTTGGAATGACTCCTATGATAAATATGCCAGCTGTTTTCTTAAATAATCTTTCCTATTGCCTCAAATCAAAATTTCACAGTCATTCATGAATATGTTTCCTGACACAATCATTTCAAAGTATTAAAATTTATATATGTTGTTTTTCTGCTGTGTTATGCATCATATGTAGTGTCTGTAACCTATGCACATTCATCAATACAAAATACAGAAAAAAACTATCATTCCCCAAGTAGTAGCCACAAACCCTTTGAGTTTCATATGCTGCAGTCATCAAAGATTGCAGAAAATCAATCAGTTTTTCTTATAATCTGAACCCCTTCATTTTCACATTTAAGTGAAACAAAGGTTGGTTGGTTCTATATTGTTTAATGTCCCACTTGAGAATTTTTCCTTCATATGGAGTTGTCATCATTGCAAGTGAAGGGCTGCAAACTTTAGGCCTATGCAGTGCTTACAACCTTTGAGCAGGGAGAAATATTCATCATGCCACACCTGCTGTAACATGTGGCCTTGTTCTTGAGGTCTCATCCAAAGGACCACCCCATTTAGTAGCCTCTTACGACAAGCAAAGGGTACTGAGGACCTATTCTAACCTAAAACCCCATGGATCAAACCAAAGATGTTCTCATTACTGTGATTCAGCACTTAAACTTGAAAACATTTTTGTCCTCTAACATAAAACACTCATACTTAAGTTTTCTAACTTTGTTCACAATAATATTTTAGCAGCAATTCCACTTACCTATATTTGTCTTGGACCTTCTGCTTGATGTCATTTAGCATATCACAGGTAATGTCTCTCTCCAAGTACTCAGACAATTGCTCTGTGGCATTCTCCAAATCTTTTTGGTTGTCCTAAAATGCATTACAAACATCGATTCAAAGAACTATGCTAAGTAACTGCCTACATTTTCAACTCATGCATTTTTTTTAAAAGAAAATTTTGTTACTGAGATTTTTTTAATGCAAAGTAGAATTCATTAAGTAATTGACTATTGACTTTAGTACCAGAGTTAATTAATTAAATGCTCTTATTTACAACTCCTTTTGATCAGGGGGTAGAAAAACCTGTTCCATGAAATCAAGCTATAAAATGTCATATAGTTTAAAATGCTTATTGATATAAATTAACAATCATTTCATTTGCCAGATTACATTATATATTGAGTAAAATATGGTTAATATTCATTTTTCATAGTTTAAATCTCAGAGTGAACATTTTCAACATGTTTCAGTCTGTAAACATATGTTTCCCCTGTGAAACAACAAATTGTACAAATTTGGTAAATGACAATTTACAATACCTCTAAAAAGTAATTTGTGTTTCACAGGGGGGTAGGGAGATGTTAAAAATATTTTCCATTTTCCACTGATTTCTATAGTGAAATATGTAATTTTAACCTAAATCATAGAGTTATCTCTCTTTGTTTTGTCAAATAAGTCAACTTTTATGAAAATTCATATAAATATCTATATTGACGTAAAAAATCATTTAAAAATGAAAACTTATAAAAATTTATCAGAAAAGTAGATGGCAAAACAATACTATCATTTGCAATCCTTTTTGTCAAAATCTTTACCCTTCTTTGACCAATAGAAAGGCCATGTCACAAAGAATGAACAATTGAAGTATGAGAGCCCTATCACTCACCATTCAAAGTTGTGAGTAAAATTAAAGTTTAATTTGTTGTAAAGGGGCATGGGCATGATTTTGGTTAATGAAATATGATAGTATTTTGTTTTGTATAAAACATCACAACAAACATAAATTACAAAAACTGACACAAAGATGTATTTGACACATCCAAACTTTTCCTTTTTAAAACAAGGCATGTGTCCTGTTTATGTTTACATGTCACTATGACTCACTATCACAACTTTGGTGAAAAAAAAAAAAAGCTTTTACAATGAAACTTTTCTGTTCTTTCTTATTTGTGCTTGCTCCCTAAATTGATTAATCATTAATATACATTGAAATTTTGAATGCTTTTGACATACTTTCTAGAAATCTTGATTTTCTCACCTTGGCATGTTAAACAAACACAATTTTAAGAAAATACAAAGTATATCCTGTGTAAAAACATTTTTAATCCACTTATTCACGAAAGATCTTTATATCTATAACAAAAAGCTGTCAATTTCAATCAATCAAAAATTGTATCCATGTTCCTTTAACTCCAAAGTCAAGATTACATGTTGAAAGATTGTGATATTACATGAAAAGTCTATATGCAAAATATGAAAGCTGTACTTTAAATAATTCTGGGTATATTGCCTTGGTCAACTTTTCTTAAAAGTAGGTCAAACTCCAAGGTCAAGATTACTAGGCCAAAATCTTTTTACCAAAAGAAAGTTCTTGTCGTAAGAAATGCACATCACTCGTCATTCAAAAGTTATGAGCGAAGTCAACATTTTGGTTAAAGTTTTGAAATTTGGGTCAAACTTCAAGGTCAAGGTTGCTCGGTTATAAAATTTGGCACTAAAAGAAAGATGTTTTCACAAGGAATGCACATATGAAATATTAAAATCCTATCCCTCACTATTCAAAAGTTATGAGCAACGTTAAAGTTTTGGATAGAATTATAGAATGACATAGTTGGACAGAGTGGACAAAAACAATATAATTTTGACCATCAATTTCAGGGGTATAAAAAAAGAAGAGAAAATAGGCCCATGAGCCACAATGATCACCTGCAGCTCTAGAGAAAAAGATTTTTGAAAAATGATCAATTTTTGGTAGTTTTTGGCCCACTCCAAAGGCCCCAGAAGTGCAAAAGTCCTGAAATTTACAATTTATCTCCCTCTTGCCTCAAAGATGCTTCATACCAAATTTTAAAAGAAATAGAATGGTAGTTATCAAGATGTTCAATTTGTTAACGCAGGATGAACGACAATGGACACAGACCAATTGCAATTGGTCACCTGGGTTTACTCAAATGGCCTAAAAAATGAGAAGTGTCCCATTGGGACTAATTCCTCCATGGGGCTCGCAAAGATAGGGAGAATACAGGTGACGACCAGAAAAACATGATTTTCAACATCAATCATGTTTCATCTGAACTAAAGTTACAGGATACACTGAAGACTGCTGCACAAGTTAGGAGAGAATACAATGGAATCATCAATCCATTCGCTTGTCTGTTTGCCCATCTACCTGTTTTTGTCAAGATACTTTTTAAAAGACTAGTGCATGAATTTCCCAGAAAATGTGTACCTTCTTACACCATGATTACTGATAAATATACATATCATTACAAAGGTTAAAAGAAAATGACCAAGTCCATTAAGGTTTTTTTTTTTATTTTATACAAACAGTACAATTTATAATGTCTATAATTAAATCCCTACAACATGGCAATAAAAAAAATTAAAATTGAGCACGGTTAATTCATATGCCAAATTGTGATGTAATATATTGTTTTGTTGAACAATGTTGTAGGCCTTTACAGGGCAGTGAGTGGGATATAATTTTGTATTGCACTCAGGAAAACACCAATATAACTGTGAAAATGCTAGAGGAAGCAGGGAATATACCATAAGTGAGCTGTGCATTTGGGTACAAGTGGCATAGGCAGTTTTTGAGTGGTAGAGATTCTGTATGATACAACGAATGGCCTGGAAGAAAACAGATAATTAGAAAAATTTAGTTGAATGAATAAGTAACGTCATGGAAATGACGGGTGAGTAACAGTTGTGGAACTTGAGTCAAGGTTTGATATCAGCTCCAGCACGATTTTCACAATTTCATCTGAAAACTGATATGAGAAGAGTTTCGGCACATTGGATACCCAGACTATTGACTAAAGACAAAACAATGAGTGCAGCTTTCTAAGGCTTTCCTGAGGCAGTATTTGAATGAAAAAGACTTTTTTCAACAGATTATGACAACTGATAAAACATGGTTGGATCATCATGATATTGAGATTAAGCAACAGCATCAGACTGGAAGAGGAAATCATACCCACCTCCTCTATAATCTAAAGGTTGAATATTTGCGGTATGCTACTGATATATGCAGTACCCATAGGACAAACGATCAAATGCAGAATGTTACGCAAAAGTTTAACAGTGTTTTCATTTCACTACATGCCATGCAAGAGTTTTCAGTCTGTACTGAGAGGTCAGCACCCTACAGCCCTGACCTTACACCAATGGATTTCAATGTTCTTCTGAGCGTGCAAACAGAGTTACACACTAAGAAATTTGAAGAACTACAAACTTTTGCTACTCTAACATTGTAAATGAACTGGATGTCAAGTGGTATAGAGATCTTTTTAATGAGAGGATAAGGCACCACAGACTGTGTTTGAAATGTAGAGAATATTTTTAGAAACTATAAATAATGTGTCATCATGATGTTAAGAGCACTCAGTAGAGACAATATGTACTGATTTAAGTCCAGTATAATAAGTACCATATGATCAGATAGAAAGAAAAAAAACAACGATAAAACAAATGTTTCTATATGTAACAATGTGTGGATCTTGAATTTATCAAAAATCATTTGACAGAGAGCGACATTATCTTCATTTTTTTTAATGATCCTCATATTTTGAAATTAACCCTACAAACGCCATGTTTTAAAGGATAAACAAAAGCCATGTTTTAAAGGATAAACAAAGAAGAATTCATTGTTTACACTTTATATATGTGTACCTTTTTTTTCTTTTTTGACATCTACTTTCTATTCAAGAGGAAGTGGAAAAATCAGATAACTTGTACATCCATTCATTCAACATGAATTACACTGTATGAGACTTGATTTATGATTTCATTTTATATACATGTAGGTTTGTTGCTAGTCATTCTTTAGTCTCTAATTGGGGAAAAATTGATAGTAAATTTGACCTTGGGAATGGTTTTTGGGGAAAAAAACAACAAACATGCTGTTTACATTTGCTATCATTATTTACCATATTGATAACATGTATACACAGCCTTCCAAAAACAAGGGACTCCACAAAACTAGGCTTCCCATAGCATCTTTGTAAAATAGCAAGTTTTACTTAATATAGAACAAAAGGATTTGTGTAAGTTGCTTTCCAGTGATCTTGACCTTTATATACTTTACCTTGAAACCATTTAGAAATGGAGATTTATATTCTTTCAAAACTTAGACAATGTGCATTTGAAATAGTATTGACTATACAACAACAAAAAAATAATAAAAAAAAAAAAAAAGGAAAAAGGAAATTAAGACTATACCTTTCAACCAACTTATTGACCAGTTACATTTTATTCTTGAAATAAGATGCATTATCTCAAAATATGAAATCTGGTTGGAAAATATAACAGAGTGCATATATAATGTCATAACATTATCATTACACAACACCTTAACTTAAAAAAAAAACCCTTACCTCAAATATGATAGACTGGTTATTTTTCTTCAGATAAAAAGCAAACACATAAGTAAACATAAGTGTTTGTCGACATAGACACAAAACATCCACTGCTTTCTTCAGAAACTGGACCTCAATCCAAGACATGTGCTGCTGCATCTCTTCCATCTTCAGCTTCACAGAAGCATACAACTGTAAACATATCACATACAACTCAAACCATCTAACATACAAATCATGACCAGAAGCTTTACAACTATAACCAGAGATAACTAAAATCAGATTACACACAACTATAAACATACTACAATAAGAAATAGCTTACATCCAACTGTAACCAGACGGTAGCTAGAAGCATACAATTGTAATCAGATTACATACAACCCATAAACCTACATACAGTAAATATCTAACATCCAACTGTAACCTTCCAACTGTAACCAAAACGTTACAGATCACAACTGTAACCAATAGCTTGTAGCTGGAACTAGAAACGTACAACTGTAACCAGATTACATATAAACATACTACATACAGTAAATAGCCTGCATCAAACTGTTACCAGGTTACAACTGTGACTGAAAGCTTGTAACTAAACACGTACAACTGTAACCAGATTACATACAACCATAAACATACTACATACAATAATAACTGGTCGCGGTAGCTCAGTGGTTAGTGTTCACTTCGTAACTGGGAGGTTGTGAGTTTGAGCCCCGCTTGTGCCATGGCCTCGTCAAACCTAAGACATAAAAATAGGTAGTGACTGCTCCTTCGCCATATGCTCGGCATTTAGAAGTGAGAATTATGGGTCTTTCAGACATGACCTTAAAAACGGAGGTCCCATGTC
This sequence comes from Ostrea denselamellosa, assembly GCA_024699665.1. Lineage (NCBI taxonomy): Eukaryota > Metazoa > Mollusca > Bivalvia > Ostreida > Ostreidae > Ostrea > Ostrea denselamellosa. The sequence goes on from JAMZEH010000014.1 coordinate 13,197,629, forward strand.
ATGGTAGGCATTGACATGTTAAAGAACCCTCACTGTTACGGTCCTGAGTGCTAAGCATAGGTCTAACTTTGTGGTACTTCACCTACAGCTGGTGATGTCTCAATATGAGTGAAATATTCTCGTTGGGATATAAAACAAAGAAACAATAAACAACAGTAATAAATAGCTTGCATCCAACTATTACCAGAAGGTTACAACTGTAACCAAACATTGTGCCAGTAAACAGCATACAATTTTAACCACAAACATATAACTGTAACCAGAGGCATACAACTTATTACTTGAAATTGTAATCAGAAGCATAAAACTAGCCAAAAGCATGCAACTGTCAACAGATTACATACAATTATATCCCTCCCTCCCAAAGTTTTCTAACTCCAAACTCTCACATAGGAAATGTGCAAGACTTGTGAAAATACAAGCAAACTGAACAAAGCTACACACTTGCAATATATACAGCTGTCATATTCTTTATAAACATATACCAGTATATCTTATATTGTAATTTTTAAGAGAAGTCCTTCTTAAATGTTCAGTGTTGATGTCTTGAATGAACTTCAAAACTAATATCAAAGCACTGTGTACAAACTTATATATTAAGACATTCAGCATGTACACTATAAGACACTCACTTTGTTTTCAAATTTTAGACTCTGCATGTGATTCATATATCTGTTGCAGTAAAACAAATATCGTTGCAGGGCAGATCTTGATTTCTGTAAAAAGAAAAAAGCACAAAGATCCATGTAAATTAAAGGAAAAATTTCTAAAAGATAAATGTATGGATGAAAAGTTGCTACTGAATACTTTCAACAAGTAATCCATAAGATAAAGACCACACATTTCCCTGTTGTTCTCAAAATAATGTCTGACTTACAGCTGTATACTACTAATGGAGATTTTTTTTCTTGCTGCAGAGCTTGTGATATTTGGTATTTTTTAATGCATGATGATTGGTTTACTGTTGATCATTTTTATTTTGCAAGACCTTACTTTCATGTGGATACAATGAGGTATTAATTTACAAGACATAACTTTTGAAAATCATTTTTATTGCTTGAATTTTCTATAAGAGTCCCCCCCCCCCCCCCCCTCCAGAACTAAATTTTCTTCAATGGTTACTATTGTGAAATTACTTACAAATAACATTCTCACAAATAAAATGTGATTTACAGAAATCAGTAACAATCAATAAAAGTGACAATCAATAAAAGTGATATTCTAAATAATAACATTCACGTTACAATACCAAGGATGTAATTATTGAAAATATATTTAATTCATCCTTTTATCTTTATCAAAGTCATCATACACCATTTTTTATATGAACATTTCATGAAGAGCAAGTCCATTTTTGTAATGTACATCAATATTCTGTATTTTCTGAATCAAGGTATGTCAACACAATGAACAATAAGCACTAGATAAAGAGAAGAATTGTAAATTTGCAGTGTGGATATGTTTGTTTAAGGTTACCTTTAATACATTTTGTATCCTTAAAAACAGGGCATGAGTTATTAAACAAATGCAGACATTATCAAACAAGTACAGCACCACACACACTTCTGGGACATTGATACTTAATATTAAAAATTAATTGATTGACCACTTTTACAGATCGATGGTCTGGAAAGGGACATTTCACAATTAAAGTTAGCTTGGGCTATTTGTTATGTATCTATTCAATGTATTTAGCATGAGGTATCTTTAATAAAGATTGAGACTGTTGTTCAGAAAATATATACAACAAAGAAATGCAACTCCTGTTATAAAGTGGTATTCTGCAGATCAAAAATTTAATCCAACTTATGAAATGGTCAATGTCAATTCCTTAAAACTCTCAAAAAGTCAAAAACAGTAACCAGACTTATATGTGGGCTGACTTTTTCCTGAGTATATATCATAGTCCTTTAATGAATTGTAAATGCTAGTTATGGAAAATCAAATATTCATGAGAACATTTTTTAAATTCTATAATGGACTCAGTAAAAATGATAATTGTATTAACTAATGTGCATATTATATGCATCTACCTAACTATATGCATCTACTTATCTATTTTGGGTCTGTAATGCTATAAAAATAGAGACATACTTATGGTCAGAAAAAATTAGCCTTGGCCCATACCTCCTGGTTGTCTCGGGCTTTTTTAGCCTCATCCTCATCATATCTGTTACAGTTGTACCTGCCAAGAAAATACATATTGTACAATTTGTGTCGATACAATTTCCTTTTGTATAGACATTACAAACAATACACAGAATCTGTATCAGATGGACATATCAGATACCGCTAATCATGAAATTTTCTGCACCCAAGATTACTGTAAACCCTATCTAAAGTTATACAGCCTTCTTATCTTTGAAAATACATTCTGTTTGTCTGTCACAATTTAATTTACTGAGTGATATACCAATAAATGTTTACAGATATAAATCAAATTTTTTACAGTTGAGTGACTTTTACAAGTTTTATTGGACTTTTGTGCCAAATATGTGGATACCTAATGAGTAAATTCACTTTCATTACGGTTGACATCAATCTAATTAAAATTAGCTCCTTTGATCTGCTCACGTATATCACTACACACCTTGTGTAGCGATATACATTAGCGGATCAAAGGATCTAATTTTAATTAGATTGGGTTGACATATTCAACAAAAATGGCAAAATTTCATGGTTGATTGAACTAATTCTAGTATTCTGTCTCAGTCTCTGGATTTTTTCATTGTGTGAGATCTTTCCATTGTGTGAAATCTATATAATTTGGGTTTTCCACATCTATTTACAAGAGTATTTCCTTGCATTACAAAATATCATCTGCCCGCTAGTCCAAAAACATCCGATTATAAATTTTTAGACTATTTATTCTAACACACAAGAGATCTAAACACCATGTGATGACCCTAAAAAGACAGAAACATGGGGTAGAATAAAGTTGTGACTGTAAGAAGCTAGCTAGAAGTCAAAATACTGGTCTATATCTGCTTAAATGTTTAGAATACTGGAGGTGAGGTTCCTAATGCAGCAATAGAACTTCAGGCTGAGAATACAAATGAGCATTGTTTCATGTGACAATAAAGACAGCTTTGTTGGCAAATGATCATTGACTTGTTTGAATTAAAATTAAAGAAAATGTAAAAAGTGATCCAATTGAAATTTCAAGACCAAACATGGTCCTGGCTATATGTATGTATAGACTTATTAAATTCTATTTCTCTCTTTATATTTTTTTTTGTTTACTTTACTATTTATTTATTTTATTATTATCATTATTATTATTTTTGGTTACATATTAACTGTTGTGTAAAATTTATTCATGCAGAATTCAATATCATACAAAGTTGCAAACTACCTGACTATGCAATACATAAAGAATATTTCTTTTCCAATTACATTAAAATTCAAACTAAAACTGTCTTAAAGGGACTACTGGTTATACCCCTGATGGGTTTATTCAAAATGGTGCATATATAGCCCTTTCTTCAATGACGACCTTGAATAAATAATCTTAGATCAGGTCAATACATCATCTGTTTCAAGCAACATTTGTGCCAAAGTATCAACTTCTAATATCTTTCCATTTCAAAATTAAGATCCATACAAAGATTTCTCTATCTTGTTTACCTGTGACCTTGCTTTTGGCCAAAAGACCTTGTTCGAAGGTCATGACACACCATCTGGTCATAAGTAATCTTTGTGCCAAGTTTTCTTTATATATTATTTTATGTCCGATTCAAGAATTTTTCACTCATGTAGAGATTTCACCAGTTTTAAGTGAAGTGCCAAAAATTAGTGATTATGGTCATTGCGGTGAGGGTTCTTAATTGTGCTAATGCCTATTGTGACATGGGAACTATATTTTTAAGGTTATGTATAAAAGACCTGTGACTTTTTCTTTTAATTTCAGGTGCTTGGTGAAGGAACAGTTGCTACCTATGTCAAACTTCTTATATTTGACACAGCCCTGGGATTTAGAACTGAACCCAGGCTTCCTAGTTGTAGAACAAGTGCCCTAGGCTAGGTTAGGCTACCATGACTGGTTTTGTGTCATGTGCTTCTGTTGTCTATTGCTATAGCCTCCTCACCTTTAATACAACAGGTCTCAAGATACTATACTGGTGCGTATCCCATGTTCTGAATGCAAAAAAAAAAACCAACAAAAAAAAAAAAACCAACAACAAAAAACATATTTACCCTTAGCCCTTTCATGCAGTCCCTGTTTGGTCCAAACTTATACAGTGGAACCCTGTTATCATGTTTCTCATTTTTTCATAAAAATATAACATAATACGGGGTGGGGTGGGGGGGTGGGGGGGCAACGTAATAAACATTGCAAGTGAATTCCAGCTAACATATCACTTGGATGTATGTGTATTCTCCTTAATAGGATGGGGGGGATGAATATTTTGATTCCATTTCATTGTTTCAATGACTTTGACATTCTTTTTTTTTTTTTTTTTTTTTTTTTTATACAGCATATCTTAAATGTCCATATTTCTTTATGTCCTTATCCTCTCTTTTCTTTATTACTAGTGTAAGATCTCAATAAACTTTGGTTACCTTCGTGATCTGAATCTGACTATTGTCCTCTCTGTGGATACCCAAGCTATTTGTTGAAGTAAATTCTAAAGAGTTTAGAATTTTTAAATTTTTAAATAAACAATAACTATGGATAATTGTTCATCAATGGCTTTGATGCAAGGGACCCTACTAGATTTGTCAAAGCATGATCAATCAAGTGTCACTAATCTCCTAACAAACTAGGAAATGTTCAAACTGATAACCCAGGGCAGTCCAGGTATGTGAACTTAAGGATTATACAGTGATTACCCTAATCAAAGTGATCATGTAGGAGTTCATTATTTTGTCAGAATTTTTTACAATATAATACCAAATCCTGGCATCTTGTGACAATGTAATAACCATGTCTATTTATAAGGATGGTTAAGAAATGGTTTTGTTTTAATATTCCAACGTAACAAGCGTTCAAATGTAATAAACCATGAACATAAAAACAAGATTCCACTGTATCTACTCTAGGATGCTTACACTTCATGAACATTTGACATAATATAGTCTTATTGTTCTTGACAAAATTATTATTAAAGATTTTGCTTACATATTTCGTTTCATAAACCACAACTGCTTCTAGAGGCATGGTATGAACAATCTTGAACCCATTCTACATAGAAAGCTAAACACAAAAGCTCTGCAATTTTGTTTCAATAGTTCTAGAAAAAATTTCTTTAACCCAACCTTCCTCACAGAAATTAAACTTACTTAATTTTTTAGACAAGTTTAGATGACCTAGGGTCTTGTCAATCTGAAGGACAGAGAGACTTTGATCAGAAATGCTCAAGGGTTTGATTCAGGTGATAAAATCCATATCAAAATCATTAGATTCATACCATGAGGATCCATGAGGTTCCCAGGGTCCTAAACACACCCAACAGAAGTCAGCCTTACAGTTCTGGTTTTTGCATACCATGTGATTACATCCTCCATCTTTTTCAATAGTTACATGGCATTTGGGACATTCCTAAGAAGTAAATAAACATAATATGATGTCAGACATGAAGATATTCAGTGAATTTATATTCCCCCTAAATAGATGCTTTACGTGATTTGTGCTTTTCAAAACATAAAATATTTTATGAAGACTTTACCTGAAAAGCTTCATTGTGAAATCACAATATTTGAGAGACTATCCAGAGACCATTTGTTACCTTTCAATGAGCTTACCTTTAAATCTATATTATGATAGGGATCACCTTAAGTCATTGAGACTTGTCATGTGAAGCAAAGCTCAAATAGTATTTGAGATACCAAAAACAAATTTTTACCATATGTGACTGGTGACCTTGACCTCAAAACCCAATAAAGTTCATCCTTAATTAAGCTATGTAACCTCTTCATGTGAAGTTTATAAATCTTGTATGGTATTGGAGTTTTCATTTGAAAACCAAGTACTAACAGACAGAACCACATTAATATCCCTGGCTTTTTGTTATAGTGGGGATAAAGAAAAAAATGATGCATAGGCAAAGCACTTGCAGCACATGAAAAGGTAAAAAAAAAAAAAAAAAAAAGAATATTATTTTTCACAACATTTAATACCAATCTTTACAATCTAATGAACCGAAGCTTTGAAAAAGGGAAATGGTTTGTTATCAAAAGATATTATCACTGTTTTCTGATTGGTAATGATCCAAGAAATAGGGTGTCCATTAACTGACAAATGACTGATACATATCCACAAAAACACTGCAGAAAGAATATTGAGACAACTTTTACACCAAAAAGTGGTGAATACACATTTTGCCTATGTATTCTCCCCATTTTAAACCATATGTAAAACTTCTTTTTAACTAAGGGAAAATTTTAACTCAAAAGATATTTAAATCAATTGTAATACAGACTGATATATAAAGCTCTACAAGAAAATACAATAGACAATATATTGAAAAGATTAAAGAAAAAATTAATGTAAACAATACAGCATGCACATGACATACAATATTGACATTCTCCAATAAACAATACAGCATGTACATGACATACAATATTGACATTCTCAAATAAACAATACAGCATGTACATGACATACAATATTGACATTCTCAAATAAACAATACAGCATGTACATGACATACAATATTGACATTCTCAAATAAACAATACAGCATGTACATGACATACAATATTGACATTCTCAAATAAACAATACAGCATGTACATGACATACAATATTGATATTCTCAATAAACAATACAGCATGTACATGACATACAATATTGACATTCTCAAATAAACAATACAGCATGTACATGACATATAATATTGATATTCTCAAATAAACAATACAGCATGTACATGACATACAATATTGACATTCTCAAATAATTTGAAACTTGATAGCAATAAACACATGTGCACTGTACCTTCTTCTTTGATTGATATGAAATTTTTTGCATGCAGTTGCATGTGTCAGGAAAGATATCAATGAATTAAGAAAATAAGATTTTTTATTTTTTTTTACATTTATATCTGTCATCAATCATCACCATGATAATAACTTATATTAATTAGCTTACTGTGCACATAGTACATGTATGTTTTCTGAATTAACAGCAATAGGTAACTTCTTTGGTTGAAAAGTCTGTTAACTTCACAACACATGTTCAATGTATTGAAACTTCCTATAGGGCTGTCCTGGTTGTTTTTTATATTTTATTTTTCCATCAATCAGTCAAGTTTTAATAGATGAATAGATCATATCACATTAAAGCTTCTGCACACTTTACTGTACATTGCATGCCATGTATATATTGAAAGGAAATGACCGAAACTGTGGTCTGAATGGTATAACTATGACCTACTTTCGTATTGGCAGCAATCCAGTTGGAGGTTTCACTGTCATCATCACATTTCTTGATCCATTTCCTCAGCCACTTACATTGAACAGGATCATGCCAGTTTTCTCCACAAGCAAAACTAAAAGAAATTTTGGTAAAATTTTTATTCAAAACCAATATCATGTCATGCATGTTTTATATTTTTTAAAGGACTTTATTGTGATATGGACTAAATTTGGTCCTTAAAAAATGTGCAATATTCAATTTTTCTGCAACCATTGTGTATCATCAGCATAATAAATGTCAAAAATTATCATTTTATGTTTCATTGAACTTGCTCCAAACCATTTATTTGGTCATACATCTAAGAATATCGATCAATTACAGTACTGATTGAATTCTCACAATTATCAGCAATACAAGTTTCATCAATATAGAATATAAACCAATGTTACTTGGAATCAACCTTCAGCATCTGAAGCAAGATTTATGTAATACATCCTAACATGTAACATCTTTTAAGTTCATCATAAAGTAATATAAAGCTTATTGGGACTAAATCTGCCTCTAAATGTTTAAATATAGACCAGTTGCAGTATATGAAGCAAGTTTGATGTTATGCATTCATTCAAGAACATACAAGTACTTGGAATTGAACCTGCCTTAAAAGAATTAACATGGTAATTTATCTGAAAAATACCAGTCAACTGCAGTATTTGAAATTTTACTGCACTTTACAAACTAAACATAACCATTCTATCATAAAGATAGAATCCTATACTCTAAACTGTAGGAGTTCCAATGATAAACATTCCAAAGAAATAGACTCTATCTGGTCTGTATCTAGACACCCTAGACTTGACCTAACTCAAAATGCTAAAGAGTTATAGCTTTATAACTTGTAAAGTAAAAGAAGTATCAATGACAAGAAAGTATGAAGATGGATGGAGATAAATATATATTACTACAGTAACTTGATCCAAACAGTTGATCATGTCGAGTTGACAGACATGGATCATCGGATCAAAAGAGACACTTCATATCTCGTTTGATCTGATGATCTGTGCCTGTCATTGAGTTGTGGTCCAACTCTTCGGATCAAGTTGTTGTAGTAATGACAAATTTATTATATACCCCCTTATGTATTTTAAATCCACTTTTATAAGATAATAAATGTATTCCAAATTATCAAAAATACAGTGTATAAACATACAGTGAAATTATATTTTGTGTATACAGTTTTGTTTGTGATGTGGTTGATCATTTTCCATAAAAAATATTGTGTTGATGCATTGTGACATCAACAGTTTCAGAGAGGCATGATATGGATTCAGATCACCACAGTGTGGAAAGTCAGATGACACTGTGAATTATACAGTATCAAAACATGGCTTAAGGATGGGTATATTATAACACCAATTACCTTGTGGTGACATGTTCAGCCCACTTTAGGAAGTGGTAATGACATTTCATACATATAAATGCAGTACATTTTAAAAACAGTAAATATACCCTACCAAAAGATATGACCACATTTGCAGGTAACTGGCTTGGCGTCAAAGTACTGAACTTTAATGGCATGACCACAATCAGGAGCAGGGCACCATCTAAGCAGCCGGTTACACTACAATAGAATACACAGAAAATTCATGTACCTTATCATACACACTCTCACAATCCCTACATTACATGTTTGACATAAGAAATGAACATGTATATACAATATATATGACCATTTTAAACTATTAAAGACATAAAATGGAGCATACATCTACAACAGAAATGCCATATGCAATTAATCAATGACAAAAAATACATCTTGTCAGAAAATTGTATAATGTAAATGTATCCTTAAAGCTTTTTTTTCAGATGTTAACCACCACTTCTCTCTCTCTCTTTCTCTCTCTCTCTTAACTACAACATACCTCAACAAAACTATTGGTAATTAATTGCTGGTACTTTAATTTAACTCTCCTATCTGTTACTAGCTTCCTGGAAAAAAAAAAAACTTGTATGAGTGTAGGATTGACTCAACAACAATTTATTGTTTAACATTAATGATGAAACAATAATATGCTTGATGTTAGCATTTTTGGTACAAATGCATCATTCTGTAAACAGGTTCATTAGGCCACATATATATAAAAGAGGCTCATGAGCCTCAACTCTCTTCCCTTGGGTCACCTTGTTCACAGAAACTCATTCTTAAAACCCCTACTGTAGTCCCGCCCCATGGGGATCCGCGTTGTTAGAATAGATCTTCGATACCCCTGGCTTGTTGTAAGAGGCGGGTAAATGGGGCGGTCCTTCGGATGAGACTGCAAAAACGAGGCCCCATGTCACAGCAGGTGTGGCACAATAAAGATCCCTCCCTGCTCAAAGGCCATAAGCACCGAGTATAGTTCTAAATTTGCAGCCCTTCACCGGCAATGGTGACATCTCCATATGAGTGAAAAATTCTCGAGTGGGACGTTAAACAATATTTAATCAATCAACCTACTGTAGTCCCAACTGAACTTCAGGATCATGTATGCAGACTACACTACATGACAATGTTTTCATATGAATTTGATAAACTGCACCCTTGTGGTTCTTGAGAGAATTACAAATTCCTTGGTATCACTATGTAACACTTACAAATTGTAGTTTACACTACATGAGGATACTAGGTACATGTGAGAAACTACAGCAACACTTCTTAAAAATCAATTCTTTAAAGATTTTTCCTATACATACATGTTTATTCCTATGTAAAACTTTAAATCTTAATCATACCCGTGCCTCAAGGAACATGGTCTGTACAAGCGAATTTGCCAAACTGTAGATCAGAAGAATTTTTTCTTACATATTCTAATGTAATATTAATTGCCAAGTGGTCATGGTTTGAACATACACATTATACACAGAAGCTTTCAAGCATGTTTGGGCCTTTCTGGCAGAGTAGTTCTTGAAAAGATTTTTGAAACACTCCACCCTATTTCCACTTTTTCCTAAGAAGCATGTCCCTCATCTATACAAACCTGAATCCCCTTTGTGCAAGAATACTTTGCATCAAGTTTGGTTAAATATGGCCAAGTGGTTTTAGAGAAGTTATAAAAGTTAATAATGAAAATCAATGGCAAGAGATAATGGACAAAGGTTCTTTAGAAAAACTTAGTTGAGCCTGATGCATTTGGTGAGCTAAAACTTGTTTGTATACTTTGAATCATTATTTAAGAAGATTTCAGACTCAGAAAAGAAGAAAAACCTTCTTTTTTCTGTACTATAGCAATTTCACAAATTAATAAAGCACACCCTCCAAGTTAGGTGAAAAATCCTCTTGAAAAATAGTAGCTTTCATAGCCTTGCATCACTGTTGCACAGTTTTGCAAAACCAAACCTAATCTCAGTTTGATCACTACTGGGAAAAAATGAACATGAGATTCTCATAAAAGATGTATGTCCCCTTTCCCAAAACAAAGTATACAGCACAACATACTGAAGAACTAAATATGCATGATGAAAAAAAAACAAAACCAAAAACCCAGACTTTAAATGTTAGACCTGATATTAGATCCCATTATAGGGACTTCCAGCAGAAATGGTGGGCTAATAGCAGGTTTGATGTAGAACAGTGCAGAATTTTAGTGTTCTCCAACAATATACATGTATTGTCTCCCAGTGTTTTGCAGACAGTACAATAAACTATGTCCAAAAACAGGAAGCAAAACACTGAGTACCAATGATCTTGGAAATATTGACCTCTGAGTAATAGGGATTGTGTACACATAGATGTGTATCAGTCTACCAAGTGTAAAGTCTACAAGATAAACTGTTATCCAATCATCCAGCGTGCAAGATCTATTATCCAAATAAAACCTATACAATTCAAAAAAAGTAGGGGATACTGTATTTTGTGATCAAAATGTTCACATATACAAAGGAATACGACACCATGTTGTATAGTTCCTTAATGAGGAAGCATTTCCAAAGAAATTCATCACCAAACACAGCAATCAATCACACTCTTACGATCTGCACAGGATGCTACTGATGATTAAGGGTGTTGTGCCAAAAATTTGCATGCCTCTGAATTGGATGGTTAGAGCCACTCTAAAGGAAGATTTCGAAGAAAAAGCACCAGATTATCAGTTGTTGAAGTTGTTAATTAAATAGAGAACATGCGCTGTTTAACAAAGGATGTGAGGTTACGTGCCCTTGGCATGCAACAGGTTGGCACAAGACAGGCTAGGGCAATGAATGTTTCCCAGTCTGTTATCATCAGCAGATTATGGTCCAGACATTGTGCTACAGGGTATGTTCAGGATAGACCATGATCCGGTTGACGAAGGGCAGCAACTCAGACTCAGGACAGATTCATCCACACTATTGCCTTGAGAAATTGTCTTTTAACAGCAAATCAGATAAGGTCTCAACTTCAAATGGATACTGGCTTGGTAGTGAGTGGCCAGACAATCAGGAATTGACTGCACAGACTTCACTTACATGCCCGATCATCACATTACAGCCCAACTCCAATGGTGTCGTCACCATCAATGCTGGAATAATCGCCGATGGAACCACATAATGTTCTCAGATAGATGAGTTGAAGTTCACTGTGGACTTCCTGGACAGATGCAGGAGGGTTTGGCGCCAACGTAATGAATATTTCCATCACGTTAACGTCATTAGACAAGATCAGTATGGGGGTGGATCTGTAATGGTGTGGGGAGGCATCACTGTTGCCAGCAGAAAAGACTTGCATGTTGTTGCTGGTCGTGTAACAGGACAGTACTACAGGGACAACTTTTTGGCACCCCATGTTGTGCCGTTTGCACGTCATTATGGCCGTCGTTCCATTTTTCAAGATGACAATGCCAGTTGTCATAGGGCCAGGATCATTACAGATTATCTCCAACAGCAGAATATCACCATATTACCATGGCCCGCACTCAAGTCCGAACCTTTCCCCCATCGAACATGTCTGGGACATGCTTGGACAGCGGCTACACCAACGTCAGCAACCTCCTGCCAATGTCCAAGAACTTGCTGCAGCATTGCAACAGGAATGAAATAACCTTTCCTAAAATGACCTGGGACGTCTCGTTAGGCATATGCCACGCCGAATACAAGCTTGTCTGGCCAACCGAGAGGGTTTTAACCACTTCTGACTCTGTTTCACAATGGTGGTAAATTTGCTGTGTGACCCTGTGTTTTTGTCGACCCATATTCTGGAGAATCTGTCCTTTTCTGACAGAATAGGGTTTCGAATAAATTGACAAATGTTTCCTTAATGTTTTTCTGTCATTTGTTTTCTTCCAGACCTCATGATCTGCATTTCATTCTCCTTGTAAATCTAATACCCCCTACTTTTTTTAAATAGTATATTTGACCTGGTAGAGACCTTGACCTGCTGAGCAATAGGTTGATGTGTATTAGACTACCAAGTAGGAATTCTCTGAGGTAAATTGTTTTCTAGTGATATGGAAGATCAACCCACTGACACATATGTATGCAAATATGCCCCTCCTTCTACTAAAGGAGAAATATACAACATAACCAAAAGAATCTTGGAAGATTTTCTTTGACACAATTTTGCCAGCAGAACTCTGTTTTAGCAGCAATGCCAAACAGATATCTTAACTTTGGCCTTGAATGTTTGTTCTGAATTGTAAAATTTCGAATTTTTAATCATATGCATTCAAAACAGCTAATTGTAATTAAAATGGTTTTAAGAATACATGCCAAGAAATGTCAGCTATTACCAAGGCATCATCTGCAATTGACATGTTTCATGTTGAGAATTTTATACAAGTCAAGGACAAGAAACTTACTACTTTATCAACTAGCAATTTTTTTTGTGAATGCCCATAACATGAAAAACCTGCTTCACAATTTTAAAATCATTGAAATAAATCTCTGGTAAAAATTCAATAACATAAAATTACTTGCAAAATTTTGTGACAATTACCAGCTCACAACTGGAAACCTCTACTCACATCTTTAAGTGAGAACTGTACTTACATGACTGTAGCATCATCCACTAGTATATCACAACCAAATGCTGCACAAGAAATGGTCTGACCCATTCCCTCATTCATGATTTTGGAGGTGAGGTAATCTGTCCAGCAGGGGACACAGAATTTGTGTCCACATTCTAAACCTGTCATTTCCTACATTGAAAAGAAACAAGATCAAAACACGATCATATCATAAATCTGGAAAGCTGGCAATAACATTGCTGAATATCTTCCAGATCAATGAAAATTAAAATATATATCACAAACACTGTACATGTTTATGTGACTGTACATGTACATTGAAAAGAATATGACATTATTATAATGTTACATCACAATCTGTCACATAAAATACAACAGTACACATCCATTGAAATTTTACTATTATTTCAATGTCTTAGGCTACAGACAGTTTTATGTCATGAAGCACACATTGTGTCCTTATTCTGTACATATGCTTGATGGCTGAAGATTTGTTTATAATGCCATGATTAGATGCATGTACATTACATACCACTCCAGGAACTGGCATGCAGCAAATTTCACACATTGTCTCTGTGGTGGCTGCTGCAGTAGCAGACCTGGTCATTTTCTAAAAATAATGACATAACTTGTTATACAATTGCATTATTACACTGTGTCATTAAAATGCCTCATATTTTACAGAGAGAGCTAGTTTGTGTAGTAGGGATAGAATCCTTAATATATTATAAATCACATTTCATTTCATGTAAATAGTGTAAAAATAAATATCTTAGTAAGCTCATTATATACTAATGTTACACTAAGTTTATCATCAGATAAAATTGATTTTCTGCTAGAAAAATGTTTGCAAAATCAAGCATAACTCTGATATGCTTGCAAATCAGAGCCCAAAGGAAAGAAGGCAGACCTTCCTAGCTGGAGGTGACTTGCCTTTGTGAAGATGTTTATATTTTCTGCTGCATGACTTCAACAATAATGAATAATGTTGAGTTTTTGAAAACTGCTGGTGTTAGGTTTTTGTTTGCGAAATATTCCATTGTACTGACAGAAAGTGACAATACAATTCATTAATACTTGGACTGGTAAAATTATTCAAATGTCAACCATGGAAGAAACAGATTCTAGATATTTTTACCATATCAAATAACAATACTATTTACAGATCATGTTAATTAGGAAAAAACTGTAAAAGTATAAAGATGAAATAGAACATGGGGAATGAACGAGAGGTGAATGAAATGTATGGGCCACTGCAAGGTGAGAAATAATTTTCCCAACCACTTGTTCCATGAGACAAAAAAGATATAATGACCATTGTCCCAATTATGTCCATATTTTAACACCATGTATGGGCATACTTTTTTTTAATTCTTTATTTTTAATCATTAAAAAACATTTTGTACTCCGTCATCAATAAATTGAAAGTTTTGAATCATCACTCAGTCTGAATCACATAACGATGAATCTGCACATCACAAATCTCTTTCAACTTAAAAAAAAAAAATCAATCATTCACTTCTTGGACATCTAAGTTGCAAAGATATACATAAATGGCAAAACACTTTCTGGTCATATTCTGGATGTGCTCTGAATTGTTATTCATCAGATAAGTAAATTATTTTATAACTGTTTGAGTGTTTGTATAATTAACAGTGTTCCAATAACAATATATAAAAACATCAACTAAATCTTTGTCTAATTTGCATTTGAAGTTGAACACAATTCAAAATGTTTAAAAGAGCTATCCTGATATGGGGTCTGTTTAATACATTTGTAAATCCCCTTGATGTTTACATATGACTGAGCTATTTACTCTATATAACAGTAATGTGCACACAGGGAAAGTAGTTTTCCGTCAGAACATTGTAGAAAATAATTTGTAAATACAGAAATTTTTACTCATCACAAGAGACAAGTTCATATTTGGCATTCACTTGTCCTGAGTCAATTCAATCTTTTACAGAAAAAGTAGATGAGTACTCTTTTTTTTTGCACCCTATATGGAATGGTAAATAGGTACGTGCATACCTTCGGTCTTGCTCCCATATCTGGTCTTCGATGGGGGCTTACAACATGAGCTTCAGAAAACAAACGGTCCTGATCACCATCATAATAACGCTCCATTAACTTCTCTTTATCCCATTTAAAATGATTCAGTAAAATTCTTGTAATTGTTGATGGAATCTGAATACATAATCAACAAAAAAATTGAGATTTAAAAAATGCCTTGCAATTATTATAGAAATGTCCTATGAAAAGACTTCACGGTACTCTCATAAGAAGCAAGCTTTATAAACACATCCCTTATTTTCCCCTCCAAAAATATATTAATTTCACATGTCAATAAGTGATCATATCATACATGATGAGTATTTATTCAAGAGGGGCATTTGCATTCTCTCCAAATTATGAAATTTATGCTATGTATTTTAAACGAAATAAAGAATTGCTTTATTTACCTGAACTACAGCGTTGACTTCTTTTATACAATCTACCATAAACTGTACTATTTGATCGGCTGGCAGTACTTCATACGCAAATTCTTCTGCCTCTCGTTTGTCCTGTGTTGTACTTGGTTCAGCTTCGAGGCCCATTTCCATGAAGTCGTCGTCCTCTTCACTGATTTCCTCATCCCCTGACTGTTCATCGTAGTCCATAAAACCATCATCACTATCCATTTTCGCTTATTAACAAAACTCTACTAAAAAAGAAGCAAAATTATTTCTTTCGTAGCTTTGTTCAGGACATAAAGTCTGTCGTATTTACATCTGTGACGTCACAATCCGGATACTCGGGGTTACCTTGGATTAACGGTTTTCACGAAAGGTTCTCTCTGCGGATGGACCTGCACATATTAGGGGTGTAAATCTACATGAAACTAACGAAAAATGACTACACTGAGTGCACTTCAATAAATATTAGTTGGGTTTACGAAGATGACATCATCTCCGACTATGAAACGAAATGAATTGTGGGAAAATTATTTGTTGTAATATTAGAGCTCACTATTTACAGCAAAGAAGGCGAGAAAATATATTTTTAAACTCATTTAGTGTTTACATCTCATAAATCAGAGCAGAGATAAGCTTCAAGTTTCATTTTAAAGCAGTTAAGGCCATAATGTATAATTTTTAAAGAATAATGTAAGATATCTTACAGTACGTCATCATCGATTTATGACGTCATCAGTCGCCCTTGTACTTGAAGATGTTAAAACCGCAACTTTTGAGTACACAAATAAGCAGGCATAGTTCTGTCAATATAGTCTTTGATGATCACGTCATAATCATTCATCATATATTCCTACAACTACATATATATATATAGTATTTGGGCCTGTATGTGTCGCCTTGAAAGCGTTTAAAAACGTGCTGTATGGAAAGCTTATACTTTTGTCATGACGCTGTATGTTCTAACGTTAGATCAATGTTGTCGATAGAAATTTTGGAATACTTTTAAAGTTTCACGATAATTTTTGCACATGCGCTTAACTACTTCCGCAGAGCAAAGTTATTTTGAGCAATGTTTACGTTTTTCGTTCGAAGTTTGTACATATTCCAAGCGAGCAGTATAAATTGTTTTTATATAAAAGTTTCTGTGTTTTATCGATAGTACATATTTTGGGGTGTTTATATTGTGTTCTGATTACAATTTAAACAATATATTTTACATAATTTTTAAACGCTAAGAATAGTTCATTCACCTCTTTCTTTCATTTCACAAAAGTGTCAAATTGTATTACTGATTTAATAGAAACATCTTCTTTTTTTTTTATCGGGTTCAAATTTTTATAAAATAACATCGAGTTCGGGATTCAATGGACAAAATATGATACTGAAGAAGGTTGTGAGGCCTTTCGCTCTGTCAAGTTTATGCAACAGGAGTTCCTTGCAGTACAGAGCCCAGCTAAAAAAGACATTTAATCATGACGAAATTTACTTTACTCGCAACCGATGCTCACCGTTTTACACAACCTCCAGATGTTTCACAGTCCGTCATATATTTTGTGATCCAACAGAAAAGTTCAGAAGCCCAATGCTGGGGGAATATTTAAAAGGACGACTAAGAGCATTTGTTTTCTTTTTTCAGCACCCTAGCTTTAAGTTTAGAGATGCTCTTAAAGGATGTGAAGAGGTGCATATGCATTTTCATTCAGAAGACTTGATAATTTACTCATAATAATCAGGTCCAACTTTAAAAAAGTATTTGAACTTCGTCATACTATTTATCATGCTTGACGTAGCTGTTTTCTTATAAATTCATAACCTAACAAAAAGTCACTTCTTGATGATAGACTTATTATCTGCTAACACTTTTCTATAGAACTATCTAAACAGTATATCCAATGTAGAACTGCATCTATTTAATACTTGGTAATAAATGCAATGTCTCTGTATGTGTGTTGAGGCACATACAAGTGTGATTACATTGTATTGTAAGATTTCATTAACCGTCTTGGTTATCAATATTTAATGCAACAAATAATATGCAACAGCATTGCTGAATATGGTCTCAAAACATTGTTAGTGGAAGGTGATGATTCATTCCATCACTAAAATGTGGTTTATAGTTTAGTGTGAATAAATGCATATTTATGAGTACAGGTGACTAGAATAGCTAAGTGAATCTTTTGATTCTATATAGCTTATGTTAGCTCATGTAGTTAAGGGTGTCTTGGTAACATGCTCACTTCTCCCCTCTGTGATCTAGGTTCAATTCTTGTTGTATGAGGGTATGGTAGTTGCCCACTTGGACATATGGGGTTTTATCCTGGTATTTCCTCCTACACTACTGACCTCCTCATCTAAAATCTACAAATCCACATGAAGTACCTCATTGAAAATGAGTTCTGTAGCATTCATAGGTTATATGAGTAATTACTTTGTAAGCTAAAGAGGAAAAAAAAAGATGAAACGAGGGATTTTGCTGGACTTGATTATGTGTCATTTAATGATATCATTGGGGCAAGTGCAGCTAAGTTTTTGACAGTACATCACTGGAACTATAAAGTTAATAAATATTTAATTACTTGATGTGTGAGACAATTCTTCATATCTGTTAAGGAGCATTAATGTCTTATGGTCATATTTCCAGTCATCTAAGTAGTGTAGTGGTGAACACACTTGTTTCTCACTGCTGCAACCCATATTTGATCCAAATGATCAGCAGTGGTTGTATGTAATGGGTTAATGTGGTCACCCATTTCGACACGAGAATTTCCTCTAGATATTCTGGTATCCTTCCACATCATTGACCCTTTCATGCAAATATCCAAGCCGATAAGCAATGATATAAGTCGTAGAATATGTTTGTCAATCGTCATAAAATAAATAAGGTTTAAACTGTAAAATTTTAGGTTATCCCAAGAATTTCTCGCAGTTTGCATCCACTTGTTTTACTTTAAATGCCAATTCTAGCCATGTGACTAACATAGACAGATTGTAAAACAAATTGGTGGTAGTGCTTTTGTATCAAAGTTGGTCAAAATCTAGTGTGTAAAATACTGTTCTTTAGTAACCTTTCTTTCAGGCTTAAGAATTTATGACAGATATTGAATGAAACAATATTCAGTGAATTGTTTTAATCCCAACATGCTAGTTGTGATTAGAAGATGTAATGGAAAGTAGCAAAATCATCCGTATAGTATGTATCATTGTAGACAAGTAAATGCAAAAAATGAGAAGAAAACAAAACGGGCACAACTCTAGAAATGTAATGAATTTAGGACCTCTGACAATGTACAATATTGTTATTACAGTGTACATGAACCAATTTTTATGCTGTCCCCTTGGGGATCCGGGTTAGAATAGGTCCTCAGTACCCCTTGCTTGTTGTAAGAGGTGACTGAATGGGGCAGTACTTCGAATGAGACCACAAAAACTGAGGCCCCGTGTCACAGCAGGTGTGGCACGATACTGCTCAAAGGCCCTGAGTGCCAAGTATAGGCTTAAATTTTGCAGCCCTTCACCGGCAATGGTGACATCTCCATATGAGTGAAAAATTCTCGAGGGGGATGTTAAACAATATATTATCAATCAATTTATATGCTGTTTTTAAAATGTGACTAAACTCTTTTCAACTCTTTTGTTACAGGCCATGTCAATTGTTTCAGATTTGATTACAAAGAAACAGTTTGATAAACTTCAAGGAATGATTGATAATGAGGTAATGTATGAATTACATGTAATTTTACTGAACGTGTTAAATATTAAAGTGAAACAAGCACATATGAGGGCTGTTCGATATGTAATGTGTATTGTACCACAACGTGATAAGGCTTTGCACAATTTTGTGGATGATGATACTCTTGAATAGCTCTATTCAATACCTATCCAATGATATAATCACAAGCCTTCAGCTTCATATAGTTTTAAACTTATAGTAGTCATTTCAATAGAGCCAGTCATTGAACACTGTTGTAGAAATGGTTTGAGAATATTGAAGAAATTAGAGCTTATATAAAAGTTCACACAATACTTGGTCATTCGGGAATTCAGATTTTTACTGAATTGGGGGAAGTTTATGGGTCTGATAAGGTATCTTATGAAACAGTTTGTAGGTGGAGAAAGAAATTTCTGATTGACACAGAATCCATCAAAGATTCAGCAAAATCTGTTTGACCTATGACTGTAACAGGCATGCCAAATGTCTCAAAAGTCAGGGAAATAATTGAAAGTGATGGCAGGTACACGACACGTGATATTGCCAAAGCTGCTGACATACACTATTGTGGATACATTTCATTTTGAAGCGTTTTTTTTGAAAGTATGAAAAATTTCTGCCAGATGGACATCGCATATATTGACAGATGACCAAAAACGTGTACGAGTACATACCACTAAGCAATCACTTAAAATATTTCCCAAATTCAATAAAAGACAATTTGCAAACATTGTCACTGGTGATGAAACAAAAGTTCACTATTTGGAACCAGAAAGAAAAATTGGAAACAAAATATAGCTAACTAAACACGGTAGAAGGCCTGTAGAACCATAAGCACAAAGAAGGTTCTTTATTGAATATTCTTTTCACGTGATGGTATAGCTGTACAACTTCCAGTGCCAAGAGGCAAAAGTGTTACAAGTCAGTATTACCGAGATGTTATACTAAAAACAGCTCAAGAAATATTATCATAAAGGATGCCCTGTGTCGGGATTTAGGCATGTTTGTCTAATTCATGATAATGCTCAATCACATGCATCTGAGCTTGTGAAGCAATTTTTGAAGTCAGAGAAGGTTACCGTCTTGCCACACCCACCATACTCTCCAGATCTAGCCCCATGCAACTTTTTCCTTTTTCCAAACTTCAAAAGTTCTTATCTAGTTGTCTTTACAAGTCTCAACAAGCCCATGACTCAGCCATCAGTCAGTGCCTCAGAATTCTACCTAAATCAGCATACTGTGATGCATTTCAGAAATGGATGCAGAGATAGAAATTATGTATTTCAAACCGCAGAGAATACTTTGAAGGGATGTAATATTCATTTCACTATTTGAGTCGAATGCATTGCATATTAAACAACCCTTGTATACTTAATTCTTTTGAAAATTATAACTGATGTTGTAATGAGTTTAGAGTAAGGCATGGTAAGACTGTACTTACTTAAGTGGATTAAAATTTTAATAGTTTTGGCAGTGAAGTAAGTGTGCTAATTTATTGATGCACTAAAATCTCTCATTTATCATTATTATACAAGAAGTGTTAAATTATGATTATGCCAAATAGTGCATCAACTTTAATTTCACCAAATTTTAAATACCCTAAAATAAGTACATATACAGTAATTAATGAAGCTTTATCAATGAAAATCTTTAGTGGTCTTCTGTAGTATCACATAGATGATTTGTAGGATTACATTTTCATGAGTGTTGATGGTTCATTATTTTGTCACTGAAGAGTTGTTATTTTATAGTAGATCATATTTTCCAAATCATAGAGGATTTGAATTAATGGCAGGAAGAGGGGTGGTTAGGGTAAGAAGGAGAAGAGAGAAATGGGATTGGAGGGAAGGGAAGAGAGGAAAGAAAGAAGGAGAGAGAAAGAAGGGGATGGAAGTGAAGGAGTGGGAGCAAGGAGAAGTGGATCCCCAACGCTGCCCCCGCCCCCTCACATTTCCGTGAATGTGTATGTCCATACCAAGAAAATTAATCCCCACAGATATTGTTATTTTTTATTTTACATTGTTTTGTTGTCCACAAAATTATTTACCATTAACTTTTCAACTGCTTCCCCAGATATGTTGTGTACCAAGTCAACAGATTATCATTAATGTATCTCTGGTGGTTTTGAAGAGAAGTTGCATCACTTTGAATGTGATCAGAAATGTAGTCTGAAGAATTGTTATTTTCAGAAATATGGCCTCCTTAGTCCCTAATTAGTTAAGTTATTCTCAACAGAACACTAAATCTGCTAAACACTTTTCATGTGAATGTTTTGGTCTCTTGCATAAAGAAGTGCATTATACTGTGTATTGCAATACATGGCAGCAAGCTTTACACATTATTATGACCTTATTAACAATATTGGTAGTGAGTCTAGTAAACTATTTTTTAACATATCTGTATCTTGACAAATTTAGAATAGGATGAAACCATTTGCAAGAGTAGAAGGGCAAAAATAGTAGGGGTGTGTGAAAAAATAACTGTATATATACAGTAGTGTATAGTTTCTTTATAAATATATGCAGAACAATATTAACAGTCTCCTTTCATCTTTCTTGTACTAAAGTTCTGTTTTATTCCTACTGCATCTTGATCTCTACATTAAAAAGTATGCATAGTACTCCTACAGGTTATCACAAAAGATTGGCTGATATTTATGAATGAATTACAACAGTACATGTCCTAAAATTGGCACCACAAGCATACCATCCCTTACAGTTGTTGAACAACTATACACTAGCTGTAGACACACTTACATGATATGATTCCACTAACTATGCGCATTCACATTAAGATAACTATACACTAGTTGTTGATAGATTTGCATTATGATAACTATATACTAATTGTAGACAGTAGTGGTGGGACATCAGTTAATTTTCTCAATCAATCATCAGTTGGAATCGGTTACTGTTACTGATTATAATCAGAAGACATGTTTTTATTGTAAAAAGCATAATCTTGCGAAAAGTATTTCATGGGGTTTTTTTTAAACACTATACACTAGCTGTAGATACACTTATATCTTGATAACTATACACTAGCTGTAGATACACTCATATCTTGATAACTATACACTAGTTGTAGATACACTCATATCTTGATAACTATACACTAGCTGAAGATACATACATATAATGACTACCGGAATACACTAGCTGTAGACACACTCGTATCTTGATAACTATACACTAGCTATAGATACACACACATGATACCTATACACTAGCCGTAAATACTCTCATGATAACTATACACCAGCTGTAAATACACTCATATCTTGATAACTATACACTAGCTGTAAATACACTCATATCTGGATAACTATACACTAGCTGTAGATACACTCATATCTTGATAACTATACACTAGCTGTAGATACACTCATATCTTGATAACTATACACTAGCTGTAGATACACTCATATCTTGATAACTATACACTAGCTGTAGATACACTCATATCTTGATAACTATACACTAACTTTACAGCTCTCTACACTATGCCTCTTACTATTGGATAAGAACTGGTGGTTATACACAGGGACTAGACATGTAGAAGTTATGACATTCCCTGTTATGATAGTACCATATGGTCAATATGCATCTAGCCCCAAAGACCAGTTTAACATCTTTACAACTTGATAAATAGCTGCAAGTATTTGACCAAAAAAATATCTTATAGATCTCTCATGTTGCTCAGCAGGATACAAAGAATGAAGGCTGAGAAGCATGCAGTTAATATGATTACTGTTCAGACTGATATGATATTGCTAAACAGCCAATGTATATATATTTCTGTAGGTTTTAAATCGTCTTGAAGGAAAATTGGCAACAACTTCTTGGATACATCCAATTTTAGTAGATCCAGTTGTCAGAAAGTTTGATTGGCATTCATTTAAGGAAATAGAAAATACAGGTATGTGACAAGAATTATGTATGAAATTCAGAGAAATCTCCCTTCCCCATTATCCTCAGGTAGGTGGAGTGACAGATAATGCATAGAAATGACATTCAGAACTCTTTATGCAGTTTTTATTTATTAGTTGGGTACTAATTTGGACTTGGTGGGTGGGGTGGATAGAGGTATTTACCATTGATGAAATGAATACTTATAGAGGTGGCCTATTCTGTATATGATTGTAGACAATTCACAAAAAAAAATAGGTAAAAATATGGGGATGGGCATGGTACTCACCCGTCTGTATCTACATATTCTTGTGTGAGCATGATTCAGGCCAACAAAATCTATCAAATGTATTGCAGAAATAAATTTTTGGAAAAAAATATTAGCAAAGTAAGGAAATTTGAATAAGTTGAGCAGATGACAGGAATATGAGAAATATCAACATTTCATCTGCCTGTAGGTTGAAAAGAAGAAATATGTAAATCTAAAGTGACTTGGATTCTAAACTGAAAACACATCTTTAAAATGGGTTTAAATAAAGATCACTTGCTTAAAAACTGTGTAAAGTAATGAAGGTCTATCGACAAGTTTCAAAAGCCACAAGGGTGCAATTTATATATAAGCTTGTAGATTCATATTTATTCAAACCATGAATCTGAGGGCCATGTTAGAGCATCCTTTTTAGCTCATCTGAGCTAAAGTGAGCTTTTCTGATCTAAACTTTCCATTGTCCATCTTTGGGGTCATCGTAAACTACTCACATTTTCATCTTCTTCTCCAGAACCACTGGGCCAATTTTAACCAAACTTGGAAAGAAAAGAAAACATCCTTGGGTGAAGGAGATTCAAGTTTATTACCAGGAGTAAAGTGGAGTCACAATAGTGGATGAAAATTTTACATGCAAATATATAGGGAAAATCTTTAAAAATCTTTTCAGAACTACTGGGCCAGTAAAGTTCAAATATACATGGCAGCATCCTGACATAGTGCAGATTCAAGTTTATTAAAGTCATGGCCCCCAGGGATAAGGTGGGGGCCACACTAGGGAATCAAAGTTTTACATGAGAATATACAGGGAAACTCTTTAAATATGGGCCAAAGTACTCAGGTGAATGATGTGGCCCATTGGTCTCTTGTTTACTGTAAAGGACCAACGTTGTGTCCTTGGGAAAGCACTTTACACAAATTTCTTCACTCAACCAAAGTGTAAAAGGGGTACCTGGATATATACAGTGAAAGATTTTGTTAAAATGTTAGTGCTTAAGCGCCTTAACGGCAGCTTGCACTGAGAAAGCTCTGGAATGTTATATGGTCTGCTGGGGTAATAATGTATTGTGAAGTGCTTTGAGCAGGATGTGCTGGAAAAGCACTATATAAAAACCAGTCATTATTATTCTTATATAGTATCAAGAACTACAAGATTGCAGTGTATTAATTAATATGCAAGCAACTTCTATCAGTGTAGATTCAGTTTTGCTTAAGCAACTTCTATCAGTGTAGATTCAGTTTTGCTTAAGCCATGGACCCATGTGGCCACAGTAAGGGTTTCAAGTGTAACATAGGAATATATATTGGAAAATTCTTTAATCAATAACCATGAGGATGCTGCAGACATCATCATGTAATGAAGTTTCAAAGTTTAAACCACTGATATTTCATATGAGAACAGTGTGGTGCCAAAATAAGGATTATAATTTTTTGTAAGAAATATAGAAAAAAAAATATTATAAAACAATATATTTTGAGATCCACAACCAGTTGGTTATGTGTTTGTCAAATTCAGAAGCAAACCTGCAATGAAGTGTAGAGTACAATTTCTGCAGTATACTTCTTTACGGAGGGTAAGGATAAAGTCACAACAACAGTTCAATACATGTGGAAAAATTTTCTTCTGGAGAATTGCATGTAATACTTCTGTGATGTTGATGTTTAAAGTCTTACAAGGCTACTGTTACCAGTAATTGAATTGGATATTGCGATGTCAAGGTAAAATTAAAAAAAAAATACAACTGCTCAGGCAAGTGATGTGGTCCATGAACATTTTGAAGATTAAAGTTTGGTTGGTTTTTTTTTTTATAGAATCAGGAACTTCAAAGCTGTCTTTAGACACCCTCTTGTTATTTGGTTGGAATGAGTTTCGCATTATTCACTACTATCAGTAAGTTCTTTTAATAAAATGCTTAGTTTGTATTTCTTTATCATAGTTATTTATATCATGTCAGCATACAAATCTGTTAACACTATGGCTTTAATAATAGCTTTAGGTTAATTCTGAGCAAAGTTAATCCTTTTAGATATTGTGTCTTCCTAGCATCAAGTAGTATGGTGTTCTGTTGGAGCCCACTAGATTCTGACATTTTTTACCTTTACGGTAACAAGGGAATAAGAATGCAGTGGCAAGAGGTCAATGTGAGGGAATGAGAACATGTTATTGCTCTCTTACCTTTCTGTTCTCTAGTCCATTCTTTCTAGCTCTCTCTCGTCTTTTAGGTATGATAAATTGATTGATTATATGTTGTTTAACGTCCCACTTGAGAATTTTTCACTCCTATGGAGACGTCACCATTGCCGGTGAAGGGCTGCAAAACTTGGGCCTATGCTCAGCGCTCGGGGCCTTTGAGCAGGGAGGGATCTTTATTGTGCCACACCTGCTGTGACACGGGACCTCGATTTTTGAGGTCTCATCTGAAGGACCGCCACATTTAGTCGCCTCTTATGACAAGCACGGGGTACTGAGGATCTATTCTAACCCGGGTCCCCATAGGGCTTTTAGGTATGGAAAGGAATATTAATGTGAGAGCCAGGGAGCAAGAAAGCATCATTACCCTTCCCTTTGTTTTGATTTGATTGATATCATAATGAACTTTATATGAATAATTGAGATGAGACACAAGTACTATAACTTAGGATTCTCTCTCTTGTATTCTTGCTCCCTCACATTGTTGACCAAAAGGCAAAGGAGTTAATGGCGCTAACGTTGTTTAATTTTTGAATTTTCCTCCAGAGTGATTGCATGTCATCAGTTAAAGTTAACAAACTTAAAACAGGCATCATTAGTCCTGTAAAACGTGCTGTATCTTGGAGAAATCAGTATTTCAACAGGGCAGCCATGATTTTTGATCAGATTGAACATTTTCGCTCACTTAACACCAAGTCAAGGATTTACATTCATTTGAAAATGAAGTGATATAAAACTATGTAGGCAAATAAAACAACTAGTGCTAGATGATTTTTACACTGTATAAATTTTCATTCAACAATGAATTTTAATGTGCTCTGTAGTAGCTGCTTTAGTTTCTTTTTTTCCAAGGGACTGTCATGAAAATTTAAGGTTGGTTTCAAGTGAATTCTGTTATTTTTGAAATGGTGAAAGTAGAACAATGTCTCAGAACAATACTTCATCTTCTTCCAAAATGAAGCTATAAGGTTTCCTAGTTGTCAAAGCATAAATGTTAGAAGCTGGGAAACTTCATACTACTTGATTGCTTGGATATATCTCGACAAATTTTATATTTTCTGTTCTTGAAAAAGAGGGAGATTTTTCAGGGTTTTTTTTTAAATGTAAACCTTTGTGCCTTTAAAATGAAATACAATTACTTTGTACATACTTTTTTTCAGATTTCAGAGATATTTTGTTGGTGGGGAAGACCAAGACTGGATAATTACAAACATTACAATCATAAGAGTTGATTTTTGAGCTAATAACATTATTGTGATAAATATTAATAGTTAAATATCAGAAAATATGTCATGGTGTTTTAATACAAACAATAAATAGACTTGAACTACATTGCATTTATATTTTTATCAATGTCCTCACTTTTGTATCATATCTGCCAACCAGCCACTAACTAAGGCTTAGCAGGTAGTGTTTTGGGTTTTATTATTGCAGATAAAAGTTTATATGACTTCCCCAGGACTGAGTGCCTTTTCCATTATTGATATGTTGCAAGACATTTCCAGCAGAAAGTTAAACTGATTGTGCTGGTAGGTGTTTGAACTCTTGACCTTTTTATTGGAAGTCTAAAAATATTCATGTTCTCAAATGTATAGGGGAAGGAGAAAATCATTTTTAAAAAAAAGAAATTTAAGCAAAACAACAATTTAAAAAATTATAGTGAAACAGTGGAATATTTGTATGCAAATGCCTGAACAATACAATGATCTGATATAAATGTGTGAAACATTTTGATTATGCAAGATTTTTTTACTTTGAAATTTATGTTATGTTTTGTGTGCTATAGTTTGTAATTTCTAGTACACATTTGTTATCTTTCCTTTGATCATGTTTTAAAGTGGCTCATTACACCAAAATTTTATTTATTGGCTCGTTAAAACACCTTATGAATAATGATTTCATCTTTATAAGAGTGATACAATGTATCAATTATTTTGTATGAATTTTTTGTGATTTTTTTTTTTATTATCATTTTGGAATGATAAAAAAGGTGTTTTTCTTTGCAAATAAGAGTTTAGCTGTGATTTGATGCATGATATAAATATCTAATAAAGCATGCCTTAAAGACTCAGATAGAAGTTCTAATTTGTAGGAACATGTGAGTTTAAAAAAGATATATCAGACAAATTTTAAAAAGAAATTGAAATGAAAGGTCAAAATTCAGAAATATTGCAATTTTTCGAATTTGAACCAAGCCCAATGGAATTCTATAAAATTAGTCATAAAGAACAAAGTATATTATGCTTCCACTTGATATAAGATGGTTTACAAATGAATTTATAAAGGAAACAAATTTCTTGATGAAAAGTGCATGCATACAATTAGCAACAATATGATTATTTTTGTAATTTCTGTCAATTTTTATTGGGATCTGTACTTTTTTCTCTCATTTGGATATAAAGATATTTATAAATATCTGGCCATTTCATTTTAGTTTCTTTTTAAAATATATTTGTTTAATGAATCTTTTTTCAAAATGACATGATTTCTTGAAGATTTAAAAAATTTTAACAAAGACCATTATAATTTTCTTAAATGTTTTTGTATTTAAAAAATTAGAACATTTACACAAGCCTTCTTTGTAGGTTTTATTATATATTTATGTCCTGCATTACCATAAATTAAAGCAAAGTTTGGATTTTAAAATCTCTTATTTGCAATCAAAATACCTTTTTTATCATTCTGGGAAAAAAATCACAAAAAATTCATATGAAATAACTGAGAGCTTGTTTCACTCTTTTGATGGTGAAGTTGTGTCTCATACGAGGTACTTAAACAAGTTGTTATGGTAAATAGAATGTTTTAGAGTTAATGAGCCACCTCAAAAGTTTGGGTGTATTGTGGCTGGTGTGTAAAATTAATATATGGAACAGCCTTCAGAAAAAAATGATAATGAGGCATGTATATCAATTCTCAAGTTTGACCAGATTGTGAAGGATTTCTGGCTTGGAGACCATGCAAAAGCAGAGCATGTACTTCTATTTATTGTATTTTAAGACTCTCATGCATGATTGATGGAAATATGAAATCTTACTTGAAATAGTAATGCCCAAAAATTAACATTACTTGGAAATTAAAACATTTTGAGTTTTAATTAATGTGAAATTGAGGGGGAGGGGATTCATTTTGGACTACTTCAATTTCGAGTATCAATTCAATTAATGCACGCAATAAATGAATTATTGCTATCTTCAATTCAATTGATGTGCACAGTAATTGAATTACTGCTCTCTTCAGTTGAATTAATGATATCATTGATTCATTTGAAATGCACAATAATTCTTTTAGAGAGAGCAACTATATGATTAAAGATATCTTCCAACATATCCACAATTGAATGAATGATCTCTTTTTATAATTGAATTGTTACTCTTTTTAAAAGAATTGATAAGTGCATTAATTCCTTATACAAAAGCATTGTAAACTAATTAACAATATCTTTAATTGAATTAAAGAGATCATCAAACCATTTATACCAAGATCTAAATCAATTTTTGATAGCAATATTTCCACCACATTGATGCTCTCATTAATTGAATTGATGCATGCATTAAATCAATTATTGCTCTCATCATTTCAATTGATGCAAGCATTAATTCAATTAATGAGAGCAGTAATTGAATTGAACTGTATATTTATTCAGTTAATGAGAGCACCCAAGTCAAAGTGAACTGCTAATTTAGGCAGTTTTGGGGAAGTTCACAAATTTATTGGCAGTTTCAAGCAGTTTAGCATTAAGCAGTTTATAAAACTGCCTACTCTTTCTCATGAACTGCTTATTGTAACTGCTAGCAGTTTATCTAAGCAGTCACCAGAGAAGCATATTCTCATTGCTTAGCAGTTGTATTAACACAAGCAGTTTTCTTTGAAGGTGATAATAACAGATATATGTAATGCAGAAATATTATAATAAAAATAATTATAATAAACATCGCTGATCTGCTTTTCCTCTTTCAGCATGGCGCAGTACCCATCACTCTGTGTGACGTCACAGCGATTTGGCGCCTGAACCCGACATACATTCCCATGTGATTTTGGAGTTTTTTGCCAATATCTCCGTTAATATATTTGTAAAATTTTCAACAGCGTTTTAATTTGGATAAATGTTTATTCTGCCAAAAATCTGATTGCATAATGCATGGGTCCTTTAATAGTAAATTCGAACACATGCGATGTATTAATTAATTGCTGTGATTCAAATGACATGAAATTCCAGATTGAAAATATTTGTCATAAAGGAAAATTCTATCTTATAACATATATAATATACACTTGGAAATAGTTATTTATCATAAAAATAAAAGTAAAATAAAACGTGCACTTAAGGTTAATATTTTTGATAGTTCTTAATTAATTTTCACTCAAATAGACAATTATCTATATAATGTTATTATTGGTCACAAAATTTGAAAATATCAATGAACAGTGTGCCCATGGAAATATGAATTTATTTATTGTCAAATGTTAATATTTCTGCATTTCATATATATGTTATTATCACTTTCAAAGAGAACTGCTTCTGTTAATACAACTGCTAAGCAATGAGACTGTACATCTGTGGTGACTGCTAAGATAAACTGCTAGCAGTTGAAATAAGCAGTTCATGAGAAAAGAGTAGGCAATTTTATAAACTGCTTAATGCCAAACTGCTAAGATAAATTTGTGAACTTCCCCCAAACTGCCTAAATTAGCAGTTCACTTTGACTTGGGTGCTCTCATTAACTGAATAAATGTACAGTTCAATTCAATTACTGCTCTCATTAATTGAATTAATGCTTGCATCAATTGAAATGATGAGAGCAATAATTGATTTAATGCATGCATCACTTTTATAAACTGCTCAATGCCAAACTGCTAAGAAACTGCAAATAAAGTTGTGAACTGCTCAAAAACTGTCTAAATTAGCAGTTTGCTTTGACTTGGGCAGGCCACGATCATATTTGGCTAGGTTAAGATTTTTGGTAGTGTTATGCCCCATGGACTTATTTTGGTCAGACATAATCATTATGGTTACTGTGTAGTTTTGATTAGTTAATTTTTAAAAGAGTTATGCCCCTTGGACTTGGAATTTTGTTTTAATTTTTTTTTTTTTTTTTTTTACAGTTTCCTCTCGTTATATTAGTTATACTTGGATATTTGAATTGAAATTTGGGATATAGATATGTACTGAAATATGCATGTCAAATTCGAATTTATTTCCAGCTGAATCATTTTTGGAGTTTGGCCACTTGGACAAAATTTCAAATAATTCAGTTTTTGTATATTGTATTGATACATAGACCAGGCGCCGATCCAGAATTTTTTTCGGGGGGGGGGGGCTTCGAACCTTTTCTCAAAATTTAGCTTGTGATATTATCTTCAACCCTTTATTTTCCAACTCTTGAAGGAAACGCTTTATATAACCACTGCACAACGCGGGCGACCTTTTTGTCGTGTATTGATGTTTTCTGCTAGGAAGTGTTATTTAGCTAGAGACTTGACTGAAATAATCTTCGTTTTCCTTGCCCGATAAATGATTGTACAATTTCCTTTTGGTCAATTTCTAATGAATGGTGAAGATGCATTAGTGCAAGCCCAGTCAATGTCTTCTTGCATAGTACTGCGCATGTAACTCTTGATGCGTCTTAATCCAGAAAAGGATCTTTCGGCATCACATTTTATGTTTGAAAAACACATCCAATGTGAAGAAGAATTTTCACGTTCGGGAAAACGTCCCCATCTACAAAGTTGAAAAGACTGAGTAGATTGCAGAGCTTGCCTGAAGTTTCTTTGCTCTTTTTAACACAATAACGTCTCCAATCTCTGAGTTCTCAAAGTCCTTTACAGAAAGACAAGGCAGATGGCTCCCCCAAAATATTAGTTCTGAGGCAAGTTTGGACAATTCCTTGTGTGAAATATTTGTCACATTGACAGGCAACAAAGAGCATATCAAATATGCCGCCAGGATCTTCTTTCTGAAAACTTGTATTTAATTCACTGAGGAAAAAGTCCAGAAATGGAATGACCACGACAGATCTATAATAATCTCTTGGATTCCTTGTGGAGACAGTTTCTGTGTTGCTGCTTGGAGCAAACCCTTGGGGTTTTAATCACTGTATCAAGGTCGTCTGCAATTTGTTTTGCATCTCCAGAGCAAGGCTCAAATTCGGTATCTATCGCTCTACGAATTTCTGTGATCCTATCCACGTGCTCCTCAATTAACTGTCAATATCTCTTTTCTGAAGTTTGAGAGTCCAAGGCTTTATTGTATCTAGAACATACCTTACAAACACAAATGTTATCAACACAGAGAAGGATGTCATCGAAGCCAAAGGCCCCTGTGCGGTCACTTTAGTTTGTCTGTCCCAAGACCAGTCTTCACTGGTACTTTCATCAAGGTTTTGATTGAGAATGTGCTGTAGACATTTGATGACGAACTTGTACATAGTGTAGAACACATCAAAGCAGATACGACGCTCAACCCACCTAGTCTTACAGAGTCCAATTAGTTTCTTTCTGGAAAAATCTACAGACCCATCATTTTCTATAATAGTCTCAAGAAACCCTTGTCGTTTAGGGGAACTGTCAAAGAAAATAAACATTGAATTAAGGACATCTATCATATTCCTCACAAGGGGTAATTTGCAGGCTGAAGCGATGCTCAGATTCAGTACATGACTCCGACAGTTGGGTGTACAAAGCTAATTGGTTTAGAGACTTGATTCGTCCCCAACACCCCCGTTTTTCCGATGCCATTGCTGCTGCACCATCATATGCTTACCTTCGCATATTCTCGATCGGAATTGCAAGGAAGACAAGGATTTCAATAAGTTTATCAGCAATTGTTTCCCCAGTAGTTCTGCCTATATTTGCAAAGTCAAGAAATTCCTCCTTAATGATTGCAGGGTGTTCTCTAGTATCTAGAAATCTGAGACACAAGACTAAAACTTCTTTGTTAGCGTACTTGTCAGTTACCTCATCGGCTATGATGGAATAAAATCCCCTCCCTTGTAAACCCTTCAAAATTTTACCTGTGATGTGATTTCCAATGAATTGGATAACCTCATTCTGAATGGTTTGGCTGGTAAACGAGGCATTCCTTTTTGGTTTTTGCAGATGAGACCTGATCTGCCCAACATGCTTTGCCAACAGATGTAATATTGCCAAGAAATTATCTTTATTTTTGGAGTCACTTGTGGTATCATCTCTGTGTCCTCGGAGAGGAATATTTTTTTCCCACAAAGAATGATCGCATCTTCTATTTTCTCAAGCAACTTTATGTTGTGCTGATACTGTGCCTAATTTTGCTGATTGAGTTTATACGGAAGAAAAGATGGCCCTTTGGATGTCATCTTGGTGGTGTGATAAACAGATCTGGCACTCTTATGGTGTTTTGAATTTTGATGCTTTAAAAGGGCAGATGTTTTTTCAACGGTTTTCTCATACACAGTAAAAGGTTGCGTAACAAATGTATTTTGATGCTGGACATTTGAATGAGGGAACACGACACAAAACTTACTCAGACCGCCATTTAACAGTTTGCTTAAGGTCAACCGTGAAAACTGAGTTCACCCGTATTCGTTGTTTGAGCACGACCTGTTTTTAACTTGGCGACATCGTTTGTTAAGGGTTGATTCTGAATATAATTTATCTTTTCATCTGAGGACATTGTGTTAAACTTTATTGCACCTGTTACAATTTTGCCAAGATCAGAAAAATCCGAATTGTCAAAAGATGTTTTATCTTGTTCTGTTGTCTTAATAAATTGTCATCAGATTTAATACCCGTCTTTTCATTTTGTGAGTCCATGGTGATTTCGAGGGTATCATCTGAATCAATACAAAGTTTTGACTTTTATGGGCAGGCTCCATCATTTATTGGATTCAGTAGGTAAAGCTGGGAAACAAATCACAAAATGATTTGGTGACCAATTGCTTGGGTTGCTCTGTTTAGTGTGTGACCACATCATGTAGATGGGGGAACCCTGACGTACCTTTTCATCTGAAAATGGCTTTAATTCTTGACGAAGAAAATGTCTGTTTACAGCAACATTTTGTATTGTTGGATAAATGCTATATATTAGATGATTCATGGCATTTGCCGCTGCGAAAAAATGAATCAAAAGAACAATATTCCCCCGATTTGATTGAATTTAGAGTTTCATTCTGAATCGACTTGAGAAAATTTCCCGGTACAAGTGATCTGTCCGATATTGATGTCTCCACAACATATTGTACACGTGTGGGATGAGAAAACATCTTGTCGTAAGTTGTCTGTGACGCATACTTTCTCGAATTCTTTACAAGTTCTAATACAGTTATGACACAAAGTTCGATATATCTCTCTTCATGACCAAAAATGGTTTTAGAGAGGGCCCTATAGAAGCAATTGCCATCCCGTACACTTTCACAGGACAAATATCTACTGGGCCATCTTCTGGATAAAGCGCCTCGGCAATTTGTCCAGATTACCATCTCTGGGCAATATATCGGTGTAGTCTTTCTTGCAACTTGTGTATCTTAAAGATACATCGAACTGCAAGGCTTGCCAGTCTTTTGCTGCTGCTTTCAGTACAGGGGCATGTAAAAGATCAAAATCCCTTTCACCCATGATAGTGCATGACATCTTTTGCATTTATTACTAAGCAAGTGTTAAAATTGGAAGGAAATGATAATCGGATTACTGTGAGAGAATTCTATTAATGTTTACTTAGAATGATAAACGAATACTAGTCTGTCACATCGAGTCTGAAGCAGACTGACAGGTATATTACAGCCGATGACTTTATGACGCTGCTATAGCAAAGTGTCAAGATTAAGACTCGTAATAGGATATTAAACAAATCGTTCCTGTTTAGATTCGTTTAGAAACTCGAATAACATTTGATTTGATTCTAACCTCATAATGACATTACAATACTATGAAAGTTAATTCAGAAATAGTTATAATATAATAATAGTCAACTCATTTTTCTTATAAATCGTTATATTGTAATATTTTTATCTTGGGGGGGGGGGGGGGGGGGGGGGGGGAGGGGGGCTTATTTATAGGCTGCCTGCCGTAGGATGTTGAATCGGGTAACTTTATTATATACCAATATCCTGACAGGCATGTATCTGTAGCCTTTAAGTACATGTACGTTACACAATAGCCATATTGTCAGTAATTAAGCAAATATCACACAAGAAAGTTATTTTTGAAATTAAAGGAGGAAACTCTGAGGCCGGTCATTTTTCAACATTGAGTATCGAACTGGGGATACCTTTTTCTGTGGTAAATTTAGACTAACAGAAATCTATATCTGTAGTAAGTTTTCAACACTTTGGTATTTTTTCCTCCCTAATCTCTGATGGTCTCAACAAGTTGAAAATTGACCCTGTTGAATACTGACTCCAAGTACAGAGTCTTCAACTGGAGATTGTTCTACGCGATTTATCTGTATCTATGATAATAATATATATATAATAAAGCCTTTATTTATCCAGGATTAAATATTTAGCAATAATGCTAGTTTTCAATATGGTCCTGCATATAACATACAGACAGACAGATATTAGTAAACTAAATACAGGTTAAAAGATGTAAAGTACAATATAGACTTAAGGAATGATTAAGAATGTAGATACATGTAAATACTATTAGATACAAAATGAAGCTAAAATGTTTGGTGATAATCTCAAAGATAGTTTCTTTTAAAACACGCAACACTTGTTGAGTTGGAATCCAGGTTGTTAGAATAGATCCTCAGTACCCCTTGCTTGTCATAAGAGGCGACTAAATGGGGCGGTCCTTCGGATGAGACCGCAAAAACCGAGGCCCCGTGTCACAGCAGGTGTGGCACGTAAAAGATCCCTCCCTGCTCAAAGGCCATAAGCGCCGAGCATAGGCCTAAATTTCAAACCCTTCACCGGCAATGGTGACGTCTCCATATGAGTTAAAGATTCTCGAGCGGGACGTTAAACAACATTTAATCAATCGGTCAACTTGCATCTTCACTGAAAACATTCCATGCATTGCTGCCTGAAACACTGAAAGATCGTCTATAATATTTAGTCTGGGTACATATAAAGAATTAGAATTTCTAGTTTGCCTCTGGCTAATTTCTGATACATATTTAAATACATTCAAATATTCTGGCATTAAACAATGTAAAACTTTATTTTCTGTAAACAAGGTAATCTGACAGAGGCAACCAGTTGAGTTGTATAAACATGACAATAGATGGTGTTTGAAAATTTCTGATGCTAAGAATGATCCTTGTCGCTCTTTTCTGTAATACCGTAATATAAAAAGCTTATTTACATTCTCAGCATTTCTTGGATTGCTCCATATAGTGCAGCAATATGTAAAATGTGGAAAAATCATAGTATTAAAAATTTCCAACAGTGCATCGTTTGATATAAAATATCTTATTCGTCTTAAATGCCAATTCTCTTGGAAATCGTGTTCAGTATTTCTGTATGACTTTTCCAGGACAAAGTTTCATCTAGAATAACACCAGGTAATTTTGACTCCCGACACATTCTATGGCCTGATTATTTACCACTAAATTTAATTTCCGACACTTTGGATAATTTTAGTGTAGATCCAACAAGCATACATCGAGATTTTGACAAATTTATGATTAATTTATTTTCTGTAAACCACACTATACTGCGCTGTAGATCTTCACACATCACTGACTCAGTGTTTTCCACGGACGAATCTGTTACATCTTGTGAAGTATCATCTGCATTCATATTTACATGAGAATGTTTCAGTGCTTGTGGATAATCATTAACGCACAGGGTAAAAAAAAAAAAAAAAAAATGGGGCATTTCAAAATTTTTATTTTTCAAGAATGATAAAAATTTGTCTGAGATCATCCCGATGTTGTTCATCAGTACACGATTATCTTAAAAAAAAAAAAAAAGAAAAAAAGGGGGCATTTCAAAATTTTTATTTTTCAAGAATGATAAAAATTTGTCTGAGATCATCCCGATGTTGTTCATCAGTACACGATTATCTTATTTTCATGTTTGAGGCCACTCCATGACAATTTTACTTACGACGAAACTTTTTATATTTCACAGCATTTATTATTTTTATTTTAAACATATTTGCATGTATATGAGTTTACTGTCATTTTAAGATTGTAAACATGTTATAGTTTTCGTACATATGTATGTAAATTTAGATTATTTAATCTTTAATTATGTTTATCATATTTATATTTTACTATACAGCACTTTAGAGTATTTCTAGTATTATATTTGTAAATCTTTGCATAATAATGATATTGAAGACCAACTACAAGAATGATGATCTACAGGACCCTTTTATCGTCTGCTTCTTTCCACTTCCAATGGGATTTACAGCTTACTTACTGGATACCTGTGACAAGTTTTTGAAGGCATATCTTTAAAAAATATTTTTTCAGATGTTCAATTCGACTTGTCAGATATCATGTCCGATTTTTATGTCAACTTGACAGATTTTTATGTCGACTTGTCCGATAACAATCATCATGACTATGAACTTGATATCTTGTCATGCGTTAAGAGGGCGACCATTTGATTTTGAAGGCAAATAATTTGAGTCAGATTATTTATTTCAATTCCTTCTTGGGACAGAATACTTATTTCAAGGTGCAAATTTGAAAAAAAAACAAACAAACAAACAAAATAACAACAAAACACAAAAAATAAACACCAAAAACAAACAAAAAACAAACAAAAACAAAAAAACCAAAAAACAACGAAAGGACTAAAGCCAGAAATTATGACAGAAATTATGAAAAATGGCCCTGTATCGGAATTTTACAATCTTTTGAGGGTCAAAAGGCTACAACATCTGCTTTCTAAAACAATTAAACTTTTTCCATATCCCGCAGGCACTTCATTCTACGGGCTTCTAAATATAGCTATAAAATACGTGCATTTACGTTTCAACGTCATTTTGACGTCCTTGTATTGTTAAAATAGTTGAATATATAAATATTTACATTAAAAAAAAAATAATAATGACGTAAAAGAGAAAAAACAGTATCGTTTAATGTTAAGTTCTTCATTGAATCTCCTCGTGTATATGCAGATACAATGAATAATAAATTCAACACGGTAAAAAATAAATAAAAATAAATAGAACCACTAGTAGAAGCATGTAAGCTTGTGAAATTCATAGCCTTATGACTGATTGTAGCGATTCGTTGTTTACTTTAAATATAATTTTCTGACACATGCATTAAGAAAGATAATAAAAGTAGCAGGGTAGCCTCATAAGATGTTAAACTTATAAGTACTAGAACATGTATATCGGGGGAATTAAGAGAAAACATCAATACTTGATGAAATATTGATACAAACACAATGTAGTTGTGCTCATCAGAACTCTAGTCCAAATCACCGAAACTCCAGAGTTGTAGAAATTGTTTCGCACGGTTTGACAATAAATTACTTGGATTTTTAAACTCTATGATAAAAGATTTTCTGCATTTAAGTCCGATTTGCGTTTGCCATTCCATCGTTATAATGTCTCTTGATGAATTTACTGACTAAAAAATTCGTAACGACATTGGGGTACATGTAGCAATTAGCCAGTATAGAAAAGTTTTCGTGAACTTTAAGACTGATGTTGGTATCATTTTACTTCTTTCATGAAGAAATAGAATCTTGGTACGTTTTGATTATGATAAAAACATAATTATACGCATCCATCATCGATTAATGCTTTATTTGATGTCAAATTGGGAACTGCATCAATCAATTATTTTTTCTATATCTTTTATGTCTCGGTAAAAGAAAAAATATGCACATCACCCAAGTCTGTCTATGAAAAACAAAATGTTCGACACAAAGAACCAGCAGTATCATCAAACATGGCCGGATGAAGTTTAAAAAGGTGTTGTGCATTACAAAATTAGATTAGTATGAACAATGCTATCACTTTTATGACAGATGTCATTATCAAAATACATTTAAACATGGCTCCCACCAGTGTTTTGCCCCGAACCTACTGGGGGCCTAATGCGGTTCCTCGACCCTTTGTCTCTCAATTTTTCCACGCCCTACCCTAAACTGAAATCCTAGATCTGTCCGTAGTAATTGTCTTTGAAGTTAAAACCTTGGACTTGATTATAGAATAAAAGAAAGGAGGGGGAGGGTTATTTATGTACTCATTTTAAAATTAATGACTTTTAATTCGTTTATAGATATATTCTTGTTACTTATCCATCCTTTTAAATTCTACTTAAATACATCTTTATCATATACGGGGATCTATTTATTTATTCATATTTAATCCTTATAATGTATTCATTAACAATTTGCTAATCCATCCATTTACTCCTTTTTTTTTCATCCTTACGTCGTTTTTTATTTACTCACATTATTTATCTTTCTGTGTATTGATGTATGAATTCATTTAGTTGATATATATAATTATTTTTATCTACAGTATCTTTATATTTGTGTTTATTCCTTGTGTATCTTTCACTCTCTAATATAGTGTATTTATTTATTTTTTTCTTGTGTTTGTAGCTATGCACTTCTATTTCTATTTATTCATCTTTATCATTTATTTATCAATTTATTATTGCTTTTTCAGTTCTAATAATACCATTCCCTACTAGGAACTTATCCTTGAAAATCTAGTAGTGACCATGGATCAACACCTTAGCAGGTGAATGGTTTCTGCTGTGTGATGATTGATGCACAAGGACACAGACTCATGATCTTCGCAACTGACACCAACATATATCATCTGTGTGCAGCGGAGACAATTTTTAGTGATGGAACATTTTATTCATGCACACGATTTTTCACGCAGATGTACACTCTTCATGGAAGTGTAAATGGAACAATTTTTCCTCTCATCTATGGACTATTGCCTAACAAAAGTGAGACCACCTACAATCGGATATTTTCAGTCTCCTGAAGGATTCAGCTAGAAGACTCCAGTTAGTGCTGACCCCTGAAAGTTGACTGTTAGACTTTGAGATCGCTGCTTGAAATGCAGTTCATCACAACTTCCCAGGGACTTCAATCAAGGGATGTTTATTCCACTTCACTCAGTGTATCTGGAGAAAAGTACATTCCTTTGGATTAACTGTGTGATTCCGGGATGATGAGGACTTCCATCGCCTCGTGAGAAGAGCAGCTGTTCTTCCTCTGATTCCTGAACTCCAAGTGGAGGATGTGTGGTTTCAGGCACTGGAAGACAATGACGATGATGGCCAGGATGTCCTACGTTTCAAGGACTATGTCACTGAGACATGGGTAGAAGGGTATCTGACGAACTGGAACCACTTTGACAATGATGGACCCAGAACGACAAATGCCGTAGAAGGATGGCACAACAAATTGAACAGGATGTGTCGACATCCTCATCCAAATATCTGTGTTCATCCAACTCATTCAGAGAGAAAATGGCGGCCAATGAAGCCCAAATCATACAGCTTGATGCTGGAGGAGTGGTCCGGCCAAAATAGAGGAAATACAGGCAGTTAGACGCACGAATTCAGAGACTTAAGGAAAGATTTCGACGGGGTGAAATCCAAGGGACATTTTTATATTGAAACTTTTCGTGTACAAGCATTTCATTATGTGTTAATTTTTTTAGATGTGTTTGTTTCATATATAAAAATAAAGGATAAATGACAAATCTTTCTTTTAAAATTTTAATTTTACAGAACGGACTATAGGTTACCTGTAATTATTTTCCTTTGTTCTTTGATACACTTACCTGTGCACCATTCCCATCTAGCTAAAATCAGTCACCCGTAAAGATTTCAGAATTTTAGCTAAGTGGGAAGACACCGACTAAATGGGGCGATCCATCGGATGAGACCGCCAAAACCGAGGTCCCGTGTCACAGCAGGTGTGGCACGATGAAGATCCATCCCTGCTCAAAGGCCATAAGCGCCGAGCATAGGCCTAAATTTCCAGCCCTTCACCGGCAATGGTGACGTCTCCATATGAGTGAAAGATTCTCGAGCTGGACATTAAACAATATATAATCAATCAATCAATAAGAATTTATGAAAATCCCTTCGCTATGAAACATAGTCCTTTTCTCTAATCAGTGATTTGGTTGCTTCACAAAATCATCA
Organism: Ostrea denselamellosa; assembly: GCA_024699665.1. Lineage (NCBI taxonomy): Eukaryota > Metazoa > Mollusca > Bivalvia > Ostreida > Ostreidae > Ostrea > Ostrea denselamellosa. Next base: position 13,238,564 of record JAMZEH010000014.1, read on the forward strand.
TTATTGGTAGCATGTTAAAATTCTATAAATTTGTACTCCACTATTTCAAAATACAGAAATGAACTGTAGGAAAAGAAATGTGCTGTTGTATTCATACGCATTTCACAACTAAACGGTGGAAAGGAAGGTGAGGATCTACATTTTTGGTTGGTGTCAGCATTTAAAAATTCGTACTATAACTAAGAGTTTATCAGCATTGTTTTAGAAGTTAATCGATACAAAATGAAAATAAGTTACATTATATATACAATGTAAGTATTCAGTCAAAAGGAAGTAACTACACGTGTGTGCTTGTTTTTATATAGACGATCACAGGTGCTTGAGAATACATATCTACACAGATGTCTTCATATGTTTAGACCCAAGCATCTGTGGTCATTAATCAACGATATTTAACTTATTTAACTTTCCTGTCAATTATTTCGTTAGTAAAACGTTTGATGAAAAACCAGATATATCTATCGAGATCATATGATGTTGTGTTGACTAATTTTAGTAGATCACGCCCGTTCCGTTGCGTTATCTGTTACGTAATGACATTGATTGTTCAAAGTGACCTTTTGCTGAGCTTAATATTACTTTTGATTTTTTGGGAACACAGCTTTAAAAATAATATTAAAATGGGTCATTTGAGAAAAAAAATTTAGCTCGTTAGGAAGTAGAATTCTTTGAAATATCAAATATTATTTTAGTTCTGACATTTCAACGTCCTGTGGATTTTTGAAAAATAATTTGTTACTGTAGTTAGGTAGTAGGGCAAAATAAAACAATTGATCGGTTTGTGGTGTGTTTACTTGTATTTATTATGAGATTGTCCAGTCTTTCAATTTGATACAAAACGTTAAATTGAGGGAGTACTGATGTAATATTGTATTTCTAATTAGTAAGTAAGAATTATCAAAGCACGCCCTGGATAAATTTTAACAATAATTTTAAAACATTTTTGATATGATTTATCAGCGTTGAAGAATTCGAAGGATGAAGTATTAAACAAAGTGATTGCAGGATTTGCTTAATTCAAGAGTCGACGTGCATTTTTATTTGCAGGAGATGAACAAATAGAGGAGTTGACACAATCTATGATATACAATCAAGAGACCAACAATTTAAGAAATACAGTGATGACATATGTAATTCTTTAAACATTCTAAGCAGTATTTGTTTTAATAACATGTAGCCAATTATTGAGTCACTTGAGTAAACTCCGGTGTCCTGATTGCTATTAGTCAGCGTTCGCCGAAGCTCGGAATTGTAGCTCTCTAATTTGTCCCAACATTTTATCAGAGAGCTGCAGTTCTGCAGCCACGCCCTCCATCGTCAATTAACAGTTGAACATTTTTAACTTCTGCTTGATAAATACCATTCCAACTCTTTTCAAATTTGTTATGAGGCATTTTTGGGACGAAGGGGACATAAATAATAAATATCAGGACTCCTGCACCTCCAGGACCTTAGTGTGGGGCAAAAACTGTTTGACAATTTAAAAAAAAACTTTTACAGCCGCGCGCCTATGACAAAAATTAAATGCTAAGTGATGAAGAGAAGGAAGGTCCCTAACAAAATTTTGAATTTCAATATCATTGGGGTAAATGTTCTAACTCCAGGGCGGGACCAAACTTGCAATTGGCATATAGTGTTTCATGTATATGTAAAACAATCAAGTGGCATCTTTAGTACTATTGATTATCAACTAAAAATAATCAAATAATTTAAAGAATCAGGTAGTAATTCATTAAAATTGCTAATTTCACTATCTCAGGGGAAGGGCAGGTTTTAGGTACGAGGGTGGGGTCAGAATGGTCAGTTATTATTGTCTTATCATTTAAAGACTTCTTTCTTTTTGCTAATATTGTATAAAAACTGAAGGTATATTTTGGAAAATTTAGAAAATTGAGAATTTCGCAACCCAAGGGTTCTGACTTTATAGGGCGGATCCAAAATAGTCATATAGTGTTACATTGTGCAAAGTCTTTTATCCGTATAAAAACTTTTAGGGCCTTTGTGTTCTTTTAAAAGAGCAAATCCTGTTTATACTACTGCTGAATATTAAAATATAGCCCCAAGATATGCAGAATAGGAAAATTATATATATTTGTAGACTATACTTTAAAAAAAAACCCACTACTAAGGTGACTTATCAGGCTTGTGGGCATCTTTAAAAATTCCACCAAAGATGAATACAATGAAATTCAACCCGTTTTCATAACATTTATTCGAAATTAATGCCGGTATAGTGATAACTAAATCCCTAGTTTTACTTTTGCTATGACAATTCATGTGGTATTTAAGTTTTAAAATAATATTGTTAGAACGAATAATGAATAGTGAAAAGGCCAAGATAACAAACAGTATTCAATCTCGTAATTCCTATAGAAAATACAAATCAGAGAGATGGGGAAACACGGACCCCTGGTTATACCAGAGGTGGGATCAGGTGTCTAGGAGGAGTAAGCATCCCCTGTCGACCGGTTACACCCGCCGTGAGCCCTACATTCCGATCAGGTAAACGGAGCAATCCGTAGTCAGAATCAGTGTACCAAGAACGACCTAACAATTGGTATGAAGCACATGAGACAGCATTTGACTTAATAGTAAGTTGTACTGGCAAACTAGATTGTTATAACGACCGTAAATTTGCGAAATGCTGACTTTAGACGAGATTTTACAAACCCTTGTAACATCAACTTCTTTGTCAGTAGCCTGCTTCGATTTAAAAACTGATCATATGCAGAACAAGCTCGTGTGTATCGAATCAGTTGGGAGATATAAACACCATATGCAGGTGATGATTGACACATAAAAAATAGAAGTTGACGATGGAGAAATTGAAATCATCTCGTTTGTCATAAAGTTGGGTTGTTAGTTTGCCACCGGTGTGAAAAGAAAACTTGATTGTACTAACAATAATAATACAATGGGCAACAAAAATCCAAGATAATTAGAGAGAGAGAAAAGAGATTTCTGTAGACAATGTGTACCAGTAACTGCTGACAATCATATTTTTCCGAAGGAAGCAGATATATACAATGTGTAACAAATTCATTTGTTTGTGTTGCTTATAAAGAGACGAATAAAATAATACTAAGAGAGTGGATTGCTCCAAAATGATTTATTGTATAGATATGCCCGAGTTTCATGTAATCATTCATATCTCCATCTACATGATTTGCCCAATCATTTCTACCTTCGATCAAACCAATTAACACATTTATAAATATTGAAAATTAATACGGATGATATAATTCGTGGTTTTAAAGACATTATACGATTCCTTTCTCTTGCTTCTACCTTGAATCTATGGCTTGCAAATCAAGTAATTGGATTTGGTGCAATTTTTACATGCAAATGCAGTTTAGTTGCTATATTTATCATGGGTTTTAAATTCTATGTACTTGACCCTCATGAAAATGACAGTGAAGCTAAATGCTAATGCAATCTGTAACCCTGTTTCAATGGCTGTGTGTGGATTTGCAAACTTATATCTACTTCCTGTTGTTTTTCTTTGTTCACCTTCAAGGCACCAATTCTTACTTAGCAGTATAGGTTGATTGATTGACTGATTGTATGGGGTTCAGCGCTGTATTGAAGATATTTCAGCCATTATACGGTGGTTAACTAAATAAAATACATGTATAATCGGTTTTGAATAGTTTTGGATCAGCATAATAATTATACAGCATATATAAAATTGGTATCTCTATGATATTTTATATCGTTTCGTCAACTCTTTTCAGTACTTTCAGTACTCTGTTTTTTCTTATCTACCCCTTTATTTCCACCAGGTTAATGAGTTTGGGTGATATAACAAGATTATCGAATATAAATCGAAATTTATCGCGTATATATGGTGTGTAAAACATTGCAGTATTATACAGATTTGATTTATATTCAAAAATCTTGATTTGTATTCGACAATCTTGCTATTCATATGCGAAAAATCTTGATTTTTATTCGAGAATCTGATTTTCATATGCAGAAATCTTGATTTATATTCGATAACATTGATATTCATATTAAATAACAATAAAAAATTATCGCATATAAATCACCCCCCCCCCCCTCCCAATATCATGATTATTGAATGGTATAACAGTGCAATGTTTTACAGGCCATATTGAAAATCTAGTGTACATTTCATAAGTTTAATTATATTTTATCAGACGCCATTATGGTAATTCAGCAGATAATAAACATGTATGTTGAATGTCTGAAACATTTCAGTAAGCTTGAAACTTTAAGTTAGATGCGAACAAGTACAATTTACAATTTATACTTGTCAAACGAACACCTCAAACAATACCTTTTTGTGAAGCTGGACACATGTTTTGGGTCATGAAGCTGGACACATGAAGCTTAAGGTGTTACTCTTTTTTCTGCTTACATTTCCATGATTTTTCACATACATCAACACATCACATTTTGATATACTAAATAATAGAAGACTTCAAATTGGTTTATTTTTAAGTTCATTAACTTTATTATGAATAATTTCTAGTCTCTCTTGGTGCCTACTAGGAAGTATCGAATGGCGAAGTAAACAATGTGTAAATCATAATCATAAATCCCCAAGACATACACAAGTTCGAGTGTAGGGCAACACGGACCTCCGACAAAGCAAAGGTAGGATCAGGTGCCATGGAGGAGTAAGCATCCTCTACTGACCGGTCACACCCGCCGTGAGCCCTTAGTCGAAATTAGGTAAACGGGATTATCTGTAGTCAAAGTTAGTATGAAAAATGACAATCTAACAAAGGGTATGAAACAAATCATTCAACATATGTCCCAGAGACACTTTGTAATCGCAAACAAGGTCATTATGACGCCCGTAAAATTTGCGAAATGATGACTTCAAACGAGATTCGTTATAACCCTGCAACGTCTCAACATTTTCGTCAGTAGTTGACTTCATTTTAAAAAATTTTCATATGCATGGCATGCTCTCGCGTATCGAATCAACTGGGAGATATCCACACCATAAGCAGGCGAAAGTGGTATATTACTACATAGATATGGGAAGTTGATGATTGCAAAGTTGAAGTCATCACGCTTGTCATATAATGTAGTTGTCCGTCTGCCATTAGAGTCAATATTAAGTAAAATATCCAAATATGAAGCAGACACGTCAGATTCTGTAGTGTCCTTTATTTCGAATTCATCGGGATATATCATATGGACATAATTATGAAAATTATGATTGTTGATTGATAAGACGTCATCGATATATCTATATATATGGTTGAAAGACACGGCAAGTTTTTTGTTTTTATCCTGTAACAGTTTCTGAACAAATTCCGCTTCATAAAAATAAGTCTGCGATTAAGGGAGCATTATTAGTGCCCATGGGAATGCCAATGGATTGTTGGAAGACTTGGTTTCCAAACACTACGTAAATGTTATCTACAAGAAAGCCAAGCATACTCTTAATGTCTGCTTCAGAATACTTGTGTGGGCTATCGGAATGGTGTCTAACAAAGTATGTACCTTTTTTCCAATCACTGGAAATTTGTATTTTCGAGTGCCATTTTTGTTCAAAAAACAATTATCTATTATATGAAAAAGATTAATTTTAATTTATCGTGAGGAATTGTTGTATAAAGTGTGGAGAAATCATACGTTTTGATGCTGTCAATTTTAGAAAAATCCTGAGACTTAGATTTTCCAAAAGTTCCTTAGAGTGTTCGAGAATCCACATCTGATTGACACCACTTTTGGAATATGAAGTGGAACAGTATTTCTGAAGTGACTCTTTAATAGCTGTTAGCAGTTTAGTTAGTAATAAAGATAAAGGCTTGGTAGAGCACTTACTGGAACCAGCAAAGTATCTTTGTTTGTAAGGATTTTTATGTAATTTCGGAATCCAATAAAGGTATGGCAATTCAAACTGATCCTGATTCTTAGGAATATCAAAAGTATTAAAAACTGAAAGATGATTATGAAGAATTTCATCCTTTGTAAGATTGCCTCGAGTATAAGTAGGATTCCCAGATGTTGAAGTAAATCCCAGCTCATCTAAAAGACATTTATAATAATAACTTTTACAAACAAAGACAATGTTGTTACTTGCTTTATCCCCTGGTACTAGCACAAAGTTTTCATGTAGTCTACGAAACTCATTCGTCACTTCTGCTTTCTTAAAAAAAGAGAAGGATAAAAAGTGCGCATTTTCCCCATCAAATGGTGAATGCGGGATTTTAACAATTTTCGAATACTTTTGATCCACTCAGACAAAGTGTCAAGTTCCTCTCCTTCAGATTTAGTCCAACGTCTGGCATATTCTTCCACAGAATTCATGATAGCCATCTAATGAGCGAGGTTCTCGGAATTTAGGACCTTTTAAAATCAGGGATTTAAGATCTTCATTTTGTACAATATTTATGTCTCCTGTAATGATATGACCAGTGGGACTGTAATTAAACGAGGAAGAAAAACATGAACACTTTGGAGGACTTCGTTGTAATTGCTCAATATCAAGACACTGCGACGTCTGTTTATAATTAAATAACTTGGATGCAATAGTGAAAGTATATCTATATGAAACACAAGGTGTGGATTTCATCTTAAAGTTAGGCGGAATACAGGACTGTACTTTTTTATGGTTAAGGTTAATGGTTAAAGTTTAAACAATATACTAAAATACGTGAATTAATACCCCCCCCCCCCATTTCTTTCCTTATTTCCTTATTTGACTTACCTGATGAAACTAGGTTCCAGCGTTTCCGTTTAGTCGATTCAACTTACCAAGAATATGTTGAATAGACTGTCGCTTCCTATAGCATATAGATACCTTTTTAAGCTTTGAAATAAGAACCTCGTATGATTGAATTGTTAAGAAATCTAGACATTAAAACAGCTTTTTCAGTAAGTTGTTTCACGCATATATTGTAAAACCTGCATATACATGCATCTTTGATTATTATTATCTGACTCTAACATTTACTGACTACGAAACTTAAAGCAATATAAGCTGTCAAAATTGTTATTTTGGGGTCCTAAAATTTAATCGAAAATTTTGTAAACATCTACCTTCTAATACCTGATTTTATCCATTAAACTTTTGACATGTTGTATTTTTTGCATTAAATGCAAAAATGTTCGACAGTTGAAATGAAGTCTTCCCGTACCTTAATTTTCCCGACATTATTTCCGTATGCAATGACCTAAAGTTGAACTCATTCGGCAAAATCAAATGCGCAAGCGCAATATTTCCGGTAAGCACGAAAGATGTCTGACACGAAAGGTTCGAAGCGAGGGAGAAAGCCGGCTTTGGAATTTTGCGTAATGTTTCGAGCGATCCCTTAAAACTATCATAACTAAAAAACATACTATCATAACTTAAAAACATATAACATCGTTAACAGTGCCAAAATAATGATGGTAACTAGAATTTTATCTCACCTCGCCGTCCATATTTTAATAACCCGGATACAACCCGATCCACCCCGATCAGCATCAGAATCATTCGTGTCAACATCGGTTATCTTCGGGATTGTCGCCGACGATTAATCAGCTGCCATTGTTAGGTTCAAACGGAATGTCGAGGAATATATTTTTCATCACGTAAAGGTGTGTAAACGATGCATAAGAGAGGAAATTCGATGCAGTTCTTTTTTTCAATCATATCGACGTTCATTTAACTTCTTTTAATGCCACTATAAAAAATTGCAATTTTGGCAGCTTATATTGCTTTAAGATTAAAATATTAGCTTCAAAACTGAAAATTTTATTTTGTTGTTATGATAGTTTTGTATGTACCTTTAACCATAATCATAAATGAAATTAAAAGTAAGTTTAAGATTTTATCAAAAATAATGATTTTAGTGCCATTGAGTATATGAAATCAACTTGTGTATGGTAAAACAATAATGCCATTCTATTTTATTCAGAGCCTCTAAAATTAATAACAAAAAGTTTAGAAATCTTTTTTTTTTTTTTTTTTTTTGGTCATGAAAGTAGCAAATTACAAATTTACAACAAAAACTTTGCGATCCTGAAATGACGATTAACATTAATAATTCATAATTACGAAAGCCTAGGAGGTCAAATTGAAAGTGTTAAAAAAAATATGAAAAGTCGTTAATACGAAATAAAAAGTCGTAATAACGAGTTAAAAAGTCGTTATTACGAGATAAAAAGTTTTTTCGAGATAAATTAGTTATTACGACTTTTGAGAGAAGTTATTACGAGAAAAAAGTCCTTATTACGACTTGTAAAAAGTATTTACGAGATATAAAGTTGTTATTACGAGTTTCTGTCAAAACTATGGAAGCCCATCTAGGAGCTTCAATAACGTTTTTGCCCCGTGGGAATCTGGGTTAGAATAGATCCTCGGTACCCCTTGCTTGTCGTAAGAGGCGAATAAATGGGGCTGTCCTTCGGATGAGACCGCATAAACCGAAGTGCAGTGTCAAAGAATGTGTGGCACGATAAAGATCCCACCCTGCTCAAAGACCCTAATCGCCGAGCGTAGACCTAAATTTTGCAGCCCTTCACCGGTAATGGTGACGTCTCCATATGAGTAAAAGATCTCGAGAGGGACTTTAGACAATGTACAATCAATCAATCAATCAATCAATCAAAAACATTTTTTGAATTTGAAATAATGAATTCCATAATTTTGTTGCAATTTCTAATTTGTTGTTTCAAACTTTTAAATAACGGATTATATCTGATATAACGAATTCCTTGAATTTGTTATCACAAATTTCAAATTTAATTTAACGAATTAAATTTGAAAACATGGATTTTAGAAATGGTTATATCAAGTTATCAAATTCGATACAACGGTTACAAAATCGTTGATATCAAATTCGTGATAATTAAGGAATTGCAAGCAAAACAAAAACAAAAAATAAAAAAAATAAACAAAAACAAACAAACCCCCCAAAAATAAAATAAAAAACAAACAAAAAACAAACAAACTAACAGAAAAAACAAAAACAAACAAAAAAAAAAAAACTCAAAAAAACAAAACAAAACAAAAAAAACCCAAAAACAACCAACCAACAAAAAAAAAATAAACAAAACAAACCGCAAATTAATACAATTCGTTAAAATGAGTAATTAATAAAAACAATTTCGTGATACTTGTACCTTGACGAAGATGTCACAAGATTAGTATAAATTGTGATAAGTAGTTATAAAGAATCAGGCAATTTTATGTAACGAATTTCAGAATTTGTTATTTCAAAATCAATTCGTTATATTATCAAATATGAAATCCGTTATAACGAAGTTTACAAATTCGTTAGAATAAATTTAATCCATTATAACGAATCTTAAAGTTTGAAATAACGAATTAAATTCGAAATGACAAATTCTGAAATATGTTATATTACTACAAGTCCTTAATGGGTCTCCGTACATATAATGAGAAGACGTTAAGAGTTTGTATTTTAACGAACGTGAAGTCACTTTAGAAGAGCCACATTTGGCTGCATGTACAAATGTGAATTTATGTACTAGATAAACCAACCCGTTGATTAATGTCTTTCTCTTATACATATTTTATAAATTATATAAAGAGTACTCGCTTGTTCTACGGAAGACTCGGCCCGATTGATCGGGTGGTGCTAAAACGCGAAACGGATTCATTTCATTCTCTTATACATATTTTAATAGTCCCCCTATAAATTATATAAAGAGTACTCGCTTGTTCTACGGAAGACTCAGCCCGATTGATCGGGTGGTGCTAAAACGCGAAACGGATTCATTTCATTCTCTTATACATATTTTAATAGTCCCCCTATAAATTATATAAAGAGTACTCGCTTGTTCTACGGAAGACTCAGCCCGATTGACCGGGTGTTGCTAAAACGCATAACGCAAATCGGAATGGAATTTACGAATTAGAATACGTAATGCAGCTTAAATAACACCTAAAATCGGACAAATACATTTTATTTCAATTAGAATAAGACTTTTAGGAATTCATTCATATGTGGTAAAACAAATCTACCTTAATATCTTGCACCATTGATTGGTTAAGTTCAGTTAAATGTTTGTATAAGTTTACAACACGTTTTACAATCTTGTAATTTCAGCAGTGACATTGGTGTTAGCGAGCAGCGATGTTTATATGCCCCCCGCCCTCTCGTAGCCACAGTCTTTAATGCACATATATGATATTTACACATAATACAGTTTATGTTTATAGTTACAACAGCGACTGCACATGGTACATATGTACGAAAGTCCAGTCTAGTGAGGCCCAAGGAGGGATGACCAAGGGCAGTCGTATCCCCCTATAACCAGTCCTTTACCTATATATTGTGTGATTTTCAAATTTTATGCATTTCTATTTGTGTATATTTTCGGTCGTAGACAAATTATTTAGCATACGTCCATTACTATTTGTAAAGAGGCATAACGTCAAAATTGAGTTAAGTAATTCGCGGGCATTCACAATGCAGGCATTAATGCCCGAGTCGGTTACTTTTATATATAGGGAAAATATGAACACATGTAATAAGAAAATGAAATTAATCATTCAAAGGTTGATTTATTTAATAAATGAATTCGGTTTTGGTACATTTATGCAAGTCAATTGTGGTTTTAAAGTGACTTCATTGCCGCGGTTAAACTTCAGTTTTATCACTTCCTCCATTCTTATGTACACTGTTAATGTCATTATATAGACAGAAACTCGTAATAACGACTTTCTATTTCATAATAACGACTTTCAAAAGTTGTAATAACGACTTTTTATCTCGTAATATTGACCCTATTATCATGTTAACACTTTCAATTTGACCTCACTAGGCTTTCGTACATAATCTACATTAAAGAATATAAATATTTGGAAAAAAAATTGCTTATCTGTCATTCTAATAATCTTGACATTGGCGCATTTTTTTTCGGGATAACAAAACTCGATTTTTATGACACAGTCTCTTGAGAGGTATATTAGCGTATCACTAATATTCCTTCTCTTGTTCTTAAGTTCGGTTTTGCTTGCGCAAAAGTATTTTCTCAACATTGATTAAAGTTTCGTAATCTTATGCTCGCTTGTGCTTTACGACTGGATAATTACTTAAAAACAGCTTCAATATCAACAACATCAAGATATATATATATATATATATATATATATATATATATGTGTGTGTGTGTGTGTGTGTGTGTGTGTATTTTTTTTTGATGAGGGGATTCCGTGGCCTAGTGGTTAGAGCATCGTGCTCAAAGTCAAAAGGCCTCTCACCTCTTGTCGGCGCGGGTTCGATTCTCGCTCGCGCCGATATATGTGAGAAAGTTTGCCAGTTTGCTTTCGGAAGGTTGGTGGTTTCTTCCCGGGTACATTTTATCTGGGTTCTCTCTCCACCCAGATAACTGAAAAATTGTTGAGTGTGGCGGAAAACAATCAATCAATATATAAATCAATAGAATAAATATGAAATAAACATTTATTAACATAAACAACATGAAATTGTCAGTTTTTGTCGCTTACCAAACCAAGGCCGAAACGACCAGAGGTATCCAAGACTGTCCCGGTACCATAGTCCGAAAAAACTTGAGGCCGAACGAACTAGGGGCCGAATTGGAAAAAAAAATCTGAAAAAAATTGCATCCTTCACGAGGTGGCTAATTTTCAACGGACAAGGGTTTAAATCAAACACATTTGGTCTAAATTTTCAACGTTGAAAAAATGACCACGGGGCCAATTTTCAACGCGGATCAAAATTCTTCGTTACACCGGTTCCTATATCATGGTCTCTACCAACAGAGTTCTCGGAACAGAGTAGATACAGAGATTCTTATAGAGACCAAAATTAAATAACTTGTTCTACCGTACGAGGCCATTGAGCCCGTCATAAAAGAGACAAAATTTCACTTTTAAACAATCCATCGTAACCATACCTTTTAAATCTAAATAGTGTTATTTCGAAACACCCTGTACTGTTTGTTGCTGATGATGATACCACGTGATCCAGCGAACGATTATCGATTGGATAATAGTGTCAACATGATAATGATGGTGAGAGAAAAATGGCAACTTAGAGAAGTCGGTTTCATGATCTCTGATTTATAACGTTGTGTATATTAAGTTGCATACACCGCGAGGACGTCACTAGGCTAACCTTGTAGGAGATTTTTACCAAGGTATGTTAAATAGATTAATTTCACTTGCGGAAATTCTGTGGAAAGCAGAAAATATAATATGAGATCTCGTAAAGCGAGTCGTGGGAAGCCGGTGCACTGTTGAATTGTTTTGGTTTTAGACGTGCAAGATAGTAAGAGTACATAATGTACTTGTAAGTTTGATCATCAAAGTATCTATTGGCATTATTGCAAATAAACAAATAAATCGATCAAGCTTGGTGTCAGAGCGTTGATGCAGAACGTCCGAGGAGTTGCCGTTTACGGTTAACCATGAAAAAAGGGCACGTGCACATTCCCTGGAGTTTGTGAACCAATAGGTTTAATAATTAGGGACATAAATGATGTTAGAGCTCGAATAACGATCGGTCGTTGTATGTAATTGTTATTGGCTTGGGTTATAACTGTAATTATTAAAGGAGAGAGAACGAAAATGCAGAAGGCTAGATGCGATGGTCTCGTGTCTTATTCAAGTGATCGGGATCCATGAAAAAAAAATAATGAAATGGACATTTACAAAGTTATAAGACCATGGTATTGTTGAAATTGGCATGTTTTCTGCATCATTGCAGATGTAGAAGTAGAGTATACAGTACACAGTGACCAATAGTTGATTAATGATATACACTTGACTTCATATTCTATAGTGTCATTTTAATGTAAATATAAGCATGTTTAAACTTAATCATCAGAGTATGATAATTCACTTATAAGTAGGCCTATTACTTTTATAAAAAGAATAAGTTTATTTGATATCGTATTTATGACACTTCATTTGATGGTATTTTCAACATGTATGAAGTTGAGGATGTGAAGAGTTCTCAAACTGCTGTTTACTTTTTCAAAAATGAGGAGCAATGAATGAAGCAAATAGGATCAAATAAGATAATTCAAAATTTTAATATTAGACCTATGCAAGTTTCACTCATGATCCACAAATCGGCAGACTAACATGTAAGTGTTGACTTATAACCTACCAAACTAATTAGCATTCTTTGAAACAGTCTTTCACTGATACTGGCATATGTCTGCTTAACAGAAGCTTAAAATATGGAGACTGAATCTTAAATTTTTTCCAAATTTATTTCTCCAAAAGCATCTAAAATATTATATTGTGCTATGGTATTTACAAGTCATTGGGTGAACATTTTATCTAACTTCTCATAATAGTTAAGTTGATTGATTGATTAAATATTGTTTAACATCCCGTTCAAGAATCTTTCACTCATATGGAGACGTTGCCATTGCCGGTGAAGGGCTGCAAATTTAGGCCTAAGCTCGGTGCTTATGGCCTTTGAGCAGGGAGGAATCTTTTACGTGCCACACCTGCTTTGACACGGGACCTCAGTTTTTGCCGTCTCTTCCGAAGGACTGCCCCATTTAGTCACCTCCTATGACAAGCAAGGGGTACTGAGGATCTATTCTAACAACCCAGATCCCCACGGGGTCATAATAGTTAAGGACCCTCAATCATCTGCAATACAATTTATATAAGAAATCTAGAGAACCAGACCAGAACCTTTCTTGACATCTGCAATCGTATTGACATAAACGTTTCATTTCTTTCAGACTTTGATTTTCTCTTTATGAGCATATCGAACTAAATATAATGATTAATTATTAAATTTAATCAAAATTATCAATGGTGGAAATTTTGTATCCAACCTCACTAATAATATTCCAGAAGCAATTAAATTATCTGACTTAATTAATTATGCTTTGTTTTGATCTTTGAGTGTCACTGAGTAGTAAAGCATCCTTGACATGTCATTGACATCTCATAAGGTTGAAACCTCTTTGGGGGGGGGGGGGGGGGGGGGTTGGAATTAGCAAGAAATGCTCGTGAAATGTGAGTGAATTTGAAAAATTGTGAGTGAAAATGGTATACTCAAAAAATTTTTGGGAGTGGTGATTTACAAACCATGAATGTCTTGTATCATTTTTTTTTTTTTTAACAATGATGCATAATTTGCTTTTTTAAAATTTGCACTCAGAATCATACAAATGCTTACAAGAACAACCAATTTCAACAACTATTTCTATCCAGTTTTTCTTTTGTAATTTTTTTTTAGAAATTCAGAATCAAATAAATGCTTTAAAGGTCAGACATTGCATAATTATGCTGACAATATAGACATGTGCCATTGTGGTATGAAACTGCAAGATGTTGAATCTAGACCTGCAGTAAGCAGGGATTAGTTGAATGAGGGTCAAGAGACATAACATTGCATCATATGACCTATGTCAGCGATCTTGTCCATACGATGTCTGTTGACTTACTAGACTGGTAATCATTGGAAAAAAACCATCGATTTAAATAAAACATAAAAAGAACACTGATTCATTCTTTTTATTTTAGCTTGTAGGTTTTCATTTTGTCCTTTGGATTTATATCTACACGTTAAATTAGCCTGTGGTAGAAAAAGTTACTTTTTACCCCTGCTCTTATTCTGCTTTTTTTTTTTTTAAGTTGAAGATCTCTGCTTTTGCTGCTTCAAATTTTCTTTTTATCTTTTGAGTTGTCTGTGATTTCACGACACTGGTATTCCAAAACAGTGGATGTGAAATTGCAATGCGGATATGCTTCTGGTGTGTTTTAAGCATGTTATATATGATAATTAAATATAACACAAACACACACACACCACAATTCTATAACCTTTAACTCTTTGTTCTGACTTAATTGATTCCCTAATCCCTCCAATATTTCAGAATTGAATGTGATTTAAACAGTTTCTTTCAGACTTGATTTTATGAAGAAGAAAAAAAAGTTAAAGGTTTTTTTTGTTTTTTTTGGAAACTTACTCTTGACTTCTTAGCTTTGAACTGACCATAGAAAGATTGTTTTACTGAGATTGAACATCTCCTGTGATAAGTTTGAGCATATCTGGAATTTTCAGAGTAGAGGCTCCACCTGTTTTTGTTCTTTTACAGTTATTCAGCATTGACATTCAACAGCTTGTAACCAACATTGCCTATAGTAAAGGTAAATGTGTATTTATGGCATTGAAGAGAGCTATTGAATGGCTATCATATTACTGAAACTTAAAATTCTCACAACAAATAAATATTTAATATTTAAATATCACCTGATTAATGTGTCAGTTGTTCTGAGAACTAGCCAAAAAAGTTACAGGTGTAAATAAACATGAACAAGTGTTATTAGTATTCTTAATGAAAATGTAACATATCAACTTGTAGAACAATGTAAACTTATGAGGGATTTTTTTTTCTTTAAAAATAGATCATGTATCTAATGATATATAATACACATATGTAAATGGGTGGCTTTGAAGTTTTTTGAATTTTTGTAGATGAGAAGTTTGGCATCATATACTATCAAAACCGTCTGTAATTTGGGATTGAGGCAAACTAGGGGCCATTGGAATTGGATGAAAGTTTGATATTTTGTTTAAAAGAAGGAATTATGAAGCAAATCTTTAAATAATTTTGAATCTGTTCATGACAGGGTAATCTGGCCTTTATTTTCACTTTGAGAATCGTGCCCTCTATCAGCTACTGAGTTAGCTCTGCAGACGCTGAAAGGATGTGCAACTATTTCATTTGAGGGAAATGTTAATCAGTAAGGTTGTATCGGTATGGTTAGTGTGGGGAGAAACAGGAAAGTTGTGTCAGGTGTTGGTCAGTGAGAATATTAATTTAATAACACTTGGAGAAAACCATAGACAGATCAGCAATCAGATCAAGGTTTTGCTAAGTTTCAATACTGACAGGAAAAAGTAAACATTAATTTACCTGGAGGCATGCTGCAGAGAGACAAGTTAACTTCAAAATCAATTACATTTTGTATTGATCTTGATCAAGCCTTTGCCAAACAGAAAAAAAAATATGAAAAAACTTTTATTCTTTTTGTATTGCTTAGTTTTAAGGTATCAATGTCAATAAATAATAAAATCTGTGATTAATAAAAAGAAACTGAAAATGGATGGAAATTTATATTTTTCATTATGATAGTTTTTTTATTTAATAGGATAATAGTAAACTACAGTTGAATTGCCTGTGCGTAAAATTATTGGTATAGATATTTTTCTGATACCATAAATGTGAAGATATATTTTGAAAGATGTGTTTTAATTTGAAGAAAGCAGTAGAGTTGCAGTAAATCCTTCTTGCATGGTTAGACGATAAGACACATTTACAGTGGCAGATATAGAGAGGGGATAGGGTGTTAATAAGGGTTGCATACTCTACTTCAGTCAGAAAAATTGACAAAAAAGGTTAATTTTGTGTCATTTGGGGTGTACAACCTCACTCTATGGCCAGAGAAAGTACAATACAGGTCACTATCCCCAGAAAATTTTCTGGATCTACCCCAGATATATATCAGTACAACTTAATAATTTGATCATTATCCATCTCTTTACCTGCTCTGCTATTAAAATGGTCAGGGCAAACAGTGTTGCACCAGTCACTGTAGCTCAGTGGTAAGAGTGTTCACTTTTTAACTGGGGGGTTCTTAGTTCGAGCCTCGCTTGTGCCATGGCTGTGTCAAACCTAAGACATAAATATAGGTAGTGATTGCTCCTTCATCAAACAATCAGAATTCAAAAGTGAGAAAATATTTTTTGGATTTGACCTTAAAAATGGAGGTCCTGTGTCATGGCGGTGTTGACACATCAAAGAACCCTCACTGCTATGGCCCTGAGCACTAAACACAGGTTTTAATTTGTGGTACTTCACCTACAGCTGGTGACATCTTAATATGAGTGAAAATTCTTGACAGGACGTAAAACAAACAAACAAACAGACAGTGTTTCTAAATTCATGTCCATCTTCTGCCTTATTCTATCTTCTCAATCTTCCTTCTGCTCCGTCTCTCAGCACCATGTTGTATTTAGCTCATTTCCGAATAGGCAACATAGTACAAGATAAGTTCATAAAAGATGCTCTTGGGAAGAGCATGACAACCATGCCCAAATTTTTTTTACCTTAACCTTTCTTTGATCTTGACTTTTAGTCTTTGATTTAGCATGTAGCTTCAGATGACCCTTATTAATTTTGAGGTCAAAGGTCAAGGGTAAAAGTAATCTAGGAAGTAATATAGGAAGATATTGTGTGCTCATTATCTTGAGAACTCATTGCTTGACAAACATCAAACTTGGTAGAATCATACATTCTAAGGAGTAGATGACTCCTATTGAATATAACCTCATAATATCAAAAGTCAAGAGTCAAACTAGTTTGGATATATTGGTAAGAAAATATTGTATACAAAAGTATTGTCTGCTCAATATCTTGAGAACCCTTTGTTTGACAGATAATAAAACTTGGTACATTGGTATCTCCTATTAAAGAGTAAATAACCCCCATTAGTCAAAATGTCTTATAGTATTATGAATCCTTTTCATTTTAATCTCAGACGGTTATAAATCAATTCACTCTGTATATGAAAAATACTTCTTATTACTATATAGCAGGTTAATTTTGTAGAGTGATAATTTTGGCTTATTTTAGCAGTTGGGCTTTCTTATTACTATATAGCAGGTTAATTTTGTAGAGTGATAATTTTGGCGTATTTTAGCAGTTGAGCTTTCTTATTACTATATAGCGCGTTAATTTTGTTGAGTGATAATTTTGGCTTATTTTAGCAGTTGGGCTTTCTTATTACTATATAGCGGGTTAATTTTGTAGAGTGATAATTTTGGCTTATTTTAGCATTTGGGTATCATGCTGCTTAATTATTTGGACCCAAATGTGTCTGCAATTACAATATGTAATTTTGCAAGAAAGATAACTCTATAGCACAGATTTTTTTTTTTATGTAAAGGGTACTCATCATCACAAGCCACAGCTGAAATGTGCACTCCTCTCCCTGTTCACCTGTGGCTTTCTGCATGAAAATTTTCTTGCTTCTCATAAATATGCATGACGAGAATGATGTAATTTGTTGACAAATAGAATTCACCCTGAGCTCTGGTTTAGCATAGCTTTGTTTAACTCAGTAATGGCTGTGCCCATGAAAACCTTTGCTTAATACAATGAAACCATCTTTGACAAGAAATCTTATATTCCAACATGCCTGTTTGTTCATTTGTTAACTGTTCAATGTTGAAATCGCCACTTCTGTATACATGCAGGTTCTGTTTTAGTTAGTTTACCAAAGAAGTGGGAAAAAGAGTTCCAGTTGGTCAAGAGTAATTTGCTCACATTCTATACACAGTTTAAATCTCTGACTAACCTGTACTTGGAAGCTCAGCGATTGGCTGAATTGCATCATGCATATTTATGAGAAATGAGAATTAAAATTTTGACACAGAGAGCCATGGGTGAAAAGGGAGAGGAATGTACATTTCTGCTGTGGCTTGCGACAATGCCCTTAACACTGCTTATCAATTTTTATGTTTTGGAATGCTTCATTTATGTCTGTCATAATATATTCCACTAAAATTATTTGTGTACCTATGAGCTAGAAAATCACCAACTTTTACACCCAGTGAAAAACCAGTGCTATATGGTATCTTTAGAACCATGTGCCTGATAGAGATCAAACTGAGTATTGTGGTTGCCCCTGACTAGTAGATCACTATCATTACAAAGTTCTAGAGTTAAGGAGGTATACTACTCATCATATTGGCTGACTTCCATATAAAACATGAATGAAAATATGAATATCATCAATATTTGTATATATATTCCTTTTAAATCTAATCTCCAAGCTGGGTAGCTCATTCAATCAACTTGTTGATTGCTGATCTGTAGATCATGGGTTCAAATCCAGCAGGAGTTTAAATTTTTTTTTTTAATAATACTTTCTACTAGAACTGTATGTTTTTACTTGAAAGTTTTCAGTTTCAAACTATAATTTTACATATGCCCCACTTTTCATCTATATCAATTTTTCTAGTGTGTTATTCCTCCTTAAAGTTGATCCTTTTCAATATTGCCACATGGTCAGTATATGTTTCTAAAACATTTCTTGTTTTACCTTGACTGTCCTTGTGACTTTGCCCTCATATTACTGAATTTCTGAAATGTTTGTTTAGAAGGCTTTCTCAAACTTCATACACAAATATGTCTTGGTGAGAGCATGACATTTTTGCTTTGAATTGGCTCTTAACCTTTTGATTACCCTGACCTCTCAGGATTTTTGTGTTTAGCTTGTATTTGAAAAGTTCACTAAGGCTGTCATCATCAAACTTTGTTTGATGCAAAACTTCATTTAAAGGTACTGTATATTGGTAATTTTGGCATTTGGAAAATTTAATAGATTTTGCTGAAAAAGGATTGATTGATTGATTATTTGTTGCTTTCCGCCACACTCAACAATTTTTCAGTTATCTGGTGGCGTCCAGTTTTTTTGGTGGAGGAGAGAACCCAGATACAATGTACCTGGGAAGAGACCACCAACCTTCCGCAAGTGAACTGGCAAACTTGCTCACATAACGCCGCGGCCGAGATTCGAACACGCGCCGACAGAGGTGAGAGGCTTTGTGATTTTGAGCCCGATGCTCTAATCACTTGGCCACGGAGGCCCCCTGAAAAAGGAAGTTTGAAATCTTTGCACTTTTATTTTTTGCATAATTCATTTAATGAGTGTTAATATGAATAGAATTTTGCCGCTTTTGTATTTGGGAAATTTTCCTCTTCAACTGAGAAAAAGTCAACATTTCCAGTATTCCAAAGTTACCTGATGATGTAACCTACTAAGAAATTTGTGCTAGAAATTTTTTTTTTTTTTTTTTTTTTCATTTCAGGCTTAAGTTTCATAGAAATTACATAATCTGAAAAGAAAGAACTGTCAACTGAGCATTTATGCCCTATGGACATTTTTAGTTTAGTTTTATTCCTTGTTAGCACACAGACGATGAGTATTGTTATCTATTGATTTTCATTAGTGTTTATCAAAGTTTATATGCTTAATGTAATTCAGACCTACAGTATCTGTTCATTTGAAAGAGCAATGAAATCGGCAATTAGAATACCTGGGATAAATGCATGTGTCTTGGTGTGCTGAATAAAATGAGTGCAAATCAATGTTAAACATTGTTTTGGTTGAAAAAAATGACATGCAATCCTGCCTGTTCTTGTTTGCCTATAATATTTTAGCTTACCTGAGCTGAAAGCTCATTAGTGAGCTTTTCAGATCACCTATTGTCTGTCACCGTCAGTCCATCTGTAAACTTTTTAACATTTTTGACATCTCCAGAACCACTTTCAACAAAGCTTGCTACAAAGCACATTTGGGTAAAGGGGATTCAAGTTTGTTCAAATGAAGTACCACACCCTCTCTGAAGTGGAGATAATTAAGAATTAGTGAAAGTTTTGTGGGATCTTTTAAAAATCTTCTCAAGAACCATTGGGCCATTTTCAATCAAACCAGGTGCAAATCATCCTTGGGTAAAGGAAATTCAAATTTTTCAAATAAAGGACCATGCTCCCTTCACAGGGGTATTGGGTTATTTAGAAAACTTCTCATAAATCAATTGGCCAGAAAAGTTGAAAGGATCATATGGAAAGAACAAAAGGAAAGGCCCGCAGGGGTTTTAAATCTTATGCACAATGTATACAATAAAAGTCAAAACTGGTTCTGGATTTGATTGAATATTTTGAAGGCCATTTAAATTTATATAGGTATTTATCAAGTAGATAGTTCATACAGGAATGACAAAACAACAAATGAATATTTATTTTGGAATATCTTATCGTTGTAAAATAGATTTGTTGTAGATCGGCCTAACTTTAAAATAATGAGCTGTAATAAAATTTAACCAAAATATGATTTGTAATTAGTTTGTGAAAACACTTCCACCCTACCTATTGCTCCATGGGAGACACAGTATTTTTTATGTTAAATTAGGGACATACATTACAACAATAATTTTCGAGGACTCGGGGAGGTCTTTTTTCTACATTTTTACCCTCACAGCAGTGGTGTCCATGGAAATTTCATTGTGATAATGAATCTGCAATTCACAACAAATCTGAAAATGTTTAATTTGTCCATGGGCACAACTGCCATAATGCTCCTTGAAGGGAAAGTACTATCAAAATTGACCACAAAAATGAGAAAGTAGTGTAATTTGCCAAATAGATCATCTAATTAAAAAAACTATAACCCTGATGTCAGTGAAATTCAGAAACTTTATGATTTGGAGATATTTGAGAGCATATAGACAAAAAGGTGACGTCCAATTGATAACTTTTCATACTGGAATTCTGAATCTCACTGTGGGTTGATTCCTCGAGCAAAGCCTTATCATTCTTTTCTTGAAAGCTTTTTGACATAGGGTAGATTTAAGTTTGTTCAAATCATGGCCCAAGAGGTAGAGTGGGGCCACAATGGTGAGTAATAGGGTTCTCATATTTCATACGTGCATTCTTTGTGACATGACAGGTTTTTTTACAGTACCAAAGTATTTAACCACATGACCTTGACCTTGGAGTTTGACCAACTATTAAGATTACCTTAGCGTATTCATTATCTCCTGATCTGTTTAAGGTACTGAGCTTTTACATTTCATGGATAGATTTCTTATGGCAAGACCTTTCATTTCATACTATGATCTTTGACCTTGTGAACTTGTCCTTTTTCTGAACTGCTAGTTTGTGTTAGTGATATTAGTATTGAGACATCTCTTTGCCATGGTGACTCAGGTGAGTGATGTGGCTCATGGGCCTCTTGCTATGATTGAAAAGGGTATTATTTTATTCTTGATTAATTATATATTTGAGTTCAGTTTGAATTCAGGAAAAAAAATGAGCAAAGCTAAATTCTTGAGCATGCACACAAAAAAGTTAGTTCATGCCTAAACCCTTCTGTGCATGTGTCAATACATGACAACACAATAACAAAGAAATAAACTAATCCAATACCTAACAGTAGCAGACAATGAAACACAACTTGGAAACAATAAAAGAAAACAAAACACAAATAAAAATAGAAAACATACATCAATTATTAAAATTACATTCATGTAACAGTATAATTGATTTTTTAAAATTAGGAATACTACCATGAGCACATCACACTACTATAAAATTTGATAATATAAATGCACTTGGTTTAACTAACCAGCCACTATGACTGAAATCACACTTTAATTGTTTTCAAGAAATATGATTATTCATAAAATAAAATAATACCATGAACAAATATGATATAAGATATTTGTGTACATGATACATCTATCAATTTCAAAAACTTCCAGATGTTATATTATGGTGCATTGTGCTGGTCATATGACCAGCATAAAGTGGAACACTGAAAAATGAAATGAACTTTTGAAAAAATATGGTGGAACATGTTGCTGTCATTCTTGCCACTTTTAAAATACATCCAAATCCTTAACTCTATAAAAGCAAGAATATGAAAGATACATACAAAATAAATTCTGTTTGGCACAATATAAAAAATTCTGATCATTCACACATTTATTGTTATCTTGTGACATTATTGAACATTTGCATAGCAATGATATTCACATCTCTACATTCTGAAAATAGCATTTACTAGTGCAATGTGCTATTTTTATAATGAGACGAGAAAGTCTGCAGCCTTCTGATACTGGCATATTTGGCATATGCTGGTAGGCCAAAAACAAACATATGAAGTGTCATGCCTGGTTATTAAAAGCCAGCCAATGCATTCAGTGTATACTGGTTTGAAACACGAAATCAGCCCTATAAATAAATATTTCCTTTGATCTTGATCTTTCTTTAAGATCGGAATTTCATATTTCAATAGGACAAAAATGATATATTTGTATCAACTTTTGCTTTTGGCAGTTAGGCGTCAAGGTCATAAGTACAGGGAAATGTCACATATAACGAAATAATTTTGTGCCTTAATTGATTTTCTTTTCCTTCCTTGATTGAAATAATGGTTGCAACAAAATCGATTATAATGAAAATCCACTTACAACGAATGTAAATCTATATCGTGCTTATTTTAACGACACTTGCTACAAACTTTTTTCAAAAGTGATGAAAATGGACATTGAATTTATGTTTATAAAAGTAAAATAAATGCATTTCATTCCATTTTCAATTGTGTCTTATACAGTGAGTAAATATTTTATAAAGTTATATTTAGGAAGGGATAAATTTTGTAGTTATATTAGGAAGGGATGCATATCACAGCCTTTGAACATCACAGGAAATTTACAAGTTCCATAAACTTTAGGAATTTGATATATGTACTAATTACTAATTATAACCAGAATATGAAACTGAAAATTGAAACTAATTTATTTGATTAAAACGCCTAATTTTACATACATGTATTCACTGGCGTTGTACAATAAAATAGTAAAAGAGATGATATGCTTAAAAGGTAATAGTAGAAGCATAAGATAGGTAAGTAAATAAAACATACAAGTACATACATTCTACAAAACTGAATCAATGTCTAGTACGATACTAAAAAAAATTTTTTTGGGTATATTAAAAGTTTCTAAATAAATGAGTTTTCAATTTCACCTTAAAACTGTTCAGTGATTTCGACTGTTTTATCTCTAGAGGTAGATCGTTCCCAAGTCGAGGATCAACGGTTCTGAAGCTTCTGTCACTGAATGTCTTGTGTCTATTAAAAGGAACGTTGTAGCAGTCGTAAGAATATTGAGCGGAGCGTAACTTTTGAATTGGCACCTGTTTCGTTAAAAGTTCGGTTAAATATAATGGTGCTTCGCCAACAGAACAGTTATACATAAAAGTCAACAATTTGAATTGTATTCTGGATTTGATGGGTAACCAATTAAAGTCATAGAGAGCTTCCTTAGAATTATCAAATTTCTTACGATTCAATACAAGTTTCGCGCTCTTGTTTTGAATACGTTGCATCTTTCCTATTTCACTCTGTGCTATTCCATATAAAATCACACTGTAGTAGTCCAAATGAGAAATATCTAATGATAAAACCAAAATTTCTGTTGCCTCTTTTGTCAAATATTTACATATACTTTTAATTCTGAGAAAATTAATCATTGCTGTGTTGCATTTTCTTTTCGTATGTTCCTTAAAATTTTAGAGTTTCATCTAAATATGCTCCTAAGTATCGTATACAATGTTCTGATTTAATTTTGTCGCCATTTATGTTTATAAGTTTCGTGTTGCATCTGTCCAGTTGCTTCCTACTGCCAAATATTATGAATTATGTTTTTGATGTGTTCATTTTCAGTTTATTTGAATTCAACCAGTCATGAATGATGCCTGCAAAGAAATATATATCAACCTTCTTTTTTTCTTTTCATTTTTTTTCCAGCTCACCTGAGCTGCAAGCTGCAAGCTCAAGTGAGCTTTTCTCACCTGTTATCCATCTGTAATTTTTTCACATGCTTATTCAGAACCACTAGGCCAGTTTCAATCAAATTTGACAGAAAGTATCCTTGGGTAAGAGGATTCAAAGTGTGATCAATTGAAGAACATCATTTTCCAAGGAGAGATAGTAGCAAAATAGCAAAAATATACTGATGAATTTTAAAATCTTCTCCAGAACCACCAGGCCAATTTCAAACAAACCTATTACAAATCATCTTTAGGGGAAGGGGATTCAATTTTGTTCAAATAAAAGGTCATGTCCCCTTCAAAGGGGAGATAATGTCAAAAGTGCAAAAGAGAATGTGGTCATTTAAAAATCTTTTTCTCAAGAACCACTAGTCCAGTAAAGTTCAAATTTATGTGGATGCTTCCTGACATAGTATAGATTCAAGTTTGTTAAAATCATGGCCCCTGGGGGTAGGATGGGGTCACAATAGGGGATCAAAGTTTTACATGTGAAAATATAGAAAAAAAATCTTTAGAAATCTTCTCCAGAACCACAGGGCTAATTTCAATCAAACTTGGTACAAATCATCCTTGGGTGAAGGGAATTCAAGTCTCTTCAAATGAAGGATCATTTCTCCTTCAAAAGGGAGATAATCACAAAAATGCAAAAATAGAGTAGGGTCATTTAAAAATTGCATCTTCTTCTCAAGAACAACTGGGTCAAAAAAGTTCCAATATATATTGAATCTTACTGACATAGTGCAAATTCAAGGTTTTTTTTTATATGCATAAAAATATGGCCCTCAGGGGTAGGGTGGGGCCACAATAGGGGATGAAAGTTTTATATGTGAAAATATTGGAAAAAATCTTTTTATGATCTTCTTTTCAAGAACCACTAAGCCAGAAATATTCAAATGTGCATGACAGCTTTCTGACACAGTGCAGACTCAAGTTTGTTAATATCATGGCCCCTGGGGGTAAGGGGGGCTGCAATATGGGATCAAGATTTTCACACGATTATAATGGGGAAATCTTTAATATAGACCAAGGTGACTCAGTTGAGCAATTTGGCCTATGGGCCTCTTGTTATGTTATTTATAGTAAGTTGAAGGTGAATAGAAACTAAATGGATATTTAGAAGGAGCAGGTACTAGCCCTTCAACCAAAATTGTAAAGTTCATAATCCCCTGGAGGGTAGAGATTCTGACTCCAAGACAGGGCCAAACTGACATTACATAAGTGGGTCTGCTTTAGCGTGGAAAGATCATATTTGACAAATCGTTCACAACATGTCACAATTGAATCCATCTATTCAAATGAAATGCATCTCAAATACAGAATGCTCCAAGGATCTGTGTTGGGCCCAAGACTTTATTGTATTGTCTATTTTCGAAACCAATTGGTGAAATTTGTCAACAACACAGTATGGAATATCACTGCTATGCAGACAATACTCAAGTGTATCTGGTGATTGAATCACTAGATAGTTGGACTGACATATCAAGTCGCATCAAAGCATGTTTGGAAGATATCGGTGACTGAATGCAATCAAATCTTTTAACACTGAATCAGGATAAGACCAAATTTATTGTTTTCACCCCTAAACACCAGAGACTTTTCGAATTGTCATCATTCTTTCGATGGTACTCTTGTCAGCGATGTTTCCTGTGTCAGAAACCTTGGTGTTATTTTCGATAAAACACTCACTATGGAGAAGCAAATAAATACCACTGCTAAATCATGCTTGTTTCACATTCAGAATATTGGACACATACGTTCATATATATATTGAACGATGGTTGTAAAACTTTAATCAACTTGCTAGTCACTTCAAGATTAGACTACAGAAACGTGTGATGTTGTATGGACTACCTGCCAACACAACAAATAAATTACAACGAATTCAGAACACAGCAGCTCGTGTTATATCTAGAACTAAGAAACATGATCAGATCACTTCCACGCTTGTTACTCTTCATTGGCTACTTGTGCACTACCGATGCCAGTATAAAATTTTGATGTATGTTTTTAAATGTCTCCATGGCAGTACACCAACTTATTTACAAGACTTGATTCATGTCTACTAAGCAACACATTCTCTGCAATCAGAGAACTGTGCATTACTAGTGCAACCTTGCATTCGCACCAAGACATACGGCGAGAGATGTTTTGACAAATAGCTGCCACACTCTGGAACAACTTGCCCAGTCATTTGAGAAATGAACAATCCATCGTGTTTTTAAGAAATCTCTCAAAACGCATCTTTTTAGACTTGCATATCAAGATTCTTAACTGTCTTTTACCATGTATGGATTACTATTAAAACTCATCTTTATGATTGTGATTTTAAGTTATGAGTATTTTTTACATGTATCGAACATTTTTTTTTTAAAAGTATGAGGAAAAAAATAAAAAAATAAAAAAAAATTTTAAACAAAGAGGTGTGATGTATATGTGATGTGAAAATTTAAAGAATGTTTAAATGAATTGTTAGTTGTCTTATTTATCTTTGTGATATTAAATTTAATATTTGTTTAAAATACCCCATTTAGCATTTTATGTGTAACTTTTCTTTGTTTTATGTGATATATTATGTTTTATGCATGTTGTAAAGTGCTTAGAGTAATAGTTGTAGTGTTAGATAATGCACTGTATAAATACTTTGTAATAGTAATAATGATAAACTTGGTGTAGAATTTGTGTAAAACATAAAAATAGAATCTTTTCTCAGTCTTTGATACTGAATTGAAACTGAATGGATTTAGAAGGAGCAGGGAGCCCATTACCAAAATTGTAAATTATGTGATGCCTAAAGGTAACCATGGTGAGGCCAAAATGGTCATAGTGATTTCAATTGAACATTTTTAACTTCTTGATAACTATCCTTCCAATTCTTGTCAAATTTGTATGAAACATCTTTGGGACAAAGGGGGCATAAATTGTAAATTTCGTAGTCATGTAGAGCAGGAACTCCTACCAAATTTTATGATCCCCTGGGTAGAGTTCTGACTCCAGGGCAGGGCCAAACTTGACAATATGATGTTTATATGTAAAACATTTAAATAACATCTTCTTAACCTTTAAAGGGCATGGTAACAATTTCAGTGAAAAATTTTCTGATTTTATTTTTCTGTTGTTGAGTTACAAATGAGATGCAGCATTCACAATTCTTTGTTTTGTAAACAAGGCCTGTGCCATATTTTTATTCGCATATAGATTGCTTAATAGAAAATATGGTGTTTGAAACTGTTAACTTGTATTCAGAATTAATTTGTAAACTGAAATGCTTTAAATGAAACTTTTACTAGTATATTTAACCTATATAAAATTTACAATTTTGATAGAAGCTTTCCTAGCCATAGGCTAGTGATACTTTTTAACTAATATTCATGTGACCTACAAGGCCTGTGAGCCTCTTGTTTGAAAAACATAAGGGTATGAACTGCAGCACTTTATACAGGCATACTTTTCATGAAGCTCTAACATGCTTCATGAAGTGTGCTGCTGATGTGTCCCAATTCTTCAAAATGAAATTTATTTCTAAGATATCTTCCTATGTCTTTGGTAGATTGACCCTTGACCCTATGCCCTCAAATTCTATAGGGGTCATTTACCCTTTAGGGAAGCCAGCATTACAGTTAGTTTGATGTCTGTTTAGCAAAGGGTTTCCAAGATATTGATCGAGATGCAACAGTTGGTGTACCAACTGACAGTTGCAAACAAACATGGCCCTTTTTTCAAGCCGGAGCACTATTAGTTTGGGTTCTGGTTTTACACATAAATGTAGACAGTAGTTGGTGTGGTCCTTGTTTTTGTCATTTGTGGAAATGTAGTCTGTACCACAGTGTCATGGGATGATGAAAGCATCACAATTAGACAACTGTCAACATTCTAAAAAATGTGCAGTTTAAGACCATTCTTAGGAGTATGCCACTTCAGATAACTCACTCTTAGAAACATTCCTGAATCTATTTGCATTGTGTTACTTCACAGAATAACTTAACAAAAGAAAAAGAGAAATTAAGAAATAATTTTGCATGCGATAAAAACCTGGAGGCATACATGTCTAATTTACTAGCCCAATCATTGAAGAATTTTGATAAGTATTCAAATTAACTCAGCCTCTAGGGCAAATAGTCTTTACAAAGCACAAGCTCAAATCCATAATTTACTGGCCCCAGACCATCGGACCATCAATTATTTTGAGCCCTGTAAATGATTTTCTTTTATTGCTTATAATTGAATATAATGTACTTTTCAGATGCTTGATAAATAGAAATCCTTTGCAATGGCTAAAGTCATTGAATTCCAGTGGCAAATACCTGTGCCTGAGGTTCTCCAAAAGGGGGCTGTGTTTGACAGATGGGATGAGGTGAGTGTATTTACATCTGTAATAATTAATACTAGGTCTTATTTGTTCCTCCTGCAAATTAAGTTTGGGGATATATTGGAATTATCATATCCATCTGTTATTTTACTATGGTTATTGTAGAGATCAAAGAAATGCCACAGCCATTATTCTGCAATATGCTGATAACATCAGAATCCTCTTAAATAGATGTGTAATGCCTCAAAACAGTTGTTAGTTAGTTGTATATTATTTAACATCTCTCTTGAGAATCTTTTGCTCATATGGAGAAGTCACATTGCCGGTGAAGGGCTGCAAAATTTAGGCCTATGCTTGGTGCTTATGGCCTTTGAGCAGGGAGTGATCTTTATCATGCCACATCTACTGTGACATGGGGCCTCAGTTTTAGTGGTCTTATCCAAAGGACCATCCCATTTAGATGCCTCAAATGACAAGCAAGGGATACTTGGGATCTATTCTAATCCAGATCCCCATGGGGTCAGTTGTTAGTTGTTTAATGTCTACTTTATAGCTGTTTCATGATTCTCTGTACTGTTTTTACACTTCATGTGTTGCTAATAAAACAAAATAGATGACCAATGATTTTATAATCATAAAAACTAATTGATATATGTTACACAAACAAGTTTATAAATGACTATAGTATTCTATGTTCCACAAAAAAATCACATTGTCTGCATTCCTCAATCAATACACATGGAAAAAAGATATAGAGATAGATGCACAGACAAGTTGACCCTTTTTCACGTGTATGTTGTTTTGTTGGACTGTGCATGGGAAATCAGCATTCAGAACAGATCAGATAACACAATACCTCAAACATTTTTCATAATGGTAAGCCCTACCATCTCACATTATTTTTTGGAAGCAAAATTTGGAAGCTTCAGTGATGGAATAGCCGATCAGAAGCAAAGTTTGTTACAAAGTAACCTGTATAATGTAGCTATTGCGGGAATCAAATATCTGTGTATTTTTGAACTGTAGTAGAACAGAAGTAAAGTTCTTTTGTGGATGGTGTAGAATAACTTCCTTTGTGGACTTGGAGATATAAAAGCCTTAGCTAGTGCATTGACTTATATATTTCAAAACATTTCTTGACCTTACAGGTTATCATAAACATAATATTTAGTAGCAGTCCAGAATATCGTTTTTTCAAAAATAAAAATAGTGCCCATAGCTCACCCTAAAATATTTTTGCAATTTTGGGCAATTGAAAAGTTGAAGATGACAAAAGTACTTCAAATATTTGAGGCAAGATTAGACCAATAAAGGAAAAACTTTGAAAATAATCAGATTTTGGAAACAGAATAGCAAAAATATGGAACCATATCTGGTTCTAGTATATATACAGCTTTTATTTTGCTCTATTTTTAAAATCTAACATGTTGTTTTTTTTAACTCCAGATTCTGATACATATTTATGACCACAATATATTCCTATTAAACATTTACTTTTATTTTTACATATTTTAAGGGTCGTATTTTGGGGTTTGGGAATCAAGTTCTTTTATGAAATTATTGACAGCAATAACGACACCTCTCATCCCCAGGGCAGTGTTTTGTTTGATGATGAATAATAATTTTGCTTCTTTGAACTGTCTCATTTGATGCTTCATGCATGTAACTGTAAGGTAGGTAATTAACTGTAACTTTAGTGCATATGTAGCATGTTTCTGCTAGGAATAAGGGAAACTGCCCAACCACATATGCATGTTGTTTTCAATTTTTATGAATGTCAAGTTATGTACCCCAATTTCTTTCATAAAACAAATTTACTCTGCTGCTGAGAGAAAGACAGATTGCTCATTTCTACAAGATAAACACTAACTGAAAATATGTAACATATCTGGACTATTCCATCCTTATTTTCCACAAAAGCATTTAGCTTCATTCCATTTTATGCTAACATGCATGTATATATATCATGTCATGAGGGGATACCATAATTATTGCAAATCTTGTTTCATGTCTTGTAACTGTGAATCTAAAATAAAAGAAATGCCATTAACCACATTCTAGTGATATGATTTTACAAAATATTTTATATGGGACTGATTGACTACTGTATGGTTTTGACACAATGTACAGGATATTTATTAAAGTCTTGAGATGTTTCATGATTCTGTGAAATGTGTTCTGGATTTCCCCCTTGGTTTTGAATCAAAGCCTTGTCAACAAGATCATTAGTTCATTCAGGACAATGAAATTTATCTTGCTTGTAGTGATGTAGAGACTTTTAAGTTAGTACAATGCTACACATGACATAAAGATGTATCTTGTCAATCTTTGTAGAAAAAAAGCAGTTTTGTTTCATATTCCTAACAATTAAACTTGAATATTTCCGTTATTATTTGGAAGATCGGACACTTATTACAAGTTCCTGATCTGTAATTTGGCTTTTCATCGTATTGATTTCAGTAATAAAGGTAGACCAGAATCCAGTTATATTATGGAAGCCATTCAGCAGACAAATGCGTCCTACCAAACCTTTAGGATTGCAGGACCCTGCAATACCTTGTTTATGTTGAATATCTTTTTGTTTTGCTTTGAAGAGGTTATAGCTCACAATCAGTGTTTATTCTAAATGTGGACACAAAATAAAAAAGACAGTTTGTATACATGAAATGGATGAAACTAACATTACAAATTTACAGATATATTTAGTGAAAGAAAAGCATGATGAAAATGTGTGGAATAAACTTTTGAGTTTGGGAGATTTTTTCAGCTGGTTGAATGAGGGCAAAAATAAAGTTTAAAGTTTAGCCTAACTTGAGAAACAAACTATCTGCACATTTCAAGCATAGCTGAATTGATTCTTCAGTACCAAGATACCATGGTTCTTAACTGACCTATCAGGTGTGAAGGAATGGTATGTGTGTCATTTTTATCCCAGGTATTGCTGAGTACTTTAATGTACCACTTATTTAAAAATTGTACTACCAAAAATCTGATGCAATTACAACCCAAGTTAAAGTTGCTCAAAGATCATGATCAGGTGAGTGTTAAGATTGTTTTTCTAGGGGAATGCAGAATGTTGCATTTGGTAGACCGAGTGTAATATTTTCTTTTGCTTGTGTGTATTTTCAGGAATCTGCCACTCTTGAGCCAAAGTGTACAGTAAAGGTGGATGAATATGGTTTCTTTATCAACTGGCAAAGTGCAGATAGGGTAAGATTTTCTTCACAGTGAGAAACTTTTCACATGGTTTAAATATCTCATGGTGTATTTGGGTAGTGTCGTGGTTAGTGCACTCTGACACCACAAAAAGCTCTAGCTCAAGCCAAAGTACCAGTAAAGATTGGACTGGAGTGGTAACCATAGGTCTGCTGAAGATTTCATTGTTTTCCATTTGTAAGTTGTACCGAGTTCATATAGAAATGCCAAAGAGAACATATGACATGGACAATTTTATCTCCACTTATATTTCCATTGCATGTTGATGAATTTGGGCTTGTAACATTGTATGTAAGCCAGTTAATGTACTCCAATACTAGTCTGATTGCTAGTTAATCTACTGTAATACTAGCTGGATTGGACCAGTGCAGAGAAAGGTATTTGGCACACACTGCGACATGTAGATGTCCTCTAGTTACTCCAGTTTCCTCTTGTGTCATTGACCTCTCACCTTAAATATCCAAGCCAATGAAAGACTTTAAGTTGAAAAACTTGTTCATCATCTTTGGTATGGCTTATTGTTATGTATAATGCAACATAATTCCTCACACATTAATCTATCTATTGATTGTGATGTTATGAAGTGATTGTTATCTGTTGTAATGTAGAGAATTTAACAGTAACATCAGTCACAACAAATGAAGTGAACTGAGCAGATATGCTTTACTCCTTTCCATCTTAAACTTGCACTACTCTTGTTATTGATGTCGTGAATTGTGATGTATTATGCAATGTAATTCCTCATGGTGATAAAGTAAATAAGGTTGATTTTATTTTTCATAGGTATTTTATGAATCATACAAATGTTTCACTGCTTTTATGTATTTGCAGATATGTTAATAAGTGATGAATTACCCCCAAATACAGTGTTATAAGTGGTGTCTTCGAGGAAAAAGGAGTAATATTCTAGCAGACAAACTGTGTGTACAGTCATGATGAGCAAAGCTGTCTTTACCAGAAATTCATGGCCACTGGGTCAGGGTTTCTGGTGCTAGGGTTGGCTTTATTTCTATAAAAATCTTTTTCTTTATGGACATCAAACAACCAAACTTAAGTACAAAGTGAAAAGAGAAGCTTGTTCCAAAATTATAAAATTTTAGACCCCAGGTTCAAGGAATGTGCATGGTGCTAGGACAGGGGTCAAAACCTTAAAAGAAATTCAATCTTTGAAATTGCGTTCAGGTTATGGTCTTGCTTTGAATGCAGTGTCCAAGATTGCTACCATATAGGAATGTACTAAGAAAATAGGCCTTGACTTTTGATGTGCTGTCAGTTTCTTGTTGGTCCACACTGTCTTAGTTACCCTGGACTGCTTTGATGATGTGCTTATTCAGCTTGGTAAAGAGAGAGAGGGTTAGAAATATCAAGCCAAGGTAGACAAAGTCACTGACAACTTCAAGTTGGTGGTCAGAAATTGTGCTGGTGGCAAGAATGTCCATGTCTTGCCCATGACCTATGTCTTCTTGAAGTTGATAGTAAGGCAGACAGTCTTTGGAAGTCTTTGGCTGAGTGAGTGGTGATGGCAGTGTCATCAGCAAAGAAGATTGATTGTTTGTTGTTTTCCACCACAGTCAACAATTTTTAAAGCGTTGAGCTTGCTTGAGAGCCTTCTAGTGATAATGCAGATTTTGCCTTTATTCCACCTTTCAGCCAATCTCAATGGGCGAAATCAAAATAGTGCCAATTGGTTTTTGAGTGTTTCTTAAGATTTAAGACTTTGAAACATGGAATTTGATCGATATTTGAAAGGCAGAATAACATTTCTGTTGTTGATATCATTGTTTGTTATTATATCATTTGCTATAGTTACACAGCGATTGTTTGATACAATGTACCCAGGAAGAGACCACCGACCTTCCAAAACAGCAAAAAGCAAGTACCGTAGGCATTTCAGCTCTACTTTGGACATCACTTGTAGTAAGATAGCTTAGTGGTAGAGCATTTGCTGTGTAACCTGGAGATCATGAGTTTGAGCCCAACTCGTGTCATGGCCACGTCAAACTTAAGTTGTAAACATAGGTAGTGATTACTCCATCACCAAACACTTGGCATTTAGAAGTGAGAATCAAGGGTCTTTCAGATATGACCTTAAAAACAGAGGTCCCCATGTTGTGGCAGATGTTGGCATATGAAAGAATCCTC
Organism: Ostrea denselamellosa; assembly: GCA_024699665.1. Classification (NCBI taxonomy): domain Eukaryota; kingdom Metazoa; phylum Mollusca; class Bivalvia; order Ostreida; family Ostreidae; genus Ostrea; species Ostrea denselamellosa. The sequence goes on from JAMZEH010000014.1 coordinate 13,272,564, forward strand.
ACTGCTACCACCCTGAGTGCTAAGTATAGGTCTAAATTTGCAGTACTTCACCTACAACTGATGACTTTTCAATATGAGTGAAAAATTATTGACAAGATGTAAAAAAAAAAATGTCAATCAAACAATGAAAGGATTGTAGAGCTTCCCATCTGATCGTGTGTGCAAGTAGATACCTTCTGTGGTGGAACTAAAGGTGTACTTGAGCAAGACTGCAAAGTAAATGCCTAATACAGTCGGGGCAAGAATGCAAACAAAACCCCGGTTATGATGCAAAGTTATTCTGAAGTTTAGCCATTGAAGACAACGATCCCTTTCATGGCATTTTGAAAGGACTTTTTGATACTCAGGAGTTGAGGTGGGCAGCCAGTCTTGGGGATGATTGCCAAAAGGCCTTCTATGCTGTCAAAGTCAAAGGCTTTGTTAGTTCTGTAAATGCAGTGTACAGGGGCTGTCATTGTTCCCTCACTTCTCCTGTAGCTGTTGAAGGGAGAAGAACATGTTGATGGTGGACCTGTTTATGTGAAAGTCACACTGGGATTCTGGGTTAACTCTCGAGATTAGGATTTGAAGTCTCTTCGGTGCAACTAAATGGGCCAATAATTTGTCGAAAACACTGAGGAGGGAATTGCTGCGAGAGCTCTTGTAGTCACTCCTGTCATCTATGTACAGAGTGACTATTTTAGCATTTCTCATATCTCATGGTACTTCTCCCTTCTATCCAGCAGAGACAGAGCATTTCATGCAGTTCTTAGATGGCAGCCCCTATGTGGCACTTCAGGACCTCAGCTGGGATGGCATCTTTGCCAGGTGCCTTGCTATGGAGTCATTGTTGATGCCCACTTAAGCATTGAAATCACCAAGGATGGGATTTTTTAGCTCACCTTAGCTGAAAGTTCAAGTGAGCTTTTCTGATCACCCTTTGTCCATCTGTCTGTAAATTTTTACATTTTCAACTTCTTCTCCAGAACCACTGAGACAATTTCAACCAAATTTGGCAGAAAGCATCCTTGGGTGAAGGGGATTCAAGTTTGTACAAATGAAGAGCACCATCCTTTTCCAAGGGGAGATAATGGTGAAATATCCAAAAATATATTGACAAATTTTAAAAATCTTCTCCAGAACCACGAGGCCAATTTCAATCAAACTTGGTCCAAATCATCCTTGGGTGAAAGGGATTCAAAATTGTTCAAATGAAAGGTCATATCTTCTTCAAAGGGGAGATAATCACAAAATGTAAAGTTCAAATTTACATGAAAGCTTCCTGACATAGTGCAGATTCAAGTTTTTTAAGATATTGGCTCCTGGGGGAAGGATGGAGGCCATAATAGAGGATCAAAATCAAAATTTTACATGCAAAAATATAGCAAAAAATCTTTAAAAAATTATCTTCTCCAGAACCACTTGGCTAATTTCAATCAAACTTGATACAAACTATCCATGGGTGAAGGGAATTCAAGCTTGTTCAAATGAAGGGCTATGCTCCCTTCAAAGGGGAGATAATCACAACAACAAAAAATAGGGTGGGGTCATTTAAAAATCTTCTCAAGAACCACTGATCCTGGAAAATTCAAATTAACATGGAAGCTTCCTGAAATAGTGCATATTCAAATTTGTTAAAATCATAACCCCCGGAAGTAGTATGGGCCACAAAAGAGGATTGAAGTTTTAATAAATATAGAAATATTGGAAAAAATCTTCTCCAAAACCCCTGGGGCCTTAGAGGTGGGGCCAAAACTGCCAAAAAGTGACTGATTTTCAAAAATTTTCTGAGGAACTGCACATTTGTAAGAAAAACTAAATGCTTAGTATTATTGAGCAGGAAGGTCTCTACAAAATTGTAAATTTCATGATCCCCAGGGTAGAGGTTCTGTCCCAAAAGTAGGGCCAAATGTGGTATGTGGTATTTATGTGTAAAACATTTAAAACATCTTTAATGCTTTGGTAGGGGTTTTAGTATGGAGGTGGGGCCAATGTGGTCAGTGGTTGAATGTGTTAACAATTGAACATGTTAAACTTCTTGATAACTCCATTCCAATTCTTTTCAGATTTGGTATGAAGCTTCTTTAGGACAAGGTGGACCTTAATTGTAAATTTCAGGACTCCTCCCCCCCTCTGGGGCTTTAGGGGTGGGACCAAAACTGTCTCAAAGTGACCAATTTCCAAAAATATTTTTCTCTTAAACTGCACATTTGTAAGAAAAACTAAATGCATAATACTGTAGAGCAGGGAAGCCTCTATTACATGATCCCTGTGTTAGAGGTTCTGACCCAGGACAGGGCCAAACTTGGTATATGGTATTTATATGTAAAACGTTTAAAAAACATCTTCTTTTAATGCTATTGATACCAAATTAAACTAAATGAATGTTTGTGAGTTAGTCTGTCCCAATTCTTTTAAACACTCTTGGACAACATTTTCACTTCTCTCTTTCTCTTTTTCATATATGAATTTCGTATAACTAATAGTATTTTTCTCCTTTGGAAAGCTACAGAAATTTTTGTTGGTGTAGAAAAATCACTAGATAATTAGACTGCACTCTGTCAGAATGTTTTCTTTCTGTTTATGTTTACATTACATACTGGTTGTGTAAATAAATAGAGGAGAGTGAAGGGGAGATGAATTACCTTCAGTTGTATTAAATAAAAGTGAGAAGCCAGACAGGCTGATCTATTGTTGTTCTAACCAGGAGTGAACCAGAAGGTGAACTAGAAGATGAACTAGAATACAGTAGGTAATTATTGTTTGCAATACATGCATCTTGTCAGAAAATTGACCCCCATGATTATTTTCATGAAATTTGACATGAGATGGACTCTGGAGTCATATTAAATCTGTATATGGTGTAAGGTAATCACATACCTATCAATAGGTAACTAACTAAAAATATATATGCCATGCCTTATAGTGAAAAAATTATTTTATTTGTAAGAAAGTTGGTGGGTGTTTTGTTATCCTGGTGGTTAATTCACTTGCTTTTCACTGCTTTGACCTATTGATCCTCAGGATCTGCAGTTGCTGTGTGATTGCCCACTCTAACACATGGGTTTCTTCAGGGTACTCTGGTTTCCCCCCACCTCAATGTTCCCTTTGCAAAAATATTTGAGCCAGTGAAAAGCATTAATACAAATTTAAAACTTGATTGTTATTTCTTGTGAAATGAATAAACTTTAAGCACATTTGAGCACAAACACACCTACTGAATTTTTAGCACAAATAGGAATTTTTAGCACAATATAAATTTCTCTCCAAAATTTTGGATGCAAATTCCATTTATGCATTATCAGAGGAGTAGTCACAAGTATACTGTGTATGTGGTCTTTTAAACTATGAAGTTGTAGGGGTATGAAAATTGTAGAAAAATTAAATGATGTGCAACATCTCCCTCATTAACAACAAGGAGACTCATCTAATGCTTTATATTTACATCAACACCAACTGAACTTTTTCTAGATTGCATCATATGGTTTATGATATGCACATTTACAAACATGTTATGTAAAGGGAAAACACTAAATAGAACAGTAAAGACAAGTGAGGTGGTCATTACTTTAAGTCACTCAAATCACTTGGGGTGACTCACTAATATTGCTATTTTAAAAATGATCTGCATCATCAAGAATTGAATATTTGACTTCTTGATAACTACCATTCCAGTTCTTTTCAAATTTGGTATGAAAGGGACATAAATTGTAAATTTCAGGACTCCTGTACCCTCAGGGCCTTAGGGATGAGGCAGAAACTACCAAAATTTGACCAGTTTTCAAAAATGTTCTTCTCTACAACTGCACATCTGTAAAAAAAAAAAAAAACAAACAAAAAAACCCCAAAACTAAATGCACAGTGATGTACAATAGGAAGGCCTCAATCAAAATTGTAAATTTCATAATCCTCTGAGTAGAGGTTCTGACTCCAGGGCAGGGCCAAACTTGGCATTTAGTTTTTATGTTTAAGATATTTACTGTGAAATTCTTGGCTCCTATGTCAGGGTGTTAGGCCCTAGGTTGGGACCAATATGGTCATATAGTGAAACTTGAGGAAATCTAACTGCATGATTATAATGTCCATGAAGATTTCTACCTAAATTGTGAAATTTGGCTCCTGGGTCAGACCCTTGTGCAGAGCTTATATGGCCACATAATGAAAATGTATAAAAATAATCAGGGAATGTTAAAATGATTTATATGCTTCAAACTTCCAATTTTCCATATTCTGTAATTGAATAGGAATTTTTTGTATTTTGAAAGATGATAAACATTTGCATAGAAGACTCCATACTGAGGCTTATATGGAAATATGAGATTCCCTGTATGGGCTATGTATGGACTATGATACTCAGGTGACCATTAAGACCCATGGGCCTCTTGTTTTCTGTAGGGTGATAATTTTTGTTTTTTTATTAGTTTTATTAGTTCTCCCTATAGGTAACATGTATATACATGTTTAAAAGGAAAATTTAGAAAACTAATGAAAAATTAAACCATAACCTTGGAAATTGAAAATTTTGGTCAAATTGATGCCAATTCGAACACAAACATGCAGATATGCATTTTGAATCTTGTCTATCCAAGTTCACGTCGTTCTGAGGTGTTGCATAAAATCCATAAAGCATTTAAACCATACAGTCAAAACTGCCATAGCAGCCCACTGTATTAAGCGACTCACTGTGGTATGTGACTGTAGAAAATTCCCCAAAGGAATTTGTACCTGTATTAAATGACCACCTGTCTGATGTGACCAATGACCATGATTGTAACAAACGTTTTTGTGTATTTTCATGAAATTTTTGCTTTATTCATCAATCGTACATTTTTCAATTACAATGCGATTCCTACCTTCGATTTCAGCCAATTGTGGGTATTTTGGGAATTATCGTCCCTAACATTTTCACACAGTTTCAGCTGTGATTTTGTTTAGATGGTACTCTGAATCAGTTGACTAGTGTGTAATCAACATGCAGGGTCGTGTTGGGTTAATTAACACACCCTGAGTTGTTGTTTATTCAACAAAATTAAAGTTCATTGATTTCAAAGGTGTGAATTTCGACAGACTTAGAGGTGTGTAAGGTAGATCGGATGTAAAAATCTAGCTCCTGGTATACCATCAACAGAGTGGAAAATTAGCCTGATTGCAATATAAATCAGGTAAATACTAGGGGGGGGGGGGGGAGACAATTGGAGCATTTGTGATTTTCCTGTACAAGATATCCAAAGTTTTTAAGTGTAGACATGACCGGGACTAGCAGCTCACTTCGACATATCCTGAATATTTGACATTTCCAAGTTAAAACTTAAAATACATTTGCTGTGCACAATGGATATTGTGATTTATTTGTCTTTCAAATTGAATGACAGATTTCCAGCATTATTGTACAAAGGAGAAGCAACGCTTCCTCACTTACTTTCTTTTATGATCAGAGAAGCAATGTAGTTTTCTAGTTACAAATATATATAAATTATCTTTACAACAAAACTTTTAGAAAATTTGCATTTATTTCATAAATGAAATTCTTAAACAGTTTGATGAATAATTAATTATGAGACAACATATCGTATTTTATGTGTTTCGCTATTATTAATTTTATTTTAGAACTGGTAAAACCATACTTCAGTTCTCCATTGTACAAACTTTTTCTGTATATTATCTGCTAAATGCCTTTACTGCAGAAAATAAGTTGTCATATGTGACCTTTTTCCATTCTCCATTTGACGGTCTCTTAAATTAATACAGGTTTGATTGTATTATCATTCCTCTGTTTTACAAGGATTCTTATGTTTGTAAATTTACATACACCAATGCTAAATATTATGTCACTTTATTAAAGAGTCACTTCAGAGATACTGTTCCACTTCATATTCCAGAAGTGGTGTCAATCAGATGTGGATTCTCGAAAACTTTAAGGAACTTTTGGAAAATATAAAGTCTCAGGATTTTTCTGAAATTGACAGCATGAAAACGTATGATTTCTCCACACTTTATACAACAATTCCTCACAATAAATTAAAATCTAGATTTTTTCAGATAATAGATAATTGCTTTTTGAACAAAAATGGCACTCGAAAATACAAATTTCTAGTGATTGGAAAGCAAGGTACATATTTTGTCAGACACCACTCCAATAGCCCGCATAAGTACTCTGAAGCAGACATTAAGAGTATGCTTGGCTTTGTTGTAGATAACATTTACGTAGTGTTTGGAAACCAAGTCTTCCAACAATCCATTGGCATTCCCATGGACACTATTTGTGCTCCCTTATTGGCAGACTTATTTTTATATTCTTATGAAGTGGAATTTGTTCAGAAACTATTACAGGATAAAAACAAAAAACTGGCCGTGTCCTTCAACCATACATTTAGATATATTGATGACATCTTATCAATCAACAATCATAATTTTCATAATTATGTCCATTTGATATGTCCCGATGAACTCGAAATTAAGGACAGTACAGAATCTGACGTGTCTGCTTCATATTTTGGATATTTTACTTAATATTATCTAATGGCAGACTGACAACTACATTATATGACAAGCGTGATAACTTCAACTTTGCAATCATCAACTTTCTATATCTATGTAGTAATATACCACTTTCGCCTGCTTATGGTGTGCATATCTCCCAGTTGATTTGATACGTGAGAGCATGCCATGCATATGAAAATTTTTAAAGCGAGGTCACCGACAAAAAAATTGACGTTGCAGGGTTATAACAAATCTCATTTGAAGTCATCATTTCGCAAATGACTATAATGAGCTTGTTTGCGATTACAAAGTGTCTCGGGGACATATGTTGAATGATTTGTTTCATACCCTTTGTTAGACTGTCATTTTTCATACTAACTTTGACTACAGATAATCCCGTTTATCTAATTTCGACTAAGGGCTCACGGCGGGTGTGACCAGTCAGCAGAAGATGCTTACTCCTCCATGGCACCTGATCCTACCTTCGCTTTGTCGGAGGTCGGTGTTGCCCTACACTCGAACTTGTGTATGTCTTGGGGATTTATGATTATGATTTACACATTGTTTACTTCCCCATTCAATATTGCATTGTTTACATCAACTGCGTTATATTTCCTGCGTTCAATGAATATGCAGTTCAGGTGTTGCACGGTGCTTTTGCAGGGGTCTGTATACATCTGGATCACTTGTAAATTTTTTTATATTCTATGTATCTCTTATGGATATAAAAACTGATATACCAATACTTATTGATCATGCAGTAAGACCTATTAGCTAAATTAACTTTGCACCCAAATGTGTCTGCAGTCACAACACAAATTTTTACAAGATATCTTTGTATAGCAGTTGATTTTTATGTCAAATGTACACATGTAGCACTTTTCATCTTGGGAGGTAAATAAGCTACAGGTTTTTTTCTTATGTCAGTTGTTTCTGGTGACAGTAAAATATTTTACAGATAAGTTATTAACACTACACTGCTTATAAATTTTTTATTTTGGAACTCTATGTCTGTCAATATATATTCCAATAAAATTATTTGTATACCTATGAGCTAGAAAATGGCCAAATTTTACACCTGCAGAAATAAATGCTATACACTTACATTTTCTTCCATGATAATAATTTGGAAGTTGAATGGATATTAAGGTAAGGTTTGCGACATTTTAATGTATTGAACAAAGTCATGTTGCATATGAGTATGTTCAGTAGGAATTTATCAAACATTTTTTGACTTTAAAAAAAAATTGCCGTTGTCATTTTTTTTTACCAGATGGTCTTAATTTTGTAATGTTCTACATTTTCTTGATCTTTATTCAAAAGGGAATACTAGTGGTATAAAAACTATATAAGGCAAACCTATGAGGTAAAAAAATAATTGAAATTTAAAAAAGAGTATTATCTATCATATTATGTTATTTAGTATAGAAAAGTTGAATTCAAAACACAAAAAATAGCACTTTTTATGTCTTGAATAAATTTTCAATTCATTGCCATGGCAACAAAACATATTGAGTAGCTTTACAAAGTCTACATCAGAGAACTGGCATGTTTAACATAATATTTGGAAAGCAAATAAAGTGACTATCTGCAAGGCTTTTTTTTTTCTTCATTTTAACATATTAAAAAGTATTATTTCGTTTATGCGATTTGTCACTTTGTTTTATAATTGTACAACTTTTGAAGGGTGCATTGAACATTTCATGAACAAAATATGATTCCAAATAAAAAATGATAAACTAGTTATATTCATTTGTCAAGTATTGTAATAGCACATCTTCTCCTGACTTATTTACAGAATTTTACTGCATGTATCAAGGGATTTGGATCAAGCTGATGATCGATGAAGGTGAAATTAGAACTTTATCAAGTGATATTAAATAATATGACCTTCAACACAAATATGATGAATAGATAGCTATGGATGTCTACCTTAGAAATGAAATATTAAAATCAGTCCAGATTTTTTTTTTTATTATTCAATATCAAGGGGATAACAGTGCAATATCTACATCTTCAATTTCTCAGCAGGTTTTTCACAGTCCTGTTTAGTTATAAATTCCGTATTTCATCAGCCCAAAACTGTCTTGAATACCACATCTTTGAATTAAATTTGCTCTTTTTATTCCATACCTTGATGTTTGTTTACATTGTTTGATAGATGACAGCTGTCACCTTTGCAACTGTTAATTAAAGCCTGGGCAGTGGCAGATCTAGAGAAGGCTGAATTAAAATCTTTTTTATGTCAACCAAATTCATGCCATTGTACAGATATTCCTTAGTTAGACAAAATAAGATAATATTTTAATATATATTAGAGGAGACCCCCTTTTTTATTCTTATGTGATCATATGAGTTGTATGACCCAACATTTCAAAATTCATGCAATAAATTGCTTGGGCACACGTAGAAGATTAAGATGCAAAGTAATTCGAGAGGTAAAGCATAGTCAAATTTAGTTGATAAATGCTTGGGAATGTTATAAAAATCCCTAGTTTTATTATTATTTGACCTAAAATGTTGGACCTCGTCAAATTTGAGGGTACTATTCACAAACAATGGTTGATTGTAACAACCAAATTAAATCTACTTCCCAAAGCAAAATTAGCAGAGATAACATGTTTCCTTTCATGTTTCACATGAAATATCAGCAAATGATCATCTATTACCTGTGCCAAGCTGTTGCATACAAAGAAATTACTTTCTTCATGTATTTCAAATGCTGATGCCCATTAGGGGCAATTTCAAGGTTACAACATAAAATTGAAATTACCATAGTACATACTTTAAGAGGGCTGATTGATACGTTGTGAGCCTCATATGTAAGGGTTTGAATTTTGGTTGATATATTGCATTATTTTTCAACATAATCCCCTTTTCAGTATCTACACACTTTTGCCAGTGATGTTTAAGGGCTTCAATGCCACTTTTAAAAGAAGTCCTTTTCTTGACCATTCAGAAAGTCCTTTCTGCATGTATGATGTCATCATCTGACTAAAAGTGAGTACTGGAAATGGCCATTTTCAGTTTTGGAAATTAATGAAAGTCTGATGTAGTGAGATCAGGCAAATAAGGCAGATAATCAATTTAAAGCCACAATCATTAATGGCAGCCATGGCAATGACAGACTTATTAACAGGGGCATTGTCCTAGTGGAACAACACACCTTTACTGAGTTTTCTGTGGTGCTTGAGTTTAATATCTTCTCATAACTGCCTTAAAAGTGATGCATAGTATGTGGCATTGATTGTTTGTCCCTTTGGGAGATAATCTACCATCAGCATCCCAAAAATCCAAGGCCATAACCTTTCCAGCTGATGAAACAGTCTTTGCCTTCTTTGGCACGGGTGAACCAGGATGCTTCCATTGTTTAGACTGTTGTTTGGTGCGGGGGGGGGGGGGGGGGGGGGGGGGTGATTGATGGACCCACATTTCATCCATAGTTAAAAATCTCTGAAGATAGTTAGCAGGATCTGCCTCTATAAAAGGTTTAGATTAGCATGCTAGAAAGTGCACCTGGTGTGCTTCTGATCATCTGTCAGAAATCTTGGTACTCAACAGGCTGAAAGCTTTCTCATTGCAAGATCCTCTGTCAGAATGGAATGTACTCTTTCCTGTAAAATGTCAACTGTACTGGCTATATATCTTTCTGTAACTTGCCTGTCAGTCAGAACAATACCATGGACTTTACTGACCATTTCTGGGGTTACAACAGGGACAATTTCCTGGACGGGGTGGGTGCCCCCCTTGAGGCTCTGCCTGCTGTGTTTAAATTCCGCCACCCATCTTTCCCACGTGTTGCAACCATATCAGTATGGATATCTTTAGGTGCTAAACCTTTCTGATGTAAATATTGGATCACTGCTCTTTCACCAAATTTTGTCCATTTTGCAAAAGTCACTTGCTTTGTTTACTTTAGAGTGCTACCTTGTCGATATAAATTAACCAAATGAATAGGAATAGTAGGGCTGAAAATGGCTATCAGTGCTAACCTCCTTCAGTGCAAGGCTCACAACATATCAATCAGCCCTCGTAATTTAATAAATGATCATTTGAGAAACATTTGTCAAGCAGATTTACACATACATCACTTAGCACTTGATAGCGTAGAAGGTAACGAGAAAAATATTATGACATTTTCTCCATGATACAACTATATAGACCTGAATGTTGCAACACACTTTTTTCATTGTGACGTCATAAAGTGTGAAATGCACTAGGTATATCATCGTCTTACCTTAAGGAGTAGCAAGTAGCCCTTTACCAAAATTGTAAATTTCATGATCTCAGGTAGGGTTTTCGGTACCAGGATGGTCATAGTGATTAAATGTCTTTATTATTTGAAAGACTTAATTTTGCTGTTTTAAAATAGGAAAACTAGAGAGGGTTGCACCAAAATTGTAAATTTCACAACCGTAGAGGCATATCCAAAATAGTCCTGATAGTGTTATATTATGCAAAATCTTTCATCAGTACTATGGGTACTTTCAGAGGTATTTGTGTTTTTTAAGGCGTCAAGCTTGCTCGAGAGCCTTCTAGCAATCATGCAGGATTTTGCCGCTACACCATCATTCAGCCAATCTCAATGGATGAAAGCAAAATAGTGCCTGTTGGTTTTGAATGTTGTCTTATGATTCAAGACTTTGAACATTGAATTTAATTGATATTTGAAAGGCAAAATACAATTTCTTTGTTGATGTTGTTTTGATGTCCAATAGTTAAATAACAATCATTTGGTAAGAAAAGTTCATTATTCGCAGATGGATTTACTACAAAACAGATTTTCCCGCAAAATTTGTGTCGCGTGATATCATTACTTACAAAATAACCTGCTTATGTTTGGTTTTCATTTATATCTGTAACCTCGTAGTTTCATCAAGAATCCTTATTTCAGATCAGTAGAAACAGATAAATACTATTGAAGGTGGTGAAATTGTGATGGTAGGTAAATTCTGCGCAATGTCACGGTTCGGTTGCTATTAAAAAAAATTTTAAAAAAAATTTAAAAAAAACCCCAAAACTATTTTCAGTTTTGTTTTTAGTAATCCCAATCCTGATTTTGTATTAAGCAAAACGAAAGTAGCGTGTGCATCGTGAAGAAAATAACAGGTTGATTTGCAGAGAAACGCAGGCGAGGACTTGAATCTTGTTTATATTTCCAATAACCTTTCTACATATTACGTTGAAATTGTGAATTGTTAGACATTATTGAACACAAAGGGTTGATACTGTATAATTGTTACATCATACATGAACAGAAGAAACTAGTAGTCTCACTCTGAAGCGGTGATATTCTTTTCAGAATTTTTTCGTCTGCAAATTGAAGTTATTGATTATAATTTTTGTAAAGTAATTAGGCTTGAGGGGATACTATCTAGCAAGAGGGATATGAACTTGTTAGGGTAAGCAACTTTTGCCCAAACTCTCCTCTTTATTTCTTTTCATGTAAATAAACACATTTGCTGACATTTTACAAATTATTTTAATACTTTAAGTACCTAAGGTAAGGAAATTCCCCCAGCGACACTCAAGTATTTCTTCTACGTTCTCTAATTTCACCTGCTACCCTCTAAATTTATTGAGAACCCTGATGTATAGATTGCACTTGACGCCTTTGTGGCCCTTCAGGCCTTTGATTTAAAACAACACATCTTGTTATACTGCTGCTGAATATTAGAATTTAGCTTAGATGTGCAGAACAACTAAATTATTAAGATTTCATAGCCTTTGGAGCTAGTGATACTTTTGACTACATGTATTACTTTGGTGACGGATAAAGCCTGTGGGCCTCTTATTTGATTGTAGGAAAAGTCCAGAGTTAGTATCTTTTTAGGCTTGTATGTTAATTCCCTGAAAAATAGAAAAGAAAAGAAATTTTATATTGAGGTATTATTTCTGTTTATGTTTTTTGTTTAAATTTGAACCAAGTAAAATTGACACTAGCCATTTTCAGTGTTGTGGCAGTTAACATACAGGCCGCCTGAATTTGTTACTTAGGACCATGCAAAATATGTTCAAACCACAACTACAAATTGCTTTACACATCATCAACAATTGACAACAGAGGTGATAATGAAAAATTCTATTGAATGTATATGTGCATGAGATCTCAGATTGTCTTTCTTAAAGCAGACTCCATCTGAAACTCCATCTGCTTGTTTTATTTACAGAAACGGCTTAGTTGTTATGATTGAGCCAGCCCATGTTCATTGGTTTGTTTTTGCTGTGGTAATGACAAAATAAATATGGTTAAAGTCTTGTAAATTTAAGTTAAAAGATCCTAGTAGCCATTTTTTTTAATCCTAGTACACAGATAGTAAGGCAAGTACAAGTTCTGAATTTCAACAGATATTCAGAAAAATGTACTGAAAGAAGAAATTACTATTATGGTGACAGTAATTTTACATACTGCACATACATACACGTGTATTTATTAAAATAGAAGAAAAAAAAAAGATAACCTCATTTGCGAAAATGGCTACTATCTGCTAAAATGGATTGAGAATTTTTAACACGTACTGTCCAATTTTATTCTGAATGCCTGTGTGCTTCATAATACCAACCCATTTCAATCACTTTCAGTCATATATGTATATTTTGTAAGTGTTTGAAAAGTAAATTGCTCATTAGAATAAGTGACTCGTTAGTTAATTTAAACTTGATGACACCTGGGTTAGCATTGCATTCCAAGCCAACAGAGTGAGCAGTCGGGTTGAGATGAGTATGCATGGTAGTTAAAACAAAAAAGATAAAAATTCAGAATTACTCTAATACTTGAAAGAATGCAGAATATAGTGATTTGACAAAATGCATACACACTGCAAAATAATGACATATTTTCAGTTCAGTACAATGTAGATGCTACTTAACAGTTTGTGCCTTGGAAAAACTTGCCCCAGTCCTGAAAAATTTAGTGCACTGAAACTGATTGTGCTAAAGATACAAAAGTTAAAAATGTGACAAGTGTTTTCATTTTACAGTAGTCAGAAATAAAAAAAGAAGTCCTTTTTAAACTAATTCATAGTTTTGGAATTGATTTACAATGAACACTTGAACTGACTGCAGTCAAAAGGGACAAAGATGGACTATTTCATTCTTGTTATGCCTCACAAAAAAGTTAGAGTGATATGTGGAGGGTGTTATAGGAGTTGTTCTGGAATCTGTGTTTGTCTGATAATGTCCATAGACAATTTCCATTTGGAGATTTCTATCATTAATTTTGAGGAAATTATGTTACAGTTTATACCTTGTGAATCTGTGCACTTGGTATTTTAAAGTTTAACTTTTAGGATTTCGGTGTAGGTTTTGTCAGTACTTAAATTTGTTTGCAATATAGAAAAAGAAGAATTTTGTACTGGACACAAAGATTGCTCATGTTTTAATTATTTTAGCCTAGTAAGGTCATTTGGACTGTATTGAGGTCACTGGGAGAAAACTTTATCAAATGATTCTATCCCAAGGTCATTTGGACCATGTCAGAATCACTTGGAAAATTGTTTTTGAAGATATTCATAATCATAGTGATGTAACAGTTAGATTCTTTCATGATGAAGGGCTGCAAGCTTCGACAAGAAGACTTTGAAGATCCAGGTTAGTCATTAAGCACTTGGGAGCCTCTAACTGAATTAATTCAGAGCACAGCCCCACACTTTCTTGAAAGTTTGACATTGAAATTTAGAAACTGTGCTCATTTAATTTGTAAACAGGTGTTCTGAATCAGTTGTATGGAAAGTTTGTAGCCCAACATCCAAGGTTACCAGTTTGACAAGGAGACTTTGATATTAAAAAATTCAAAAAGAGAAGGAGATATGTATTTATAGCTGGTTTAGTATTTGTCTGACTTTGCATTGCACTATTCCGTAAGCTCTCCAAAATTTACTGGACACAGCATACTGCTATTCAAATACTTGGCATTTTAAATGCATCTGTGAAAATCGTGTGTACTGAAATTCTATGCAAAGTGTAACAAGCTGAATAGGAATACAGTGTGGTACTTGGGTCAGCCTCAGATTTCCTGTAATGAAACCTACAATCACTTAGATATAGTGATACACCATAAATGGAATCTCTCTACAAGAATAAGTGAAGCGTATAACAATAGAGTAGAATATCTTTCTTTGCATTGTCTGATTTAGGTTCTGAACATCTGAACCCAATCACCGTATCCCATTTTTACAAAGTAATTGTTTTACCATCTTTACTGTATGGATGTGAAATTTGAAATAACTTGTCCTCACAACACCATAAACAGCTTGGCAATTTTCAACACTTTATGTGTATGAGTGCACTTAACTTACCAACATTGTGTAGATCAGATGTTTGTGAATCTTTCTTTGATGTTCTTTCTATTACTGCAGAAGTGAACACCAGAAAGTTACTATTTTTAGGATGACTGTGTTGTTTGGAGTCTGATGCTTTACCGAAAAAAGTTTATTTGACGCGTCTTGTTTTCTTTTTTATGCTACTTATCTGAAAAGCAAACAGGATTCATCCCAGATGTTGTATCCTACAACTGTATGACCTGCTACCATATTTACATAGTTGGCCAAAAAAAACAGATATTTTCCAAACAAATGTACTTGGAAAAAGATTGTCAGAAACATGGTCAATCAGTCAAACGAAACTGACAGACAAAATCAAATGACTTCTGACCCTGACTTTGTCAATTTTTCTCATATACAAAACCTACAGACATTTGGATTGATTAATTGATAGATTGTATATTGTTTAACGTCCCTCTCGAGAATGTTTCACTCATATGGAGATGTCACCATTGCCGGTGAAGGGCTGCAAAATTTAGGCCTATGCTCTGCGCTTATGGCCTTTGAGCAGGGAGGGATGTTTATCATGCCTGCTGTGGTTTTTGCAGTCTCATCTGAAGGACCGCCCCATTTAGTCGCCTCTTATGATAAGTGAGGGGTACTGAGGATCTATTCTAACAACCTGGATCCCCATGGGGCACAGACATTTGGAAACTTCAGTCTTCTTGTAATGATATAACCTTATGCAAGTTTGTTGCCAAACTGTGTACCAACACTCATGTAAATACAAATGCTTTGCCCTCAAACTGCTCAGTCTGTGGAATCCCTTTCATGGATGTTTTCTTCCACTCCTCCTGTTTCTGTTCATCCATTGGGACCATTTGCAATCTGTGGTGGGATACCATTACTAACTGCTTTGATGTACATCTTTGCACAGATCTATGTCAGCTCACAGAATATGAATTTCACCTAGTTTTGCTTAGTGGTCACACTTCTTGTCCTCTACAAGAGACAGAGTATATCTCCTTTCGTTTGTTGAACTTCAAACTTGTACGTGCTATCACAGCCCACTATATCAGGACATTGACTCAAATGGGAGATAATCACTTCTAGGAAGGTCAATTGCTGCAATTATATGTCCCCTCCTTTTCCCTTCTGATATGTATATAGTTTATTATTTTGTAACTCTCTTTTCCCCCTTTTTTCTGTACTGTTTTTGTTCTACTCAACATGTAACATAAATGCAATGTTTGTGAAATTTCATTGTCATAATCTCTTAATGGAGGAAATAAAGTATGAATGAATGAATGATTATGCAAAATAGTGCAACAGCGCAGTTGCACCAAATTTTAAATACACTAAAATAAGTACACAAACAGTAAATAAGTCCTGTTTGAGAATTCCTCAGTAGGTATGGTTTGTTATTGAAATACTTGTGGGAGAAAAAAAAAGAATATTTGCAATAGGTGCATGAAATAATTTTATGTGATTTTTTTTTAATAGAACTAAATGTTAACATTTTCTAAAAGTGATCAATGGCTGTGGTTTTATCTTTTGTAGGATGGCCAGGTACTGGAAATATCTCAGGTCAATGATATTCGCTTGGGATTGGCGCCCAAAATAAATGTAAGTTTTCTACTGTACAACTGACATTGTGAATCCTAATATGGATTGTATTTTAAATTGCAGCTAAACGGAATTCTAGGAAAAGTAACAATACATGTTCAAGTGTATAATGCAGTTAACGGGTATATTCTTCATTTGTCAAAAAACATTGTTGATCCTTTGAAAATACTGCTATGAATTTCCTTGGATTTTTCCATGGTTTTTCTCACAGAAACTCATTTAGTAAGGCCTTAGCCTATCATTACAAAGATTAAAGTGGCAAAATGAATTTATGTACCTCTGCTGAATGTGTTGGATTTTGTAGACTATTTAATCATCATAGGATGTGTCTTTGACCTTAACAGTGCTGTCCTAACAGTAAAGCCATCCATCATGATTTTCAGATTATTTTATAACTGATTACAGCACAGGCTTCCTAGAGCTTGAAATATGTCCTTAGTAGTCATGAAATTGGAAAGGTTTTTTGTAGTGTGGCTGCAACTAATTGTTACTGAAGCTCCTGGGAAATCAGTCCACTCTTCATCCCACTTCATAAAATGGAAATAGCTAATCCTTTGCAATAAGAAACTCAATGTTGAAGCTCATTTCCTGCAGTAGTTACATATGTAATGGTACATTCATATAGGTATACATATAATGTATTTGATTAAAAATGTAGTGGGAAAATGTTCATGGAAGAAAAATTAGCACCTTTACTGTAAAATATGGTTCTGTTGAACCTTCTGGGACAACAGATGTGCAACTCTAGCTGTAACTATTATTCATTAAATCTATTCAGAATCAGTATTTTTTATTGGTGTTTCTTGGGTAATGAATAACCATCTTTTCATTGGTTCACAACTCACATGCTCTTGATACCTGGCTTAGGCTATGGGACAAATATTTCATGTTGTTGCCCAATATAAAGATTTTTCTGTTACTATTAGACTACTTTACAGTTGCAATTTACAACTAAGGATTCCATTCCCAAAAAACTGTCACTATGTGGGCTTTCACATTTTTTCACCAATTAATAAAAACGCTAAATGCTTTTTGGCTCTTTTTACTTATTGTAAGGTATTATTATTTTTTTTTATACCAAAATTTGTCTCTCAATGAAACAAATGAAATGACAATATGAACAAACCTGTAGGTAGAATGATAAAATTATTAAACCTGAAAAACAAAATCACATTTTTCTGGGAAGAAATCTTTATTATATGTGCTACAAGAAATCTTATTATTTATTTTTCCTTGCCTCAAGAAGAGAAGGAAATTGCTATAACATCTTTTAAATTTGTAATAAAGAAATATTTCAGAGTTGATTTTGTTAAATTATATTTACCTGCCTAAGTAAAAGCATGCACAAATTCTCCAATGCAGGCACATAAAATTGAGGGGGTGTTATCGTTTTATCAATAAACATCCATTATTTTGATACACAAATAAAGATATGTTGAGTTTATGTACTCTGCTGTAGCATAGAATACATTTACAATGACCATAATTTTCATTTTTAAAGCAATTATATTGTGTCCCCGTTTGGACAGAATTATTTTCTAAAAATGTGTGAATATTAATGAGAGTAAATCATGTTCCCGTTTGTATTGTAAAAGGTGCATGACTTAAAATTAAGAAAATTAATATATTCTAGTAAAATTGGTGATAAGAAACCATTCAAAAAGGCATTTTTGAAGTCTGCTGTAGCATAGAATAAAAAATAAAGAAGTCTCCGGTGAGATCATCTCCAACGCCCGTCCCTGTTTGACACGGTGCACATGAATGTGTGTGTGTGTGTGCTTATTCAAGTCCAAATGTTATAAAAAAAAAAAAATGCCAGTTTTCGTAAAAATATTTATTAGTAAAATATACTGTTACACAGTCAGTTTGGGACATAATATAAAGTCATCTGGAGTGTGAAATAGAAATTTGTATTGGATGAGGTGAAGCTGAGTCCCTATGCAGATTTCCATTTCACACCCTTGATGACTCCATATTCCATATTATGTCCCAAACTGACTGTGTAATGAATTTATCTTGCTGAAGACCTTTACAAAATTTGTTTAGATTTGAGTAGCATCTGAAATGAATATCATTCAATTACCAAACTGAACACCAAATACATGTATCACATTGAAGATCATGTAATCACAAAATCTAAACATTGACAGTTTCAGGTATGAACAATAAAATTAAAGATCATGCAAATCATTCTAAATGTTAAATATATTAAAAGCTAATATTAGTAAGCTACATAGTTTTTTGTGATTCATTTAATCATATATCTACTTTCTTGTTTAAAGTGGGATAAGGCCCTATTTATTTTAAACTTTATTATTATAAAAATTTATAATTTACCTATAATACATATTTACTACTATGTTGTCAGGAACAGTTTTTGTTATTATGATGTGACTTAAATGTACTTTTGTTAAATTTTCTGGATGTCCACTTTAGAATTCAGTAATAATGATTGACGGTTGAGAAGTCCTAGATACATCAACCAAAACAACAGTCAGTGATTGTTTTATTATTAAAGAAATAAATTTCATTATGCATTCCTTATGATTAATTTAGTAAAACACATTTGATGAATAAGTCGTTAAAAAATATGAATTTTAAATGATGTGGAGTAGAATTGCAATAGCAACAAAATGGAAACAGAGGAACCTGATGCATTGTGATTTCAGTTTTTGGCTGTCATAGGGTGCAATTTCATGGCAACTTGCTTTATAGGATGTATAGAATATTGATAAAGTCAAATGAACCAATCAAATTGCATTTCACAAACGAAATTCAATCATATCGCAATGAACATCACAGTGCCATTGTAAAGAAGTGTGTTCAAAAAAGCTGCCATGATATACACCTTGAACCAGTAATTTGAAATATCCCCCTTTCTGGGACAAGCCAAAGATCAGACGGTGAATAGCTAAGTTCTCCATCGTTGCTCTACCAAATGTAAGAAGTTGCAACTGTGAAACATAGCAAATTATTAAGTTTCCATACAATTTTATGGGTTTGCTCCACTCTGGGGCATTATTGTATTGTTTTTGATTGTTTTAGGTCCCGTCAAGAATTTTTGTATGCTTGTCAAAGATGGGATGTATTATGGTATGGTGTTGTCCGTTCTGTCGTGCCATCTGTCTGGATTGATTGATTAATTGATTATATATTGTTTAACATCCCATTTGAGAATTTTTCACTCATATGGACCTTGTAGGCAAAGTGCAACATCAACCATAAGCTCCAGGATATTATAACTTGATACATTTGATCACCATGATGAGAGGAAGATTCCTATTGTTTTTCAAGGTCAAAGATGAAGGTCATAGTATCAGTTAATGGGAAAACCTTACAGGCAGAATACAGACTGAACTATTAGGGCTAGGACTATCAAACTTGGTATACATACTCCTTATGTTAAGTGGAAGATGTCTTATTTTTCAAAACCGGTCACGGTAGCTCAGTGGTTAGCGCGTTCGCTTCGTAACCGGGAGGTTGTGAGTACGAGCCCCGCTTGTGCCATGGCCGTGTCAAAACTAAGACGAAAAATAGGTAGTGATTGCTCCTTCGCCAATCACTCAGCATTTAAAGATGTGAATCACGGGTCTTTTGGATATGACCGTAAAAACAGAGGTCCCGTGTCACGGTAGGTGTTGGCACGTTAAAGAACCCTCACTGCTACGGCCCTGAGTGCTAAGCATAGGTCTAAATTTGTGGTACTTCACCTACAGCTGGTGACGTCTCAATATGAGTGAAAATTCTCGATGGGATGTAAAACAAACATACAATCAATCAATCTTATTTTTCAAAGTCAGAGGTTGAGGTCATAGTATCAGATAATAGAAAAACTTTGTAGGCAGATACAGACTGAACTATTTCGGCTAGGGCTGTCAAACTTTGTATACATACTCCTCATGCCAAGTGGGAGATGCCTTTTGCTTTTCAAGGTTAGAGGTCAAAGGTGAAGGTCATAGTATCAGGTAATAGGAAAACCTTGTAGGCAGGATACAGACTAAACTATTGGGACTAGGACCATCCAACTTGATATACATACTCCTCATGCCAAGTGGAAGATGTGTATTGTTTTTCAGGGTCAGAGGTCAAAGGTCAAGGGGTGTCAGTTAATTGGAAAGTCTTGTAGGCAGAATAAAGATCAAACTATGATGGTTAAGACTGTCAAATTTGGTACACATACTCCTCCTGCCAAGTGTTTGTTTGTTTTACGTCCCATCGAGAATTTTGCATTAGACCTATGCTTGGCACTCAGAGCCGTAGCAGTGAGGGTTCTCTAATGTGCCAACACCAGCTGCTACTTTGGATCTCCGTTTTTAAGGTCACATCAGAAAGACCCATGATTATCACTTCTAAATGCTGAGTGTTTGGCGAAGGAGCAATCGCTACCTATTTTGACATGTTAGGTTTGAGTGAGGCTTGAGTGCTTCATAACCGGGAGGTCATTAGTTCATGCCAAGTGAAAGATGCCTATTGTTTTTCAAGTCAAAGGTCAAGGTTGTAGTATCACTTAGTTAGAAAACCAATTAGACAGGATACAGACCAAACCATTGGGGCTAGGACCATCAGAACTTTGTTCACTTACACCTTATGCCAAGTGAGGGTTCCTTAACATGCCAATGTCTGCCATGACATGGGACCTCTGTTTTTTGGGTTTTTGTTTTTTAAGGTTATATCCAAAAGACCTGTAATTCTCACTTCTAAATGTCGAGCGTTTGACAAAGCAGCAATCACTACTTATGGGTACATCTTAGGATTGATGACATGAGCTGAGCTTTGACCTCCTGGTTACAAAGCAAATGCTCTAACCACTGAGCTACTGCGACTGTTCGATATAATTGTAGTTAACTGCAATGGATAAACATATAATAAATTTTAAACTCTAGATCAGAAAATTACAAAGGCCAACATGGAATATTTTTACAAATGGCAGACAAGGGACATAACTTGCATTTAAGTGTTAATGCATGCATTACAATATTGGCATATAAAAGAAATTTGACAATCCTAATGTATAAACAAAGGAGTTGGATGGTGTGCATGCAGTTATTGAATTGAAGATCTGTGGTTACAGACCATGAAATTGCAATGGTATAACATTACATATACATATGCTTAATAACCTATATTTGATATTTGCATATATTGCTTAGTTATATCATTATAAAGATACAATGACGTTGTTTGGTCTCTGAACAGGATCCTCGAACTTATGCTGAAATAGAACAGAGAGGTAATGGTAACTTAGAGTGGAGGACTGTGACAATCTGTAGTGGACTGGACTTAGTCAATGTAAACTACACTCCGATGATTGCTGCTGACCCTGATACTGCACGGGTAGGTCCTCATAATTGTATGAGGTATACAAGCATACACAGCATTCTGAAAGATTGCAAGTTTTCAAGATTCGTTTTCATAGGTTTTCTCTTCTTTTTCCCAACAAAAAGTCAGAAGACCTCCTTTTATGAAAGCATTATGCAGTGTGATAATTCATACCTTTGGGATCCTCATCAATTCTGAATTGGAGTTGCATGTACTGTTAAAGGGGAAAATATTTGCATGGGTTTTATTTTTGCCATATTCTTGATTACATTAAAAACAATGAAAATAAAACAATCACAAAATACTGAAGTATTTAGGGTTGTGACTTCATCTAAATGTAATAATTCTACCTCTGTTTATTTACAGTATTATATATCCTGACTATTTAGAATATACTTACTGAATTTTGTTGTATATATAGGATGGAGGTATGGATGAAGTAATCTGTATTATGTACATGTCTGTATTATGTATATGTAGAGTAACATTGTATGAAGTAAATTTCATGGACAAAATGAAATGAAACGTGAACTTTAATATGCTTTTGACCCCTTTATTGTGATGTGGCTACAAAAGGGGTTTAAATGTGTAGGAAAATTCCTTATAATTCTTCTCCAGAATTGCATCATTACAGTATGTCAAGAACAGCAAAGTTACAATTTGTCAAAGTAATATGCAAGCTTCTTTAATTAGAATAGATTCAGGTTAGTTCATGTTGTAGCCCCTGGGACCACAATAAGGGATCAAAGTTCAAGTTTGCTCACATGACCCTTTGATTCAGGGTAGGACATAATTGGGAGTTTGTTTAGAATGGGAATGACTGCTCAGGTGTTTGGTAAATCATGAAAACGGTGACAAAGTAGTAATTAGTATTCAGTTATCTTCTGTCTATTAAAGTTATTTTGATATTCTTTTATTAAGGTGTGGTTTGAATGTTTGAGAAAACTAACCCCCAACACCAAGGCAAACAACATCTGCCCAATGACTTCATTGAAGAAACAGTAAGTTCTTATTATAATTTTATCAAGAATTCCTAAAATAATTTTATTTAAGGACATACATGGCATTTCTCAATAATACTAGTTTATAATTTTTCAAGAAATTTCACGTACAATTCCTTTGCATTGTATCTCATTTCTACAACAACAACAACAACAACAAAAAAGGAGGGGGGGGGGGGGGGGTATGTTGCCATGTCTGTTTTAGAGTTAGCATATTTTGATAATTCCTAGTTGTTGCAAGGAAAAATGTAAATTCAAAATATAAAGAAGTATAGAAAAATCTTTTGTAGAATGGGGTATTGAACCAGTGACCCTTACATTACAAGTTAAGTGATCTAACCACTGAGCTACCCAGGCCAGTGTTAAAGATTTGGTAATATTAGTACTTAACAAAATCTAAACCTGTTATTCAAGATCTCTTCATATCGAGGAGATGAAAAATAGTTTTAAGATAAAATGTCAGAAACGTCATGTATGTCCTTCAACTATTAAAAAATGCTTACTTTAACTGTCATGCTTAAGTGATCATGACACACTGCTGCATTAAACTTGATGCATTTGTTATGTCGAGTTTAACACAAATATATCTGAACTTAAAGAGATGTTAATTTCAGTGTTTAACACAAATATAACTGAAAATTGATGTGTGTGTATATTTGTCAAGAAACTGACATATTTGGGTTCATTTTACATCCCCAACCAATATTTTGACCTCATGAGTTTTTCTCCAACAGCTGTTATTTCTTAAAAAAATAATCATAAGGCCTATACAGTTTAAACACACTTCTTTTTGAGATACAGAGGCTTCCAGAGACAATTTTGACTTTTCCCTATTGATCAGGTATTAGACCTCTAATTAACAGATAGTGTTTTCGAGATGAGTGTAGTAGTATCATTTCTGTCATGTTCAGCTGGGGGTTCATCATTCTTTGATCAGGTCTTTGACACTCAATTTGTATTGGTGCAAGTGGGAACAGCTGTGTATTTATGATTACTTCAATAGATGCATGGATTCAGATTGTTTCAAGTTGATTGAAATGCTGTATACAGGTACATGGAGCCATGCTAATTTGAGTCCATTTCATTATAACAGTTTGTCACTGCATTGCCTTTTGGTGTCATCTGCAAAGTATTGTTACACTTGGAGACTACTTTCTCAATTATTGTGCAATGGATGACTGGAGAAGGCTTTACATTGAAGAGTTCATTACTCTGTTACTCTTCAGCTTCAGCAGATAGCATAATCTATTGTGAAAGCAATGTTAAAAACTTCTGTTTCAAAACTGACATATACATATTACTGCAAAAATTAATTGCCAGTTATTTCTTAGATTCATTGAAACTGTATTATAGCATTGCACTCATCAAGTTTATTATCTGGGAGAATGGGGTGATTGTAACTTGATTTATATTCCCTTGCCAAATGACTAGGATATAAAGTTATATCCTTTTCTGTCTTTCTGTTGTGCTGTACTTTTGTTATAATATTATATCTGCTATGGATGCACATATTCAATTGAAAGTTGGTATGTATAGATACATCATGAAAATATCACAGGCAAGTTATTATTTGGTTCTGGTTGAATAATTTTTAACAGAGTTGCCATGCCTTTTTGTCCCTTCAAAGGGGAGATAATCACAAAAATGCAAAACTATGGTGGAATTATTTCAAAGTCTTCTACTTAAGAACCCCTGGGCCAGAAAAGTTAAAATTTACATGAAAGCTTCCTGACATAGTGCAAATTGAAGTTTGTTAACATGTAGCCCCAGGGGGTAGAGTGAGGCCAAAATAGAGGATCGAAGTTTTACATGTAAATATATAGGAAAAAATCTTTTAAAATGTTCTTCTTAAGAGCCACAAAGACAGAAAAATTCAAATTTTTATGGTAGCTTTCTGATATAATGCAGATTCAAATTTGTTAAAATTGTAGCCCCAGGGGGTAGGTAGGGGTCACAATTGGGGATCAAAGTTTTAAATGAAAATATAAAGGGAAAATCTTTAACTGTGAGTCAAGGTGACTCAGGTGAGTGATGTGGCCTATTGGCCTCTTGTTTACATCATTTCAGACTTATCAGTACAAAAAAATTCTGTTGCAGTTTTTGGATCAGCAAAAACTGTCATTGTTCAATTTTGCATATTGGGTTGATATGTGGTGATTGTTTAAAGTGAATGTTCATCCAAACATGTTCCTCTTTGGAAAGAGCTAGTAGTACTTTGTGACACTTTTGTTGCTGTCAGCATATTGATTGTTTGTATAAAAAGAGAAGCCAAGTTAATTTTGTTAGAATCAAGACCTATGGCTTGTCACAAAGTGTTCTTGAAAGTTCTTGCATGGCAATGTCTGCATGATGTATCAATTTATCTCTTTTGTGTTTCAGATATGCTCGGAAAATCTGGTTAAAAAAAGGTTCTCTCATAGAAAGTGTCTCATCAATTTTATTTCAGTATTTTCATTGTTCCTAG
The DNA here is from genome assembly GCA_024699665.1 of Ostrea denselamellosa. Classification (NCBI taxonomy): domain Eukaryota; kingdom Metazoa; phylum Mollusca; class Bivalvia; order Ostreida; family Ostreidae; genus Ostrea; species Ostrea denselamellosa. The sequence continues at coordinate 13,297,694 of JAMZEH010000014.1, forward strand.
AGCATGTTTTGTAAACTTCTAGCATTCTTTTTATTCGGGATAATGTCAGGGAACTCTGGCTGGTGAGGCAGACAGGGGGGATCAAATGATGATCAATTTGTTTAGGGGAAAATTGACATTAATTTACCATAAGAACAGACAGTGATGGAGTATGTTTGATGTTTGATTAATGAGAGATGATATTCTTGGGATCTAAGAGGGCTGTTTTGTCTGATGTGATCTTGTTAGGCCACACGACAGTATGGCATTTTTATAAATCATTTGGTGTCTGTTTTTTATTGTGTGTGCATATGTCACAGGTATTTGAAAAAAGGCCAATAAAGGATATCAATAATAATTAATAATATTTTATATATATATATATATATATATATATATATATATATATATATATAAAGATCAAGTAACAGGATACCTACTACTTGCACATGCATGCATTTAGATACTGAAGATGATTAGAGGAAATATATTGTGCATGCATGCAAGTCATATACCAACGTGTAAATAAGAATTATCAAACATGAAATGCTAGGAAAATTAATAACTAACTACTATATATATGTACTTAGTTAAGTAGAATTTGTATTTTAGAGCCTTTTGCATCAATGCTAGAGTATGAAATATTGTTATTATTCACCATACTCTCATTAGCTCTGAATTGTGTTAAATTAATTTAGAAATTTTCAGAAATATTAGCACACATACAGTATTAAATCTCAATGTCTTACATGGAGCAAATAAATGGGCCATCATTTCTTTTTTCAAGGTTAAAGTTTCACAAATGAAAATGGGCAAGTAAGCACCAACAATTGGTTTCTGGGATATAACTTGAGTAAACAATTATTTAATTTGGAGTGATGTTTGAGACTACTAAACATGGAATTGGTTTGCAATAGATTCTTTTTGTCATTCTCAAGTTAATGTTATGCTCCTTGATAATGTGGAGGGAAAAAAATTGAGTTTCTGGAGATAATTTAAGTGAACCTTGATCAAATCATCTAAAATTTAAGAATGTAATTGGATTGGCTCAGTCACCATAAAACTTGATGATTTCATTTTTTATGATCTGGTGTTATATCTTTATAAATGATATAGAAATCTGCCCTGTATATGGTTTTGGGCTGATAATCATTGTATGTTTGACTGTTATCCTTAGTAAAAACAAGGTTGGTGATTTTGTATGTGTTTCACAATTCATATAGAATAGGGACCTAGGGTCTTTTTTAAGGCATGGTCACACGGCCCAACTAGCACTTAAACGCCTGAATCACACATAAAATTTGGTTTTGCGTGCTTATCTGTTGAGAATTTGACCATTTTCACTGATTTACGCGATGAAAAATCACCAATGAATTGCGCAAGAACTATGGAAATATCATGCACAGTCACAACAAACTTCAGCGCATAGGCACACAAAGGCCCCAAACAGGGCAAATATGTGATTGTGTGCAACAAAAGCTCCACGGAAAACCACAGATAATCTGTGCACTATTACTAATGAACTGTGTATGAATTGCACATGATTCGCCAAGAAAAAAAATTTCAGTGATTTTCAGCGATACGTAGGTGTTACAAGCGCGAAACATGTGTCATGTCTGCTAATTGTCAATGAATGTGATAGCGGCAACATTTTCGCCAACGATCACTGATATTCCACGCATATTTCGCGCATTGTCCGCATAAGTACTACATGAAAATTACGTAAAACAGCACAATACTGTCTAACTCTTATGCGAAGCTGAGTTTTGAGCTTTTCAAAACCTAGAATCGCATAATCTGCCAATCCAGTGAACATTGGCGGACAACTACAGAGGTTCCACGTCAGAAAAACTGATGAAATGTGCAAATCACAGATGTATTATGTAAGACTCGAAATTTGTATGTGATTCATGCATTTAAACGACTTTTGGGCAGTGTGACCACACCTTTAGGTACCATTGCATTAGGCTGAAAGATACTGCATTGCTAAATGATAACTGGAAGAATTTCAATTGTAGACACCAAATATTAGATTACAGGATACCACAGGATGTATTTTTGGGATGATATTATATATGCTTACCCTTATAACTATTCACTTTTTAAAACTTCAAATGTTTTGTTTTGTACAAAATAGAAAAAAAAAATGATTTTGTTAATTATCTTCAGTATGTATTACTTTGAATTAGTATGATATGCTAGATGAATGCTAAGATCAAGTTAACATAAATTTCAGAAATTATAAATATGGAATAGGTTAACCAAAAAAAAAAAAAAAAAAAAGAAAGAAAGAAAAGAATATGACATTCTCAACAGCTTACATATAAATGATGGTTGTGTTAAACTTGAACACTTGTCAACTATTTCAGTGTAACTGATGTGTGTATTTATGTATAAATGTGATAATATTAATCATAATTGCAATGGTAAAGTATATAGCTCTAATTTCCTCTAAATTACACTTGCACTTAGATTTAAATAAAAAAAAAAATACAATAAATGTTTGGTTTTTTTTTTCCGATACAGGAAAAGAAATCTGTACTGTGTACTGTTTTATAGAAACACTTTTATTCATCTACAATAAGCCCATTATAAAATCATATAGTGTGATCACAAATATAAGATACTCTTATTTCAATACCTGATCAGATAAAATATCATTACTACAATAAAGACACATAACACCCACCAGAGGAATAAAAATATTCATTTATTTAGTAAATAAACAACAGACAATAAAACAAACTAAAGTATGAGCAGACAAAAGTAATGTCTGGAAACAGTGACACAAATACCTAGAGGATTATACGATGTGTTGTCATAAAACTGGTTTTTACACCTTTGTAAGTGGTTGTATATTTATAAAAGAATGGGTGATGGTCTCTGAAAGAAGACCTTCTACAAGTAGACACTAACTATATCATAATGATAGAAAGAAGCATCTACCAAAATGGTGGAAGTCATAGTTCCAGGGTCAGGGATTATAGTGTCAGGGGTAGTTAATTACTCAAAAAATGATATTTGAAAATGAGCTTGATTTCTTATAAAATCTGTTTGACTCCAGAACACCAGGTAACCAAACTTACTGCAAAATGACACTGAAGAGTTGTACCAATATTGCAATATTAATGTTCCCTGGGTTTGGGAATCAGATGCTAGGATGGGGTTCTAAGGCTCATATAATAAAGTACATTATTTTTAAAATTCATCTGTCCTGATGCCATACAACTTAACTGAATGCATTGTAAAAATGAACAAGTAGATTCTTGTAGAATCATGAAACTCATAACTCCTGGGTCAGGAGTTCACCCATGCCCTTTGCATGACCTCAGCTTCTCCATTGTAAACTTCCCATTTTTATGTACATGTATTCCATTATCATCTGCATAAAGTGTTTATGTCTTCCAACTGATTCGATATGCAAGAGTATGTTCGGTATATGATCAGTTTTTAAATCAAGGCAGGCTACTGACAAATAATTTGATGTTGCAGGAGTTTCAACAGTTTCATTTACATTAAGCATTTCACAAATTCTATGCTCATAACAATCTAATTTACAAATGTAACCTGCCATTAGGCTGAATGCTGTCTGACGTGTTTCATACCAATTTTTAAGCCATTCTTTACATATTAATTTTGACTACAAATTATTATATTTACTTGATCAAGATATAGGGCACATGGCAGGTGTGACCAGTCAACAGGGGATGCTTACTCCTCCTGAGTACTTGATCCCACCTCGGGTGTGTCCAGGGGTCTGTGTTTGCTTTACTTTTAAGTCTATATTCTTTTTAGGAGTTTGAGATTGATCACTGTCTGTTATCTTCACTTATTCACTTGGCTATAATGTTGGATTTAAAAAGTAGTAAATGACATTAGAACCTCTTACTTAAGATTTTTTTATGACCAAAGAGTTCAAACCAAGGTCATCTTGCAGACATTAAGGTTACAGGTTATAAAACTTTCATTTCTGTTTGCCACAACTTCTTATAGTGAAAAGATATTAAAAGGTCATGTTAAGCACAATACTGTGGATTCCTTACTTAGTATTGCGAAATGACTTGTGCACATCAAATTGTGAGAATATAAATTTGCGAGTGCTATGCTGATCAAGAGTTTTTATATGTATTTTTAGCAATATGAAAATTAATGTGAATGATTTTTTTTTTAACAAGTGATGTTTGTGAAATTAAATGATAATAAATCCCTCGCATATGATTAGGAATTTACAGTATACAATTACTCGGGTGACTCATGAACCTCATGTACTTTAATGAGAAAATTGACTGCATGGGTAACTGCATCCTGTTCAAATTAGAAGTCATCATATGAAAGAGAAGATTTTGTGTTGGAGTCTTGCTAGGGACATTAAATGTGAAATCAATGTAAAAGAAAAGTTGTTCAGTGACTTTTGTGAGTTCATTGATTAAGATAAACATCATTATAGCTCTTGAAATTCTTGCAAGTAACTCTCTCTTTCTTCATTTGTGGAAATTTCTACAATGACTTTTAGACCATGCTTATGGGAATATGAATATATTCAGAACTTTTAATATCCAGTAGAAGATTATCCATCATCATTTGTTCCCACACTTTGCATTACTTTATGCAGTATGTTTATCTGCTGTCCAGAATGTCTTATATCAGTTAACATGCAAATTAGAACACAAAACTTATCATCTGTGTATTGCATGTGTTAAATTCTATTTGTTTTTGCATTTCAGCTGGTTAAAACTTTGTTTGCTGGTCAATCCAAAAGGAAATATTCCAGTGAAAAGGTGCGTCATCGATGTATAAATTGAATTGTAACAGAAAAGCAATGCCTTGTTCCGTAGGTCCTTACAAATTCAGTATTTATATATTCTTGTCATGCTTACCTTGTATGGATTATTATTCTGAGTGTAATAGTCTATACTTTTGTATTTTACGAAATATTGAAAGTTATTGGTATTATGGGGATATATAAACAGTGCAAGCATGAGCTTTAAAAATTACACAAATTACTCCATCATTGAAAGGACTCATGAAATTTGCATGATTTTTATGCACATTCTCTGCATGAGAAGACAAAAAGTAAAAAAAAACCCCATGATATTCGTACTAAATATTCGTATAGTTTTTATGCAAAATTAATATGAATATTATATGAAAAGAAATTTGCTTGTTATTGATGAGAAAATACAGACCAGAATTTGTGTGAGTTGTGAAGCAAGGTATGACAGGGAAAAGTAGCTTGCATGATTAGGTAAGCTGAATCTCTCCGGTGACCTATTGCTGTTGGTCTTCATCCGTCATGTGTCGTTCATAAAATTTTTACATTTTTAACTTATTGAGAACTATATTGCGAATTGTTACCATTTTTGGTGTGAAGCTTCTTTAGGGTAAGAAAAATGTAAATTGTGATATTTATGATCATATTTCCCCCAGGGTCTCATGGGTGGGGCCAGAACTGCAAAAAAGCCTAATTCTCAAAATCTTCTGTAGTCCGGCACATGTGGGAGAGAAACCAAATGCATGGTTATGATGTCCATGAGGCCCCTTACCAAACTTGTGAGATTTTTGGACCCTTGGTCAAGGGTTCAGTCTCTAAGGTGGGGTCAACATGGCCATATAGTAAAGATATATTAAATCTTGGAAAATCTTCTCTCCTCTCAGACATGTGTGAGAAAAGTAAATGCATGGTTATGATGTCCATGATGGTCTCTACATCAATTGTGAAAATTGAGGTCCTTGAGTGAGGGGTTTAGGCCCAAGGATGGGGCAAATATGGCTCTATAATGAAAATGTATTAAATCTTAGAAAACCTTGTCTACCCTCAGATGTGCGAGAAAAAACTAAATGCATGGTTATGATATCCATGAAGCTCTCTACCTAATTATGAAAATCATGACTCCCTGGGTTAGGGATTTAGGCTCTCTAATGAAAATGTATTAAATCCTAGAAAAATCTTCTTTACTCTGAGACACATTATAAGAAAAATTAAATGTATGGTTATGATGTCCATGAAGCTCTCTATCTAGATTGTGAAATTCATAACCTCTGGCTTAGGGAGTCACCTCCAAGGGTGGGGCCAATATGGCCACATTGTGATATGTCTTAAATCTTATAAAATCTTCTCTCCTCCCACATAGTATGAAAAAAACCTAAATGCGTAGTTATGATGTCCATGAGGCCCTCTATCTAAGTTATGAAAACCATGGCACCTGGGTGAAAGGTTTAGGCCAGTATGACCATATGCAGTTAATATGCATTAAATATTACAAACATAAAAATCTTTACTTCCCTAGTAGTGGAAGATAAACTGAATGCATGGTTATGATGTTCATGAAGCCTTAATATACATGTACTTAAATTGTGAAATACATTGCCCCTGGCTGGGTCAGGAATTCGGTCTTAAGGCAGGGCCAGTATGGCTATAATATTGGAAAAATGTATTAAATAGTAGAAAATATTTTTCTCTACTTCCTCAGCAGAAATCTCCTTTAATCTTATGTATTGTGACAATTATTTTTGTGCATAATGATTATAACAATATCCATGGCCTTAATGGTTGGGTCAATTGAGACCTGGGAGTTGGAGGAGGGCTAACTTGGCATATTATAAAATTTATATAGTAAATATGTGGTACAGATATTTTGATAAATCTAATTTGCTGTGTATTGTAGGTTTGTAGCAATATTTAGAAAGATGATAAAGCTGTCTACTTAAATTGGAAATTTCATGACCTCTTGGGCAGGAGTAATGATTCCAGGGAGAGGGGGAAGCCAAAATCACTGTACACTGAGGCTTGTAATTACGTGTACTGACTGTGGACAGATTGAATGACTGAATGCCTCTCTCTACATACTTGCTGCAGTTTCGTGTTTGAAATTTTATGTCATACATAGTGAATCTACATAGTAAAGATTACTTCATTCACACCTCCATCTTATATATACAATAAAGATCAACAAATATTTTTGAAATAGTCAGTAAATAAACTGAGGTAGAATCATTACATTTAGATGAAGTCATACAACCAAGTACTTTTGTTTTATTTTTATGATCTTTAATGTAATTGTGAATAGGGGGGGGGGGGGGGGGGGGGTATGCGAATATTCTCCCTTCACCGTATAAGCTACCTTGAAAACCCAGTAACCAATGATAATGAAGTTGTGATTCATTAAATGTAAGTTTCCCTTCTACCAACTACGACCTTCAGTGTTACATTATATATCCCAGAACCTTAAAGTTTAAACAGGAAGCATTCAAAGAACCTGAAATTTTTTACAGCTTTACTAACAATTCTATACAAAACAGAACTGGGTACTTAAGTCTGAATTACATGTTTAGTTGTGGATCATGTACCTTGCCTTCCCAGCCCTTCTTCCAAGCTCCACCAATCCATCTTATATATACAAGGTAGAATCATTACATTTAGATAAAGTTGGACACTTTGTTACTTCACAATAGTTTTATTTACACTTTGATGTAATTTCAAATATAGTGAAAGTATAACCCTCACCAATATTTATCTCTTTACAGTACATGTCTGACAATAATTTTACCAGATTTACCTTTGACAAAGAGATTTTTGCTTGTTATGCACATGCCCAGCCATCTTAATTATTGTAAGTCCTGGCATGCTGTCAAATGTGCTAGTATGCCCTTAAAAAGATTAAGAAATATAACAAAATTTTACTATGCCCTAAATTTAATAATTCACCTTTAAAACATTATAATTAGTGTATAAATTTGCTTAATGATTCATCTTGACTTATTTCAATTCAATTTATAAGATTTTATCTGTAGCATATTTACTGATGACAGTCTAGTACTGATTTGTCCCACTGCATGTGTCAAAGCAACCAAGATCTAACTTTATGCATTTTGAAACCACTGATTAATCTTTGGAAAATAAATTTATTTGCTATTTAATCAACATAATTATTTTTATTGACTTTCATAATGTGTTCACACTCTAAAGGCAGGCAACTATTTTCTACTTGCCAACATCTGCTGCTATGTTTATCTACATAAACAATGCCTCTAGCATTCAATGGATAAAATTGAAAAGAGAATATATCCGTTTATCCAAATTGTTTATAGCATGTTAATTTCTGACTCCGTCATTTATTGGTAGTGAGGATGATTTGAAAGAGAGTCATTTCCCAAAGCAATAACCAATAGAAAACAATCCTTGGAAAACAATCCTATTGTATGAGATTTTTATGTCATGGAATTAGAGATTCGGTGGGAGCATATAGTTTTTAAATTGCTGTTACTTATGCCTTATTTTTGGTCTAAGCCTGTAATTTATCAACAGAACGTTTTATTTTCTCTCATGAGGGATATATAGATTTTTTTTAATGTAAAACTTTGTATCAATATTTATTTATAACTGTATATGTTGTAAAGTTTGTCAAATTATATAGACTATATGCTGTTATTGTATACAGAATAATTTCACAAGATTGGTCCGATTTATGTAAAATGTTGATTTTTTAAAATTCTCTCTCTCTCTCTCTCTCTCTCTCTCTCACTCTCTCTCTCTCTCTCTCTCTCTCAATATTCAGTATAAATCATGCATGCAATAAATTTTTTTTTTTTTTTTTGGACTGATGTGTTCAGCATATGATGTGCTTCATTGCCAGATCATGAAAATGTCCAATGTATTTTTCTTGATCATCACAGATTCCAAACAATATGCAACAAATCCCCACATAGATACTTGGTTCCAATAGGTTAACAGACTGCTCCACTGTTAGCATTTTCTTGTGTGGTACTTTTTCACTTTTAACAACACATGACAATTTATTCCAAACACCCCTTTTGGCAAAATTCAAATATCAAAATTACAGGATGGTGAAAAAAGAAGTCATGATTTAGCTGTTTGGATATTTTAATTTTCTAGACTGGCAAAAATGAAATTTCCATCAGGAAAGTGGGCATGTATACATAATCAAATGTTTTGTTATCAAATTTAAAGTTTAAAAGTGATCAGAATCATTTAATATGTATTCATATAATAGGTTTTCGAGGAAATTATATATGTGAGAGAGAGAGAGAGAGAGAGGACTAATGAATTACAATGTAAAACTGTATTTTGTTGTTTGTAGCATCACCAGAACATTTGCCTCCGGTAAAACAGAGAAGATGATAATGCAATGTCTAGTAGACCTCGGTTTACCTGGAGGAAAGGTCAGGGTTAGACTAAAATTATAAAGGATATGATATTGAATTAGAGGGAAAACAAGACTAACATTGCAAAGGACATTATTAACTAGAAGGACAACCATTATCAAGGAAATGTAATTAAATGTTCTAGGATATTCTTGGGTGAGGGATGTAAATGAGAAATAAAGTTCCTAGCAATTAACTTTAATGATACTGTGTGTAGATTGTAATGTAGTATAATGGAAATGTATAGTGTAGATTTAACCATGTCCTTCTCAGTACAGAAATAGATTTTTTATCTTTCTACTGAGATTGAAGGCTGGTGGTAGAGGAAGTATTGTTTTTGGTCTGTCTGAACTCTTTGTCTGCAACTCTAACCTTTCATGGTCATAACTAGTGAACTATATGAGGATAGTTAGGTGATTTGGGGCAGTTTTCACAAATTTGACTTTTATATTTTCCTTTGCTACTAATTAATGTCCTTCCAGTCACCAGTCTGCCTATCTGACCAGCCAAGTCTAGGTCAAATTTTCCATGCTTAAATATGGTTGTGCTTGGAGTACATTAATAATTTTAACATATACATCTCGTTGATTATTTCAGAATGATGAAATTGATCCCAAGCTTTTCACATTTGACAAATTCTATGAGCTGTATCACAAGATTTGCCCAAGGACAGACATAGAGGATTTATTTCGTGAAATGTAAGTGTTAGACTTGCTTGAATCTATGTTAAATTCATAGTAAATGATCTTTTCGAATGATTTCAAACATGAATGTTGTAGAAAAATTTGCAATTTGATTGATTGATTGATTATATATTGTTTAACATCCCGCTCGAGAATTTTTCACTCATATGGAGACGTCACCATTGCCGTTGAAGGGCTGCAAATTTAGGCCCATGCTCGGCGCTTATGGCCTTTAAGCAGGGAGGGATCTTTAATGTGCTACACCTGCTGTGACACGGGGCCTCGGTTTTTGCGGTCTCATCCGAAGGACCGCCCCATTTAGTCGCCTCTTACGACAAGCAAGGGGTACTTAGGATATATTCTAACAACCCGGATCCCCATGGGGTTACAATTTGAAAAGTTTTTTTTTTTTACTGAAAGAAGTGTATATTAAAATCATACAGGTAATGAGGATGTCTTCATAATTTAACTTTTATTCCTTCTCATTTTTTTGTTTGGAAATATATGAGTTTTTTTTTTTTTATCTCACTGGACAAATGCTGGAGAGCTATAGTCATGACCCCCGGTGTTGGTGCCACACTAACATTGGCTATATCTTTTAAACCAAGTGGGATGGGCTTTGACATTTCACATAAAGGATGTTCCTTGACTATACACAAGACTTTCGATATATTGACCATGACCTTTGACCTACTTTTCAAAAACTTTAACCTTGGCTATCTCATTTGATATATGGCTTCGTAATTTCATAGATGCCTCATGATTAGCCATTACTTTTGGTACCAAGACTTTTGACTTACTGATCTTGGACTTTAACATACCTTTCAAAAACTTTAACCTTGACTTTGTTTTTTTGACCAAGGGGGAAAGGTCTTTGATATTTCACATTTACCGCAATAGATATCTTATGATCAAGCCTTTCATATGGTACCAAAACTTTTGATTTAGTGACCTTGACTTGAAATTTGACCTATTTTTCAAAACTAACCTCTTAAATGAAAGGAGATAAGTTAAGTAGAGTCACACTTCCAGGGGAGCTAGGTGCTATTCTGTCTTCTGACAACCTCTGTTTGAAAATTTCTTCTGAAGTATAATCTCTCACATTTACTATGATATAGTAGTAAGGTAGGATTCTCATCTAATATGCAATTGTAGGGCCTGACCTAATTTGGGGTAACATGAAGGGCTCCAAAAGCAAAGATCTATGATAAACATTGTGACTCCTACTTAGGGTACATTGTTGTCTTTTTTCTTACAGAGCTGGTAGTAGTAAAAGAACATATCTTACAGTGTATCAACTTATTGACTTCTTTAATGAGGTATGGCACTATAAATTTACATAAAAAAAATTTAGTTGATGAAGTGTTTGTGTTTTATTCCAAATTAGTATTAATCAATCATTCCATCAACTTCTGAAGTATGTAGAAGTGTGTGGTGATAAATATATTTATGAACACATAGATCAGGCTTTCATTATATATATTTTTTTTTTCAGAGACAAAGAGACCCTCGTTTAAATGAAATTTTATTCCCACATTATAACAAGAAAAGGATTCTTCAGATCATCAAGAGCTATGAAAAAGACCAAGAATACATTGAGAATGGTAAATGTCCTATAGAGGGTGATTAGTATTCTCTTTCTGTAGATTTATGTTTGATTTTTAGAATTAAATGTGTATCTCTAAACTTTTGGTTTCCAGAATGGTTAAGTTCTGATGGGTTTTGTCGTTACCTGATGTCGGACGAGAATGCACCAGCATATTTAGAAAGACTTGACATTTACATGGACATGGATCAGCCTTTGTGTCATTACTTTATAAATTCCTCACACAACACATACCTAACTGGCCGTCAGTTTGGAGGACGTTCCTCAGTGGAGATGTACCGACAAGTGCTCCTGGCAGGGTGTAGGTATGTAAAACTTGTACATATCAGGGTTATAAAAGAGGTATGTGTACTAAGGGAAGCGAAGGAGGGGTTTCCATTTCAATGCAGGAGTCTCTTTGGTAAGGTGCTCTTGTTGATGTGTCAAAACATGATCCAAAGGTCTTCGAAGTAATTTGGAAGACTTCTAATTTAATATATATGACAATAATGTCTTGTAAACAAGTTTTGGCACACATATTTTAAATTTTAGACAAAAGAACTCTTTCTCTGTTTATTGTGGAGGTTCATGCAGAAAATAAAATTTGTTGCAGGAGTATAGAGTTGGATATTTGGGATGGAACAAAAGAGGAACAGGAGCCCATTATAACACATGGCATGGCCATGTGTACAGACATTCTGTTCAAGGTACAGTGTTTGTGTCAAATCTGCAGTAAAATCACATCCATCCTTAAGTCTATCAGACTTCATACATTACCACATTCTATGTCAAAGATATTTCTGATTTAGATAATGTAGCTGGGTTTCTTATCAGTTTCATGCCATGCACAGCAACATTATGTACATAGCAAAGAGTGGTCGCAAAATACTGCACTTGGAAAATCTAACTATAATCAACACCAGTAACCAGGGTGTTTATTACTTGTGAAGAAATAATATGTTTGTCACTCATGATTCACGTAAGCAAAGGTATTAAATAATCAGGCCTTAATTTTCAGGATGTTATCCAGGCAATAGCAGAAACAGCATTCATCACATCCCAGTATCCAGTTATTTTGTCATTTGAAAATCATTGCAGGTTTGGCATAACTAGTTTGATTTATAACATGGCTTTTATTGCTATCTGTGCCTGTGTATTGTAGTGCCTCATAACTTTTGAACATTTTTGATGTCTCAGAAACTGCAAGGTCAGTTTTCACCAATATTACTGTGTAACATCTTTCAGGGTTGAAGTACAAAAATTGTTAATATTGTGGCCCTTGCTTGCCCCCCCCCCCCCCCCCCCCCCCCCACTTTTTTAGGAGACTTAGGAGTATGGATAAAACTGAATAATACAATATTTATATGTGTAATAACATGACTCTGGACTAAGGTTAAAGTCACTTAAAAAAAAAAAACCAGAAAAAAAAAGATATTTCAGGACCAAACATAGTAATTTAAAGATTTTAGCAGCTCGTACTTCAGATGAAGGATGCTTACGATCAGAGTCAGAAGAATTACATGCATGTCATGTGACATTAAATATGCTTTCTGACCCCAAGGGCATCCAATTCTCCAAGTTTTACAGATGTACACTTGCATCATTTGCAAACAACACTTACAATATATCTTTTTTGGTGCGGATACCTGGGTGACTCTTAAGGCCCGTGGACCTCTTGTTACCATTTCTGAATTCTTGTCTCATTTATGTAATTTTGCATTTTGCACATGTGTATTTTTTAAATTTTGTTTTTTATTTTCTTTTTTTACAGTAAACCACAACAATACAAAATGGCCAAATACTGTGAAGAGATATTTGGAGACATGTTGTTAAAGAAACAATTGGACAGTTGCCCAGTAAGACTTAAAGGGGTTACTAATTGTATGATTTCAAGATTATAGATGCATTCAGTTTCATGGGATCATAGAAACCCATTAAATTCTTCTAATTGAAAAAGGAATATTTGAAAATAAGATGAAAGCTAAAATCGTGAAATATTGTCAAAATTCATTTTATAGCATTGCTTTAAAAAAGGATATTGGGATTTAGTTAATTTGGTGATCAATATGTAGGTTACAGGTGACTCAGTGGCTAGAAACTTCAATCTCTCAAAGTTCTGGTATCATGGTCCTGATCACTGTTTCACAAAAGCGTCATAAATCTTGCATAGTGCGTAAGAGGGATGTAGTTAGTACATAGGCGAAATTCTGCATTTCTCAAAAATGTCTTACTTTATGTTTTGATGTAAATTACAATTTAAATCTGTCACCCCGAAGATGAAGTAACTTTATGTCCGTTCGTAATTTTGCGAAGATGGCAGCCTTTATGCAAGTTGTTGACAAGAAAGTAAGGAGAATTTTGAAAAGTTAGTGGATTTTAGAGATATGGAAAACCTTATAATGAAAGGACATTATATTTCGTTACCATCTGGACAGAAGATTCATAATGGATCAGGCCATTGTGACATAGTAATTGGAGACACTCTGGGAATATTCAAACCTTCATTGCACAGTTTGTAGAATATTGAGTTTTCATCCTAATATATGTTTTTATATTATATTATACCATTACTCTTATCATAAACATGTATAATAAAGAAATTAATCTAAATGTATTATATTTCAAAATTTAACTATTCTATTATTATTTTTTTTTTTTTTTACTAATGCTTGCTCATTCCTAGATTCTTTAATAGCAGATGATAGCCCTTTAAATTCACCATCTACATTGTTGGTATCTAGACCAAAACATGTTAGGTTTTTAGGTATTTTTTTCTAGATAGATTGGATCTGATATAATATTGAAACATTTAATTTCATATGGAAAATTTAAAAAAAATCAATGTAACAATATTAACAATTTATAAAAACCTGCTTTTCTGATGATTTTAATGAGATTTTTGATATTTGGATAGCAAACATAATCTGGGGTTTTATGGGTGGGCCTATCTCATATTATACCTCCTATATATGTACATGTACACATGTATCAAGTATAGCCTCAAGGGTGCATTCTTTTTGGTTAAGAGAATGGACATAACCTTATCTGCTACTTTATAATAAACATTTAAAAATCATTGGGAAAAAATTATATGAAATGAAATAAAAGACACTAGCCTTCAATTTCAAAAGAGACCTTAATTATTGAACCAAAATAATACACGCACAGCAGTTTCAGAGGACACATATCATGTTTCTAAACTTTTAAATTTTTTCAGCAAAGTTAATTCTTTCCATATCCAAAATGACTTCAAATGTCTCAGATTCGTATTGTGACTAATTATTGCAATATTTTGGCGAACTAACTATTAGAGTTAATTATCATAAGCACAAGGAAGACAAAATGCATATAATTTCATAAACTTTGGAAACATGTGATGTGTCCCTCATAAAGGAAAACAAAAGTTTTTTATACTATATATGGAAGTTTGAAAGGTCAAGGACATATAAAAGGAAAATAGCAAACAGATGACATTGGTTTCTACATTTCAAGTTCATATTGACTTTTTGGTGTATGTAAAGGATTTAAGATCATCAGATATGATAGTGCATGAGTAATACTGGTTTTATTATTCATTTGTTACTTTATGTAAATACTTTTGATATAGATAAAAAATGAACATTGATTTCCGTCTACACTATCGATGTACAGGGTTTTCCCTACCACATTCGGATGCTAAAACTTCTAAGAGATGATAATGACATGCCTCTATTAAAACTAAATTGGAGTAACAGGTATTTTTGGTCCAAAATTTGTTTTTTCTGCAGTATTTGGTGTAAACATCTTTGTGGGTGGCCAACAAGATAGTTCTTTTTTTTTCACCTCCCCCACCAATATCTCCACTCCTTTGCCTGAGACGTTCTCTTTTCTTTCTTTATTCTGCCATTATTTACATGTATATGTAACTTCCAGTAAAGTTACGTAGTACGTAAATAGCTAAATATTTACATTGGCTCTACGCATCTTTCGTGAAACAGTCATAACTTAGTACGTATAGAGTACTTAACTATGTCGTAACTTGCTACATAGTACCTAATTTACGATGCTTTTGTGATCCAGTGCCTGACTATTTTACATAAATGAATAAGTAAATTTACTCTCTTTCTCTTGAACTCTTGATTACTTGAAATCTCTTGTAGTAAAATGATTATCACTAGATGCATCTTACTGACGAGATGGTCATTGCTATGAAAACATGGTTTCACAGCTTGGTATTTGCAATGACATTTTGTATGATATTCCAACATGGAGATTTGAGATATGTCAGTTGAAGAATATATAAATACACATGAATAAAAATATTCATATTCTACAGCTCAGGAGGCCATTTCATCAATAAGTGTAAATTTTGAATCTTATACTGACTATGAAAATCTAGTTATGTATAACCTTAGTTTCACAAAAGGACATAAAGACATGTGTATGTAATCACTTGACTAAGTGTTTGACTAAGAATTGCACATGCATAGATACATCATACTTTTTTTTCTCCCATATAACATCTAGACTAAAATGACAAAACAGGGGTTAGAATTTTCAGCTGTGACTGCCTCAATTTTTCTCTCATTCATTACTTTCATTTTTGAATATGCCTCAAAATATGGAAGGGGGGGGGGGGACCAGACAGACTTCAACTTTTCTACTAATAATGCTCATACTTTGCTATATAGTTTAATAAAATGACACAAGTATGATTGCATCTTATATCATTTATTTTATGTAAACAAACTAGAAGCCATGAATTATTACCTTAAATTTGAAAATTTTAGGGGGGGGGGGGGGGGGGGGTTAAATCCGTAGGCTATTTATGTTTTAATTATACTATGTATTTATAATGATTTTTTTGAAGAGATATCGATATTACAACAAAGTGAATGTTCCCTTTTTGGTGGAATAGCTTGCAAAGGGATTTGGGAATATAGTCTGGTCCAGATTTTGAAAAAAGAGGCTAGAAATGGGTTCTAACGGCAAATTATTATTATTTGGTCCAACATAACTTTTTAACCTAATTTGCGTATGCTGAATCCGAAAAAATATGTTGAACTTCATGAAAATGGCGTTAAATAGGTCAAAATGGCGATTCAAAATGGCGGTGTTGAAATTTGCAAAATTATCTATATGGCTTTATTTTAAAAAAGTTTATTGCAAATTAAAGCAATTTAAAGGCTTGTACTAAACTTATATGTGTCTGAAAAATAGAATAAATTGTTCAATGTTCGTTAAACAATTAAAATTGTGAAAAAAACGATTAGATCCCAATTAACTCATTTTTTCGCAACCGCATATTGACGCACAGTATATATATGCATTTTGATATGATATTTAATGCTTATTTCCTTCTAATTGTGCAAATTATTCAGTTAACGTATTGCATACTTTATGATATAAATGCACTTGAAATTCAACACAGTGTTCAATGGTTTTCACAATAGCGCGACCGACACAATCGAGGATCGAATTAACAAATGATTCTGACATAAGGTATAAAACTGATGGCCGAGGTTATAGGCTTGTCATATCTCACCACTCATTGATTAGAAATCATGACTGAACGATCACTTAAGCGAAGTTATCAAATAGATACAGATTTGTGTGTTATATGTCAGGAAAAAAAGACAGACACGTTAGAATTAAAAAGCAAAAAGTCTATCGAAACGTTGACCGAGAGGGCATCTCGTCGTAAGAAAGTTAAAGATGCCAGGAACTATGATGCCATTGACAGAATAGAAAAATTAAGTCCGAATGATAGAGTTCTATGTCATAGGAAATGCTATAGTGCATTTACTCACCCCAGACCAATTCAGTTAATGGAAAGAAAAGCATGTTTGCTTACAAACACATCTGATACAATCAACGTCGATACAGAGGATGATGTACCGTCTACGTCATCTTGCTCACACCCTTCTGCAGCAGCATCCCGAACTTTGCGAAATGCATCTACACCAATAGATTGGGAGTTATGCATATTTTGTCAACAACAAATTAAACAGAAGCTATTCAACATTACAACATTTTCTGTTAGCGACATGGTTCTTAAAAATGCAAAGTATGACAACATACTTCGTGTTAAGCTAGGAAACGTTAGCGATTTGATAGCTGCAGAGGGTAAGTACCATCTAAAATGCATGAATGCTTTTAAGTATGATACACAAAAAACAGAAAAGGAGTCAAAATGTGAAGATCTGGCCATGATATTTCTTGTTCGAGAACTGGAGTACGCAGCCAGCAAGTGCCAAATCTTACAGCTCTCTGATACATGGAACAGGTACTCCAAGTTGGTAGAAGAGGTAGGATCTGAAATGTTCTTTATGGCGGACAAGAGGTCTTTGATTGTACTGATGGCAATGACAATCCAGATTGCAGCAGACAGAAGAAAATAGTGAGCGTAGCTCAGGATATTGTGTATGGGGTAAGTAATGGAAAAAAGTGGACTCCAAAGCATATTGGCCTTGCATGCACCTTGCATCAAATGACAAGGTCAAAACAGCTGTTAAACTTGTTTAATAGTGCTGGTCACACCCTGAGTTATAAAGATGTTCTGCGTGTTGACACTGGGCTTGCAGAGGAAAGCCTTCAGTCTATGGACGAAAGGACTGGACATTTCCTTCCCTCGAATTTAAAGCCAAGCGTTTTCACACACTTTACAGCTGACAATATTGATATTAGTGATTCAACACTGGATGGCAAGGAAACATTCCATGCAACGCAGATAGCATGTTGGCAACGAGGGTCGGGAAATGACATTAACCTTCAGCACATAAGTCCATCTTCAAATGAGACATTGAAGGTACCTCCTCAGATGGACAGCATTGTCATTTCCCCAATAGTAGAAGGAAAATCACAACCTCACTATCCCAGACCAGTTACGTTAGATATCTTCCAACCTTCTGACTCAGAGAATCAATTGTCCTCTCAAGAGTTTGCTAATGAATTGGCGTTTCATTTGCACAAACATAAGCAGAAAGTCAGAGCATGAAAACACATGGCATGAAAACATTTGGAGACTTTGCAGATGAGTTTGTTTCCACTGTGGTGAGAAAAGGGGCCATGTATTCAAGAGTTGATGTTCTGTTCGACCGTTACAGGGAACAATCTATAAAATCGGGCACTCGTTCTCGTAGGGCAAAAGGGCAGCAGCCAGTTAGAAGGGTTATTGAAAATAAGGATGTGCCACTCCCGAATAACTTTTCAGCTTTTTTGTCTTTGAATGACAACAAGAAAGACCTAGCTGCCTTTTTATCTGAGCAGATAATTCTTCATGCACCCACAGAGAAAACTGTTGTTACTGCTGGTGGGTTTCTCGATGAGAATAGCGTTAAATGCAATGACGAATTCCTCGATATATCTGCCCTACATGCGTCACATGAAGAGGCAGATACTAGAATAGTTCTTCATGCCATACATTGTGCGAAAGAATCCACTTGCAGTTCAGTTGTTGTACTAGCATCTGATACTGATGTTTTACTGCTACTTGTATCTTTCTTTTCAGAAATAAATATACAGTTGTGGATGGTTGCTGGAACATCTGCAAAGCCCAAGAACATTCCTATTCATGCTGTTGTAGAGAAAACCTTTACCTCTCCAGAAATGTGCACGAATCTGTTAGCATTCCATGCTCTGACTGGATGTGACACAACTTCTTTTTTCTTTGGGATATCCAAAAAAACTGGATTTAAGGTTTACAAAGACAATGTTGGGCTTCTTGGGGGTTTTGGAGAGGGCAATTTAACTGAACAGAAAATAGTCGACTGTGAAAAGTTCGTATGCAAGCTGTATAACCAGGGCACAGTGTCGTCAACTGACTCGGTTAGGAACATTTTATTCGGAAAATCCAAGAGCCCCGAAAACATGCCCCCCACTAGCGATGCCTTGCATCTGCACATTAAACGTGCACATTATCAAGCGCTGGTATGGAGACAAGCAAATATAAGTAACCCCACATTACCATCTCCAACTGAGATGGGATGGAAGTTGAATGAAGGTATTCTAGTGCCTATTCTGATGACTTTAGACCCAATTCCAGAATCTTGTTTAGACTTGATTGCATGTAGTTGCACAACAGGTTGTAAAACATTGAGGTGTGGGTGCAAGCGTAACAATTTGCTGTGCATGGACCTTTGTAAGTGCAAAGTCACAAGCAAAGAACAATGTAGGAACAGTATACGTTGAATTTTGAGGAAAAACAGAGAAAATTCGGGTTTTCTTTCGTGCAATGGCTTTTTTAGGGTCGCATGCTTATTTCTATCTTTTTCTCGATGCTATTGTATTTTGTAATCATAGTTTTTACATTTTTTTTTCTACATGCGCGTTTCAAAACGATTTGAAAAAAATTACTGTCCGCCATTTTGAATCGCCATTTTGACCTATTTAACGCCATTTTCATGAAGTTCAACATATTTTTTCAGATTCAGCATACTCAAATTAGGTTAAAAAGTTATGTTGAACCAAATAATAATAATTTGCCGTTAGAAGTTCTTTTTAGCTGAAATCGGACCAGACTAATAGCACTGTACATTTATAATACATGTACAGACAGAAACTAGTGGAATAGTAATCGTACAGTAAAGGTAAAACATAAGTTTTCAAATGGAAGTAACGCTTACACATTTCTCTTGAAAATGTGAACACTTTTGCTTGTGTGTAGGTTGGGATGTAGTGTGTTTTGGCCGAGTTAAGATATTTTCCAACTTCTCTTGTCAATCAAAGAATGGCTCTCTTTGAAATCTATACCGGGATATCAATATGTCATCATTGTAGATGTTGAAGACTTGTGTCCTGTCTCAAAAAACGCAAAGTTCTTCAGTAAAAATTCCATATAAACAAATAGTTGGCCATGATTTTTGCTTACATTTGTAATTATATAAGGGTTTGACCTGGTGTAGCATTTCTGTTAGCTTGTAGAAAACTTACATGAATTGTAGAGTTGCGTCATTTGATGAAACGAACTTGCATAAAATATTTAGTCAAGTTAGAAAGTTACACCAAACTAAGCTTACACAACTGTTTACGATGTTTGATGAAATGGGATCCAGATGAGCTTTTCTGATCAACTCTTGTCTTAGCTGCAGAGCTATAGCATTATGGTTTTATATCTTAGTTATAGTCAAAGACTTGTCTGTCTGTAAATTTTATTTTGACTTCTTCTTTACAACCACTGATCAATTTCAACCAAACTCTACAGAGCATCCATGGGGAAAGGGAATTTGCAATTGTTCAAATGAAGGGTTATGTCCTCTTGCAGGGGGAGATAATCAAGAAAAGGTATAAATATAATGGGGTCATTTAAAAATCTTCTCATGAACCACTTGACTAGAAAAGATTAAACTTAATGAGAAACGTCCCTGACGTAGTGTAGATTTCAAATTGTTTAAATCCTGGCCCCAAGGGATAGGATGAGGCCACAATAGGGGATAAAAATTTTATATGTGAATATATAGGATAAAATTTTAAAAATTGTATTCTAAAGAAAGCAAGGCAATGATTACTCATAGTAATAGGAAAGCATCCTCAGGTAATGCACAATCAAGTTTCTTCAAATGATGGCCTCGGGGGGTAAGGTTGGAAGATAATAGGGAATCAAAGTTTTACATGGAAATACAGTACAGGCAATGCAGATCAATTGTTTACCATGTCTTCCTCCCCCCCCCCCCCCCCCCCCCCCATGAGAAAAATCCAACATATTTTACAGATAACTGCATTCCCATCGCGGAACAACTATCAGTTACCTGTCCCTGTCATACAATGTAGTAACATTTGTCAAAATCGGATTGGTTTTTGTACCGTAAACATATCTCCAGACTTTAAAAAATTTGGCTTTTGTGTATCTAATTAATGAAAAATATATATATTTATTTATTATGAATCTGAAGATGTTTGAAATTAAATTAATCAAGAAAAACTACATTCCGTTCATCTGGGATGAAATCAAATAGTTTACTTTGCACAAGTTACTGTATATCACCATCATAGATACATTAAGCAAAAATCATTAAATTTACTTTTCTTGGTTACAAGTGAATTCAATAATTTATGAATATTATTGAATACTGAGCTTTTGTTAAAATCTGTGCAATTATTATTTTATTTTTAAAATTGCATTCAGTAAAATAAAATATATTTGTAAAATTTTTGAAAGAAATATGACAGATACAAGGCCATCAATTATGATTAATTAAATGTATTTCGAATGGAAAAGTTTGCTTTCTAGTGTAAAAATATACAGAGATCAAAGCTTCATAATTTAGGTTTTAGATTTATTTTAATAGAATTTAAAATATTTTACACAACTTTAGACATATTCTGATTGCTGGTATTGATTGCTAAATACCAGCACATGCAATTTATTATCAATATCACTGCTGATGAGAAAACTTGGCACAGTAGATAGATGACTGTTTGGATGGAAAAAAGGTGCATGTAGATATCTTTTTGTTGTGTAAACTGATTTTCATAATACCATTTTAGATTCATGAATTAAAAATACACTGAAACAGATGAAGATTTTTTAAACTTCTTTTTGCTGATCACCAAATAACAGCATATGCAACTTGTGATCATTGCTGATAGTTGGAAGAATACTTAGGTTACACTGCACTGCCTAATCTATGACACAAAATATGTTTGAAATGCTCAGTTATTCGGAAAATGCAAATACGTCTTTGTTTTGAAATATCATTTATTGATAGATGTCATTTATTCAAATAATGGCCCTGGAAGTGATAAAATATTTACATGGCAATATATGGAAATTAAGGAATTTAAAAAAAATCTTCTTAAGAACAGAAGGGAACCATGATTAGAATCTGAGCATCCTCAGATGATGCAGATTCAAGTTTGTTAAATCATTGCCCTTTGGGAAATGGGGGTTGGTTGGTTGGGACGTTAGAATTGGTCCTCATTGAGGGTAGAGAGGGAGCTGTTGTGTTAGAATAGGACATCAATAGGGGATGAAAGTTTACATTAGACTATTTAGGAATAAATCTTATTCTCAAGAGCACCAGGGCGAGGATTAGTCATAATCATACAAACATTTTTAAGTTAATGCAGTTTCAAATCAATTTCCTGGGGATAGGTTTGGGCCAATGGTTTCAAAGTTTTACATGGAAATATATTGGGGGAGAATTTCAAAGTCGTCTTAAGAACAATCACGAGAACATTAAGGCCATGATAAGTATACAAGCATCCTCAGATAGTGCAGATTGAAATTTGTTGAAATCATGGTCCCAGGAAGTAGGGAGGGGCCTCATTAGGGGATCAAAATTTTACATTGAAATTATGCATTAAGAAAATCTTTAAAAATCTTCTCAAGAATCACCATGATTTAGTCAAACCAAGAAGCAAGCAGTCCAGTATAGTGCAGATTCATATTTAATGAAATCGTGGCTCTTGGGGGCTAGGGTGGAGCTAAAATAGGAATTTAAAGTTTTACTTGTAAATATTTAAGGAATTCAAAAAATCATTTTCAAGAGTAGCATAGCCACACTATGTCATATAGAAATGCAAACATTCCCAAGTTGTGTTGATTCAAGTATTTATGGACCCAGGGGTTAGGATGGAGCTTAAATTGGGGATCAATTTTTACATGATACATGGATACAGAGAAAAAAATCTTTAAATCTTTTAATTTAAAAAATCTTCTCCAGAATAGCAATGCTATGTTAGTAACAGATATCAAAGCATGTTATGCTATTTGGATTCAAGTTTTGTTCAGTCATGACCCTCTGGAGCTACGGTAGGCCCATCAATAATGGGGTCAATTTTTTTCATGGGAATAAAGAAGGTAAAAAAAAAAATTCTGAAAAATGGCAGTGCCAAGGTGACTCAGGTGAGCATTGTGGCCCATTGGCCTCTCATTCATATTTCAAAGTAAAATAAAGCTTTTAATGAAGATTGAATATATTACATGTGGAAATTGTAAATACTGTCGCCTTACACAATGTAAATGGAGTTACGTTCAATAGAATAAAAGTTAAAAGCTGTCAATCAAATTGCTGATTTCCATACTCTCAACAAGTCAAACTCTCAAACCTTTATTGTGGTCCAATGGATTTTGAGTTTTCAAGAGTCACCTGTATCGGTTTTTTTATGTAAGTTTGATGATGAATAAACGTGTGTATTTGGAATAAATTTTCTATTGTTTTATGCAGCTACAACCAGGTACACCCTTACCATCACCAAATCAGCTCAAAGGAAAAATACTCATTAAAAACAAAAGACTTCGCCCAGAAGTGGAAAGAAGTAAGTGGTCTTGTTACAAATACCATGTGCTCTTGTTATTATCTAGGGGCTTAGTGGGTGAGTGATTGAGTTTGATTAGTTAGAAAAATGAACAAGTTATTACTCCCATTGTAAGATTGCCTCAAAATATGGTACAGTCAAACCTGTATTAAGAGACCATCCAACAGAGAATGGAAAAAATGTCACATATGACAGGTGGTCTCTGAATACAGGTTGCTTATTTTCTGCTGTTAAGGCATTTAGCAAATAATATACCGAAGTAATTAGTACAACAGATAACTGTACATGTATTTGGAATTTATTAATAATTCTAAAAGAAAATTGATAATAGCTAAACATCTAAAATACAATATGTTGTCTTGTAATTTATTCATCAAAAATTAATTTAATCTGTTTATGAATATCATTTATGAAATAGATGCAAATTTTCTAAAACTTAAGAATTCTGTTGTCAAGATCATTTATGTATACTTGTTATAAAAAATCTGCATTGCTTCTCTGGTCGTAACAGAAAGTAAATGAGGAAGTGTTGTATAATAATGCTGAAAATGTGTTATTCAATTTGAAAGACATTAGATAAACCACAATATCCATTGTCCACAGTAAATCTTTCTTTTTATTTTTTTGCTAAGTTTTGACTTGGATGTGTCAAATTCTTGGAATATGTCAAAGTGAGCCACTAGTCCTGGTAATGTCTACACTTGGAAACCTTGGATATCTTGTGCAGGAAAATTGTGAATACTCCAGTTATTAAAGTATTTCCCCCCATATTTACCTGATTTATATTGCAATCAGGCAAATTTTCCTCTCTGTTGAACATAATGGTATACCAGGAGCTAGATTTTTTACATTCAATCTACCCTGCACACCTGTAAATTTGTGGAAATTCACACCTTTGAAAACTATGCTCTTATTTCATTGTACTTTGATTTTGTTAAATAAACAGCAACTTGGGCTTTGTTAATTAAACCAACAAGACCCTGCATGTTGATTACAAGCTAGTCAATTAATTCATAGTGTGGACTAAACAAAATCACCACTGAACTAGGCCAATTACCTGTGTGTTTTGAAGTGAAAGTGTTTGGGACAATAAATTCCAGAATAGCCAATAGCTATTGGCAAGCTTGAACAAAATCGGAAGTAGGAATTGAAAAATGGTCATTTAATACAGGTACAATAAATAGGATAACACGTTGGGGGGGAATTTTTTATTATCACATATCATATGACAGTAAGTTGCTTAATACAGTGGGTTGCTATGACAGTTTCAACTGTATTTGATTTCTGTCATTGAAATAATCCTCACCCCACCCCTCTTTGTTTGACCTCTTCCCCTATGTCCATGTAACTTGAAACTCAACTAACTTGGAAATCTCTGTAGTTCGGCTTATGATAAATATCAGAGGCAAATTCATCATTTACTTCTCTAGTGCAGAAGGATATCTTGCAGGAAAAATTAATGTTAAACCCTAGCTTCTGACCCAGATTGCATTCAGTAGTTGGGATAGTATCACATTCTACATATTGCAAAAGGTAAAATTTAACCTTAAATACCATGTAGTTGAATGCAATTTCAATTGAAGAAGTTTTATGATGAGTCACTGATGTGAAGTTCATATCAGGGTTTCTTTACAATTTATTACAGGGCAATATGAGTTGTTTATGAAAGGGCAATATCAAACAGCAGTGGAAGAGACATCTCAAGATCAGGATGCCCTGACCAAAGTCATTGATGACATTGAGGGAGAAGATGGACCCATGAATGGTGAGCTTGTGGATTCTTGTCACCTTGAATTAATGTACATGTACTTCCATCCAGCATACTTTTATAATAATCTTGTTTACAGTCGGTCATATGCAACCCTTTGGGGATACTGATACTAAAGGTTGCATATGGCATTGGGTTGCTGAACACAGCCTGGGATATTACAATTATTTATGAAAGTTTATGATTGATTTTTTTAAAGTACAATTGTTCAAGTTTCTTTTAAGGTTTTTTTGCACATCATGTATGCATAGTCATTTCACATAATACAAAAACGAGATTTTTAATACTCGGTGTTACAGAGACACAGTGAAAAGTTACACTTTATCATTAAGAAATAAATTTAATTTTTGAAAGTAAATGAGAGTTTAAACTGCAATGCTTCACACCAGCATACTTCTTGAAGCCTGTTACATGTGTGTTTGCTGGATTCAGGGGGTCGATAATGTAATCTAAACTGTATTTAGTAAAAACATTTACAAATGAATTTCAATATTGAGAACAGTAATCCCCACTCCCCATTGTGTCATTATTGTCTTGTAAATGTGTTTGATAGAAAAGTTAGGTATATTTTGGAATTTATTGCACACCATTGGGTGTTGTACTTATTTGAATGAATGTGTGCTGTTCATTTTGATCTTAAGGTACCTAATTTGATTGAAATATGCCACTTATCTTGACAATCATTCAGAAAATCTTAGATCTATACTCATGTAATTTTGAAAAGAAATTGTTAAGAAAAAAATAAATTCCCTGTGAAGGAAAATAACACATGATCACAATATTTAAAAAGGATGTTTGTATACACCAGATTAGTGATTTTGTCATGAATGTGAAGCAGATGTGAACAATGTTGTGTATGAATATTGATAAATTTAATACACCTATTTTAAAAGCAGGGATGGGAATTCTGACAGAAATTAAAGTAGAATGGAAATATAAAAAATAAATTTCATTTTTGAAAATACATGAGGGTACGAACTGCAATGCTTCACATTAATGAAATCCATTTCTTAACACCATTAGTATTATTGCATAACTGCTTAGATAAGTGGATTAAAGCAATAGATCGAGGTTTTCAGATTATTCTCGGGGAATTTATAGTAAAATTGTAATATCATGTAAAGTGAGGTAAATATTTCATTACCATGAGAATACACTGTATAATGTATATCTTACACTTTTTATACATGACATTTTTGTTTTAGCTCCATTCATTTTTCTTAAAAAATTGTCCATGACAATAGAATAAAAAAAGCAATTCTGAATGTTTACCTTGGAACAAAAATAAGCATGATTTTAGGATTGCTTACAATAAAGGCGCTATTATCTTTTTGCCGAATGTTAATTTGTAAATATAGGGAATGTAACTGAAATTTTGATGATGATTCCAAGGTTACATGTTATGAGAGCATGCCTTTATATTTTGTGCTGAAATGTGAATTAATGCTGCAGAAGATGACCAGTCCAGTTCTGATTCACGAGTAGAGGAGACTCAATCTACTTCACCAAAGAAAGGTGAAGACAAGTCACCCCTGATAAATTTCAGTAGAAGTCTGTGTAATGGGAAAGGTCAAGAACAGCCAGTCTAAGGATGCTTTTATTTTGCCAAATGAGAAGAAACCTAATATAGAATTTCGACACTATATATTAGTAAGCAAACTGAATGGAACACAACTTCAACAGAAATTTTAATGTGATAACTTAAAAAGAGGGAATAAGACTGACTAGCTGCTCTTGAAATACCCCAATCCCCTATGTTGTTTGAGATGAGTGTATATATATATATATGTGTGTGTGTGAATGCAAATCTTATTGTAGTTTTTATATATATATATATATATATATATATATATATATATATATATATATATATATGTATATACTGTCAAAGAAAAATGAATATCAGAGTTTTAAAAGCTGGTTAACAGTTTTAAAAAGTTAGGGGGAGGGGTGTTGGTTTTCTTTGTTAGTTTTTGTTTTTTTGTTTTAGGGTTTTTTGGTTTTTTTGTTTTGTTTTTTTGGTTTTTTTTATTTCAGTTCCAGCAAGCTGATGAATCTTAACTTCAACCAATTAATTAATTATTGAGTGCTTGAATATGGTCATTTTCTGGAGAATGGCTCTGTATGCATGATCAGATCTAGAAGTATTAGTGTAGACACTTTCATGCTTTCATATACTACATAGTACATGCTACCTGTAACTAAAGATATGTATGTACCTATATTTGATGATGTTTTGTATTATAATGCTTTACTCTTGTGTTTTCTGGGTATTTTGACAATTATTGCCTGTAATTAGTCATGGGTATCTGTATTCCTTAGTGTTTATACTTTTACCCTAGAGAATTAATGAGACAGTAGATAGAGAAGGCCTGCATGCAAAATGCTGAACAACTATGTCATACTCAGTAAAAACTATATCTGCATGGCCATTCACAAATTGTGTATGTGCCCTGTTTGTTCTAGAAATGTAATGACCAAGGAATACTGTGTGTCAGTGTCAAAATCAAACATTTTTACAAGAAGTAGGTACTACAGGAATCAGAAGTTTTATTAGTCATATAGTACTTAGTAGCATGCACATTGTATTGAATGCAATATAAACACATGTGTTAATTGTGCATACAGTGATTATTATAATGATTAACTGTGTATTAGCTTTAACTGCTCCTGATAAATATAAATTTAGTGTTAATTGGTAATTAATGATAAAAAGTCCAAAATTTACCGAGTATGTCTTCCAAATCTTGGAGGATGGGGTCAGAGGTTGTATTGTCCAAATCACTGACATCCAGAGATCCACAATGGCAATGGTTTATTGTATGGATAATTGTATACTACCTGAAATTGGATATGCTAGTAAGATTTCTGGTTCCTATGCTTGCAGGAATTTAGTAATGAGAAGGCCCCTCCCATAAGAATTTGATCACAAGTATAAATGAACATTTAACAAACTGAGAAAGAGAACATATCTCTTAATGTTTTCACAATACATGTTCCAAAGGTGACTTAGAATGTGTCAAGAAGAAATGTTTTACAAAACTTTCTGCAGGAAGCTGACTATACTGAGCTAATAATAAATGTGTAATTTGGTAAAATACATTTATTCCAGAACAGATTTGAAAGCAGTAGGTCTTTATAAAGCATTATATTTACAGAAATTGACCCCCCAACAGTAAGCACAAACACTGATGCTCATCCAGAGTTAAATCTTGGGAAGAGTGAAGATATGGAAAGCAGTATGGATGGGGAGGATAGTCTAAGCAAGAAGTCATTTAGGCAGTTCTCAGGCAAAAAGGTGAGGTATTGTCAATCCTCAACAGAGCTTATGCCTTGTATCATGTATTCTTAACCTTTCTGACAAGCAAACTTGTTCTTGTATTGCAAATTGTACCAATTTGAGAGTCTGTATAATGTTAGGTGTAATCTCCAAGAATGTTTGCATTGTAGGGAAGTTTGACTGCAGATGAGGAAGCTGCTTTAATGTCGGCTTATCATTATGAAAGAGCCACTACAAACATTCATCCATACTTATCATCCATGGTTAACTATGCTCAGCCAGTCAAATTTCAGGGCTTCAAAGTAGCAGAAGGTAGGACCACATGAATTACAAAACTGCAGCTTCATAGTGTATCTTGAAAGTCCAGACATATTTTTAAATGATGAAGCAAATTTGTTTGTTATTCCCTTTGAAATAAAGTATATGTTGGTAGAGTTTTGGTGTGTGTACCCAGTCCCATGGCTGTGTGTGTTTGTGTGTGAAAGAAAGAAAGAGATGATGTATCTTAGTGAGTGCATGACACTTTGATGAGAGGAACCTCCGTTATTTGGTGCCCCGATTGAAAACAAGACCAGAAGCACATTCTACAAAAGGTCTTACGACTAAAACCCAAGATTTTCAATAAGTCAAAAATATTTCCATTGGTGTGTAAATTGTGAAAGTATGCTTTACATGCTTGTCTTCTTTAGATTTATTAGATTTGTAATACATTTTTATTTAGAATATGTACAGCATGAAATGACTTGCAAAAAGTATAATTGGTTTTACGACCTTTAATGAATAGGACCCCTGACCCATAATGAAACAAACATATTATTGTGAAATTGTTAGCATTGTTTAATGTTAATCTTTAATACAAACATATATCAGTGTTTGTTTGTTTGTATTTTTTCTTCGTAGTAGCACATGGAATTCTTTTTCCTAAAATTTATTCTTACTTTCACACACACACACACACACACACACACACACACACACACACACACACACACACACACACACACACATATATATATACATACATTTTCTTTATTGTATATCACCATCTTCAAATTATTTGGACTGTTTTGGGTTTTCAGATTAAATCTTTATGGCTAAAAACCTATTTTACTTCCAAATCTGTACTATTCTTCTGATTATTTTTTGTAGACTTTGCTATATGTATTTTGTAACATATTTCATACCTTTTAAAACCTGTACTCTTTTATATATTTGCAGAGCAAAATATTCATTATCACATGTCATCCTTCAATGAAAATGTAGGACTACAATACCTCAAATCTCAGGCAATTGAGCTTGTCAAGTATCCTTCAGTTCACATACTAAATCAGTGGTGGATCAAGGATTTGGAGATTGCCATCATATAATTGTTCTGTACTAGTATTTCGAAAGGCAGAACTATGAATGGTAAATCCTTGATCCACCCATGAATTTTTGTGTGCTACTTTAAACATTGTGAATAATAATCACGTATGTAATTAAAAGAATTCCTTTGAAGCAATTGAATAAACTAATATTTTTAAGTTGTTATTTTAATGGTTGACTCATCATAACTATCAAATTAACATCACACTAAATATCAAATAATTGTTCACTGATGAAACTGCTGCACAATTTGTTAGAAATTATACTAACTTATTAGCATATAACTTTTAAGAACATGTGAGACAAACAAACAAAAATTGATGATTGGATAAATATGTATTCTCATTAATTTGCAAACATATCAAAAATATATTTTGAAAGTTGAGAAATCATTTTCAGATGAAAGAGTGTGGTTTGGGCTGTTACAGTAGGATTGTTATTGCAGTTGTTTTGTTTGATTTTTTTGCATTAAAATTATTCACTTGATGCTTAAAATACAAGACTCTAAAATCTAAATCTGTTTGAAATTATTAAGATTTTTTTTTATTTGTCTCAATTGTCCTTAAACTAGACTGATGGTGTTCTAATGTTTGTTGATGTTTCAATAGTCATATGTATGTTGTATTGCACCATGCCAAAAATGTATAAGTTCCTGATTGAAGTTTCATAATTCATTTGATATGTAAATGTTCAAAATATGCCTAGTATTAATTTTTTTTAATCAGAAACATTAGATATATTTTTGGCTTAAATTTTCATGTTTGCATGTTTAAGAACCATTGTTTTTTTTTATGAGCTTATTGGTTTATATGATACGTAAATCAGTATCTCTTTATAGTGTATTTACTAGAAAGATAATCACTGGCTTCTGTCAGTGCATGGTACTGTAAAACAACCTTACAAACAGGACAAATGTGTGAAAAATATCTAGCAAGATTCATGATCAATTTCCAAATTGCTGATACTTTCCTCAGTCATTGTCTGCAGCAGTAGAGTAATACAAACTGGCCTCTGTGGCTGAGTGGTTAGAGCATCGGGCTCAAAATCACAAAGCCTCTCACCTCTGTCGGCGCGCGTTCGAATCTCGGCCGCGGCGTTATGTGAGCAAGTTTGCCAGTTTACTTGCAGAAGGTCGGTGGTCTCTTCCCAGGTACATTGTATCTGGGTTCTCTCCTCCACCAACAAAAACTGGACGCCACAAGATAACTGAAAAATTGTTGAGTGTGGCGGAAAGCAATATAGAATCAATATAGAATCAACAAGCATTACAAGATATACAAAGCTGGCCATTTGGAATGTATACATAATGCTAGTTCAAAATAAACAAAGTATCTAGATATTTCTAGATTCTTTTTATGCCCCTGTAATATGAAATATATTTTTTGGTGTGTCTTTCTGTCCGTTTGCCTGCTTTATAGCAGTGCATCACTGATCTGGCTCTCATGAGGATTTGTCTTAACTTTAGGTATTTAATGTTAAAATCAGAGAGGTTCTGATGATAATGAATGTCATCATCCAATCAAATTGATGTACAAGAAAAATTCCACAAAGATTTGAATGCAGGTGAATATAAGTTCATTGGCAGATAAATAGCACATATGACTATTAACCAGTTGAAAGTTCTTCTCTGCAAACATGATCAAAATACCATATTCATCACTTTTTATATAGTGTTTAAATATTAAAGGTATAATAACATTATCTATATTTTAGACATATTATTATAGACAATTTTTTATGCTTTCAGAAATTGTATATTGGAAACAAATATAACTTTTGCTTTTAATGACATTTCAACAATGGTCAGCTTCTGGTAGGCTTTCATTGATGCAAAGGAATTCAAAATATAAAATGAATGTTTAAGAACATGTGACATTTATACATGATTTTGGGGCAAATCTAAGCATTAAAATGGTTATAAAACACACTTGGGAAATGAATACAATATAACTACTTGATTGTGGATATTTCATCATTGCAAACAAGTTTTGCATCAGCCATTTGTGAATAAAAAATTACACAAAGAATAGTTAGGTTGCAGTACGTCGTTTTACTTGTACACTACCAGTCCCCTTTTGTCTGTAATTTTCATGTTTATGATGGGTTCTATCTCTCTGTCAAAATGAATGTAGCTGTGAAGAAACCAACTCAATAGTATAATTTTGCCAAAATATTCATGATAATTTAAGACTGTTCAATAGGTTAGATATATTAAACTACAAATGCAGCCAAGAATCTATACTGTACTTTGTAGAACATTGCAAGCATATGGATTTCGTACCCTTTTCTTTCATATTGCCAAAAATGAGTACGCTTCGACTGTCTGTGGTCACATATGTGAACAACAATCGGAGATATGTTTTATGCTGCAAATCTTTTAATACTTGGGGCTCATAATTTTTAAGTATAAAATGTATTTACATTCTAGAAATTGACATTTTTACACAAATTTTATTGTGACTGTTGGAAGCATAAATAATCAAACTTTGCATTGGAAACATTAAGACATTAATATTTATTTTTTTTAAGTAATGTATGAGATTACTGATTTTCAGTTTAATTTTAGAATGTTTGAATTTTAGGGCCAGAAATTGCTATTGTCATTCTTAGGATATTACATAAAAGTGAATCCATTAGCTCTTCTAGGAAAGTTCAATATCACATACAGTGAAAAATTCTGTTACAGTGAATATTATATGCTGCAAGATACATGTATGTTTTGTCAGTTTTTAATTTTGATTTGCATGTTTATTTGATATTTTTTTCTTTCCATTGTAGCTCGAAATATCCATTACCAAATGTCATCTTTTAATGAAAATTCTGCGTTTGGATTAATCAAGCATAATTGTGTAGAGTTTTTAGCGTATCCTTGCATGAGTATGTAGCCTTGTCTGTGTGCTTGGAGTTTTATTATTGTGCTAAATTGACAGTGGGCTACCTTTGGTTTTGTATCCTTTGTCAAATAGGTATGTCGTGATGTAGGAAATACCTTTGAGCCAGTTTATTTCAGTCTGTGCCAGAAGTCTTTATAGAGTTGTTATAAGATGTGCAGTCATTTGGTAATCTAGTTAGTATTTGGCCTTACATAATCTTCAAGATTTAGAACTCATCTTCCGTGATAGCTGATTGGCACAGACTAATTGATTATTGCTGTGTTATGAATTGTGTTGCATGATTTTCATGTGTAAAGAATAGAGGAATGAGCTTGTTGTTGTAATTAATTAGACAGTCCCGTCTTAGTCAACACTATATATACTTGCCTATAAGTTGGATATCTAGGAGTCAAATTCAGATTGAAAAGTCTGTGTTCGACTTAAAAGTGCATTCTAATGTCAAGGCATAATTTCTCAACATAAAATTGTGATTGTCTATTGAGAAAAAAATTGCACTTTTGAACAGAGTTTGGGAGAATTTGAATATTATGATCCTGATTCAGAAATGTGACAAATTGTAACATGACTGAACCAATTATTTCAAAACTTCATATTTGTAGAATTGTATTATCAGATGAATTAAAGACTATGTTGGGTTTTTTATTGCTACTGCTGTCATCAGAAACAATAATGGTACATTGGGTGCCACTGAACACATGGCACTAAGAAAACACACACCTGATCAAGGGTACCTGTAACCTTTAATTGCATTTAACAAAAAAATGTCAACAATTTAATGGCACACAATGTTTCTGCAAATTGCTATTATTTTTCTGTGAAGAAAAGGTTATGTTTCCGCAACTTTTTTTTTTACTTTTCCACAAAAAATATGGCATTACGATTCTGCAGATTCTTTCTAGGATTACAGGTAATAAACATAGCATTGGTATAGCATAAAGATGAAATCTGCAGCAGCTAATACATGAATCTGGAAATAAAGCACGCACAGCAGTATTCATAGATTTCTCGAAGTCAGTATGTATGGTTCCAGGGGATAGCACTAAATTTTCCTTTTAACAGGTTGCAGTAAGCAAATTCCACATCTCCATATAACATTCTGTAGGCAAGAGTGCAAAGACAAGTGGTACATAATTTCCATTGTTGCATCCATGGATTGTATACAGCTGATGAAAGAATTTTGGACAACACTTAAATGTTCCATCAATAAAAATATCAACCATGCCATTGCAAAGACACTGTAGATTGGTGTAACAGGAAAAAATGACGATGTCAGTGTTGGGGTCATTTAATAATGTAAAACTTTCTGATTTATTAGTTTTTATATCAATTGCTCTCAAAACTTCCTGGAAATCTACCCTTGATTTTGGTAATGCTGGCAGGTTTTTCCTCCTTTGTCTATAAATTGACATAGCAGTATTTTTCAAGTCTTTAGAACTGAGCAGATTTTTCTCCATTTTCTGTAATTCTCTGTGGATGTTTTTGGAAGGACGCTTGGAAATATCTCCAGAATTCTTGCAAACGTGAACTCAGAGCTGTTGTGCCGCCATCTTGTGTAAGTTGCCATCATGCTCATGCTGATTTTTGGTTTTTATAATAGCTTCAGAGTCTGTGGTCAATGAAGCTTTGCATTGCTTCACTGCACTGCATCTGTAATAATATAATACCAATATTGATGATAGATATTATCATTATACATTGAAGTACTGTAGATAAACAAAGATTGTGTGCAAATTCCTTTGCACCTTTCTCATTACAAATATAAACATATAACTAAATTTCAAAATTAAAATACCTGTATACAACATCACCATTCTTCAAAATGTGTGATAGTCTGTAGGAATAACCATCATATGAAATGCACGGTTTTCCCCTATTGGTTTCAGTGCTAATGATCTCCTGTACATTGAGTTGAACTCATCGCTACAGGTAAATTGTGGAAATGTAATGCTTGAATACCATAACAGCTGTGAATTTTATTGCAGAAACGTAACACGATTTTTTACGGAAAAGTAAAATTGAAAACTTTCAAAATATACAGAAAACGAATATGCCCCAAATTAAATTCAAGTGTAGGATAATTATAAATCAAGTATAAATTAAACAGAAAATACAAGATATTTGGCACTGACATTGATTATCATAATCTTGTCATTCTTGATTGAGGTAATGTGATTTAAGAGAAAATTGCTCTTGTTCAATGAAAGGGACCTGTAAATCATTATTCAAGAGAAATACAATGAATGTTGCACTAAAATATTCTATAATTTTAAAGAAATCTGTGAAAATTGGTACAGACTTGTACATATGGACTTAAAGGTGAGACAACTTTTATGCAAGTATATACAGTAGTTGTAATCTAGTCAATCAAACGAAGATCGTAATGTAGTATCACACAAATGTCTATGTAATAATTAAGTCTAAGGATCCTATTCAAAATAAGCCTTTAGGTTCTAATGGGTTACCAGACAAAAACATTATCAATGTACATGTAAGAAGATATTAGGTAGTTTATAAAACTTCGAGAAAAATCATAAAGTGTATGTTTATAGTATTTTTGTGGCACGTATTTGTAATGTTGATCTTTCATATTCTTCAAACATTTTACAACTTATTATGATGTGAATGTGACCTTGTTTTGCCAGATAGATATGAATACTAGAAAGTGGTTTTTTTTTTGTGGCAAAAGTCCTTAATACCATTTAGCTATAACAAGCGCCAAATGAGTCGAATCTATCCCAGAGGTGGTCGAGTGGATTCCAGCAACTATATGCCCCAGGTAACCTAAATGATTAATAGTTGATAGTATACCTCTTGTACATTCAAATTTTAATGTCTTAAATTCAGATGTCTAAAAATAAGCCACATGATTTGTTTACAAAGTAGATATATTACTTTATGGTATGAATGCATCCTTCATTCTTTAGGAAAGCAAATATTTTAAATTTCAATGCCCCTTTGCACACTAGGGATGGGACCCAAACAGAAAAAAAAAAACTTTATGAAATCTTTAAAAGATTCCTTCTTCACTCCTAAACATATAGAGCAGGGGAATTTCTACCAAAATTTTGAAATTCATGTCGCCGTATCCTCTTCCTCCTCCCCACCCTCCCACCCACAACCAAAGATAAGTTACAGGCACTAGGGTAGGACTTAAGGTCATATCCATGATTGGGAAATGCAAATCCATACTCCTGTACTCATGTAGCAAACAATATTGATGTGTACTTGAAATGAGCATGGGATCTAGTGTAATAATTTAAAAAAAATCATATTCTATAGTGTATCATAATTTACTTATCAGTCCATCTTTGTGTCCATTGTTTTTCTTTCTCACTTTTTAAGGCGTTGAGTTTGCTCGAGAGCCTTTTAGTGATCATGCAAAATTTTGCCTCTGCCCCGCCTTTCCGATCTCCATGGGCGAAATCAAGTAGTGCCTATTGGTGTTGAACGTTTCTTATGATTCAAGACTCTGAAACATTGAATTTAATTGATATTTGAAAGGCACAATACCATTTCCATTGTTGGTGTCATTGTTTATTATTGTATCTTTGTTCAATAGTTAAATAATGATTGTTTGGCAAAAAAAGTTCATTATTTGCAGATGGATTTACTACGAAACAGATTTTCCCGCAAAATTTGTGTCGCACGATATCATTAAGTAATTACAAAATAATCTGCTCAAATTTGGTTTTCATTTACATATAAAGTCTCATAGTTTCACCAAGAATCCTTATTTCAGATCAGTAGAAACAGATAAATACTAAATTGGATTGTGCATTGTCACAGTTCGGTTCCTATTCCAAAAACACAGACTATTTTCAGTTTTGTTTTCGGTAATCTCGATCTCAATTCTCAATTAAGCTCTTACATTGAACTTTTGAATTGTTAGACATGATTGAAAACAGAGAGTTAATACTGTATAATTGTTACATGATACATGAACAGAAGATACAACTTCTATAAACAAGTAGTCTCACTCTGAAGCAGTTATATTCTTTTCATCATTTTTCGTCTGCAATTTCAATTTATTTATTATAGCTTTTGTATTGTAACTAGTTTTAAGGGGATATTATCCAGCAAGAGGAGGATATATGTATGAACTTGTTAGGATAAGCAACTTCAGCCCCAGCTCTCTTCTTTATTTCTTTTTATGTAAATAAACACAGTTTGCGGACATTTTACAAATGATTGTAATGCTTTATTTATTTATATAAATATGAGGAAATGTCTCCTGTGGCACTCAAACATTTCTTCTCTTACTTTGTCTAATTTACCTGCCCTCTGAATTTATTGAGAACCCTATAATGTATATGATATTGCACTCGACACCTTTATGGCCCTTCAGGCCTTTTATTATACACTTGTTATAGATGGGTCATGTATAGTATGGTGCAGTACATTTATCTGTCTGTCCATCCATCTGTCACCATAAAAACAGTAAATCTAGGATTATCAAATGTGGCATACATGTTCCCCATAGTGAGCAGACAAATGTCTGTTATTTTTCCAGGTCAAGTGATATTGTCATACTTTCATAGGTATTCATGGACAAAAAACAGTTCTAATAAGGCTAGGATCATCAAACTTGTTGTACATGGTCCCATTGGTGCTGGTACCAAGTATATTTTGAAAAGTGATAATCGTTTTGCTTCTCAAGTTTTACTTTATTAGAGTAAAATCTCTTCAATTTGACATCTGAAAAGTAACATTTTATTATTTTTCTGATATAAGAGAAATATTGACAGAATATGTCAGAGGCATTTTCTAACAAGAGACTGTTTATTTGGATGTTAGTCCATTACTGTTGCATTATTGAATATATTGGATTAGTGTATTTTGCATCATGAGCGGTGCTCTTGTTGCTTAGATGACAAACTTTGGATCCAATACTTGGCACAAAGATTGCTTTTAACTTGGATTACTTTGTGACCCCAAATTGAGGTTATTTGGTCAAGGTCATCAATGAAAACTGTTAGAACACACCTCTATGATAGAGAAACATTAGGTGCTCATGTGTTGCACAAAGCCTACTGATGGTCAGATGGGGTGAAGGTAATGTTGTAGCACAATTTGCTGATTAAGAAATGAAAGAATTATTTGTACCAGGCCCTAACTTTGTAATGAATAGACATAAGCAGCTTCTGTTGTTGTGAAGCATTATTAAAACTAGACTTGAGCCATGACCTTGATCCAAAGTCATTAAAACATGATCATGGTCTTCAACAAAATGGTAGAAATATTTTACATAATATCAGAATTTAATTTCATAACGGAGAAACAGAAGTTGTAATCTTCACTATTGATTACAAAGAAAAAAAAAGATGACATTTGATTTTTAGAACTTGAAAGATGCATTCATAGCACTATGAACATGTTATTTCTCTGATTTAGTTTTTCATTGTTATATTGTATGACTATGAAAGCCTCTTGTTGATTATGAATATGAATTATTGAATAATGGTTAGATTTTCTCTTTGAATGATAGTTATTTTGGAATGCTGGATGTCAGATGGTGGCTCTAAACTTCCAAACTCCAGATATAGCCATGCAACTTAATCAGGGAAAGTTTGAGTACAATGGAAACTGTGGGTAAGCATGAAGAACTTGGAATCATTGAGTGGTCATTGTTTGCAGACTGTGTGAAACATTTCTTTGCTGTTTGTTTCTCATAGCAAAAGATCATTTGAAAATGAAAATGCTTCCCAGAGTGATATTGAAATGGTTTATATTGAACTATCTTTTATTCTGAAGTAAACATAAATTCCCAGTAGCATTATATATTAATTTCAACATTGGCTATTGAAGTTTGGATATAATGGACTATTCAGGTTGATTATATTCAGAGTGGACACTGTATTGTTAAGATGAAGTTTCTTTACGGTCACTGTCATAGAGATCAGAAGTCAAATAAGATTTTTCTATCGCTGGAATTTGCCCTATTCATGAATATTGTGTTTTAAAACACATTTGAATTTTGGCTTAAGATAATTCCTACAGTGAATTTATTGCACAGATATAATTATGATTGACATATCTCAGTAATATCGTATTGTACACGTTATATATAATCCTTTATCTTTTTTATCAAACATCAGTTCAGAATTTATACCTGGAAATTTGTCCATTGTTTTTTGTGACACACTAATTTTACTCCCACTCATAGAATATTGAAATACAGTTACATTTATAGACATGGGTTTTCAGAAGCTGATGTAAATAGATAATATTGTGGCAGTAGGTGTCCTCATTTTTAGGGATCTTTATAAGGGTGTTTCTTGAGCAGAGTTAAAAGGTCATATAATTTCTCAACATTTATTTGTACTCTTGCATTTCTTTTATTACAGATATTTACTGAAACCAGACTTCATGAGAAGGCCCGACAGAAACTTTGATCCATTTCTGGAGAGCACAGTGGATGGAATCATTCCAGCACAGTGTTCAGTACAGGTAGAATCCTTCATTCCAGCACAGTGTTCAGTACAGGTAGAAACCTTCATTCCAGCACAGTGTTCAGTACAGGTAGAAACCTTCATTCCAGCACAGTGTTCAGTACAGGTAGAAACCTTCATTCCAGCACAGTGTTCAGTACAGGTAAAACCTTCATTCCAGCACAGTATTCAGTACAGATAGAAATCTTCATTCCAGCACAGTGTTCAGTACAGGTAAAACCTTCATTCCAGCACAGTATTCAGTACAGGTAGAAATCTTCATTCCAGCAGTGTTCAGTACAGGTAGAAACCTTCATTCCAGCAGTGTTCAGTACAGGTAAAACCTTCATTCCAGCACAGTATTCAGTACAGATAGAAATCTTCATTCCAGCACAGTGTTCAGAACAGGTAAAACCTTCATTCCAGCACAGTATTCAGTACAGGTAGAAATCTTCATTCCAGCAGTGTTCAGTACAGGTAGAAACCTTCATTCCAGCAGTGTTCAGTACAGGTAGAATCCTTCATTCCAGCTTAGTGTTCAGTACAGGTAGAAATCTTTATTCCAGCACAGTGTTCAGTACAGGTAAAACCTTCATTCCAGCACAGTGTTCAGTACAGGTAGAAATCTTTATTCCAGCACAGTGTTCAGTACAGGTAGAAACCTTACATAGTCTCTCAGGAGAAAGAATTCAAATGCTTATTAATACTGCAATATTTTAGTTATGTCTCCTTACCAGCAATTCGTAACTGTAATTCAGGTGAATAGAAAATGAATCGTTATGGATACTTTTGTAAGGGAATACATGTTTCGTTTACATGCATATTCAGATCCTATAGATTGCATTGTTTAAACAGTCATCAAGCATGTAGGTGAAATTTTAACCTTGTATTTTATTCAGGAAATAGAAATATTGTAGTATATCTAAAGAACCTTATCATGATCATTATTATGCCAATGCTGTAGGTGATATCCGGGCAGTTTCTATCAGATAAGAAAGTTGGGACGTATGTTGAAGTAGACATGTATGGACTGGCCACCGACACCATCAGGAAAGAGATGCGCACCAAAGTGGTACCGGCAAATGGACTCAATCCCGTGTATAATGAGGAGAAATTTGTGTTCAGAAAGGTACTAGGGACATAGAAATACAAAAAATGTGTTTACATGCATTTGTTCTCTGCAATAAAAGATAATGTATTAAAAAATTATTATATTCCTCAAATGAACATTTTGTTTTTACTTAGTTTCTTCTTAATTTTTCTTTGGCACCTTTTTTCTTTCGGAGTGTTCTTGGAAACTACACAAGGCCTTAAGGCCAAAAAAAGTTAATTACCTGTTTCGTAGACCAGTCTGTCAAAAATAGATGAGAGTGGGAGAGTTTTTTGTTTTCTTTTTATCAAATAAAACCAGACAATGGATTTTTATTAAATTCAAAATCTATATACATGTGCATTATTTTTGAACTTGCTATACTTGCTTTGTTCTTCATTGAAATGGTTTGAAATCTGCCTTGTAGGTATATATTAAGACTTGCATTTGGTTGGCATGGTCAAAATTACTCACCACCATGCACATGTGCTGAATTTTGATTGGATGATATTGACAGGTGTCCTTTTTTTAAGGTGTCAAGCTTGCTCGAGAGCCTTCTAGCGATCATGCAAAATTTTGCCTCTACACCGCCTTTTACATCTCAATAGGCGAAATCAAATAGTGCCTATTGGTATTGAACGTTCCTTAAGATTCAAGACTTCGAAACATTGAATTTAATTGATATTTGAAAGGCACAATACCATTTCCGTTGTTGATGTCATTGTTTATTATTGTATCTTTGTTCAATAGTTAAATATTGATTGTTTAGCAAGAAAAGTTCATTATTCGTGGATGAATTTACTACGAAACAGATTTTCCACAAAATTTGTGTCGCACGATAAGTACTTACAAAATAACCTGCTCAAATTTGGTTTTCATTTATATCTATAGACTTGTAGTTTCACCAAGAATCCTTATTTCAGATCAGTAGAAACAGATAAATACTAAATTGGATTGTGCATTGTCATGGTTCGGTTCCTATTCCAAAAACACAATAACTATTTTCCAGTTTTTTTTACTGTAATCCCAATCCCAAATCTCAATTAAGCAAAACAAAAGTAGCGTGTGCATCGCGACGAAAATAACAGGTTATTTTGCGAAGAAACCAAGGCAAGGTAGCATTTATTGGGAATTGAATCTTGTTCAGAATTCCAATAACCTTTCTACATATTACATTGAACTTTTGAATTGTTAGACATGATTGAAAATAGAGAGTCAATACCGTATAATTATTACATGATACATGAACAGAAGATACAACTTCTATAAACAAGTAGTCTCACTCTGAAGCAGTTATATTCTTTTCAGCATTTTTTGTCTGCAGTTTCAATTTATTTATTATAGCCATTGTATAGTAACTAGTCTTGAGGGGATATTATCTAGCAAGAGGAGGGTACATGTATGAACTTGTTAGGATAAGTAACTTCAGCCCCAGCTCTCTTCTTTATTTCTTTTTATGTAAATAAACAGTTTGCGGACATTTTACAAATGATTGTAATGCTTTATTTATGTACATAAACATGAGGAAATGTCTCCTGTGGCACTCAAACATTTCTTCTCTTACTTTGTCTAATTTACCTGCCCTCTGAATTTATTGAGAACCCTATAATGTATATGATATTGCACTTGATGTCTTTGTGGCCCTTCAAGCCTTTGATTTTTTTCTCCAATCATTTATAGAAAGGTTTTTGACATAAATACTGATAAACATTTGCACATGCCCTTTTCTTTAATTTCAGTTGAAGAATGCTTGAATTTATATAAACATCTTGCAAATGAAAGTAATAGAGTGAAATTTTATACTCTATTAATATAATACAAGTGTTGATTGAATGATTTAATTGGACTTCCTCAAACAAAATTTAGCACATGGGGGGGGGGGGGTGTTTAGGAATAAAGCACTAGTTTAAATTATTATGATTCCATAAAATTGTGCATGATGCTTTAAATGACTGTTAATAATACTCAGTTTTGCTTTTGGTTGTACAGAATATTATTAACACCACTTCTTCTTGTTTGTGTACTGACAAAACTAAAAACATTCATATTCTGGTATCATACTTTTCAGTACCAGCTTTCTGTATATAAAATAATCATAAACAGGCATCTATTTAAGAACACTAAAAATATTAACATAACAGTAGGACTTTGAGTTACTTTCACATCCATGCTAGTTCTGTAATACAAAGGCTATCAACAAAAACCTTGTTCGTGGCTGATCACCAAACAGTGCTACAATAATTAAAATGAAGAAAGATAACAGTGTTTAATAAATTTTCAATAATGCTGTATTGAACATAAAATTTTGAAGTTGTTATAAAATACCTATAACCTATTTTCTTTGGAAGTTTCTTGAATAAAGGATGAATGTGTACAGACCAAGTAAGACATTTGTACACCAAGAAGTTTGACACTTTAAACAGTATT
Organism: Ostrea denselamellosa; assembly: GCA_024699665.1. NCBI lineage: Eukaryota > Metazoa > Mollusca > Bivalvia > Ostreida > Ostreidae > Ostrea > Ostrea denselamellosa. The sequence goes on from JAMZEH010000014.1 coordinate 13,340,592, forward strand.
TAAAACATCTATTTTAATACACATTTTTCTGCTCTTCGAAAGGTTTTGTACAGTACCAATCAACTTACATTTTTGTTTTCTTTAATTAAAGTCATTACCAATCAACCCACAATTTTATTTGAAGTAATTACCAATCAACATACATTTTGTTTTCTGTAAGGTCATTGTAAGTTTATTTCTTTTCATCCACATGTTCTACTATAATCAACTTGCAGTAGGAAGGAACAATTATACAGAAATTACAGAAATCAAAATGTCTTTTTTCATTTTTTGCCCCTGTAAAGGGAGAATTGGCAATGCACTCTATAAGTCTATTTTTCTTTTTCACTTTGCAGATTGTGTTCTTGAATGTGTAGTGCTGTTGTTTGGAGGAAGGGATTATACTGTATATGTTTTATAAGAATCTCTTGTTTTTATCGATATGCAGGTAGTTTTACCAGATTTAGCTGTCCTTAGAATAGCTGTGTATGAAGATACTGGAAAACTGATTGGTCAGCGTATTCTTCCTCTGGATGGTCTACAGTCCGGTTATCGGTACATATCTCTGAGGACAGAGGGCAACTTTCCTCTATCATTACCGACTATCTTCTGTAGAATTATCCTGGAAACATACATACCAGAGGAGGTGGGAAGTAAGTGTACAGTAGAGGAGATGTAGGTTCACCATCTGTGGCTTGACAGTTTTGGAAGATCTAAATGACAGGAGCACCTTTGTTTACTTTCTGTATGGTTATGTTTGGGATGTCTTTGGTCCATGGCAGTTATCTGAGTTTTTGTAGAAATATCTTTTGGGAAGTTTTTGTATGTTATGAAAATAAGAGAAAGTAGTCAACAGTTATGTCACATGATTAGTTAGAGGTGAGGCAGTGCAGTCAATAAAATTAATTTACAAATTATATTTATGTAAGTGTTTTATTTTTGTAGATTTCTATGACTAAAAGAGGTTTTAAAACTTGATTATTATATGGCATGGTGTAATACATTTAATGCTGTAATGATTATACAAAATCATAAAACCTTTATAAGTCGGATTTGTTTCCACATTTTTGATATGTTCTGTTACAAAATGCAATGTAAGGCAAACAAAAATGAGGGAAGAGTGCTTTATTATGTACTATGTACTGTGTATATATTTCATATTTCCATATGTACTTGTACATTATACTTTACAGTATGTATACTTAACTGTTTATTTGGTTGGTTTTTTTTATCTTTAGTGCTGGCTGACATTTTGGCAAATCCTCAGGACAAGAAACAAAAGATGTTTGATAAGTTTGGCTATGACAGTGAGGCAATATCTGATGCCCCTGTGCTTCCAAAAAATGCCAGTAAAGCAGAACTGAAACCCAGCACCAATGGTCAGCTGGCAGTCAGTTCAAACAATCAGCAAGTAAAGGCTAAGGAGGAAAAGAAAGGTGAAGTTTTCATACATTATGTAATATGATTATGTGAGAACATTGACATTTAATCACAACTAACTGAGCTGCATACTGTTCTCTTTATCCATTTTTATTTTTGCCCCATTTTCTTTTGGCAAATTTAAATTGGGGCTAGTACATACAGTATGTGCCATGAATATATGAAGATTATTTTTGCATGGTATATCAAAGTTTTGTGAATCATTCCTTTGTTGTTAAAAGACATGCATTTTCCAAGGAGATACTTGTAAGGAATATGCCTTTGTGAATTCAGTAGACCTGCAAAATGTGAATGTTTATTTAAATCATTAATGACCAAATTCATGATATAATATCCTAAACAAAAACTATTTTAAATGGGTAAAGTTGAAAAGGGTTAATTTTATCCATTAACAAAAGAAAATTATCTTTCAGTGCATCATGGCAAATATAGAAGTAATATGCCCCCATATTAATCAGAAAGTGGGGATCATATAGGTTTTGGTCTGCCTGTTTTTTTCTGCAAGAATTTTAACCTTGCCATAATGGTGAAGGTGAAAGGGCTTTTATATTCCACATGTGCATTCCTTGTGACAAGACTTTTCTATTGGTACCCAAATTTTTGGGGGTTTAACTTAGTTTAACTTCCCTTGGCCATCATGCATTGAGCACATAAATATATTGCATAGGACTTTGGTATGGGCCTGTTCACATCCTCATTTTGTTTGAAATAACTTATATCCCAGAAAACACTTTTCAAACAATGTAATCATATATTCAAAAGCTAAAATTCAAAGCAAAGAGAGCTTGTTTTAAATTATGAGCACAATATATACATATGTGTTCATTTTACAAAATAATAGGAAAAGATATATTCACACGAGTTTTTCTTTTTCATTTGTAAATGAGCATCACTTGCTAAACACTATACATGTATGGACAAGTTCATTGTTGATTAGAGGGGTTGAGGGTCAAGACATATTCCATAACACACCTGAGTCTCAGCATATAGTAAATAGATGATCAATAAATATATAAATTCATTGAACCAAAGTCTGCTTATAGTAAGTAAATGATTATATAAATTCACTGAACCAATGTTATCTGCACAAATTTAGTGAAAATAAAGTATTTACAGCATACAGCACCTGATATTACTTTGGGGGTGGCTTGCAAATGCATGATTTTTTAATGGTGTGCAGAAGTATTCATGCTGACTAATGAAACAAAATATTGCAGATGATCAAACTTTACCTCCACTCACAAGGGAGAGTGTGAAGGCAGATAAAAACTTCCAGAAGTTACTGAAGAAGCAGCAGAAAGAAGTGCAAATGATGAAGAAAAGACACCAGAAGGATAAATCAGTTATGCATAAACAACATTGCTTAGTTGTTGATAAAATAGTAGTTACAAGGGACAAAAAATTAACTGCCATAGAGAAAAGCAAAAACAAAGGGTGAGTGATTCACACTGCATTGGTCTGTTCTGGACAATGGTCATAAAGAAACTAGGAGTTTTAATCAGATATGAAATATGGTCCTTATAACAATCTGGTTATTATTACTTCTTATTGGAGCAAATGCTTATGTTGTCAGGACTAGAAATAATAATTTTATTAACTGGTCACTTGGGCTATCAAGTTAGATTTTTACTGGTCAATTGATAACTTTTACTGTCCATTCGAACTGGTGTATATGAAAACAGCTGGCCCTAATTCCATATTCAATACTAATGAACCTTTTATGATTAAGCCCAATATCTTATTTATTCAAATAACTGTAGCATCAACAGCAGGTTTAAAAGACTGTATTATCACAACACTAATTGAAAATAATCAACTAGTTTCATTCTTCCTAAGGAGGGTCAAACATGTACACTGAAAACCCTATTGCTATTGCTATATGTTTTTCAAGCTTAAAAAATAGTGGATGTCATCTTCACCTTTCTTGTCATTTGAGAAAGTGTAATGTCACCAGATTATGAAAATTACACAACTCATTCTAAGAAACTTGCAGCTGAAGACATTCTATCTTAGATATACTACCTTGGAACTCCCCCTGTAGCTAGTACCTTTGTGAAAACTGTGGAGGAATTATCTGAGGATTGACGATTGTATACTCCACTTAAGATAAACATTCATGAATTCATATACATTTTGTTACTTTATAAAGGGTGTTAAGAAAGTTCGTTCCATGATTTACAGCATGCCTAAAATTATTTATAAACAACTCATATACAAGTTTATATGTTTTTAATAACCAGACAGTCCACCTTTGTTTTTCAATACATTTTTAATTCTATTTGGCATTGAATGAATCAAAGAAATCAAATGTTTCTGAGGTATCTCCCTCCATGCACGGTGAAGTCGGCGTTGTAATTGACACATTGTCGTTGGGCGCGGATCCTTGTAGGCCTCGCTGTCCAGAATACTCCATAGATTTACGATGCAATTTAGGTCTGGGGAATTGCCTGGCCATTCTACTTTGGTAATAAAGTTTGGTAGATTATTTTCACACCAATTCTGTGTTAGCAGGACAGTGTGAGGGGTCGCTCCATCTTGAACAAATGTGGCGTGTCCTGGATATTGAAGTAACTTTCGTTCGTCGATCCTACCACTATTTTGTGTCGATTTAGAGCAGGTTTTAGTTCTTTTTGAAGGATATTGTTCACATAATAATCAGCATTGATAGTTTTGCTGGCTGGAACAATGTGAAGTTTGGATAATCCCTGTACTCCCATCGCACCCCATACCATGACTTTAGCGCTCGACTTGACGCAGCTTACATCTGGAACCTCATCTGCTGGGACCCCATACAACATCGTCCTGTCGGTTCGGAACATGAAACAAATATTTCGTAGATTCATCACTAAAGATGTAGTTTTCCCAGTCTTCAGCCGTCAAATGCTTGTGATCACGAGCAAATTTCAATCTCTCTTGCCTCTGTGTTTTGGTCAATAGTTGATTTCTAGGTCTTTTAAATGCCTTCCATTTTTTAACTTTTCGCAAATAATTAAAAACAGTTACATTCAAGCCTGAGTTCTTAAGTTCCTTGCTGCATTTCCTTGTTGATTTTCCTCGTTTGTATTTTATGTTTTCCACTTTTCTCTTCACTACCCCCACTATCTTCGAAGGCCGGTCGGATCTCGGTTGATCGGATAGTTGTTTATTCTGCTCTCGCCTTCGCCTCCACTTTGTTACCCATCGCTCACTTTTACATAGCTGCTTAGCCACATCCTTCACACTTAATCCTGCATCTAATAAAGCCAAAGCTTGAGCTCGTTCATTAATTGTATCAACACTTGTACAGGACGTCTGCTTTTTCACTGAACTCAGCATATTTATTTCATGACGTAATAGACAGTTTGTTTACATCACACTATAGTAAAACAAGAGAGTGCACATAGGGAAGGATAACTGCTGATATAATAAAAAAAAAGTCTATAGAGTTACCAGTAAAAAATTGAAACAAAAACATGTCGTTTTTCTATTTAATTTTTCAAATTTACAAACGGAACGAACTTTCTTAACACCCTTTAGTACAACATAACAAGAAATTATTTTGCAGTTGATGAAAACCTGGATGCACACACATCTAATATTTACAAGCCTGATTGTTGAAGAATTTTGATTGGCATTTAAACTAACTAGCCACAAGGGCACATGCTCTTTACAAAGCACAAGCCCAAATCCATAATTTACTGGTAGTAGACCATCAGGCCATTAAATATCTTGAGCCCTGCATGTTTCATACCAATTTTTAAACCAATCTTTACACACTGATTTTCACTACGGATTACTTCATTTATCTGATCAAGATGTAGGACTCGCAGTGGGTGTGACAGGAGATGCTTACTCCTTGTAGGCACCTGATCCCACCCCAGGTATATCCAGGGGTATGTGTTTGCCAACTCTTAATTTTGTATTCCTTGTAGGATTAATGGGATTGATCACTGTTTCTTATCTTCACCTTTTCATATAAAAGAATTAGATGACTTATGATTTAATGAAAATTTTCTTTTTCGTCTTTTCAGCGATTCCAAAACATTGATAGATGGCCATAAAGCAGAGGTATTTATGCACTGGCTAAAATATGTGTATTCTACAGAAATATGCATTGTAAAGTCTATACTCTGTAGTTTGTTATACCCCTGGCAAATAAAGTTAAGAATGCATTGTATTTATGAATCACCATGTCTGTCTGAGTTTGTGTTGAGGAAGTATGGGATACTCATAATAACATAAAAGTTGCTTATGATGTGGAGGTTTATCATAGGTCCAAGGCAGTGTTAATCCATGTATTACATAGTTTTAGTTCATGTTGTTTAATCCTTTATTGGCACAGTGACCAATGTTTTCATTATACAGCTTATGAAAGGAATGTCGAAACTTAACATAATTGTGCAAACACAAAGAAGTAATTCCATGAGAACAATCAGATTTCAGAGGTGGTGGCCAAGCATACTAAGGAATGGTCAGACATTTCCCAGAAACATCTAAAAGATGAACATGATTTGTTGAAAGAACATGTGGAACAGCAGAATAATCTACTTAAGAAACTGTTTGAGGTCGCACAGCAAGAGCAGATTAAACAACAGGAAGTGCTTAATGAAAGGTTAGAGACAGTAGGGAACATCTAACTACACTGTGCATAGCTAAAAACCATTTGTTTAAGTAGCAGATGATAAACATTAAGTTACATATGAATTATTTCTACAAATTAATGCTGCTCAGAATTAAATACTTAAGAAATGCTTAACCATATATTTTATGTGAAATTCATCAAGCTAGGAAATTGTTCCCTCAGGTAGATAGAAGCAGAAATAAAGTGTGTGAACTACAATATATACTAAAAAAAATTGGGTAATTTTTTTAAAATTCTGAAATGGGAATATTAATGTCATAGTGATCAAAACAATTTACTTACATTATGTATCTTTCAATAAGCTTCATTTTACTGAGAGCAATATGTGTTTTATTGCATAGAGAGGAGAAAGAATTGACAATAAAACAGTCTAAACAATCCATGGAGTCCAGCAAAGCAGTGATGAATGATAAAACGATCAAAGCTAAAGCCGAAAGAGAAAGGTGAGTATTTGGGTATTTGGAGTCTACTCCTCTGTCAAAAGGTGGAGTTGACTACTCTCGGAGTGGACAAAGGTACATTGCAAGTCTGCTTCCATTACTAGATGAAGTCTACTTTGCTATCAGTAGGTGAGTAAACTTTTCTGTTGATAAGTGGTGTCAACTCTTCTGTTGATTATTTGGATAGGTCAATTCTTCTATCACTAGGTAAAGTAAACTCTGTTGGTTTGCAGAATTATCCTGTCAGTAGGTGGAGTCAACTCTTTTGCAGTATGTGACATCAACTCTTTTGTCAGTATGTGAAGTCAACTCTTTTGTCAGTATGTGACATCAACTCTTTTGTTAGTATGTGACATCAACTCTTTTGTCAGTATGTGAAGTCAACTCTTTTGTCAGTATGTGACATCAACTCTTTTGTCAGTATGTGACATCAACTCTTTTGTCAGTATGTGAAATCCTGTCTGTATATGGAGTCAAAACTGCTGTCAGGAGGCAGTCAACTCTGTTGTCATTAGGTAGAGTGTTCTGCTGTCTGTACGTAGAATCAATTTTGTGGTCAGAAAGAACAGTCAACTCTTCTGTTGATAAGTAGAGTCAACTCTGCTGTGGTAGGCTGAGTAAACTTTGCTTCCTGCAGACAGCATGATCTCAGCTGTCATTAAACAGCATCAACTCTGCTGTTATTAGGCAGAGTCAGCCAACATATCTATTTCTATCTTTGCATATATGATTTCAATAACCTGGCTTGGATTTCTCAAAAAATATGGAACTTAAGTTTGTATTTATTTTTATTTGAACAGTCAAAATCTGAGTAAAATCTCAGGTTTTAAGTCCAAGTTTTGACTTAAGATTTTTTCTAGAAATCCAGGCCTGGGATTTCTATATCTTCGTTGCTTATTGTATTATCTAAATGGGTTTCACTGATATAATATATCCACCCCTTTGGGATCCAGGTTGTTAAAATAGATCCTCAGTACCCCTTGCTTGTCATAAGAGGCGACTAAATACGGCGGTCCTTCGGATAAGACCGCAAAAACTGAGGTCCCGTGTCGCAACAGGTGTGGCACGTAAAAGATCCCTCACTGCTAAAAGGCCATAAGTGCTGAACATAGGCCTAAATATGCAGCCCTTCACTGGCAATTTTGACCTCTCCATATGCGTGAAAGATTCTCGAGCGGGACGTTCAACAATATTTAATCAATCAATCAACCAACAATGTAATATATCCAGATAGTTCAGCATCAACAGTGTATCAATTTTTGGATATAAACTACATATTTTATTGTGTAATTTACTTAAACTCTTAGTATATGAAGTTGAGGGTCCAGGATAGGGTTCATTACCTACACACATTAGTAATCAGTTAACAACTAGTATTTTGTGTTGATTATTATTTGTAATTTTAATACTATAAATGCAAAAATATGTGATAATACACTAACCTGCTATACCAAGTCTAATGCCATAAGTATGTAAGCACACAATTAGTCACTACTATAAAAGGCACTGAGCATGGTGTACTTGTAATGTTTACATTGGAAAGTTGATTGTACATAGAATTTGAGGAACCGGTACTGATGAGAATGTATGGAGTATCTGGAATAATAATATTCAGATAAAATATGAAGAAGATCAATTAAACATGAGAATAAAAATGACCTATATACTTGACATGCTTAAGAAATATGAAAATTATCAGAACAACATAGGATGACCTAGAACATACCATATAGCAGGTCTTTTCCGCGGGGTGATAAATTTGGCTTATTTTAGTGGTTAGATAGCTTTCTGCCAAAATTTCAATCGCTAAATATGCAACCATTTGTAACTTCAGTATTTGCAAGAGAGATAACTCTTTCTTGTCCGCCAAAATTTAATCTGCTAAAATTATTCGTTTACTTTTGAATCAGCAAATCACCAAATTTTAGACCCACACACACAAAAAAAAACAAACCACTATACGGTAACAGCATGATTAGATATGGAGTAACAAACTTAGCATGTAAACAACTAAGTGTCAAAGCACTGAAGACGAACAGCTGATAAATGTAAACATGTTGATAATGACAAAGTTTACACCACTGTTTGGGTTTGATGTTGTCAGGAGATCTTCAAGTTCAGAGTCTGAGGTATCCTCATAATGATTCACCCTGAGATGAAACTGTTCACAAGGTTGGGTATGCCTGATTCACAATTGATGCAGATTTTAGATCTTTTTCCTGAGTTGTTGTTGGGGGTTTTTTTTGTTTTTTTTTTTTTACAGAGCGATTTCCCTCAAAAGTCCAGCAGGAATGCACTTGATGATTTTGTTTAAATCTCTGTAGTTTTGTAAAGGGTTGTGTTCTTTATACTAGTGAGAGCTTCATTCACAAATATTTGATATCCACATTTTGATTATTTTATGGACACAGTTTATCTTATAAACATTCACTCTGAACAGATTGTTTAGATTGAATTCTTGTATGCTGCTATGGATGTAATGTTAGCTCCTATACACAATGAGCTGGTCACCCATTGCTGACCTTACCAGACTCTCAGGCCTTTGATTTCTTTCTATGTGGTGAGTTAGATGTGAGCAGACATACTTGAACTATCAAAGTGAAGTAATTGAGTGCATTTTTATTTTTAGGCGAATGAAAGAAATTAGTGAAAATAACATTAAAAGATTTACAGATGAACGCAAACGATTAAAGATTCGACAATCAAAGCAAATAGAGAATCTGTTTAAGCAGCATCAAAATATGATGGACACATTCATGCAGGATTGTAAAAAGGTAGGAATATTTAAATCAGTATATACTAAATTTTGTACTTTAACATTTTATTTAAATTAGAGGGAGGGTTGTGATTTTGTGAGAAAGATTTTTTTTTTAATTTTTTTTTTTGCGCAATACATATGATTTGACAGTTTTGCAGTTAGTGATACTTTTTTTATGAGATTGATGGAATGATTTAGATTCCCAGGAAGGATCTTTGGTTCTGTGAATTTGGACATATCAATGTAATTAACAACACTGTATGACAAGTAAATGTTCAGATTTTGTCATTTTGTTATCTTGTTTACATCTGCATCCCTAGCATTTCCAGTGGATGTCAAAATTCAAAATAACTAGTTGTATTTTGGAATGTGCAGCTGAGTGCAAAATGGAGTTTTATATTGACCGTGATGTACCAGATTGTCAGAATAATTGAGGCTTAAAAACTTAATTACTTGGTTCTCAGGCCCACCCACATATGTTTAAACAATGTGCATTAACCATTTTTATCCTTTTTTAAATCAATAAGATAAAATTTCTTTCACTCTTTCAATACCCCCCCCCCCCCCCAAATAAAATCCACAATTCCATACCACATTTTAGATATTTCCATCTGTAAAACATTTGACTAAATCTGGGTCATCATGACATTTGCATGAACAGTTCAAAGGTTGCAAATGACCTCTATTCTGGAACTGTTTAAAAGTTGTGAGTTTTGAATTAGAAAAAAATCCCTTGTCTGTTATTTATTAGAGAAATAGAACCAAAAAATGCCCTCCCTCATCTGCTTTTGATAAAATTGGCCCGAGAACCAAGTAATTAATTTTCTTGGCCTAATATCCTGAAATTTCTCCATTACAGGATTTCAATCAATCAGAATCTAATATTTATTTGTTTTGCAATTTTTTTTATTTGAAATTGGAAGTCACAAAAAATTCCAGAAGTATAACAAACGACCACAAAGATGATGACATCACAACAATTCAGTTTTTGTACACTACAGTATTTAGCTGAATTGTGTACAACTTGAGGATACAGAGACTACATGAGAGATTTCTATTTTATATTGTACTTCTGTTTACATTAGACAAATTGTAAGAAATGTGACATCTCCTCTTGGTGTTAGTTGATCATGAGACATCAATCTTTGACAGGAGATAGAGAAGATTGAAATGATGTTTGAAGAAGCCAAACTAGCAGCAAGACCAGAAACTGATGTTTGATGATATTGATTATCATAATGTCAGTTGTGAAGGTAAGGAGTACATTTTACTTTATTAATGATTATTATGCTTCCTGTTACCTTGTCTATATATATTCAATACCCTACTATTTTTGCATAGTACACTATTATTTATAGATCTGCTTTGTGTAATTTTACTTTTTTGTTTTTTTTTTGTTTTTTTTTTAACTTTCTTAATAGATAAATTTGTTTCATCAGAAGAATAAATTGTTCATTTGAGGATCTGAACGCTTGCTAAGTGAACGCACTAACCACTACACCAAAGCAGCTCATGTTCAATCATTGATAAATTATCTATATAAACTGAAGTTTACCATTAACAGATATAACAGTTATAGAGGAAACTATATGATTACTTGAAAAATTAGTTCATTATACTCATCCAATTTAAATGATTATGCTCCAACAGAATAACAAACTAATACCGCATTTAAAATACTACATCGTTCGACAATGGCAATTTCCATTCAGAGTTATTGCTCCATCGAAACATAAATATTGATCTTCTAAAAACAAAATATGGACAGTGAGCATAATAATAATAATGATGTTACATTTTGTGTGTGCTGTACCAAAATAGTAGTCAGGGTTTTGATGCATAGTCCACTTGCCTTTGGCTTGTGGACTATGCATCAAACCCTGAATACTATTTTAGCATACTGTGGAATCATTATTGTTCATGGGGGCTCAATGTTCATGGATTTTATGGATACCTTTTACCAATGAATGTACGTCCCCACGAACCAGTTATTCTTTGCAATAGCTTCTGTAATATAATGTTGTATATTTTCAAAATAATGTTAATCCTCGAAAATTCCATCCCCATGAACTAGTGAATATTTGGCTACCCACGAACATTGGCCCCCACAAACTTTAATGATTCCACAGTAGTACACACAAAATGTAATGTTATTATATAAATAGGCATCCTTTGACATACTGTTTTCATATGCCATCATAGACAAAATGTTATGATATGCATATTGCATCTGTTCTTCCGTAAATCTGTCGGCACATTTTGGGTTAGAAAGGCAGATTATCAAACTTGGTACACATGTTCCCAATGCTTAGAGATGGTTTATTGTTTTTCAAGTTGAAATTTACTTGGGTAATTTTTTTATGCCCTACACAAGATAGAAACAGTACTAACTAGATGCTGTCAGAAGACAGTAATACCCACAAGTGCTTGCCTTAAAATATACTGTATACCATATATGTATTCTCACTGTATATGTCAAGATGCATTGAGTATTCTGTTGAGTAAGTGCCCTGGGGTCATCCCAAATCCTATTTTATAATTGTTGAAATATATTTATAAAAAAAAAAAAATAGAGGTAATGATCCTTAAACTATATATATTCCTGCTGTACATATCAAGATGATGGACAAATGCTCCAGGGTCATCCCAACCCCCATCTTTTTTTATAATTTAAATTTCTTTAAAATGGTTGAGATAACCTTTTAAGCAAACGTATTCTTGTTGCACATGACACAATGCACTGAGCTCCAGGTTTTTGTTTGTCATTTTTACACTCCATTTATCCCTCAAAGTGAAAAAGAAAATTCTGAAAACTAATTCCACATCTTTAGGACACACCAATCATCTCCCAGAAGATGATTTGGCAACTGCATAAAATATCAGAGGAGTTCTGAGAACTTGGTTTTTCTATAGAAAAATATTTTCCAAACCCCAATTGGCCCCCAGGGTGAAAATGGAAATTCTGAAACATTTTTGTACATCTATAGGATACCACCAGGTACCTTTCAAAAAATGATTTGGCTACTGTGTAAAATGTAAAAGGAATTCTGGGAACCAGCAGGCATGTTTATGAAGCTATCTCAGGCTAAGACAAGATCTAAATGTATATTAGGACACATTTTAGTCTTAAGTCAGTTTCTCGAAGTTCTCCTAAATTTACGTCTTTCCATAGGTTTATCCTAACTTTAGGACAGCATAACCCTTGTCCTAAGATCATGCTAAGTATGTATGAATATGGCAGCAGCCATGATATTGAAGAGAAGAGCTCAGAAAAACCATAAAAAACTATTTAGAGACATTGACAACTCACTAGGTTAGTTGCACAATGATGTTGTCGTGAGTAAGTACAGACTTTTGCTGTTTTCGTAGCCTCCTAGAGCTATTGGGATGCCTTCTTCTTAATGTCACTAGTATAAGGAGAGCATTTTTTCCTAATCTTATCCACAGTTTGTGAGTGGATGGACGAATTGCACATATTCATCTTTCCACAAATACTCTTCCACACCTTCTTTGCTGTATTTGTAACAATGTTAGATAAAATTTATGGTAAAGAAGAAGTGTCTTCATTTTTTCTACCTCATCAAGTAGAACTTGAATATTCCCAGCTGAGAAATTTGAGTTCCTACTCTTACTCATGATCATGATGAGATCAAATTCAGACCAGTTTGACTTGTGTTGGAAAAACGATTGTTCAATTATTTTTATATATGACCTTGATATAAGTACATGTTGGTTCGATTTTTGAACTATCATACAAAGGTATTGCGTGGCTCAGTAGTTTTGCATAGTATTCATAGTAAGAAAAATTAATGTACTAATGCATGAAACACGCATTTATTGGTTCAAGATTTTTTAACTATCGTACAAAGGTATTGAATGGCTCAGTAGTTTTGCATAGTAGTCATAGTAAGAAAAATTAATGTACTAATGCATGAAACACGCATTTATTGGTTCAAGTATCATAAAATCGTACAGATTTATTTTCAGTAAATAATCAACATACTGTTGACATATTTAATTTTGTGTCAGATTAAATATTGTTGTTTTCGTGTCTAGGGAAAAACACCAAAATTAAATTCAGTACAAAATTTTAATTTAAAAAGATGCTGATTTTTAAAGTCAGAAATATCTATGTCGCTGTTGTTTGTTATCTATTTATAGATAACATATTTCATCAGTACTATAATTATCACCATTATATTCCTTATGAGTATATGTACCTGCACTTTAATGTCTTAATATGTAGTTAATCAACTCATTACAAAAAATAAACAGGTGAAATAAAAAAGTTCAATGTAATTAAGAATGATTACCATCAAGACAGTACAGTTCACTGTAGGTATTAACAGGAACTGCTCATGCAGACAGCACATCTAATATGCCGAGGAGACAGAACTTATCTGTGTCACATTTTAAAATGCCATTTTTAAGACATCCGTAGATCCACCAGCACTATATCAGTATCCACACCCTTCTTCAAGTGATCCAACGCCTGAGCCGTGTACCATACCATGAATGTGTTTTTTGCAATTGATTTCAATTTACTGTTAACGATACAGTTACTGGATTATGTTCTTCCGTTCAGCTCGAGGTGTGTTAAATATTGTTTGAATACGGTTATTTTGTAACAGGTCGAGGACATTCTTGTCCTGATGTGCCCTGTGAACATCAAGCAGGGAGAGGACATGAGCTTGTTTTTACAATATGTTCATTTTCTTTACAAACTTTATAGATGTACTGAATACAATGATAAAGCTTTAAACATCATAATGACTTGAGTACAACAATTTTAATGACCCAAGCTTATACAAATCAGAGAGTAATTATTTGTTTGTGAATAGGTGTGATTGACAGCACCCTTTGATGAATAATGGCATTCAAATGAGTTAGGATTGCAGATAAGCAACATTGTTTGTACTTCGGATGCATGATATGTAATTTTTAAATAACCACAAACAACAAAAATTAAACCACATGAAATTATGTTCACTTAAAAAACAACAGAATTTTTTCCCACTGAAACTAAATATGTGTACAGTAATTATATTAAATTTACAGTATCTATATTAAAAATATATAAATGAATAATGTCTTTCTTTTATCTAGCTGTATGTGTCTAGATTTTCATGGTTTACTTGGAAATATGTCGCAAATATCATACATAAAATAAATAAGAATAAGATTGTTCTTAAGTACTTAGGAAGTCCTAACTTACAACGTTTCTAAGATATCGTCAAGATACATCCAAGACGTGTCCTAAATTGATCTTGGGATGTTCCTAAATTTTTCCCCAAATTATATCTTAGGACATATCCTAAGAGATATCTTAGGAAATTTTATTGAACATGCCTGCAAACTTTTGTAGAAAAATCATTTTTCAAACCCTATTTGCCCTCTCCCCCCCCCCCCCCCCCCCCCCCCATTATTTTGAAACCGTGTTGCACACATCAATCATCTTTGATTCAAAAAATGAATGGCTACTGCATAAAATGTGACAGGAGTTTTTGAAATTGGGGGGGGGGGGGGTGTCAAAAAATCATCATTTTTCTACCTGTATTTGTGCCCAAGGGTGAAAATAAAAATTCCAAAAACTTGCTGAACATCTACAAGACATCACCAATCATCTTCCAAATAATGATTTGGCTACTAGCATAGAATGTAAGAAGAGTTCAAGGAAGAACGATTTTTGTAGAAAAATTCAGTTTTTTGACCCCTGTTTTGCCCCCAGGGTAAAATTGAAAGTTCCAAATGTTATTCCACACCTACAGGACACCACATATCATATTCCAAGAATTAATTGGTTACTGCTTAAACTAAAGGAGGAGTTTGAGGAAGAAGAAATTGTGACAGATGGATGGACAAGGGTAACAACAATATACCTGAACCTAAGAAATTAGGAGTGTAATGAAACTAGGATATTAAAATTTGATATATATATTTAAATAAAAAGACAGGTTGTATTGTGATATGGCACAGTGTTTCTGTATCTATCTGTTTAATGTCAATTCATCCATTAGTACCTTGAGTAAATGAGCTGGGATAATTAAGGACTTCTGCAATGTTTCAATAATATATATTTTTTGTGACATTTCAGGTGCAGTTCACTTACATCCTCTCTTGTTGCTACACAAAAATAATTTATTACCAGGCTTGGATTTCTTGAAAAAATCTCAAATTTCAGTTTGAATTTTCTTTTATTTGGGCAGGCAAAATTTTAGTAAACTCTCAGACTTAAGTCAAAGTTTCAACTTAAAGTATGTTTTAGAATTTGCATATTTTGAAAGTTCCTGGTTGTGGCAAAGTAAAAAAAAAATAGCGCTTGCATGTATGTATTACAAAAGTTTGTATATATAAATTTTACTAGGCAATTAAAGGAGAAAAATCTGGATCAATTGGGGATCAAACCTTGCATTCTTGCAGTGTAGATGATCTAACCACTGAGCTTACAAGGTTGACTTTGGAAACATAGTAGCATTACTACACAGACTACAAAATTTAAACCTATTTAAGAAATCATGCAAGAAGTCATATGGAGGAGACAAAAATATCATTTTAGATAAAAATGTCAGAAACTTTGCGTATGACCTTAAACCTAGTAAACATGTTCCTCATGGTGAGAGGATGATTTCTCAAGGTCATACTTTCATGGGTATTTATGAAGGAAAAACAGTTCTAATAAGGCTAGGATCATCAAACTTGGTGTACATTTTACTCATGGTCTTGCTACAAAGTGTATTTTGAAAATAATAATTTTTCTTCTTAAGTTATACTTTATTAGAGTGAAGTCTTTCTTCAATTTCATAATTAAAGTTATCTTTTGACCAATAAAATATAAAAGCCCCAGATTTTATATTTCAAAACAACATTTCTCGACTGTTGAAGTTATCCTGCAACATCCACAAAAGTATGTATGTATTTCTTGAATGAAATGCAATTTGTAATGTAGATTGTAGATTCCAGGAAAGATTTTTCCCTCATTGCAGGTGACAGATGGGCGTGTCATTTGCCTGATGAATAATCCCATTGGCCAGGTTCCTCCATGTGCTAGCCTATTTGAAGTATTGAAAACAAGGACTGGAATTTTGTTGCCAAAGAATATTATAATTAATGTTTTTATTTTCCTTGTTAAATGTCCCTTCATTGATATAGACTTCCTTTCAAATATGAAATGTCTCTTGTTGATTGTGTACATAGGGTTGTTCAATTTTTCTCTCGGTCATTATGTTGTTATTGTAAGTTACATTGGGTTAGTGATAAATGCTGTATGTTTCTTCCATTGTTACCATAGAGTCTTATTTTTATAGTATTTACATGTACAATGTGTGATGTTTCATTGTGTATAAACTATATATTCAACTTACCATTAAGGAAATGATGTCTTTTCCACTCTAGATAAGTATTTGCTACCTAAGTACAGTTTAGGATTATTTTATTGAATGACTATACATGTCATATCTCTGTCAGTTTTTCATCTTGTTAGGCAAAAATTTAGTGTTAAACTGTCAGATGTCCTCAACTGACATAATTTTAAAAGCATATACTAAAACTGATTTATAAGAAAACATCTGCATTATTTATATGTTTTTATCAAGGCTTTATTAATTTTTTTTTTAGATACCACATACTTTGTAACTCCTTGGAAATTTTCCTCCCATTTTATTTTTGCCCATTCTGGCATCCTCATCCTCAAAGGGCAAATTCGAAAATGGGGAAAATTCAAATTACTGTAGGTTTACTCCTTAGTCTCAAGTAGAAATAAATGATTTTGGATGGGGTGAAATCATTTTTCAAAACATGCAGTCAAAAATGAGATGGGGCAAATATTTCCCAGTACACACTTACTTAGAATCTTATTTCAATGTATGTGTTTCAAGTCTGCAAGAGGCAATTTGCTCTTTTGTAACAATAGGTAAATCTGTAATTACGACAGCCATTGTCAAAAGTGGCAAAAATATCAATGCATGTAAGAACTACATTGCTGAATAGTGTGTCATATTACAATATTTGAAATGGTAATTCAGAAATCATAGGGTTTAGTAAATATGTTGAGATTAGGGGTACAAAACACACACACACACAAAATACTGTCAGAAGTACAAGTATACACATAAGTACCTGCAGTATTGCATCTATCTAGAAAGATTTATATTTTGAGTGATCACATCAAAGAGGAGGGTCTTTTCACAGTGGTGTTAGCTTTATTTGAATAAGGATTCTTTGATGGACACTCCAACAGCTTTTTTTTTTTTTGCATGCTATATTCGATTTGTATGAGGTTGGGCACTGGTGATTGGCCAATATTCTGAAAAGCTTGATTATTTTCTTTCACATTCAATTTAGGGCAAATTAATCTTGAAGTCTGTAATTTGGGGGGGACTTCAAAAACAAGATGTTTTGACATTCAACATATCCTTTTTGCATTTGTATACCAGTTTATTTTCATCTCAGTGTGCATGTACCTTTTTATAATATTATGGTAACAGAAACAGATTGAAACAGATTTTTATGTGTTCGTCTTCAACATGTATTATGTGATATCGAGCAAAAATAAATTTTCGTGTTCACATTTTCAGAAGCCTGGTTTTAATATTTTAACATATTCTTTATTTTTTCTTAATGGTGGTGCTATATTTTATTTTTCCTCCTCATTTTCTTATTGGTATTTATTAAACAGTCAGAGCAATAAGTAACTCTCTTGAATGATATAATGACATTTTATTAAATCCCTAGTTTGCATTTGTTTATAGCTTACACACAACATACATGTGTAAAATAAAAACAATGAAAACAGTTTAAGATGTCTTCAACTAACAGCTTTCTTTTGTTACTTATATAAGGTTGATGGATATATTTACAGGTATTGAAATCAGGTGCCATGCTGATGAACTTTACAAAATTGCTTTCCATATCATTCAGCATGAGCCAGGTTCATCCATTGTCTTTCAATAGAAATTATAGGAAAAAATATTTACCCATTTATTTTGGATTTGGAAAAGTGATGTAATAAGGCAGGCTAACATTTGAAAGGTTGTCGGTTTGATTTTCACTTAATGTTGCATATTGTGTTCATGAACAATTTTTTTTCCTTGACTATCCATGTAAGATGGGGTTCTTCCTCGTTAGAAAGCCTCGAGATTTGCAGTGTCACATTATTATAGCATCATCTAATATGTCATGAAAATAAATTCTTTATTTAGTATAGCTATGTCAAGATCTTGGAATTTTATTTTATTATTATTAATTTTTTTTTTTTGTTCATTATCTTAATGCAATTTTTTTTTTGAAATCTGGAAATACCTTTTGCTCTTCAGGTATCTACAGCAGTAAGAGTAAACCAATTCCAGTTATGGTCTTGGTCTTGAATGTGCAATCAAACTCTGTTTCATCTAAAAATTTGGATTCAGAAGTTATAGAAGAAAAATAATCTGCTGTCTTGAGTTAATCCACTGGGATTCAGACAGTCTAAATTGAGAGATTTACAATTTTGGACAGAAATTCAGCTACACACTGCTTGATCAATATTCAACCCCTTAGATGAGATGTTCCTAATCTCACATGAATTTTTATAATCTTTATCTCAGATACATAATATGCTGCATTTAGTTAATGCAAGAATATTAAAAAGAAAAAAAATCAGATTTTGTGCAGTCTAAACAGAGTTGTGAAAAATCATTCACATCAAGTTTACAAGGGCATCCCATCAGATTTTATGTTTTATCCAGTGAACTCAAGTCTTAATAATTTTATGGTAAAAACTTGTATATGTGAATGTAATGAAGTTATGTACAAAGGCATTAAGAAAAATAAATGTACGGAGTACTTACTTGTATTTAACAAGGCTGAATACTGGGTAATGCATGAATGTATTGTGGGTACAGCCTTGACTTTGCAATGTAAAAATTCACTCCATTTGTTGATAGAATTGCAATGTAATGTAAATGAACATGCAATCTGTATCAAGAAGCAAAATGTTGTAATGGAAACTAGAAATAACATTTTTCAAATTGTCAGTTACATCAGACCCTGTAGCAATAAATGTGATAGTTTTGGAATTACTATAGTCATCTCAGTAGATATGTGCAATGAATTTTATTCTAGTCTATAGATGTGTATATCAGTACTCCCTATGTGGAACATGGCAGTATGTTTGTACTTTAATTATCTTTTTTTAGCAATTTCTTTAAAGATCTTATTTCCATTTGTTAATTGTTGAACGTATAATTTATTAATGCATATGGTACAATATGTTTGTGTGTTTACTTGTCTAGTAAACTTCCTTTTTTGCAGAAAAAAGGGTTTGTTTTGTTTTTATTGTCAGAATCTGTTATGGAGTGAGAAACTTGGTGTTACTGGATAAATGTCCGAAGGTCCACTTTGACAGATTATAAAACTAGCTTACATTTTAAGCCATCTTGGTGAATGGTTGTAAAATCATTTTGGGAGAAACACAATATAGCAAGCATTAAAAACATCACATTGTTATGGATAGTTTTTCAAATTCACCATTATTACAGTTCAACATATTTGTTGCATATCGGTAGTCAAGAGGGAATTCTGTGCTAAATTTTGTTAATCTAACTTGAACAGAAAAAAATGCACCCCATAAAAGTTGTTTCAGGAGCATTATGCTGCTGCACTTAAAGATTTGAACACTTTTCTAATGAAATAATGGTAAAACATATTTTCAAGCACGCCTATATCATCAGAATGTAGAAAATTTTCCACACATTATTTTGGTGCTTGAATTTTCATGAACGGGTAAAAAATCTTTTTTGAAACTCTGAAGAAAAATGTGAGATGACTGCTTTTTCCCATTTTTGTTATGGTTAATAAAAATAATGTCTACCTTATTAATTTTGACCTATCTACTCGCCATTGTTGCAAGCCACAGCTTCTTCCTTTTCGCATGAAAAGGGAGAGGAGCATACATTTCAGCTGTGGCTTGCAACGATGATAACTCGCAGAAAGAAAATGAGTCTTACAACCCAGTGAATTTAATTTCATGATACTCTAATGATACAAAAATATGTAGAGTGCATAAACAACTGAAATTTGAAAGCTTGCTTGGACAATTCAACTTGTATCTATTTAATATAGAATTGTGACCATCTGTATCCAAGTGTTCCCCGTGTATGATGACCATAGAATTTGTGATATGCTGACTTTAAACGAGACTGTTAAAACCTCTGTAACATGAACTTGTTTGTCAGTAGTCTGTCTTAATTTAAAAACTGATCATACACAGAACAAGCTCTTGCATATTGAATCAATTGAGAGATATAAACACCATATACAGGTGATAATGGAATACTGCTACACAAATACGGGAAGATGACAATGGAGAAGGTGAAATCATCCCGTTTCTCATAAAGTGGAGTTGTTAGGTTGCCTTTAAAGGGACTGGTTCATGTTTTGTTTTTTTTTTGAAAGAAAGAGGTTCATTTTTTATGTTAAACATTAAATATATGACATCATTTAATGTTGACGGCCAAAATTTTGGCCTCATTGGAAGGATAAAAGCATTGTTATTACAATCCAGAGCCAACGAAGCCTTTACTCAGATTTTTGTAGTGTCAGTACTAAATATCTATGAAAATAAACCTTTAGTCTTTAAATGGAAGTATTTTTGTTTCAATACACAAAAATTTGTTTTCTTAAATATAAATTTGCGTCAAAGCTTTGACACAATTTAAAATATAGTCATTTTAGACGAAAACTGAACTGTCCAACAAATGTCTTTTTTTTTAAGTATTGACACCTTTTCTGGTCCAACTTTTGTTCATATTATGTACTTCCATATATGTTTTTAAACAGTTAAAAAAAATACAAACAGTTCTAAATCTTTATTTCACAAAAAATTATCACCTACTGTTTTCATTGTTTCAAGACATGGCTAGTCTGGTTCATAGTTTGTCACTGTCAAATACTGGCAACATCTTTATGTATCATTGACACTGAACTTGAAACTCTACAATAGAGTTAATAAGGAAAAAACTCCTGAATCTACACTGTAAATATACAATGATATTTACATTTCCAATGTTTTTTCCTCCATATCTTTACAAATTGTTGTGATTGCCATTTCCTCATGAATGTGCTGCAATTGTGAACACTGTAAATATAACAAGCATTTCGGGCAATAAAATGTCCCCCATCTGTAGAATAATTCCGTCAAAAGTAGGTCAAGTATAACGAAACTCAAACTTGATCTGTAACTATCCTAGACAAAGCCATGTATAAAATTTCATTTGAATATCTTATCCAGTGTGGAGAAAAGTACAGAAAACCTCAAGCAGAATGACAGAAAGACCAAGGGTAAACTAACAGTTCCCTTTGGCAAAGCCTGTAGGGAACTAAAAAATAAATTTTCATTTTTGAAAATACATGATAATGAGCATTGTAAAGTATTCCAGCATGAAGCATTGCAGTGCTTCATGAAAAGTATGCTGCCAGTGTGAAGCATCATGGTTCAACTTCATGTATATTTAGAAATGAAATTTATTTCTTAATTATACATTGAACTCTTTTAAAACAGGGTGTAAGAACAGCATCCTCTTATTATTTGAAATCTTT
The DNA here is from genome assembly GCA_024699665.1 of Ostrea denselamellosa. Classification (NCBI taxonomy): domain Eukaryota; kingdom Metazoa; phylum Mollusca; class Bivalvia; order Ostreida; family Ostreidae; genus Ostrea; species Ostrea denselamellosa. The sequence goes on from JAMZEH010000014.1 coordinate 13,362,403, forward strand.
TAATATATGTATTTAAAATGCCAGTTCTTAAAGTAGCAAATTATATTCTGTGTTTCCACTTTCTTTGGTTACATTATACTTATCTACACTTGTATGTGTCAATATATTTTTTGCAGTTGGAAAAATCACAATCTGCAAGATTCCACACAGAATGGAAAACTGCAGAAAATACATGTCATAAGTTATATGATGTACAAGTATTATGTAAACTGAGGCTGTTCAATTAATTAATAATAAATCATCAAAATCATTTTTGGTGTGAAAAACAAATTTAATCACAGACTTGGAAAAGGAAAGTCACATACAAAGATGCATAGGCATTTGGCACATCTATATCACAGGCAACCTTATTAATAGATTTTAACAGCAGATAATCTCTTGCATTAGTTGTAAATGTATTTATAAAAATATATCAGAAATTGTTACAAAGATCTATTAACCTGATATGCATGCACAAATTGAAAAGCTGAACAAGCAAACACTAGAAAACTGTTTACTGATATTAAATGGATAATGAGATAAAAGCAAAAAACAAAAAAAACAAACAAAAAAACCCCCCCAAAATCCAGGACATTACATTCCTCTGTCAAATATGACAATAAAAGGACCTGCATCCATGTGTGTCTCTCTATTATGCTTGCTATTTACCACTCTCTGGGGGGGAATGAAGTACTGTTTACAGTTGTTTGTTGGTCAGAATTCAATACCCTGGTCATATAATTATCATGTTATTTAATGATTATGTACTACAACCAGCATTTAAATTGAAAGAAGGCCTGCATATCTGGGTCATCCACAGATTTTCCATTTACACCTGCATAAACTTCCTGTAAAATCTTGTTCTTAAATTTTTCTTCTAAAATTTTCACATATTTTTCCAGAACAGCTGTAAAAAAAAAATAAATAAAGTAAAATAAAAAAAATTGAAATGTATACAAAATGGAAGACAGATAATGTGCATCTACTTCTGAGCTTTCTCATTCAAATTCGATAAAGATGGATTACTCAGCTGGTATTAATCAGTATGTATAAAAGACATCACATGTATACATATGACATGGTATATACATGTATTATTCATATACTTCAACAATCACATGTTCTTTTATTTGTGTATGTAAATAAATATATAATTTGAGCAATCTTATAAGAGTGAAATCTCATATAATTGTAAACTTTGATAAGAAACTTATACCTATTGTATGATCTTAAATTTACTATATTTCATTTCACCTCAATAAAGCTATAAACAATAATTATAATTTAACAGTATTGATTCTGCTTTTTCAAAATAAATAAGGATGGAAAGAGAAAATTAAAATGAGAACCAGAATTTTCCACCATACATGGCCCATTAAAATTTTATTTTCCCTTTTGTGACCCAGAAAAATGCCTTGACTCAGACAATTATTTTACAGATGCATATATATAAAAACCTTTTCCAGAATGTTTCTCAAAAGGTTAGGTATATAAGCCAATGAGTGTTACTTTTTACATTTTTGCACCAATAATATACTAGGAATATTTTCCTTATCTACATGTAACTATCAATATCTCAAAATGGTTGACCACAAAGGGAAAACAAACAATATTTCCATTTAGGCCCAGAAATCTTTATTAAGTTGTTCATATTTACCTAATCCATAAACTTTTCCATACAGAATCATGTTCTTAACCAGCCTCTTATCCTCGTAGTCCTCGGCTTTCATCAGAAGGCGGACAATTTCACCCAGAATGTAGCCATCATCAAAAGTTGGTGGATCAGAAATATGGAATTTACAGTATACATCCACTGCTCCCTTTGGATCTGACTTTGCCAGCATCTCTGCTAACTCAATGCAAGCATCATGCACCTGAAAGATGAAAATGAGTCATGCACAAAATAAAGACAATTCACAAATAACAATACGAAGGAAAGAATCTGTTAAATGAACTATATTACAGAGAGAGAATACACACACACACACACACACAGAGAGAGAGAGAGAGAGAGAGAGAGAGAGGGGGGTTAAGAACAAAAGGGGGATGATGCAACAAAGTACATGTATTCAAAGCAGTCATCAAAAACATTGTCAAATCATTTAAAGAAAGATTTCTCATGAATCATGTCCAGTGAATGCTTACTTCTGGTGCCATAACCATGACTTCATTGTAGAATTTCTTTGATTGGTCAATGTCACCAGAAGACCTATATGCTCTGGCCAATCCAAGTCTTGGATGATAAGTTTTCTGGTTGATTGGGGCTGGTTTACTGTCAGCTGGTTTTGATTCTGGTACTGGCTCTGATTTGGTTTCCTCCTTGGGTTGAGCTGGCGGTGCTGTGGCTATAAAGATGGAATAAAGTTAGAGAATATCTCCATTTTAGTATATCTCTCAAACATAATTCTCTGGTAAATTTATTTTAAAATCCTTCTGTTTGCAGTGATGTAAGTCAGACTAGAGACTTAAACCATCTTATGCATGTGTAATACAAAATGTTTCAGTGTGCATAATAATGAGTCGTACATTTTCAAGAGTAGTGTAACCTTTTTTTCCCTTTTACTAACAATTATTATGTTCAATTATACTGTTATAAGTTACCATAGTTTACTAGTTTCACATATGCCTCAAACTGCTTTCACAATATATAATAAATCTGGTAACTTTCATGTGGAATTAAATGTGAGACATTTTATGTTACCTCCAGCCTTACTGGCAGAGGGTGTAGCCTCACACTGATGCCCGCCTTTACCTGCTGGAGCTTTTGATGCTGTTGGTGCGGGAGCTGCTTTTCCAGCAGGAGCCTAAAAAATTAATACAAATAAAGTGTACTGCTATTATGTGTACATTTGAAACTATATATACATGATGCAGTGTTTTGGATAGTATCATGCCATGTTCCATCATTGAATTAAATCATATAAAGTGCACCACCATGGCACACGATATGCCTGCATGATGTTTATTCATTATAAACAGATAAATTTACATGACACAAAATCATGTCAACCTTAATTGGTGCAAAGACTGCACCAATATCTTTGCTTTTAGGTGTGAGGTAAAATCAAGATTACTCATTGTAATGTGTCTATTGCACACTGCAATTGACATGTCAAAATATCTCTTGAATTGTTCAAATAACTACAGAAAAATTATAAAACATATTTTTATTTAATTACATATATTTAGATAATTACTTTCACATGGTATGAATTATTTATTTTGGGTTGTACAAAATTCAACAGCCTTCTCAATTATTAATCTCTAACTGTACAGATGCAATTCAACTCTTATCAAAATGATCTTTGAATCTCTAGCTGAATTCAGATACACCATAGCTTACTTCAAGAGGCCAATGGAATCTTAATTGGACAGATAGATTAAACTGCTAGAAACAATCAGTCTAAATTATCACTTCCATGAGATCATTCCTCAGTTCTGTGATGTGTTTGTTAAATCTTTGCAAAATTTGTAGTATAACACTGCAGATATATATATCATTAATGTTAGAAAAAAATAAGTATTCATATTAATTGTTATGTTGCTACATTTTATATTAAAAAAAGTGTATTGATGTAATGAATAGATAACACTACAATATTACTTTCTAACATGTGTAGGTATCAGCTCCCTTAAACATTGTTGTTGTTTTTTTAAATAATACTTACCATTTTAAAAGTATGAATGACCTGATTTTAAGCTACAATTTACATTTCTATACAGATGCACAAATTGACAAAGTTTGTTGATTCTAGGACTCGTATCTACATGAGCCTAAGAAAAGGTTATGTCATATATGGCCATATAATCTTAATTTTAGGTCACGTGACATTGATTTAGGGTGCTACACACCCTCTTGAGATGCATTAACTGACCAAGTTTGATGATTCTAGACCAAATGATTGTACAGTTATAAGTTGGATAGGATTTTACCCTATTTGGCCATATAAACCTAGCTTTAAAGTACACTCCACTCTCTACCCAAGGTGTATCAGTTGAAAAAGCCTGATGATTCTAGGTCACACAGTATTCAAGTTAGGAGCCAAAAATGAAGCAGGACAGATGGGCAGACAGAAGGGTGAGCACAAACACCATACCATAATACATCTCCTCTAAAGACAGGCATATAAAAATGGTGTGTAGGTATCAAACAAACCATTCTGGCACATAGAATTGATATTGATATTTTTAAATCTTTCCACAATTGGCTTGCTAGTATAATCTCCCTTGCTATAAAGCTTGTAAACAATAGTATCAAGTTTCATTTATTCAAGCATGAATATTATTTAGATTTCTTCTGTATCTATAATCAAACAGTATAACATAATTTGAGTGGTTAATATGCCCTGAGAATGACCAAACTTTTCATAACCAGAATATGCCAGTGGAGTTGACAGATGAAGTTGAACATAGTGGAAACAGAAAGAGATGACAATGAAACCAATGACACAAAAAACAAATTTAAATAAAAATGGACATGGTTATACTTGAAAATGTATTAATGTATCTTTAGAGGTAACTTTCCCACTTGTTGTTCTAAATGTCACATAATTTTCATATGGCACATTGATTTTAGAAATGTTGCATCGACACTGTCTAGCACTGCCAAACAATGTGCCATAGTCAAATAAGCCCTTTGCTTATGCAAGTCACTGATGATGCATCTGTTTGCATGCTTAACCTCACAAGCTGTGATGCTGTCAATTGCAATTCCAAACTGAGACCACACTGACCTATTTTTGGATCATAGCACACCTCAATGTGAAAGATATGATTCAGACAAAACATTTATATGTATAGTCAGACAAAATTTTTATATGTATAGTCATAATGAGGCTGCAGTGACCTATATTTGGTCCATGATGCACTTTCCCTGCAAGATGCATAAACTGACGAAGTTTGATAGTCCCAAAGCCTCACAGTGTAAAAGATATGATTCAGCAAGATTTGAGTATGTATCACCATAATTTTCAGGAGGTCACAGTGACCTATGTTTGGTTTGTGACATATCTTTCCCCCCAAATTATCTGTTGATCAGGTTTGGCAGTCTTAGGTTTTACAGTCTGAAAGAAGTGATTCACATATGCTTGGTATATGTATAACCATAAACTCCAAAATGAGGCCACAATGAACTATTTTTGATTCATGATACACCTTTCTCCCTGCAAGATGCATCAACTGACCAAGTTTAATAACCTTAAAAAAAACCAAAAAAACTAACAGATGGATAAATGGACGAGCTATATCAATTAATATGCTCAGTCAAAGGACATGCATTTAAAAACTCTCACAGTTATCACTAAAATTTACAGAATTAACAATATGCATTACAATTTGTTTTAAGTATTCAAATTGACCTTTGCAGTAGCTCCACCTCTGTTTGATCCTCCTCTTCCTGCAGCAGCACCACCTATAAAAATATGAAACATCAAAATTACTTAATTGAAGAGCATTTCACAACTGAATATACCAGTATTTATAAATGCATGAACTGATGCATTAATTGGTGCTACACATGTGCTCAATCACATCTCTCACCCCCCCCCCCCTCCCCACCAAACACACATGCACCATTGTGTTACTAAGTCCCCTCCAACTCTATTACAATAGAGCAACAGCAGAGAGAGTTGATAACAGTACATAAAATTTTCAACCAGCTTTAGTGAAACTTGGAATTTTCCTTTTACTCAGTGTAATTATTTTAGTTATGGTGCTGTTTAAGTAAAAGATTCTCCTATGCATATTGGATATTTGACAATGTATACTTTACAAATTTATCCTCTAACAATGATTGATTGATTGTTTGTTGTTTTCTGCCACATTAAACAATTTTTCAGTTATCTGGTGGCATCCAGTTTTTTATTGGTGGAAGAGAGAACTTGGATATAATGTACCTGGGAAGAGACTACTGACCTTCTGAAAGTAAACTGACAAACTTTCTCACATATATCGGTGCTAGAGAGAATCAAACCCGCACTGACTAGAGGTGAGAGGCCTTGTGATTTGGAGCACAATGCTCTCCTCTAAAAATGAAACTAACTAGTATTCCAAAGTATTTTTAATGTCATATGCGAAGTTTACAAAAAAAAATAAATAAATTGGGGTATATTACCAGGTCTGACTTTGATATTTCCCGGTTGAGGCATGTAAAATGCAAACTTTTATGTAATACAGAATGTTGTATACATGGACATTACTATTTTACTCTAGCAAAGACAGGGGAAAAAGTCTACAGATTAATCATAGATTGAACCCAGGACCCACTGAGCTAACCAGGCTGATGTATAAAGTATAGTAATACTACTACAATATAAAATTCAAAACCAATTTCAGAAATCGTACAAGAACTCTTTATATCAAGGAAATGAAAAACAAATGGTAGAAACATCATGTATGACCTTTTGCTTCTTTCTATGATGTGTATGAAATAACCATCACACAAGGATAAACAAGGAACAAACACGCTAAATATCAGTCCTATCTCTTTGAGTTACAAAATTCTGCAGTATGACAGACAAAAATACACTATTTTTGCTATACAGTACAAGCAACAGAAAAAACATGAATCTCTACATAATACATACAAAGTCTGGTATTTGTTCCTACAAAATAGTGAAAAATTATTCTCAACTTAACATCCAACCTTCTTCCAAAATTTGATTAACAGAGAATCAATGAAATCTAGCCTTACCTCTGGCGGGTGTAGTGGCTGTGCCTCTCCCCCTGGCTGCTGGTGCCCCTCGTACAGCAGGTGCCCCCCTTCCAGCTGCACCCCCTCCCCTAGCAGCGGGCCCAGGTTTTGCTGGTCCCCCTTTAGTGGCAGCTGGTGGAGGGGCTTTCTTTGCTTCTTCTGCCTTTCGAGCTTCCTCTTCTGCCTTCACTTTGTCTTTCCACCACTGCTGTTCTACTCAGAAAATTAGACTTTAACAAATACTAGTGCTGGAAATCATATCCAATCACTTCAGCTAAAATTTTGTGGTTTGAGAAAGAAAAGAGTATGTTCATGGTTGAAGAGTTGTTATATTTCATTTATTATTTTAGTTCAATTTCTTTCAGTTGCAAAGGATTTTAATTCATGGGTTTGTTCATGCCATAAAAATAATGACACCCCCCCAACAAATAAATACTTTTATTAGGGACAATTATACTCATATTCACAATGAAATAGAAATAAGCAGAATTTAAGTAATTTTAGTCATGGTCAAGATATCCATGTCTCAGTATTCTGCTTCCCTCCAGCCATGCTTCCCTCATACCTGTTAGTGTTTCCGGTGGATCTCCTGAAGAAGGTTTCCCCTCCATACTGATGCAGGCTTGGTATGAAGTCATGGTTTCCTTCAGTATTTTGTTAGCAGTGTCTCCAGGGGGACAATTCTCATACTTAGCAAACTGGGAGACCCCAAGCCTATAAAGGGACAGACTGCTGCAGGGCTTAAGGCTGACTAGCTTCTGACAAGTCTATGAAGTAAAAGAGACAATGAAATGAATCTAAAGAGTTTTAAAAAAACATAAATTAGTATTTACAATCCAGAAACAATGACATGAATCAGATTACATGATTTTCTTAAGAAGTTTTAAAAAAACATTCTCGTTATATTTGAATATAATGTACTTTCAATCTGTGTCCACATGCTCTCAACATATCTTTCAGGATATGAATTCATCTGCTGGCACAGATATGTCAATGTCAACAGAATCATGAAGCATATGTAGCTGTGCAGAAAAACCTATGCATGGATTATAAATTTATGTTAGAAAATGAAAGGATAAAATTTCCGTTAATGAATTTGTCCATAACATATGAAGTACCTGTTCCTGAAGATTGAGCAGGTCCTCATTCATTGGCAGTGTGGAGTTCATGATAAGAGCTGACAGTCGCTGACACCTCTGTTCAATGAGATCGGCATTTTTGACTGGGTCCTTTAGGAGGATGTCCAGAAGATTGGAGTGTGATTCCAGCAGCACCCACTCCAGCTGTTTGTACGTGTCGCCGCGAGAGATGTAGGGAAGGACCTGTGAGGCTAGCAATGCAGAGCTGTGGGAGGTGAAGGAAAATTAATAAGAGTGAGAGAAAAAGAGAAAGAGTACATTTACAAAATTTTTTTCTGGTGTTCAAATTATACAACTGTATTCAACAGAATAATGATAATATCGCTGTAAGGAATTCAACATTGTACTTCTAGGATTGCTAATTTTAGGAATTAGTGTTTTAAAAAAGTAGACGCTCTGCACTACAATGTTTTTTAACTATCACAGTCCTGTTTAAAAGATTGACAACATATTACCATTATTTTGACTCGACTTGCATACAAAACACTTGTTCTGGTAACTTACGTATGAAATACATGCTCTGGTGACATGCAATCCTTTACATCTGTATTTTTCTGTAACAGTTTTCCTAAATTCACAATTCCTCTTAGGAGATGAACATTTGATGATCTTAACAAATTATCTGAATGTAATGTAGGTGGTATATTTCTGCAATAAAAATTCGATAAAAATCAGTTGTATAACTCAGTATCAAAGTATAATATCTGGAGGACAAACAAGTATATTTCTTGCTTGTTTTGCATTAATTATGCAAGAAAATAACAAATTTTCTTCTAAACTTAGCAACATGTATGATAAGTTGAGAATTTAACAAATTATAAATACCACAGCATATTGATGAGACTTTAGGATGAATCTTCCAGTGGACCAAATATTTTCTAAACCCTTTAGTTTTCAGTTTGCAATGAAGTAACACTATCTTTATTCAAATGCAGTTCTCTAATTTTTCATGTAATGAAAAATCTTTTTTAAAAATTTGTTTCACTTTAGATTGCACCGCCTCTTGGATCATAGATATCAATACAGCAAAATGTTTGCCATCTTGTATATGAGAAACAATACTTTTGATTAACTGTATTATCATTTTTGAAACCTCCACTATACCTAGGGTCATCGGAGGTCATAGCTTCCTGTGTTTGTTGTGTTAGTAGTGTTTCCATGGCTTCTAGGAGGTAGTTAATAGTCTCTTTGGCCCGAGCACCAGGTCCATTCTTCTGTAGAGCCAGTGCCAGTCCCAGGTAGAATCTGAAGACAAATTAAGGCCTTCACTGGAAACTCTTATGCACAATCTAGTTAGAAACATGGAAATACTCTGGAGTGAGTAATTCACAGTCAAACAGAAGTAACTGAGAATTACTCAAGAGTCTAATATTGCTTAGTTAACATTTAATGTTGAAAGTCATTCTTTTATGTAAATTTAAAACTGTCAAAAATCAGATGTGAGTGATTTGAATATTTTTAATCATGCACACAAACTATACATGCTAATTTTATTTTTCCTCAATCTATATCAGAAAACAATTATGCATGTATTTCATTTTCCATGGATTTGAATTGGTTAGAATTCAGTTCTAGCAACAACAGATGAAAAGAGGATTCACATTCAAACTCTCCTGAAATAAATGTATATGAAAAATTTCAAAAATGGTGTCTTATTGGGACTAATCCCCCCACCCCAACACACAGAGTGCATATAGAGCTTGACCAGGAACAATTACAGAATGCTTTTATAATGCAATAGGCATACATTCTCATTTATCCAATAGTGGGTTTTTCGCTCAACATAAGACATCTAGTACTCTAAAACTTATGAAAAACATATCTATATATCAGTGAAAGCAATGTGGCTCAAATGAGCTTTATGACCCATTGGTCTCTTGGGTTGAAATCTTTCCATTGATATTAAATATAAACATATTTAGTGTATCATACTGTATCATGATGTCACTTTCATTAAAGAAAAATGTGACTATGTAGGTAATTGTGTCAAGTTATCATAAAAAATTGTAAGATTAATGCTATCACTCGGTGCAAAAAGGTCAACTGCAAGAGCAAATAACTGTATTTGTAGATTGTTCATAATTGGCTTGTGGAAACCTTCTACTACTGTGATGTTGAATCTCTTAAAGATAATTTGGGAATGTTTAAACATTTAAGCAACAGAAAGGTTAGCAGTCTCTGCTGGCTGAACCTCTTAACATTCATTTGGGGATGGGAGGTGGTTGGGTACATAGTTTGACAAAGTTTCAGATTTAACCACATTAGGTAATTTTTTTCTATTCAGTATTTTAGATATTACTTGACTGATTAAAAATATGAAAGAGAATTAGAAATTTAGAAATGAAATAAAATAAGACATTTTATGAGCAGAATTTTTTGTTTTCAGAAAGTGTATGTCTAATAGTGTCTGAGAAACACCATATTTAGGGGAAATTTGGCCAAAGTACATTGTCAAATCACCTCTCTGTTTTCCTTAAATTCTCACTGATATTGAATCTTGAATTGTGTGAGATTAAGTTAAATAACTATATAGCACAAACAATGTTTCTGGTGTCCATAAAATTTTTGTGAGCCTCTGTGCTATTTTTCTCAATGTAGACATTTTTTGCCTTTGGTGGCTGCAAAAGTGGGGATATCAATCCCATAATTCCCTAAAATTAACCATATTACTTACCTTAATTTTTTTTTATATGTTTTAGGGTAATGTCCAAATATTGGAATAAATAAAATTGAGGAAAATTCAGTGGTTGAATTTTTTTGGGCAAGCTATCAACAGCTACCTTAATTCAAGGCAAAAAGACAGACTTTCATATTACTTGGCAAACTGGTGCTTTGGATTCCAGTTAAGAGTAGCTTCAAGTCTTTTCACTGCATCATCAAAGTTTCCTTGTATCACAAGCATACGTCCTACATGGAAGTTGTAAATGGCTTTGGGTTCATCCAAGGTCAGTGCATCCATATACTTCAGGTACGCCTGACCTAGGGAAGATTCCTCATCCTGTGCTTTTTGGGCTGCCATACCTTCCTGTTTAAATTTAAATAAACCAATACAATTAAACTTTTTCATGCAAAAACTATAACAACTCTTCAAAGCAAAACCATTTATCATATGTGATAGTCAATTGGTAGATACCTTGCTCATGAAATTAATTTTTTTTTCTTTTATTCATTCATCACTAATTTATATAGAATTAAATCCTTAATTGCAAAGACTTGGCATTATATTACATTCTCATGAACTGATACTAAATGGCAATTTCATTAAATCAAGTCCTCATGTAATAGATAAATAAGAAATCTACAGTCCCTCTGATGTTTTGTGAAGAACATACATCAGAATTGTGCCTGCAATTTTTCTACTTCATTTAGATACTGAAGTTTGAGACAAGTTTCTCACCTGAGATGCCATCTTAGATTTCCACACATACAAGCCCTGTACATGATCTGCTTTGCCACTTTGACCATTGCTCACAAGATGGTGATATTCCTCATCAATTGCCTTCAACTGTAGAGCTATTGGGGCTGTGGCTGCATCTACTCCTCGTAATTGACAAATTGCTGCACATTCCTCCTCTTTTGAACTCTCTTTTGCTTCAAAGTTGAACGAGGGCAGAGATTCACCACCTTCCTGGGTGTAGAGTTTCATATAATCAGAATAGTATTTGCATTAAGATATTCTTTGCATTATAAGAAATGATACATGGGCTGATCTTAAGGGAGTGGAGGGTGAATGAGAGGGGTCTGTAGCCCTACCTGAAATTTGACCATGTAATGATGTTCTTTAATTCATAAGACATTATTTGCTTCCAGGGACATTCCTCCATTTAAAACCATAATTGATAAACAGTTTTAAATCCTTCAGTATCTTTAACCTAAGAGAAACACTGAGTAGCAGATACAAAGTGTATTTTATTTTGTTATGCTTCATTGTTTAGAACTGGGAGGATTAACATATCAAGGTATCTGATGTGTAGTGTATAATGTAAAGTTTTTCACATATTTCAGCAAAGCCATAGTGATAAAGGATTACAATGTAATAACTTATGCCTGGTGATTTATATTTTTCTGTACAGCTTAATATACACAATTGATTTATATATGGATAGCTTTTTATCTGGGACTTTTCTTAGCAATTGTCGTTTCTTTACATGCCAAAAAGAGATGTTCTCCATAAATTCAAGATTCAATGTTAAACTATAGTTGCAATTTATGATAATTTATAAAAATTCTTTTGTTACTCATTTTCTATGTAATGCTGTTTTGTTGTTGTTGTTGTTGTTTTGTTCTACATTTATAGATTTCCATGAAGGGAGGAGACAGTGATCAAAATAAGTGTTGGTCCATCAGCCCTGTACCAATGTAGAGACTGACAACTAGAGACTCACAACTACTACAACTAAATGAGTCTTACAAATAATTTGGGATGAGGAGTTGCCTGATATAAAAGACTTAAATATTTTTTGGTTTTAGTCTTTAGATTACATTGTATTTCTATCCTGCAATTTGATTAGATATATCAAAATAAATTGACCAATGAGAGTCTTTAAAAGAAATTAGATCCGATATGGGTAAAACTAGATATGCCTTTACCAAGATTGTTTCAAGTATGCTTTTCATCAATATTTCAAAAATAAATCTAAATAATTTTTAAACACATAGTAAACAATTTCTTGACTAGATTTAATATTATCATTCCTTGTAATGGTTTACTGTTTCAGTGTTTCATATTGCTAATACTGTGTAAACATCTATATTAACATAGCTCCAAGCATTCACCTTTATTCAGGTAAGGATCAAGAAGAGATAATCTTATGCTTCTTTGATAAAAGATATATGCTATCACCACTTTGAGATATCAAGGGTGAAAAACAATGAAATGGTTTTAGACCTAGATTTCACTTTGAGAGATCAAGAACTAGAGAGATTGGAAGTTTGAGAAATCAAAGGTAAATCTTCTTACTGAGTATTTATATAGAGAAAAAAAATTTAACTTGTAATTTCACTTCAAGAGTTCAAGAACTTTGAGAGATTGAAGTTCTAGCTGCAAAGGGTCAGCTATATTTAATAGCTCAAAATGGATACATGTACCATAAAATCTGGGCCACACATCATCACTGACCTCTTTTTTAAGACCAAACAAATCTTCTGTATAGTATCTCTCCTCCAAAACCTGACCCAACTTCATGTGTAGGGAAGCATCTTTAGGTTTACTCTTAATGGCAACTGCATAGTTATAGGAGGCCTGGTCCAAAAAATCCAATGGTGTCTCACCATGGGGCCACTGTTTGGATTGTCCTGTGCAAAATAAATATTGCTGATATTAGTATGATTGTATACAGTGTATTGCTGGTATATTCAATGAACAAACATCACCAAATGATAATAATGATGAAATACTTTACTAAAAACTAAACAAAAATTATGGTTAATGCCACAAGATTTTCAGAAATACTTCAGCATCAAATTTATTTACTTGTGCACATGTATTTACAATTTATAATAATTCAATATTGATTGGAACATCCTATCAGTGATAACCATGACAAAGTTACACAGTTGTCAGAAACTCTAATTTTGTTAATTTTTTTTTAAAAACCTTGTCTGTTCTGTTTGACAGTACTCATGTCAAAATTTTATTCACCTAATTATGAATTATACCTGATTTGGGTAACGATAAAAAGTAGTTCGCCACACAAGTCTCGGCATTCTTGCACAGAGTGTTCACATCACTTTCATCAAATATCTGCATCAAGTTCTTCTCCCACTTTCTTACCTACAATATTAGACAACATTTTAAATATATGCACATTTTCCTAATCATAATGATTTATATTTACATAAATAATCTCTGCACTAAAAGAATCTGTTAATTGTGCTTTCAAGTTCATGCACAGAAGAGAAACTTTTACATTTGCTTAAGAGTTATACAGTTATCTATTGAAATGAATATTTTATCCATTTAAATGTATATCAGTATAGTTGCTATTAAAGTAAAAAAAAAAAATAATAATAAAGAGAGAGAGAGAGAGAGAGAGAGAGAGAGTTATATATTTTCATAATTCAAAAGATTATTCTAAATGACCAGTTTGTTCTATCTGTGTTTTCTTCATTTCTTTCTTCTATTCACCAGACAGAACACAATTAGTGCATGTACATACCTCTACAGAATGCTGGAGAGAGGCCATCACATTTTTAAATTTGTCTGTAACGTCCTGTCAAAGAAATACAAAACAGTCATATTTTCATTCATCAAAACTTAACACAATACAATTCAACCAACAAAACCAAATAATTACCAATATACACAAGGGTGGGAGATGGAGGAAAGAGGGAATTCACCCCCCCCCCCCCTCCCCTTATTATTGCTTTGTCTTGTACTTTGTAGAGGAATGTATACATGTCTAGTCTATGATTTCTTAAATTTCTATATTTATGGTATCAATTGGCAAGTATGACATCTCACAGAAAAGGATATTGTGTGACTAGTTAGTATCTGAATTTTTAAATGTGACAACAAATGTATGCATTTTTTGTTTGTGAGATGTATAGTATGATGGGAAAGCAAAATGCGCATGGGGCCCATCACTCATACAAGTCAACCTTGGTCCTGCTATTGTGATTGTAAAGAATTTTTTTTTCAATCTTTATTACCAACAAAAATTTTGACCCTATATTGTGGATCCAATATAGCCTCAAAGGGTCATGCCTTAACCAAACTTGAATTTACATAATATGGTGATGCCTCAGTACCAATATTACTAACATGACCTTAATGTTCAAGGTCAGATGGTCAAACATCAAGTATGAAAAGTTTGCCATAAGAAATCTATATGCAAAATATAAAAGCTCTATTTTAAACAGTTCAAGAGATATTGAATAGGTTACTATTAGGTTTCCTTAAAAAAAGGTCAAATTCCTAGGTCAAGGTCACAAAGTTAAAAACTTTTGTGCCTTTAAAAAAAGCATGTTACAAGGAATGCACATGTGATATAAAAGAGCCCTTTTCATTTACTAATCAAAAGTTATGAGAAGGGTTAAAGTTTCAGACAAAGAGGCAGGGCAAAACAATATCCCCACTAGTCACGAGGGTATAAAAATAAACTTGAATCCATGAAACTTGGGATCAGTTGCATTTGGATATGATTTAATGTGGCCCTGCTACTTTTGAAAAGAATTCATTTTAATCCATTTCTTTTACATAAAAATTCTGGGGTCCCTAATGTGAATAACCTTGAATTTTAACTACCTATCTATATGCCTGCAATTAATATAACTAATCATGGCCCTGCTGTTCTTGAGAAGAAATTTTTGTCCTAAATATTTCCATACAAAACTTTAATGTCTATTGTGGACCCATCCTACTTCCAGTGGCCACAATTTGAAAAACTAATGGATCTGCACTACCTGGGGATGCTTCAATATTTAAAACATGACTAATCAATGCCCTGTTGTTCTTGAAAAGACTTTTTAAATTTCAAATGTTAAACTTTGATTGTCTATTGCAATTTGAACAAACTTGAATCTACCTTTTTGCCAGGAAGCTTTCATGTAAATTTCAATTTTTTTGGGCTCAGTGGTTTTTGAAATGATTTTGAAATGATCCCAACAAACTTTTTGTCTTTTTTTAATTATCTTCCCCTTCGAGGGAGCATGTCCCTTCACTTGGTCAAACCTGAATCCCCTTTACCCTAGGATGATTTGTGTAAAGTTTGAAAGTGGCCCTGCAGTTCTGGAGATTTTTAAAAGATGCCACAAAACTTTCAATAATTCTTCATTATCCCCCCCCCCCCTTAAAAATGGGTGTGATTCTTCATTTAAACAAGCTTGAATCCTCTTTATCCTAGCATGCTTTGTGGCAAGTTTGGTTGAAATTAGTTCAGTGGTTCTTGAGGAGAAGTTAAATATGTGAAAAGTTTCGATAAATGGACAGATGCATGAAAAAATTGAAAGTCAGGTGAGCTAAAAAGCAGTATAAAGCCAAAACAAAATACTTGGTTTCATTATTGTTGCAATCCATGGCTGAAATGTATGCTCCTTTCCCTTTTCACCCATGGCCCTCTGCATGAAAATTTTCTCGTTTCTCATAAATATGCTTGATGCAATTTGGCCAATCGCTGAGCTTCCGAGCACAGTTTAGTCAGAGATTTAAACTGTTTATAAAATGCAAGCAAATTACTCTTGACCAATCAGAACTTTTGTTCTTCCACTTCTTCAGTCAACTAACTAAAACAGAACCTGCATGCATACAGATATGGCAATTTTAACATTGAACAGTTAACAAATGAACAAACAGATGTGTTGGGGTATATGATTTCTTGTCAAAGATAGTTTCGTTGCACAAAGCACAAGTTTTCAGGGTTGCAGCCATTACTGAGTCAAATGCAGCTGTGCTAAACCAGATCTTCAATTTTAGGCTAAGCATGAATTCTATTGGTTAATGAATTACATCATTCTCATCATGCATATTTATGAGAAATGAGAAAATTTTCATGCAGAGGACCACAGGTGAAAAGCAAGAAGAGGTACATTTCAGCTGTGGCTTGTGATGGTGTGGTTTCATATTTGTTCATCAGGAACATCGATTTTCTTTCTTTTTTGTGTTTTTGAAATCATGACCAACAAAGCAGAAGTTTTACTCATAGAGGAAGACCTTGGTGCAACTTTCAACAAAATTACACACAAATAAAACCATTTTTTGACAAAATGCACTAAAATTAATGACAACACAGTAATAAGAATAATGTTAAACTTTACAGAATGTATACTGAGGTATATTTGGTGGAGTAGACTAAAATTGACATCTTACCATTACTGATGGAACAACATTACACTTCTCAATTTGAGCTGCCAGTTCAGAAAACTTGGTTGGATCTAAAGTCTCTTAAAAATAAGACAAAATTTGTTTTAAGTCAATGATTGCTGTTTTTCCTGTTAAAGATGCAAAATTTTTAATGTGCTATCTATAGACCAATGCATTTCTACAACTACTAGGTATTATCTAGTATGGTAATATTCATAATATAATGAAGCAATCAATTATAATTTTTAATACTAATATTGGTGTTATATCCTAACTCATTGAACACCAATCTTTGCTGTTTTCTGGGTTGGGAAAAACCATGAAATCATATTATAAATGAAATACAATTTTTGATCAAGAAGAAATAATAAAAAGTACTCTCTTATAGATTTACTTATCAACTAAAGTGACAAAACCAAGAAAACTTATGCCCACAATTTGATAAACCAGGCAAATTGATGCCCACAATTTGATAAACCAGGCACATTGATGCCCAGCAAAAAAAATCAATGAATTCATGGCACACTGAACAAGTCAATTTTAACTTACTTCCATTTGTGAGAGGAACAGTAGCCATTGCAACTGCAATTTTTTTATCCAACTCATAATCTACAACTCTCCAGTCCTTTCCCAATGGCATCCCACTAAGAGGATCAATTTTGGACTTGCGAGTCTTCTCATCAATGTTTGGAGCAGAGTATGTGTTCTTTGGACTACTTCCTCGGATGCTGATAGGCCTATATAATGCACTCAGAGTAAAAGGGCATTCAAAATCTTTGGCCAGAGTATCATCCACTAGCTTCACATATCTTGGAATTTGTTTTCTTATCACATCCAATACATAAGTCTGAAAAGAAAAAATTAAAAAAAAAATCATTTTTATGGAATTTTATAATGAATTAAACCTTTGTTGATTGTTTCAAATTCAAAGTGAAATTATATAATTTATTCTAGGAATTCCTACTGTATGATTAAAGATTCTCACAATCATGCATGTGCACACTAGGCTTGCAAAGATGGTACATGCACCAATTCTTACACAAACAGATTGAAATTCATGATGAAATGGTATGAATTAAAAATGATGACCCACCCAGACATCTGGGAAAGATACCTGTTAAAATTAACACTGGTTAATCAATTACTTTATAAAGCAATACTTTAAATATGTGCAAGTTCCCACAATGAAACTATTTTAACATCAAAATCTTAAAAAAATCTTTGAATGACATAGTATTTCGTGGAGATGCAAAGTTATGCATTGGTATTATTAAAAAAACTTCTAAATCTTAGCTTTTTGCTGGACAACATTTAGTTGCTTGTAAATTTGAAGGCTTATCTTATTTAGAATCATTAGACCACCTTGATTACTCTGAACCAGTTACTCACAGAAATTAATGGCTGAGAAAATGTCACAATAAAAACACATAATTTACAAGAGTACCATAAATTGTATATAATATTCCTGTGAGGTCATATAGGGTGTAATTACTATAAGATGTTTGTTTTGTGACATTGATTAGCAAACATGGCAACAAAGTTTTCCTACTAATTGATACTATGACCTTCACTTTTGACCTTGAAGAACAGAAGGTGTCTACCATTTGGCATGAGGAGTATGTGTACCAAATTTGATGTCCTAGCCCCAATAGTTTAGTCTGTATCCATTCTACAAGGTTTTCCTATTAATAATACTATGACCTTGACATTTGATCTTGAAAAACAATTGGCATCCTCCTCTCATCATGATGATCAAATGTACAAAGTTGTAAGATCTTGGAGCTTATGGTTCATTTTGCATTTTGCCAACAAGATCTGGACAGATGGACAACTCCAATCAAACGATACATGTCAACTTACAACCTTGACCTATTAACTTGAAAAAATAAAGTATGTGTACCAAGTTTGACAGTCTAAGCCTAAATGGTTCAGTCTATGTTCTGCCTACAAGGTTTTTCTCCTAAGTGATACTATGACCTTTCCCTTTGACCTTGAAGAACAAAAAGTGTTCTCCACTTGCCATGAAGAGTGTGTGTTCCAAGTTTAACAATCCTAGTCCCAATGGTTCAATATGTATCCTGCCTACAAGGTTTTCCTACTAAGTGATACAACTAGACTTTGAAAAACAATAGGTGTCTTTCTCTCATCATGGTGATCAAATTTACCAAGTTATAAGATCATGGAGTTTACAGTTCATTTTGCATTTTGTCTACAAGGACTGGACAGACAGAGGATGCTATACCATAATATGTCCCATCTTTGACAGGCATATAAAAATATGTCATCTGTCACAAGGAGAGTGTGAAAATGTACTACTGTGCACATGGAAATATTTGCTCCCATTTTATTTTCGCCCCTTTCACCTTCATGGTCAGTAGGTGAATTTAAAACTAGGTGAACTGTTTTCTCTCTTATCTCTCTTGTAAAACAACTATGTACACAACTATGTATGAGCAAATTTAAAATGGGGCAAAACCGTAGATTTGCAAGTATAGAAAGGCAAAAATAACACAGGGTGAAAATAACTCCGTGTACAATAGTCTGTCTGCATGAACTGGTTTTTAGCAAGCATAAAAAAAATGCATTGTTGACTGCTTTCAATGTGTTGCTGCTTTTGTGACTTATTTTTATTGCAGTCAAATTTAGCAAATACTGCTTCAGAATACTCATGATAATCTTGAAATGATTTTAAACCATGAATTCATTGAATACTGAACCATTAATTTTCATAACATATATCCTAAAACACTTGCCTTTTTGTTGGCACCATCAGCTGATGTCACCTCTATGGCGACATTTGTTTCCCCTACATTCAGTGCTGTTGGGGAGCCTGGTTTTTCACCACAGACTAGCACCACATTTTTGTTATCTGGAGCCTCTGGTTTCAGCACAACCTGGGCAACATTACAAGGCAGAAGACCTTAAAGCAGAAAAAAACAAGATATGTTTGATAAACACTAATGCCTGCAAAGTGACCATTTGTAATGATAAAATCTCAAGAAGACATTGAATTGAAGGGAATTATTTAATTATTTTTTGAAACAGCAACAATTGAGGTTAATGCCATCTGCAAATGCTACATTTACAAATCATGCATTCCAGTAATGTATATACAATAATTAAGCATCCATTAAGCATTAAAAAGATATTTTCTCATAAAACCTGTATGTTTCAAACATTACCCATCAAGTACTTCTAGTTCAGAGGTCCTTGCTATAACAAAATCTAATATAAAATGTACTATCAAATTGAATCAGTTTAATGACAAGTTAATATAAAATGTGCTATCAAATTGAATCAGTTTAATGATAAGTTACAGGCAGGGCATGATAATTTTACATCATCACTAGTCTTGCCCGAGGACTGCAAATTGTTATTTGGGAAGGCAATTTTCAATGTTACCATCATACAATACTTTTAACATGTACGAGGGACACTTTTTAAGTTCGTAGAGTAAGCCTATGACTTTTTAACGCGATTATGAAGTTGCATGATTTTTTACACAGAACTTGTGTAATCATTCCTCTCTCGAACAGTATCACGGTATGCAGCGCACAAGGTCCATGTGCACGCTGCGCTGGGTATTTTTAACACGTGGTTTTATACACTATAGTAAAATATAGCTTTCAATATGTATGGAAAAATCTCTGAACAGAGGGTATATTGTAAGATTCGAGCACACCTCGGGTTTCCGTCAATGGAAATTCATGCTGATTTGCAAAAGGTTTATGGGAATGGTGCTTTAAAATGTGCTACAGTTTGCAAGTGGGTATGTTGTTTTAATGATGGTCAGGAGTCAATTGAAAATGACCCTTGAGTGGGTAGGCTGGTTTCCGTTTTGACGGAAAAGAACATTGCTACTGTGAAAATTTAATTGAGGAAGACGCATGTTATACCGTGCAAGAGATAGAAGAATTAAGTGGCATTCATTCGTCAAGTGTTTTGAAGATCTTACGTGAACGACTTGGGCTATGTAAGATCTGCGCGAGTTGGGTGCCCCATTTGCTCACTGACGAGCAGAAACAAAGTCGAATTAGACTTGCATCACAAGTTATAAAAAATATGATAAATGTGACCCACGTCGTTTGGAACAGATAGTTACAGGCGATGAAACCTGGATCTATCATTTTCAACCCGATTCTAAGGCTAAAAATAAGGTTTGGGTTTCATTTGAGGGCGACAGACCTGTCATTGCGCGCCGTTGCAAAACATCAAATCGCATGTTGTATGCGATATTCTTTGATTTGAAAGGTCCAGTCCTTCAAATTCCAGTCCCAAAAGGTAGTTCTATCACTGGAAAGTTTTACAGAGAAGGTGTTCTTACTCAACTTGTTGATTTCTATCAGAAACGCAGACCATGCACCGGTGTCGGTGGCATCAAATTACTCCATGATAACGCACCGGCCCATAAATCCGCTACAGTACAGGAATATCTGAAAGAATCTGGGCTCGATGTCTTACATCATCCCCCATACAGCCCTGACCTGTCCCCCTGTGACTTTTGGTTGTTCCCAAGACTAACGGAAATGCTGGCAGGGCACCGTTATGAATCCCATTGTCATATAGGCAGTGCTGTCTACCAGTGTCTGCAACATATACCTTAAGAGGAGTACCGTGTGGCGTTCCGGAAATGAGTAGATCGGTGTAAAATGTGTGTTGAGGCAGACAGGACATATTTCGAAGGTCTTAGATAAATAAAATTTTTATATTTCAAGCAGTTTTAAAAAGACCGCCCTACTCTACGAACTTAAAAAGTGTCCCTCGTATGTATGTAGATCTAAGTTTTTTTCACATTGCGATGGAGGAGATAAGAACTTTCCATACCCCTTCTAGTTATGAGATGTGTGTCACTTACAAGAATAGCTCAAGACATCAGGATTGAAATCTGGATTGAGATTGCCCACAGAGAGGTTCAGATCATTAAGGAAGGCATCCTTAGCTGACAACCTCTTGGCATGTATAAAATAATGTTTTATGGTTCCATCTTCAGAAGTCACTTCTATCTTTATATCTGTCACTGCACCCTCCTTAAGGGGAATATCTTTACCACCATCTCCACCCTGATTAAGAAAAAGCAAAACTTGGTTTTTAAATGCAAGTAAGTAATGAAAGAGTTTAAGCTATAAATTGACAAGTTTTAATAATAAATAAATATTGGATTGAAAGATATTTCCAAATTAATTTCTGCGAGATTTGGAAGAAAATGACCACACACTGTTCATCTATTCTCAGAATAAGTGATATTTTTGACAAAATGCATGTCTCCAGGCACTACTTGATAAACACATGGTATTTAGAAAGTTATTGTAGTAGTTTTTAATTCAAATTGTACTTACAATCTCATCTTGAAAAAATCTTCGAAATTGATAATTTATAGAATATAGATCAGAAAATCCACCAATTTTTCCTAAACTTTTTTGTAACTCAGATCACCACAAAGTTATTTTTTCTTACTTTCTCTAAAAATTACAAAGTAGAGAACAAGTTTCATAATTTACTGTACATGTTTTATTTTAAACAAAAACAAATATGAAATTTAGATAAACTAGTCTGTAAAATACTCAACTATTCCAACAATTCTAGATTATGGGCAATCAAAATAGAAATAGAGAGGGAGTATAGAGAAATTCTTGAATTCAACAAAGATGATGATGATGATGACGATGATGAAGATTTCATTACTTTTTGTGCCCAGGCCAGAAACGAGAATCTTATATAAATATTAATCCTGATGAGCTATGGGTAAAACCAAATCAAATTTTGTGCAAAATCTCTGAATCAACTAAGCATTATCTCAAGATTTCAAAACAGCACTGAAATATTTGCATTGAAAGTAACGAAATAAAAAAAAAAAGATCTTATGTCCAATGTTTGAAGATAATAATATTGATCCATTGATAGGATACACATTTCATGTCATGTATTATTTGAAACAATTCCAGGTATTTTATTGCTTTCAACTGACGTTTTGTTGGATAACGATTTCAGACACTAAATAATAGTATTAGAGTTAAGGAAAAACTGTATAATTTATGTTATGATATTTATTTGACAAATTGAAGTTCAAAAATATGATATTTTACAGACAGTATGTGAATTTATTTTCAATAGCTCATCTAAATATTCTTTAATTTTAATTTATTTACCAGTGTCATGATATTCTTGTAATCTATGTTGCATTTCCTGTCATCCACATTATATATATTTTGTTATATGTTTTATTTTGATGTTAGACTTAATGAATCTATGTTAAGGGGCTCCTTTGAATAGGTTTCATATAAACTTTTGATCGATTTATTTTTTATAATGGAATGTATTTGTAATGAAATGCAAGTTAAACAAAAGAAAAAAATTCACAGTAAATGTTGGTATACATTGATTATTTTGTGTGGTTTATAAATGCACTTAGATTATCAACTATTGCATATTTTTTTGAAAGAAAGTAGTTCAATTTCCCATAAAAACATATTCAAGCTACATGTTTATTGTTTTCAAGGAATTTTTATTAGGTTTATTCGAAATGAAATTGCAGGTATGCAAATTACACAAACTTCGAAGAGTAGTTTTTTTGCCCAGTCATAACTATTTGGTTCAATATTTCAGAGTGTTCAAAACGTTTGTATATACAGAAGAAGTACAACACTATAGAATAAATCTAAATCCTTGAGGATAAAAAGACAATTTTATTTTTACACATCCAACTTGAAAGTTGCCACTTCTTATTCTGGGAATAGTTCTGTTGATTCTTAACTTGTTTTGTCAACATACTCTATATTGCCTGCAAGTTTATAGTGAGCAAAGCTTGCTCCAATGATTAAACATTGAGTCACATGACTTGCTCTTCATCAGCTGAAAAATTATAAGTATTACCCGTAATGCTTCTGGAAAAATGTCGCCATTACTGAGCAACTCCGGATACTTCATAGGCAACCCCGTAAATAAAACAAATAGATAGTTTCAAAAGTACCACAATTGGTTTTAAATTCCAGACAAGCTTTAGAACTCATACTGCACACATTGTTGTTGCTACTTACTTGGTTAAAAAGAAGAAAAAAAATTGCAGCCAATATGACGTTTCATTGTACTCTTTACATTAACCACATTACATTTCCCGCATTAAATGAATAAGTGGCCTAAAGTTGTGTTGCATAATGTTATGAGTCTTTCCTCATCTCAACAGTCACACCATAAAACATATTATAGTGAAAAGATGATTACATGAGATCTAATACAGCAGTTGATGACTTCTTTAATCATATAAGTTGTCTCCCTTTTATTTATTTATTTTTTTTGCTTAACCTCCAGTTTTCCTTCCGCATATTTTATTACTTACCTGTAAATATTTAACTACAAATAAAATGTTTCCCGAAAGTTTTGTATTTGTTCTCTCGACTGCCTGCCTTTAGGGCAACATATCAACAAGATGAAATCAAATAAATATGCTTATCGCTTTTATTTACCCTCAGTAGTTGGTAAGGTTGCCAAAGAAAAACTGAAATACGCCGAATAACCCTAGCTTTACCCAGTAAAGGGAAACAACTTTTTCCGATGTTCAATATTCATTACTATACTAACCAACGTATTCAACTTACGAATATGCAGTAAGATGCTCCAGAGTCGCTCGTCAGGGGATCAATATTAATTTTTTGTACGCTACTTGGTACGGTTACTTCATATTCAAGGTGATTTTTGTTAAAACTTGGAGATAATTTGCCTGGTTTCACAACGAGCTTTTCCAACGTACAGTCGTCCATCTTGAAACTTGGGAAGCTTCAGTGCGAGCCTAAACTTGCAAGATTATTTGATAAATTCTGTAAAAAAAAATTAAATGTCTCTAAACGAAAGTTTTATATCGTAGAGAAATTATGCGCTTCAAATTTACAATGCAGTATTTGTTTTATCTATATGGCAAGAAAATGAAGAAAGAAAAAAAAGGGCGGGAAATACAATTTTTACATGGGAGGTAACTCTAACTCACGACTGTGTCAAATTTTTTGTCCCCCCCCCCCCCCCCTTTCCAATTTGTATAGGCCTATACATTTTTATTTTTTTTTAATCCTAAGTGTGCCTAATCTCATACTTTTTAACAATATGTTTGTACATCAAATGACAATTATCAAAGACATACCGTATGTCCGTCTCTGAAATATTTTTACTTTTAGTTTTATAAATGGTATAAAGTTCAGGTGAAAGCAAATTTCATTTGCCAGAGTGATTTATAGAGTGTGTGTGTATAGCCGAGTGCAAAGATAAGATGTTGTAAGACTTTGAATTATAGCACGAAATCAACAGCTATGAATGCAAAAGGATCAATTCTCGGTAACAACAGAAAAACCTATAGGAGATAAAGACTTTATAGACAAAGTGACATGGTTATATCGAGTTTCTATCGTGTGTGTGTGTGTGTGTGTGTGTGTGTGTGTGTGAAGTTTTAATATTTTCATTTTGAACTTATTATTCATTATGTTGAAATAACCTTCAAAGTTGGATTAAACAGATTTTCCAAACTTAAGCACCAATTATGGCTTTTAAGTCCTTCAAGGCAGGCCTACTCCCAAGTTTGAATGGTTACCAAAAAAGAATAATAATAATAATAATAATAATAATAATAAAAAGCCTTGGTGTCAAAATTCATGAAAAAAAAAAAAAAAAACAGACAAAAAAAAAAAAAACAGACAAAAAATTAGGAGATTACCCGTTTTTAAAAATCTGGTTCATATTAACACAGGTACACTGCTTTACCTGTGCTTGGAATAGCTCACTTAGTTGCACTGCTGGCAGTATACGCTGCAACTTTTTGCGAATAGTTCGCACCTGTCTCACTGTGACCATACTTTTATTTTCATTTCACATTTTCAACACTTTTTCATATATTATATAATTATGTGTAAATTTTCCTTCAATAATCTACTTTAAATGCATATCCATTCTTTATATAAAAGGCATTCACTAAGAACACATTTTCCAATTCTCTTTATACAGTGGAACTCGAGTTTTAAATCGGTGATGGAAACTTGTGGCCAAACTCAAATTATAAACGAACCCATCCGTGTGACGAGCGATAGCGGTACTTTAATAGATCACCGTGGCTTAATGTTAACCATCCCGTGCTTTTTAACTCCAGGGGAGTTATTCCACTCGGACTGAGCGATCATGTGTATTCGGTACGGAAGAAATTAAAAGGTGCTTCCCCACCTGATCATGTTTATGTAAAATACAGAGATCAAAAGAAATTGATTGAAAGTGTATTATTAACGGTAATAAAGCTGTTGATTTGGGCTCACTAAAATCATTACCCGATATCGATAGCATGTGGTCGTCTTCGTTCCAATCCATATTTATGACAGTGGTTGACAAGCATATGCCGATGAAAGAGCGACGTATACGCAGTGACTCCGAGAAATGGATCAACGATGATATTCTCTCAGAGATGCGACAGAGGGATATGCATTAAAGTCACGTGATAATTCCGACAGGACGTTATATAGGGCCGCAAGAAACCGAGTAGTGACGAAAATCAACGACGCCAAACGCGAATTCGTAGAAAATGTATTAAAGGAAGCCGATTCAAAACCAAAAGACGTGGAGGAAAATCAAGCAATTTTTACCATCAAAGTCATCATCCGCGACACCTATACACTTGGGGAGGGACGGCGAATCGGTTACAGATGCGAAAGATATGGCCAATACTTTTAACGACTCTTTTTGCGGCATTGGGCACAAATATGCGGAGAAATTTGACAACTCATTTACCTAAAATAGAACAGTTAATGCCTAAGGGGTCGTTTAGCATTCCAGATATTTCCATTGATTTCGTCAAAAATGAAATAAACTCTATGCCAAACTCAAAAGCTACCGGAACGGATGCCATCTCTGTAAAGTTGTCAAAAATAACATCAGATGCAATTGGCGAAATTTTGACATATTTATTAAATATTTCTATAAAAAGTGGTGAAGTTGCATCCGAATGGAAGAAAGCAAGAGTTACCCTCCTTTTTTTTTTTTATTCTGGTGAAAATTTCAATGTCAATGACCAGTGTCAGTTTTAGCAATTGTCAGCAAAATAATAGAAAGGCATGTTTTTAACTCATTTTGCGAGTACTTGGATAAAAACAAACTTTTAAATGTACATCAGTCCGGTTTTAGACCAAAGCATTCTTGTGAAACGGCACTCCATAACATTAATAGTTGGCTAAGAAACATAGACAGTGGCAAATTAACAGGTGTCGTTTTTATTAATCTTAGTAAAGCGTTTGACACAGTGAATCATGAAATATTGTTGCATAAGCTTTTGTCATGTGGTATTTGTCAAAATTCTTTTAAATGGTTTCATTCTTATCTTGCTGGAAGATCTGTGTGTTAAATGGAGAGGCGTTCTTTCCGATGAAAAAAATGCAACAGTAGGAGTGCCTCAGGGGTCAATATTAGGTCTGTTGTTTTTTATTTTGTTTGTCAATGACTATCCGAAATTTTTAAAGCACTCAAATGTTTCTATATATGCCGATGATACATCACAGGATGTTTCACACGAATCTATTGATGTTGTCGAACAAAGATTGCATAAAGATCTTCTAAAGTCTATGAAATGGATGGAAAAGCACTCAAATGTTTCTATATATGCCGATGATACATCACAGGATGTTTCACACGAATCTATTGATGTTATCGAACAAAGATTGCATAAAGATCTTCTAAAGTCTATGAAATGGATGGAAAATAATAAACTCACTATGACGCTAAAGAAAACACAGTGTATTTTGATACGTACCACACAAAAGCTCTCCAAATGCAGAAAATTGTGTATTACAATAGGTGATGTTGTTTTGGAGACTGTTAGACCTGCTAACTTCTTGGTGTTCACATTGATGAATGTTTGAATTGGTCTGCACATATCGATTCTTTATGCAAGAAGCTTTCACAGAAAATAGGTATTTTACATCATCTACAGGCTTCTATGTCACCTGCAGCTTTATTGAAAATTTCTAATTGTATTACATTTCCACATTTCAATTATTGTTGCACAGTTTGATGCTCTGCCAAAAACGAGGTGTTTGTTGACAGACTTTTTAAGTTACAGAAAAGGGCAGGTAGAATTATTTTAAATGTGCAACTAACTCGGACTCCAACTGCTGATATTTTTAGAGTTCTTAGATCGATGCCTGTTCACTATTATTTTATATATAGAAAGCTATTACTTACTTTCAAAGTTTTGAAAAATTTGACACCTGAATATATGAATGTATTTAGTTTTGTCCATCAAATTAGTACTAGAACAACAAGAAGTAGTGAAAATGGTATTTTATATTTGCCTAAATTTTGAACAGAATATTTCAAAAGGTCTTTTACGGTATCTTCTACACTTTTATGGAATGAGTTGCCAGAGTCCATCATAATCTGTGATACCTTTAATTCTTTTAAAACGGCATATTTACAACATTATAACCGCAATAAGTGATGTACTTTTTCCTGTGATCTGTATATATTTTATGTATATATTATCTTACATTAGGGGGCCTCCGTGGCCGAGTGGTTAGAGCATCGGGCTCAAAATCACAAAGCCTCTCACCTCTGTCGGCGCGTGTTCGAATCTCGGCCGCGGCGTTATGTGAGCCAGTTTACTTGCGGAAGGTCGGTGGTCTCTTCCCAGGTACATTGTATCTGGGTTCTCTCCTCCACCAACAAAAACTGGACGCCACCAGATAACTGAAAAATTGTTGAGTGTGGCGGAAAGCAATACATAATCAGTCAATCAATATCTTACATTAGAATCATTTTCTATTCTCTCATTTACCTGTCTGTAAATATGTTTTATACAGTACCATAATGTAAATTTGTGATACCACTAATTGTGTTATCCTGTCTAAATAAAGAATTTATTATTATCATATTCTTAGTTTCTGTACTTGCCATATTTCCATTTATCATATTATACATAGGAATAAATTCAACACTGATTTGTAAGTGTTTTTATTTTAACATCACAAAATATTTGATATACATTGCATGAAAAACCATTATACTAATTCTTTTTTCTTTTATTTTAATTCATGCAATAATTACCAAACTTAGAATTTATTTGACAATGCATGATAAAGCTATCAAATTCAGTGTATAAATTCAAATATACCTCCTTAACAGAAAATGTACATGTAAACTGTAACCACAGTAGCTTTATATGTAACAAAACGGACATGGAAAGGGAGGTACAGGGAAGTAAAACTAAATTTTTGCCTGTTTCCTCACTTGTGAATCTGAAGTGTCAGAATCTCTGAGAGTCTTCCTTGTCAGTGCACCGGACGGAGGCCTTTCGCCTTCACTTCCCTCTACAGATGCAGCTTGCTCCTCAAAACCTGATTTACTATCAGTCTTTGAGCTTTTGATTGATTCATTGGAGACTGCTTGTTTTCCTATTTTCTGCTTGTCTTTCTTATCTGGGTTTGCATCCTGTTTCTTATCTGTATTATTTAAAAGTTTGTTTTCAGTTTGAATACTTACATCTGATGTATAATCAGTTTTTTCAATATATTCACTTTTATTATCTTCAGAAGTATCCATTTTTCTCTCTTTTTGCTCCTTTCTTTTCTCTGTTTCATCTTTAGGAGCCATTTTCAACTTTTCATCTATCTGTTCCAATTCAATCTCCTTTCCTTCAGTTTCCATATGTTCCTCTCCTTTATCCTTTTTCAAGTCCTCTTCAACTTCCATTTTTGGTTCCTCTTTTCTTTCCATTTCCATTTTCTCCTCTTTCATCTTTCTCATCTCATCTGCTTTCTTTTTATTCACATTTCTATCTTCCATATTTTCCATCTCTATGTCTCCTTTATCATCTTTAAAAAAAACAAACAAAAAAAACACCTTATCACAAATCAGTAAAATGATCAAGGCATCATAATTCTGACTTGACCAATGCTGAACTCTTTCATGCAGTGAGACAAAAACGTTATTTCTGTATACAAGTGGTGGATACAATGTTAATTACAACATTCATGTATTGCCTAGAAGAAACTCAATAACTATAATTAAGTAGCCACCTGAAGTGTATGATAGTGGAAGTTTGAAACACAAAATATGAACCTTACTGTCTTTATTTGCCCAAAACATCACTCATGCTAAAGTGGAAAAATAATAATTACAAATTTGATAATAAAAAAGTTATATCCAAATTTTCTTTTCTTGTAATGGTCTTTTTATACATTTGCATATCCAGTATCATTGCCTTTGATATCTTTATGAATTGTGAAATGATACACATTTCCTCGTGAACATGCTGCAGTTGTAAATAATGTTTGTATGAATACAGAACTACTTGACAAATATAATATGTCTATTTTATTGTCTGGAATTCCAAGAGAAATAAAAGTAGAATATAAGATATAAATTTCATTTCTGAAAATAATGAGAGTATGAACTACAATGCTTCATGCCGTCATACTTTCATGAAGAGCTAATGTGCTTCATGAGGTATGTCGGTGTGAAGCAATGCAGTTCATACCCTCGTGTATTTTCAAAAACGAAATTTATTTCTTCAGTGTACAGTTGGTCAATTTAAACAGAAAACACTTTTTCATAACTTTTACTATCTTCTACATTAATAATTCATAATATATTATGCCTAGATACAACAATACCTATACATTCTGTACTCTGACAAGCATTCCATGATCATAAAAAGAGCTAATATTTTAGAAATTGTGTATTGTAATGTGTTTTTCTCAATTCATCTGGTATCTGGTGTAACTATGGTACTAAGTACTTGTACTCTCAATGCTGCAATATAACACATGGAGTCCATCCTAGTACTGAGTTCACCGTTACAGATCAATGATCAAAATACTATACAATTGTATTCCAACCTGTATGCATAGAATCTGCAATTGGAAAATAAACCTGCATCTGTTCTTCATAGATAGCAACATCTTTCGGCATAAAGAGACAAAAAATCACTCTGTCAATCTGAAAAAAATTGTCACAACCCTGGTGTAAAACAATATGTTATGTACTTTACTTTTTAACATTTCCATTTCTAATGTTTTTGCCTTGATATCCTTACCAATCAGAGATGAAAGGAGAATGTGTGTGTATATTCAGAGGCAGATCCAGGATTTCCGAAAAGGAGGACCCACATGTGAAAGTAAGGTATTAAACAAATACTCAGCCATTTTGGGTGTCAAATCTAGAGCTTTACTCGCATTATTTGTAAATTTGTGGTGGATAAAGAAATGGAGTGGGGCCAACCTCCTCTTAATCCACACACACACACACACACATATATAATTTCAAAAATACATGAAGGTATGAACTGCATCACTTCACACCCACATACTTCATAAGTGAGTTAGTGCTTCATGAAAAGTATGCCAGCATAAAGCATTGCAGTTCCTACCCTCATGTATTTTCATATTATGTGACCATGAACAAAATGAAAACAATCCATGAGAAATGTCCCAATATTGGCTAGTAAAACTAAGACTATTATAGTATTTAAAGATAGATTTTTATTTACACATTGCATTTAAAGATAGATTTTTATCAACACATTGCATACCAAAGCAGCTCCCCCCCCCCCCCCCCCCCCCCCCCACACACACACACACATTATTGATGAAGAAACTAATTGTATAATTTTGTTTATTATACTACATGTACTTGTGAGGATTATTCTATATTCATATCTGGATTTTAATGGTCATTGGGGGAGGGGGGGGCAAATTCAGTCTATGCTTCGTAATTTGCCCTTTTCAAACTGAATTCATTGGGAGTTGTCAAAATAATTCACTATAAAGAGAATCACAGACACAACTAAGTAAATTCATGGGACCCAAGGAATTCACTGTAAATGAGCTTTATTGTATTGTTACATTTTCCAAATCCAAGAAGTCTAACAGTTTAAAAAAATTAATTGTACATACACAAGTACAAACTTTGTAGCACGGATTCTGAAGTCACTTACATCAAGATAAGTATTATTCTTTTCAAGAAAGTCTCTAACAGTTTTCAATGCAACATGGCATGCCTGTTCATTAGGATATCCTGAAAGAAGTAAGACAAAATTCATTTTACAAAAAATATAGTATGAAATTGAAATTGATATGTCAACATGCAGCCCTAATTATTCCATAGTGGTTGATGTTTAAAGTGTAGCTTACCATATATTCCTGTTGATATACAAGGAATAGCCTGAAAGTAAAATTTAAGAACATATCAACATACACTGCTGTGTGCAATAATGAATATCTGTCTAGATCTCAGCATATCTGATCTACAGACTAAGGACTATTGCTTTCTTACAATGGATCAAAGCATCTAATTTTAATTAGATTGGATTTCTTACATTTGTGCAAATAATTACATTGGACAGGACTGTATTGAAAGGAAAAAATATGGTACTACATTATACTTCATGGAAAATATCAAAAATATGGAAAATATAATACATCATGCTTTATCTCATTCATGTGGTGCATATTGCTAGTTTGATATACCATAGCTCTATCAAATGCCTGTTGGATATAGCACTTCCGGTCTGAAGTACTTTTGAGATCATTCCCACTTCAATATTCCCTTGTTTGCTTTCCTGTTTATCAACAGGATACACATATAAAAAAAGCATTAAATGATTTTTTCGAAAATCCTTTCAACAAAATTTATCAAATTTAAAGTATGGATGATATACCAACTAATTTGGTTATTGGTTTATCAACAAAAGCTCATCAGAAAAATGATCAGAAAAGCAGTACTATTTAGGCCTAATCATTTTTTAAAAAAAAAGTACCAGAAGATTTGTGTACAAAAATTGTGAGAGAGTATCATTACACCCACTGACATAATGCAAGTCACATTTCATAGAAATGTACACACCATAAACAAATACTTCGAAATTACGATTAAAAATGTAAACAAAGACAACAAGAACTTACACCTCTATCCACTTTCTACTAAGTCATGCACTCTAGCTGTAAAGAGTCAGTCATATAATGCAACAATTATTGACATTCACTCCGTCAGTACCATGTTTTAGTTACCCTCGAAGTACAATACTCACCTCACACCTCTGTCTCTGTGAAAATTGTACTTTTGAAGTAGCTAAAACATCATATTGACCTAAAAGAAGTCAATAATTGTATAGTGTTGTTTAAAACTATGTTAGAAAATTGAACAGACTTTTGTTTTTTAATTTATTTATCATTCATAAGAAAAATACAGAAGTATTTTTGAGTTCTTACTGTAACGATTTGAGCATTCTAAATCTTTGAGCTATATCTTATAATAATTAATACTCCAAATCTACATGAGAAAAGTGCACGTCTGTTATTTCTAGACCAAATATTGATACTGCATTTTATGTATTGATGAATTACATCAACCACATTTTCAATGTGTTGCACCTTTACATGAGTTTATTGTTACATCTCTTCTACACTGTGCAGATAAACTGAACAATGCCCATGAACACCATATAAAAATCTGATATATGTTTGCAATGCAAACCTCTAAGTGTAAAGACTGTTGTCTATTCAGACATTGAGCTATTCATAAATTCATTATGCATCAGAATATACAGTGTTTAGAAATACAAAAAATATTATCCAGGGTAATGACATAATTGTCACACATGTATCTAAATTTGAATAAAAATTCGTACAACAGATGCCAGCTTGTTTTCCTTTACAAGATTTAGCACTGATGAATAAGCACTTGATAAGAATTCCTTCTTCTCTCCAATGGGACCAACTGTATGTATTACATCTGAAATAAACAAAGTCCATCTTTTCTGAAAAATCCTCCAAAATATTTCACTGTAGTTTACTTGAATTCAAAAGAGAGAAATACACTTACACTTTGCAGGTAGTTTGTAACCTACAAATGAAAATGACAAAGGTTAGCTTTCTTTATAAATGCATTATCTCCTAATACTGTGCATTTATATTGTATCGCTCTAGCATCTAAACTTAAAAAAATTCCATATGCATCAAACCTGCATGTACATCAAACAAATAAATAATAAGGATGACTGAAATGGTATCTAAAATATGAGGTGCATGGGTCTTATTAGTCAATATGCAAAACTCTCCATGCTACAACTCTTCAATGGGCACCTCAACTGAACAAGGTGTTAATTATTATCATTCTTTGTAACCAGTTTCATTGTTGATGTCAGGGAATTAGGGAGATAATTTAAAGAAATAATAAATGCATTTTACTATATGAACTATACTTCCCAACCCAGCACTCTGGGGCCATGAATTTCACAACTTCAGTAGAGGCATCCTTATCAGTCCCCTACGGGCTTTGCCGGAGGAACTATAACTTTACCCTCGGTCTGTCTGTCTGTCTGTCATTCTGCTTGAGGTTTTCCGGATCTCTCTCCACATTGGATGGAGATATTCAAATGAAATTTTAAATATGACTGTCTTGGATAGTTGCAAATCAAGTTTGAGTTTCATTATGCTTGACCTACCATTGACTGAATTATCCTACCGTTAAGGGATTTTGTATTGCTTGCAATACACTCAGAGAATGCTTGTTTATCATAACTATACACACAGTTTATCTACTAGATGTCAATGAATAAAGAAAAGTATTTCTAAAGACTGTGTCATATTTTTAAGGATTTGACTATACCCAGTGACTATGAAATTAACAATCTGAGTTTCCCTTACTCCAGAGATGTTCCATATAAGAAAAATGGTCATGGTCCTTCCAGAAAAAAGCTGATTATGTTCAAATGTTAACACATGATGGATGACAGAGGACAACTACCACCAACTGCAAGCACAATAGGTAACCTAAGTGATTCAGGTGACAAAAAACACTTACTACAAGTCTGGATTGTTAACATACATATGACCTTCACCTTCCAACATACATTCCGCAAAATATGTTTATCCCACATGCTCAGAAATGCATTTGTAATCAAGATTAACATCCATATAAATCATTCAAAAGAAAAGAAAAACAAGAAAGACTGACAGTGTTCTTTCAACACTTTCTCCAATTTCAGAAAGTTAAATGTTAATTTGAAGATACTAAAAAAGATTTCACTCTAATAAATTACTTGAGAAAGAACTTTATAATACACATTTTGTACCAATGTATACCAAATTTGATGATTCTAGCCTTATTACAACTGTTTCTCCTCATGTATTATCTTGACCTTTGACCTTGAGAAATAACAGGCATCAACCTTTCACCATAGGAAACATGTATCATCTTTGATCATCATATCAAGTTGTAAGCCAATAAATCTACCCAGGTAACATAAGTAAGTTTGACCTTGCAAAACATTAGCTTCTCCCTCTAATTACTGGGATCACATGTACAAAGTTTGATGATCGTAACCTTATAATTTCTGTTTTTAGGTGCTGACAGATGAATCTTTATGACAATAATTTTTAAAAATTACATTTTCAGTGATTATATGACTCTTCTTATAATCACTCATAACATAATTTTTGCTATTATGTGACAGAGATGAAAAATTGCATATTTGGGTGATCTTTAATGCATATATACAAAATATAAGTAGAAAAAAAAATTAGTGTGTCTATTTGAGATCAGAAAAATGAAAAAATAGAGTGATAAGGGGTTGTGTGTGGAATGATCATGATCCATACCCCAAGTGCCTGTGTTTGTTGAAAGGCAAGTATTTGATTTCAAAGAACATTAGTCCACTTTTAATACCTTTGTACTGATGTTATTCTCAGTTTGTGCCTTTGTCTTTTTGTGCATTGTGTGAAACAAAAATTACCTAACAATTGTAAAAATGTATGAACTGTTAAGACTTTAATAGCATTGATTTCTGCATGTGCTTTGACAGTTTCTTTGGGTGAATATGAGTCTACAGTTGCTTGTTATTAACAGTTAACCAGGTGTGTTTCATTAAGTGCAAGAAGATTCCTTTAATTTTTAATCAGAAATAGATGTGTTCTATGAACAAATGTCTTTGATACATTGAAATAGTTATCCTTTGGTCCAGATATCTGATCAATTAAAATAATAATATGATAAGTCTTTGACTTCAATTAGAGTCAAAACTGTCTTAGTAGTAGTCATCTGAAGTCAAATGCTACTTTCAACAAACAGCCATTTTTAATTCCTCCTCAACAATTTCCTCTCTCTCTCTCTCTCTCTCTCTCTCTCTCTCTCTCTCTCTCTCTCTCTCCTTGAATAAGCAGCCATTCATGTAACTATGTAACTGCCACTTTAAGGTCATACATGACATTTCCGACACTTTTTTAAACTTATATTTTCATTTTCTCCACATGAAGAGTTTTTATACAATTTCTAAAGCAGGTTTAAATCTTATATTGTAGTAATATTATCATACTTCATATATCAGCCTGTTAGTTCAGTGGCCAGATCACTTAATTAGTGTCCATAGTTCAATTCCCAACTAAACGAAAGATTTTGATATATAATAATTTAGCAATAGAGAATTAACATTTAAAGAGTTAACTTTACATTTTTACTAACTACAACCAGGAAATATCAAAATATACCGACTCTAAACCAAACCCAGTTAATTTTTTGGGACGGGGGGGTTGGGTTAAAAATAAGGTACAATGTAGATTGCAAGTGAATTGTATCTGAAACATCACAAAAATTATATATTATTTAGAAATGTCACATATGACCTTAATCCTCTGTCGCCACACTATTTACACTGTATTCGGTGACTGTTTTATTCATTCATAATTTATTATGTGATATATCAGGTGAGTAAGTCTGCTGTGAATCAAAGATGGTTAAAGGCAGATTTGCTTGGAAATTATGAGAAATAATTGTTAATCTGTATGTCAAAACAGAACTGTGTTCAAATTTTAAAAAAATCCACCTTGTTTGCATTGTTTTTTTAATTCATTGTTGAACACCATAAAACTTTTAATTAAAATAATTGTTTTAATCAGTAATGAACATACATATATAAACATTACAATGTACAAAAAGCTGAATATAAGGTTCAGTTCATTTTATTCTGTGAAATTAATAAATTTGGCTTTGACTATGGATAAATATCTTCGTCATATATATTGAATGACTGCCAAATATCTAAGTGACCACTATCAAATGTTCTTTAAGGTGGCCTCTTCAATCACTTTTGACTGTATATCTATACTAGTACATGTACTATATAAAATATTAGTCATTTAAGATAATTATAGAATAATCATCTGATTACGACAGCAATGTAAGATAACTCTATTTCCTACACAGCTATGAATGGTTAGTGTCATACAATTTTAGTGATCTCAACATTCTTGCTAATAATGCTAAAATTAGATCGTCACTGAAATCTACTTATATGGTATATAGATGCCACATTCATACAAACTTCTACAATTCCAGTATTCAATATTTATTTACCAGATTATGATTCTAATTGACCTTAATCAACCAAAGCAAAACGACCTTGAGTCAAGGTCATAACACACCATCTGGTCAAGTTTGAGCTTCTAACATTTTTCCATTACAAAGTTATGGCTCTACCTTGAATAGTGCAGGAGATACTGCCTAATTTTTCAAAAAGGAAGTGAAATTCCCAAATCAAGATCACAAGGTCAAAAAATTTGGTACCAAAAACAAGATATGTTTGTGAAATACTGATATCCACATATGGCAGCAAAGTAATCCCTGTGCTCCAAAAAGGTCTTGTCACAAAGAATACACATGTAAAATACGAAAACCCTATCACTAACAATTCAAAAGTTATGGCAAAGGTTAAGGCTTTCAAAAGTAGGTCAAACTCCAAAGTCAAGGTCATAGCACTAACTATTCAAAAGTTATGGCTAAGGTTAAAGTTTTTCAAAAGTAGGTCAAACTCCAATATCAAGGTAAAACATTCAAACTCTTTGCACCTAAAAAAAGGTCTTGTCACAAGGATAACACATGTATATCAAATATGAAAGCTCTATCACAATCAAAAGTTATGCCCAAAGTTAAAGTTTTTGTGAACAAACAGATGAACAGAAAAAAACTGTATGCCCCAAAATCTCTGATTACAGGGGCATAAAAAAATTCTTATCACAAGGACTGCACATATGAAATATGACAGCTCTATCACTCATCATTCAAAAGCTTGAGCAAGGTTAAAAATTTCAGACAGACAAACAGGACAAAAACATTATGCCATGACTTCAGACAAAGAGGTATAAAAAATATCACCCACATTTAGATAATTGAATATGTCAGTACATACATGCACTTACCAGCTGTAATTTTGGCATCCCCTGTATCACATCCATTTAGGGTAGCACACTCTGCTAACAATTTCTTACCAGCAGCAGAATGAATGGCTCCATCCACTAAAAGAAGTTTTTATCTTCATATTAGGAATAAAAATTGTGCACCTCCTTTTAAAAAAGGCCCATGATTTACTTTAATTACTAATACAAAGAAATAAATTTCTATTGGCCCCAACTAGTGGGAACCAATGAAGAAATCTGAATCCAAAATACTCAAAAACACTTCATGCTTTCATAAGAATATTGTTGAATATTATTGTAAAATAAAACTGACTTTCTATCATCCCATCTTGGCCTTATGGTTATAAGTGAATGAAATCTAATGTATACTTCACAACTATCAAGCAAGATTCTTGTCTAAAAATGAACTTATTGGATATAAAGAATTATGTTTATAATGAATCAAAATTGTTAGTCCCTAGAAATTTTCTATCAGCATATTATAATGAATATCAGTTTCACAGTCTTAAACTGATTTTTACAGGCATTTACTAAGTGAGAGAGTGTTCAGTTCATGCACTGCTTTTGAGTTAATCATGAACTTCTAATGTCTTTCCATTACAAAATTTTAAGTTTCAGTCTTTCCATTAAGTACAAAAAGTGAGCTGGATGAAGATGAACAAACATGGTGATTCTTAGGGTGGGAATATAAAAAAAAAAATTACAATTCAGATTATTATCAGTAAGTAAATACTTGCCTCCACCACCACCAAGAAGAGAGCTGTTGGCAGCATTAGTAATGGCATCAATTTCTAAGGTAGTTATGTCCCCTTTCCAAATGGACACCCTCTGGTTTATATCTTCATTAATTTTATACAAAACTTTCAATTTCTTCTTTGCAACTGAAACATACATCTATTTGGTAATTTATGGTCAAATCCCTACAGAAAAGTCTTATAGATATTTGCTTTAACACATATACATATTGTTTCTGTTAATGTCCTTATCGGAAATTAAATCCACATTGTTAAAAAATATTGATTGAAATTTTATTCTCTACAACCTGCTTTTTTAAGCCTGTCCTTGTTTTCACTGTAGAATTCTGACCAAGTTGGAACATCATCTAGTTGTTTGAATTTCCATCCACATTTGTATAATTTTCTTTTATCGCCTCTTGACATTTTCAAAAACGTTTCTAAAATTAGATGACACTGTATTTCAGAAGAACTAGATCATTTAACAATAAATACATGAGCTAAATATTTAAATTCCAATTCAATACAAAGCTCTAAATATGACAGATGGACAGAATAAACAAAACAAAACGCCCAAGGGCCACACCACTCACCTGAGTCATCTTGGCCCTGTTGTTGTTTAGCTGTTATGATTTTTAAAAGATTTTTTGGAATCTTTATTCCCATGAAAAGTTTTTGACCCCAACCTAGTCCCAAAGGGTCACAACATAACAAAACCTGAATTCACACAACAAGGGGATGCATCAACACCAATATAACTAACATGATCTTTTTGTTTTGGAGACGATCAAGGTCACAGGGTCATATATCAAGGAATGGAATGAAAGGTCTTGCCATAAGAAATCTATATATAAAAAGGTCAAACTGCAAGGTCAAGATAACTAGGTCAAACAATATGGTATCAAATGAAAGATCTTGCCGTAAACAATCTTCTATTACAAATAGTGAAAGCCCTACTTTAAATAGTTCAGGAAAATATTAATAGAATAGGTCAAAGTAGGTCAACCAAAACTGGTTGGTTGTATATAGTTTAAAGAGCTTATCCATCACTCGAGAACTTATCACTCACATGGAGACATCACCATTGCTGGTGAAGGGCTGCAAAATTTAGGCCTATGCTTTGGGTTTATGGCTTTTGAGCAGGAAGGAATCTTTATTGTGCCATACCTGCTATGATACAGGGCCTTAGTTTTTGTGGTTTCATCCAAAGGACTGTCCCATTTAATCACCTTTTACAACAACGGGTACTGAGGATCTATTCTAACCCGGTCTAATAATGAATCTTAGGTTTTGGATCATTATGGGAATCAACCAAGATCAGTAGTTTAGAAACCTTGGTACCAAAGAAAACATTTTGTCAGAAGGAATGCATATATGAAATATGAGAGCTCTGTGACTCACCATTCAAAAATTATGAGTAAGGTTAAAGTTATGAAATTTGGGCCAAACTCCAAGGTCAAGTTCACAATCATGTATGAAATTCAAGGCCTTACCATATGGAATACATATACAAATTATGACACCCCTACCTTAAATAGTTCAAGAGATATTGAATAGGTTAGGTTTTCTTAAAAAGTAAAATTATAAGGTCAAGGTTACAATGCTAAAAACTTTGGTATCAAAATAAGTTCTTGTCACAAGGAATGTGCATATGAAATACGAGAGCCCTATCCCTTACCATTCAATGAGCAAGGTTACAGTTTTACAGACAGACATGAAAAAAACAATATACCCCTGACTACTATAGTTGTGGTGACCAAAAAAAAAAAAAAAAAAAAAAAGAAAAAGAAAAAAGGCCCATAGGCCACATTACTCACCTTAGCCCATATTAACGATTTTACTTATATATTTTCATCTAAAAAAACATTGATCTCCTATTGTAGTCCCGCCTTACCACCCATGGCAATGATTTGAACAAAAGTGAATTTGCACTATGTCACATAGCTGTCATGTAAATTTGAACTTTTCTGGCTTAGTGGTTCTTGAGAAAAAGATTTTTTTCCCCTGTATTTTCACACATAAAACTTTGATCCCTATTGTGGCCCCACCTTACCCCTGGGGGCCAAGATAAAAAAAACCCAAAAAAACCCACCTGAATCTGCATTATGTCAGGAAGCTTCAATGTAAAGTGGAACTTTTCTAGCCTACTGGGCCTTGAGAAGATTTTTAAATGACCACAACCTATTTTTACATTTTTGTGATTATCTCCCCTTTGAATGGGGCATGGCCCTTCATTTGAACAAAACTGAATCCCCTTCACCCAAGGATGATTTGTACAAAGTTTGATTGAAATTGGCCCTGTGGTTCTGGAAAAGAAAGATTTTTTCCTATATTTTTGCATATAAAACTTTGATCCCCTATTGTGGTTTCACTCTAACACAAGGGGCAATGATTTTAACAAACTAGAATCTGTACTGT
This sequence comes from Ostrea denselamellosa, assembly GCA_024699665.1. Lineage (NCBI taxonomy): Eukaryota > Metazoa > Mollusca > Bivalvia > Ostreida > Ostreidae > Ostrea > Ostrea denselamellosa. The sequence continues at coordinate 13,403,367 of JAMZEH010000014.1, forward strand.
CAGGAAGCTTCCATTAAATATGAACTTTTCTGGCCAAGTTGTTCATAAGAAGAAAATTTTTAAAGATTTTCCCTATATATTCACATGTTAAACTTCTATCCCCTATAGTGGCCCTATCCTACCCACAGGGGTTATAATTTTAACAAATTTAAATCTATGCTGTCAGGAAGAACTTTTCTGGCCTACGGTTCAACACTAAGGCATGTCCAATCAACCAAGTCTACTAAATGACTGATCCAGTTGAGTAAAATGTCTTTTTTACTAGTCTGATGGTGATGGAAAAAATAAACAAGAGACTTTATTTGAAATCATAAAATATTTCAGTCTGAAATAAAGAAATAAGTGTAAAAATAAGAACACATTTGCAGGCAATTCTAAACAGCGTAATGATTTTAGGTGTAATAGATATGCCATGGTTGGATGTGATATTTTGCGACTTCTACTCATTGTAAAAAAAAAATATGTGAATGCGTGTAAAGTTTTGCTTTCGGTAAAAAGATATAAATTGAATTCATTTCAATTTAGAAATGGTAAATGTGAGAAATTTTTTATCAAATTGTTTCATAAACAGCCATTTTTCGGTGTTGACATATGTGCGGGAATGTCTCAATTCTAATACAAGATGTCCCAAAAAAAAAAAAAGAAGAGGTAGAGAAGAAACAAATCAAAATTATGAAAAGGAAAAATGGTTGAGGTTTAGTAAAAAATTATTTGAAGTTGCCCAACTGGTCTAGTGATCAAAAAAATAAATGTCAAACCCTGTGGCTCACTGGTTCTTTAAAGATTATTCGCAGGTAAACGTCACTTATGGCAGCCAGACTAGTCACTGATCTGCAGGACTAGTAAAATATAGAATCTACTAGTCTTTTTGAATATTATAGTAAAAGACTTGGTGTCAAAAACTGCACATGTGATTATAAATTAAGGACTTAAACAAATAATTTTCCCTGGTTACAACCAATGAAATTGCAACTGTTTATCCAGTCATATGATCTAAAGCTATAAATAGTTGAATGAACAGCACAAAGAATAACCAGAATGGCACCCATGCAATGACAGGATAAAACTGGAAGGATGCTTTAAAATGACCACAATAACACCTACATTCATATATTTGAAGTATCTTCTTTACAAAATTGTATTAATGAATATTATGCAAATCTTACTCTCTCATGCACAGGTGACAAATTGTTGTGCTTTCCTAAATTTTCATTAAAAAAGACTCTTACTGTGTGTCTTAAAAATTGTCTCAGATGAACTGAATATAATAATATTACTTTTGTTATCCATGGGTGACGATACATAATGTTTCTCTTCCAACGTGTGTTGTCACCACTGGCTAGCAAAGATGCATAAACATGTGCCTGCATGTTGTTCACAGGTAGTCTGTTTATACAGGGATATCAATATGAATAATTATCTTAATTACCAGAGTATAAGTAAACGATTTACATAATATTTCATAAATACTTGTCTCAAAGCAACAAAACACATTGCAGTCTTATGCCATGGAATTGAAATGAGTGATGTAGACAAATTTGATCTACTACAATTATGCTACAACACAGAAAAGTCAGTTTTGCATACTGCTTAGTGAATGTTGCTTGACCTGGCTTCACATATGCATTTTATAAAATATCACATTTTATTAAAATAAACTAAATACATAAATACAAGTGTCATCATGGCATCATTCTGATTTTCCTTTGTCATTCTGGTGTAGTAGTTTGGGCAAACTGAAACGTGGACATCAACCTGGATAGTTTTGTGGTCAGAGCACTGGAATGATAATGCAGGGTTCCCAAGTTTGATTCCAGTCCAGCTATAAATTTTCCCCTTCCTATTACATGGGAAATGGGTGGTTTCGCCCAGATTACCTGTTTACCCCGAGTGGATTCGCCCCGAGTGGTTTTGCCCCGATTTTAATGCAGCTAACATAAAGTTGAAGATTGGGTCATTATTGAGTGGTTTGGCCCCAATTTATCTGCGTAGAATCTCTAATTAACAGCTAATAATAGATGCACATCAAATCACGGCACTTATGTGGATTGGTGCAATGTTTGCTGACAAGTTACTGAAGTTTGATATCGGTCATATGTTGGAGTGTAGAAAATGCTTCTGTTTTATTTTATATCTTGCTAAAAATTCAAATTGTGATCTGTAATTTCATTTAATTTTCCCGGAGTGACATTTTTTTTTAAAGATGTCTCTTGAAAGTGTGTTTATCTATGATCTTTAATGATTGCTAATTTTCAATACAAAACTCTTTTCAAATATGACCAAAAGAGCTCACAAAATATTCAAGGAGATTTGATAATGTTCACCGTTTTTTCATTGACTTTGAATGTGTTTTGAATGAAATATTTTGCAAAATATGTATAAGAAAGACAAATTGCATATAATTTTTGTAATTTGAAACACGAATATACTTTCTTGACATAAGAACATGACAGGGGCTTAACTTGAATAGACATGTGTGTTACATGTATGCATTATTTTCATTTTCGTAACATATCAGGTATATTTTTCTAGCGTTTACATCATTTTTTATAAAATCGGAGGAATATAGTACATGAATTTTATTTTGGTGTAGTTTTCTTCACATACTATATTATTACATTGATCCATGTATAAATAAATAATTAATACATGTTTAGTTTTTTAATACGCTTAGTTTATCAACTATAACATATTTTTGGAAATAAAGTAGTTCAATTTCCCAATAAAATGCATTCAAGCTGCATATTTATTGTTTCTAAGGATTTTTTTTAAAAAAAGGTCTATTCGGAATGAAATTGTAGCAACATAAATTACTAGAATTTTGAAGAGTAGTTTTTTGTACAGTCATAATTAGTACATTATCCCCGAGTGTTCAAAATATTTGTATACACAGAAGAAGTACAAAGCTATAAAATAAACTTACATCCTTGGCGATAAAACGATAATTATATTTCTGCATATCCAATTTGAAAGATGCATCTTATTCTGAGAATGGGTAGTATGGAGATGTCACCATTGCTGGTGAAGGACTGCAAAATTCACAATTTCTGTTTTTCCTACATATGCATTTAGTTGCATTTAGTTTTCATACTGTATTAGCAAACTTAAAGACATCTACATGACAATTTCATTTCAATCACAATGCAGTACAAATTTTGTCAACCATACTATAAAAATTTATATTTTATGTACATGCAAATTCATCTTTAAAGAAGCCTTAATATGAGTGTGTAATTAAATTTTGCTACTTTTTTCATACATATCAGATTCTAGGTTTTTGTTTTTTTTGTAAATAAGACACCAAGAGGACTTGCCTTTATTAATATTTGAAGTTCTGCTATAAAAGGATTGAAAAGAGGTGCATGAAATGTCTTTGCTACAAATATGGCATGCATCATATTGATGAAATATCAGTTATATCAATATATTTTTTCATTGATATAATTTCAAAAACGAGTTTCATGCAGATGTTTTGATAAACTCAAAACTTCTCCCCTTTCCTAAACATTACTCATAATTTTGTATTCATATAAAATACTTCTTTTTCTTCTAAAATTATTGTAAACCATTTAATGAGTTTAACTCTTTGGTAGCAGGATAAAAATTTCACCAATTGCATGAAGGGACCTTTGAAGCTCGGCATTAAAACATCTCTAGTCTCTATAACCTAAAAATATATTTATGGACTGATTTTATTTTAGGTATGTTAAACCTATATAACTGACTATTTATGATAGTTTTGGATGTCAAATATTAAATTTCTTACTTTATTCATGGATAAAATGACTTAGCAAATCTTATATTTTCTAAATAATTTTCAATTGTCACCATTGAAGTTTTATTTTATTCATCCAATCCACATTCAACGAAATATGAGGTATTATATAAAACAAAACATACAATAAAAAGAATGGAGAAATATGAGTTTGTTTTGCAAATAGACTATTACAAATAATTTATTAAAATAACATTTTTATGTTCATTTGCCAGTCTGAGTTAGTGTTGAGTGCATGGGATAGATAATATTTTCATATAGTGGCGTAATTTTTAAAAAAAAAAAAAAAAGAAGAAACAAAAACTCCATCGGGCAGGAATATTGAAGAATTTTGAAAATGGTCCATAAGTAAGTCATTTTTTTCCCTGTCCATTTCTTTGTCGTTTTTGTTTTGTATGCCCAACAAGGTCTAGAATAGGATGAATATTATTTATACAGAATTTGTTTTCAAAGAGCATACATTCATGAAATAATATAATTTATGATTTAATTGATCTCAAAATTCACCGTTTTAAACAATCAACTACTTTCATCCAACTATCGCTGTTTTATGCTAATTGAATTCTTCATTTCTTGATTTATATAAAATAATAATAATAATAAATTTATTTTGTAAAGCGTAAAGTCCATACTGCTCTAAACACTATTTAAACAACAATAAAATGAGTGAAATGAGGTATATACAAACAGATCATAGTAGGTCCCAGATTAGTTGTAGCATGAGAACAGATGAGTCTTTAATTTAGATTTGAAGGTACAGAGACTAGTGGCAGTTCTGATATCATACGGAAGAGCGTTCCACAGTTTAGGGCCAGCAACACTAAAGGCTCGAGTTTGAATCACCGTTGAGGTGGTAAATGGCACTCGTAGTAGGCTCTGGTCACTGGACCGCAGTATTCTGGAGGGAGCATAAGGTGTTATGAGTTCTTGCAGATAGGATGGGGCTGTGTTATGTACTGTTTTGTACACCAACACCAATGTCTTGAAGATGACTCTTTGCTGAACTGGAAGCCAATGGAGAGAGCGTAGTACAGGTGTAATTCTGTCATATTTGCTGGTGCCTGAGATGATTCTGGCAGCAGCATTTTGGATAGATTGAAGCCACTGGATCTGCGTTGATGGTAAGCCGCAAAAGAGAGAGTTACAGTAGTCCAGCTTTGTTGTTATAAAGGCATGGACAACATATTCTAACGATTCCCTGTCTAGATATCTTCTCAGCTGGCTCAGGTTCTTAAGGTGGATGAAGGCACCTCTGCACACTGATGATATATGTGCCTCCATGGTTAAGTGTTGGTCAATTGTTACACCAACTCCCTTGGCCTTAGCAACAGGAGTGATAGAATCGTTTCCTACTTGCAGTGATGGTATGTGCAGCTTAGATGCCATTTGTTTTGAGGATATTACTAGCACCTCGGTCTTGTCTGTGTTGATCTTGAGGTGATGTTGAGCCATCCAGGTTTGAACTGACCTCAAGCAAGACTCCATCTGACTGACTGCAAGAGCAACCTGTTGAACTTTAAAGCTGATATACAATTCATTGTCGTCAGCATACATGTGGTACAAGACATTGTTCTTTCTGAGAAGGGTCCCCAGGGATGATGTGTAGATGTTGAATAGGACAGGCCCAAGGACCGATCCCTGGGGGACACCGCAGCCCAACTCAGTGGCACCAGATTTTGCCCCCTTCACTTTGACAATCTGGGTCCGATTGGTAAGATAGGACGCGAACCATATGAGCACAGTGTCCTTAATTCCAAGGTCCTTGAGTATTTGTAGCAAGCGTGAATGATCCACAGTATCAAAGGCAGCCGATAGGTCCAACTGCACTAGCAAGACAGCTTTCTGCTCTCCAATGGCACAAACCACATCATTGTGAACTCGCAGAAGTGCCGTCTCAGTACTATGTCCCTGACGGTAAGCACTTTGGAATGGCTCGAGTAGATCATTCTCACTGAGGTACGTATGTATCTGTGCTGCTACAACCTTCTCAATTAACTTGGATACATATGCAAGGTTGGACACTGGCCGGTAGTTCTTTGGTACATCAGGGTCTAGTGAAGCCTTCTTCAGAAGTGGTGTCACAATAGCTCCTTTAAAAGATGTTGGGAAGGAACCACTCTCAAGTGACTTATTTATGATGGACGTGATGATGGGAGCGAGAGTTGTGACCTCTTGCTTCACAAGAGATGTGGGCAGAGGGTCAAGTTCACAGCTCTTGTTGGCAGATGACATTATCAACTTCGTTACTTGATCTACAGTAACATGTTGGAAATGACCAAGTTCGGTTTCGTCTCCGAGTGCTGGTAGTTCTACAAGTGGATGGTGGTAGTCGCATGTAATGGAGCTGCGAATACGTGAAATTTTCTGTACAAACAAGTCACTAAACATGACAGCCAGATCTGATGGTAATTTGTCAGCAGGCAACGGAGTGACTGAGTTTCTACCAAGCAGCTTGTTGACCACCCTGAAAAGCTGCTTACTGTCACCTTTGTTATCATGCACCAAGGTCCTGTAATGCTGGAGCTTAGCCGTATCTATGAGCATGTTCACCTCTTCCCTGCGCTGAATGTAAATCTCTCTGTGTACCGCGAGTCCTGATTTGCGCCACATTCTCTCAGCTTGTCTGCGTCTCTGCTTCGCCTCTCTGATAGAGCTGTTGTACCACTCAGATTCTGGCCTGATGGTGATAATGCGAGTTCTGAGTGGTGCAAGCTTGTCCATAATGGATGAGAGTTCACTGCTATAGAGATCTGTGAGGTCAGTGAGTGACATCTCAGTTGCAGCCGATGTGCAAAGAGAAGAGCTGATGACAGCTTGACTGAAAGTACTGGGATTAATGGTCTTGACCTTGCGATAAGTCACTGACTGTTTAGGCAGCTCGGATTTGTACAAGGAGAGATTCACAAACACAGGGAAATGATCCGGGAACCCATGGTCCTCAGCAAGGGTGGTAAGCACAAGTGAGTCTACTGATCGGGATAAAACAAGGTCCAGTGCGTGACCACCACGATGGGTACTCTGAGTGACATGTTGCTGGAAGCCAAAAGACGTCACCATAGAGAGAAATGCAGCAGCATCAGCATCACTAGAATTCTCAATGTGGAAGTTGAAATCACCCACGATGAGTAGAGATGTAGTGCACGAAACCAATTGTTCAAGGTAAGCAGAAAACTCACTGAAAAACTGTTTTACTGTGTAGTTGTTGCCTCTGGAAGGGGGTGGGCGATATACAACGCACAAACGCAACCTCTTAGTAGCAATCACACTACAGTCCATTACCTCAAATGACTCCATAGAATGAGTGTCTGGTGTAGGTTTAACATTGAGGTTAGACTTGTGAATAACAGCTGTTCCTCCACCACGGGACATGCGAGGATTGTGTTTGATGTTGTAACCTGGTGGAAGAAGTGCACTAATGATAGGATTGTCTCTTTCTGAACCAGTGAGCCAAGTCTCTGTGACGGCCATTATGTCTAAGTCCTGATCTATAATGAAATCATTTAGACTAGTGGTTTTGTTGCACACTGACCAGGGATTAAGTAGACAGATGTTAAAATGTCTCACTTTGGCATTGAAGGTGTTATATTGGGAATCTCTAGATGGTTTGCTTTGATCGCCATGTTGGCAGGCCTGAGAGGAATCCCCTTGTGATGTCATGTTTAAGCCAGCCAGCAGAACCAGACTGTTATAGTCTGCCTTACGTTTCATGTTTGGCTTACCCTCCCATTTACACCTCAACCATCTAACACACACTGTGTTGATATGTCTGGCAAACCCTCGTCCTGCTTTTGTGCCTCTTCTTACTCTGGAATTATTCGTACGACTTGCCAAAGACAGGTCTCTTGGTTTTGCAAAGCACATTACTATATACCAAATGTACGAAAATATCTAAAAATTGATGAAATCACATAAAAGACACACTAATCTTATATCTCTAATTCTAATAATGTTTAATATGAAAAATTTTACTTGCTGATTTTCCGCAATGATTGCAGCTTGCCATGACAAAATTGTGGATGCATTGATAAAAATGGAAATACCTCGGACGTCGGTAAATTAATATGTAGCATTCATTAGTTTCAATTAAATTAAAAGGAAAATCTGCACTGATCAACTAATGTTGCCGTAGATACATGTAAACACCCATTACGTACTCATTAGGGGTGAAACCACTCAGGGCGAATCCACTAAAGGTAATTGGGGCGAAACCACCCGGATTCATTACATGTACAAAAACAACGCCGGTTAGTGGGCGACATTCCATCTATTCTATGCACCTCTGAATGATGGCTGCCCTGTTTAAGATTGGTCAAAATAAAATACCTCTGTCAGAGATCACTGACTCATTATACACATTTCTGGTAATCCTCTTGGACGGGGTTGCAGTGGATAGAAGTTCGTCCCCATCATCTTCATTTGTACTTTTACTTTCAAGAGACATTTTCTTGGACATGCTGAACAAGGAACGAAATTCAAATTGGAAACTTGATAAAGTGCTGCCGGTGACTACTCTAAACCTGTGTGATGAATTGCTATTAATTTCTCTTGCCACTTTATAACTCCAAAAAATAGTACGCATGCTAAATTTCTGAGAAAATCTCCAGGCTCAGTCCATGACCAAACTTTTGATAAACATTAAAACCCATGATATTTCCGGATTGTGCTACTGTGTAAAATTACATTGACCTTGTATAGGCAGTATTTTCGGAAGAGTTTATTTTAGTAGTTATTTTTTATATTGAATTCATAATATACAAATGTTTGATATTTCAAAAATAAATGAAACAACATTGTACATTGTGCGTTTTCGTTTTATATTTTATGTTGAACAGGAAATAGGGAAGTAAACAAAAATCGCGGGAAAACAACAGAGAAAAGATGGCTTATCTGCAAGACGAAGAACTTAGAGATGAATTTGATGTGTTTGGTATCGAACTAACTGATGAAGTAATAGACAAATGTAAGTTTTGTAGTAAATGGGTTACTGAGCATATGAGGGATCTCTGTCAATATTTTGTGATGTCGGAGACATTACGAGCGCGAGCTTAGAGACAGACGCTTAAAATGCGGATAGCATGTATAGGTCTTATGTACACAAGCGCGGATCTAGAGGGAATTTCCAACTGAAAGAAAATATAGTTATCTAGCATCTTTCACCCTAGCATCGCTCTAATATTGCTTCATAAACTCTCGAGATCGACTTTACTCGCTCACTGGGGACGATTTCAATATGAAAGGTAATGATATAATATGAAAATTACCGTACCGTTTACTCTGGAACTAGGTCCCAGTTCCCCGGCCTTTTAGACCCACCCCCTGGATGAAAAAAGTTGGATCCGCGCCTGTGTACATACCCACTCAATGGGAAAAAAAGAATAGAGCCAATAATTTTTCAAAGTATATAATTTCCCCACCGTTCACTTTTTGAACAGTTAGGCCTAGTTTCAATATAATTTCTTTAAGGTTCTTCAATTAGACCAGTAAATCTAATTTAGATGATTTACTGGTTACAAATACATTTACCTGTATCAGATAATGTTATTTTCAAATAATGTAGCAATGGGTTTAAAAAAATGTTATAGGGTAAGGCCAAAATAAAATAATATATGTGTTTCCTATTTCATGCCCCAAAAAATTAGATGAAAGTTATGATATTTTGGACGGGGGTGATATTTTGGACAGGCAATAAAAAATCATTATATCTTGCGTTTTTATTGTTATTTGTTCTAAATTTATTATTTTCAAACTTGATATATATAAATAGTGGAAAACACCTAATTATGTGCACATGTGTAATGGTTGATTTATGTAAATGACCTTCACTAACATTGCTGTGAAAGGTGCCAGCATCCATTTTGTTTGATCAGCAAAATAAACTCCCAATGAGACTTATTTTTCTGGTAAAAGTTACGGATATAATTAAAAGATTGTAAACAAAATCAAAACCACTGCAAAATATAAATCAACTTCTAGTGTGCAGAAATGAAGGCATAAAAAAGCCACTGAATCACAGAAGGCAATATCCGAATTTACTAACTGTCCGAAGTTGTAACACCATGTGTCTGAAATAACACCACCATTGTCCAAAGTTACAACCTTCTACTTGACTTTGTTTAAGTGTTGATATATGGCATAAATAACAGAAGATAATCTGATGAAACCCGAGAACACAATCTAGAAGGTTTGTGAAATCAACCGATATACAGGACATCCATGTTGAGTGGTTAGCTGACAAGTATTTCTGAAATATATAAAGAACTGTCCAAAATATCAACATGTTCACCTTGGTAGGTAAAACCTTTTAATTTATTAAAACATTTTATCGAAGTCTTAGTTTTTCATATGCTTTGAATACAGGTCTATATATATTACAAATACTTTTCAAGCATTTCGAACATTCATAGTAGCAAGTTTTGGTCAGCTTAGTATATTCTGTTATGCTACTACTCCAGTAGCATTATTCATAGGGGAAAGTAGTTTTGGAGAATTGACACTGAACAGAGTTTGTCATAGTAAAAATGTAAATCAGAAACTCAATTATGAAAAAAACAAAATTCAGGTTTGCAAATTCTGGATTGTTATTTAATTTATATATATTTAGGGTTGGCTGCAAAAATGTAGGTATGGTCGGGGAACCGGAAACACATATTTATTTTGGCCCAGTTCTAAATCAATAATGATCATTTCATGTGGGTAGTGTTTTGTAATTTACATTTACTTTAATTTCCCTCACAGCTTACAATTTGAAGTGATGACCAAGATTTGAACCTGTGGATACACAAGTCGGAGAAACATTTTTCCCAGCCCTTCACTGGCAATGTTGACATCTCTAGATAAATGAAAAATTCTTGAGTGGGACATTAAACAACATACAACCAATCTTTCTTAAAGATTGTTGACCTTGTGACCTTGATCTTGGGGGTTTTACCTACTTTTGAAAAACTTGAACTTTGGCTATAACTTTGAATAGTTGATGCTAGGGCTTCCATATTTCAGATGTGTATTTCTTGTGACAAAACTTTATTTGGGTTCCAAAGTTTTTTGCTCTTATGGCATTGACTTTGAGGTTTGAATCACTTTTGATGAAAAACTTTTAACCTTTGCCATTATCAACTTTGCTGCCATACAGGGACATTAGTGTTTCACAAACACATCTTGTTTTTTCAGTGAAGGAGATCTGTATAACATACAACTTGGATGCAGAGAAAGTAACAAATGAGTGGCTTGCATTTTCTAAAGCCAAGAAAGATCTTGCAATCTCATTGGAAAATCTGGATCTATTTGACAGAGAGGTAGGGCGATCATAATCTCAAGAACTACAGTACACAATTAAGAATTTTGAAGTTTCTGTATTGTTGTTTCCTGTTGTTGAACTCTTGGGTATGATGAGGCATAAAAGAAATTTGTGCCAGTGGTTTTTTTGTTTTGGTTTTTTCCTCTTATATAACTGGACTGATACACTGTACCATTCCAAATGCCAAATACTATTAATTTTTCCCAAATTTGAGGCTAAAAAATGACCAGTAACAAACTGCTATAACATGGTAATTCAAGATTATAGGGTTGCAAATAACAGTCAAATGTTTAGGGGCCATGCGGGCCCCCAACTTTAGAAACATTACTAGCCCACAAATATTTTGGGGCCCACAGTTACAAATAACAATTTTATCATATAAATTATCTATAAAAAAAGACAGTAGCATGTTTTATTTCAATTTTATTTCATTCAGTCTCTCATACATTGTCCCTCACTATAGTATACTATATTCTATTCGCTCACTCTTCACCTTCAGTCTGTAAACTTTAATTCTCTCTTTCAGCACTTCCATGTAAAAATTTTGTCCTAAATATTTTCTCTCTCAACATCAGCCTCCTCTAATTGTACATCTACCGTGATTGGTTGTTTATTTGTTGTATGTCCTGTCGAAAATTTTTCATTCCTATTGACACGCCACCAGTTGTAGATGAGGTACCATAAATTTTGACCTGTTTAGCGCTCATAACCATGGCAGTGAGGGTTCTTTAACGTACCAACTCTTACTGTGACACGAGACCTCTGTTATTTTTTTTAAGGTCATATCTAAAAGACCTGTGATTCCCACCTCTAAAAGTCAAATGTTTGGTGAAGTAACAATCACCATCTATGTTTACATCTCAAGTTTGACGTGGACATAACACGAGCAAGGCTCGAACTTGTGACCTCCCAAAGAGAAAGATTTATCAGCTACATGTACTGTGATCAGTGTCTGTATTTACTAACCATGCATGTTTTTTGTCTGAAAAAATTGTTTTCTTTAATACTCGGAAAAATAGTCTTTTCGATCTTTGTGTTTTTCAACAGGTTTAGAACAAGAGTTATTCAATGAACTTTCCTATAAAGTAGACTCGCTTCAAGGTTTATAAAGCGTTTTATTGATAATGAAAACGAAAGTACATTTAAAAGTTTGTCAAATGGGGACGGATTCTGGGAAAGTTCTGGTATAATTATACTCGCCATGTGGGCGAGAGGATTTTCATTATTTTGTTGCCCACAAGTAAATTCACTTGCATTTGTGAGTGGGCGAGTGGATATTTGCAACCCTGTTAAAGATCATAAATACACTATATATGAAACATACAAATTAACTAATTTCTTCACTTCCTCTTAAGTAGAAAGTAGAGACCAATAAAAGGCACTTATTTGTGAAGTATTGTAAATTATGAATACTTGTTTATTCTTTTAATATATGACTTATTCATTGTTAATTTTAAAATACATACCATTCATTATGAAAGAAAATTTTCCAATTTCTAATTTGATGATATTTTACCCAATCAAATGGATATGGGTACCACTCCCATAAGGTAGGGAAAAATGCTCATGTGGTGGAGACAAATGTTTATCACAAAGTCATATATATATATTGTTTATTAGAAGATCAGCAGATAACATGCAATGTTACCACCTGAACTGCAAAGAAAAAGCACATCCACTTTGGATGAAGATATTCAACTGAAGTTTTGTATAGGGCTTTGTCTTGGATAGTTACAGATCAAGTTTGAGTTTTGTCATGCTTGACTTCCTTTTGACTGAATTATCCTACTGGGAGGGGACTTTGTATTTCCTGCAATATACTCAGAATGCTTTTTTTTTTCTTCTTTTCTCCTTTTTTAAGTTAAAGGCCAAGATAGATGGCCACTCAGTTACATTCATTCTGTAACACATACATACCAGTGATTTTTCTACTTTTTTCATAAGGGGCCTGGGCCATTATGATAGGGAAAAATCATCAAATTTTTCCAAATTGGAAATCAATAACATTGTAATTGACTGATGTGTAAAGAACAATATGTAAGTAGTTTTAACACTATTTATTGAATTAATTTGCTATAAAATAACACAGTCACAGTTCTACATAAATTTTAACTTTCTTTTTCTTTAACTTTCAGTTATTTTCTTCAGATTTCCCTATGATAGGTCTTTGTTTTAAGTGACAAATGCACATTAAAGTATGTGAAAGTTTGATGTAACAAAATCAACTTCACAAACTTGTGGGAAAAGGCAACTTCAATTGCGAAAAATTTGAGAGGAAAAGAGACCTGCAAATCACTGCACACACACATACACACCCACCCACCAAGCAAGTACTTGTTAAAGTTCATGAAGTGTAGTTTAAACTTAATGAATTTGAAAAAAAATTGTTTTTGTAGAAGCTAGCAAAGAAAATACAGAGAACACCCAAAACTCCTCTACACAAGAAGACTCATCAGAGAGTATATGATATCAACAATGTGTCAGAGGGGTAAGTTGTTTTATATTTATGAAATTCTGTTCATTTTATCAGAGCCATTTATTAAATGCAAGTTTCCACATTTCAAACTTTTTCATTTTGCTCTCTCTTGGTTAGTAAGACATCATACATGTCAAAGTGCAGGAAATACAATGCTATCTGGTAGGCTTATCTTTATGCCCCCTTGATCGAGGAAGGGGGTGGGGTGGGTGGCATATTGTTTTTGTCCTGTCTGTCATTCTGTCTGGAACTTTAATTTTCTATCAACTTTTGAACAGTAAATCCAGCTGAAAGCTCAAGTGAGCTTTTCTGATCAGCCATTTTCTGTCTTCTGTCTTCATCTCTAGAACCACTGGCCAATTTCAACCAAACTTGGCATAAAGCATACTTGGGTGGAAGGGATTCAAGTGTGTTCAAATGAGGGGCCAGTTCCCTTTCAAAGGGGAGAAAATCACAAAATGTAAAAATAGGGTGGGATCATTTAGAAATCTTCTCAAGAACCACTAAGCCAGAAAAGTTGAAAATTTACATGAAAGCTTCTTGACGTAGTGTAGATTCAAGTTTGTTAAAATCATGGCCCCTGGGGCAGGATGGGGCCACAATAGGGGATCAAAGTTTTACAGGAAAGTATGTAGGAGAAATCTTTAAAAATCTTCTTCAGAACCATTGGGCCAGAGAAGTTAAGATTTACCTGAAAGTTTCTGGACATAATGTAGATCAAGTTTATTGAAGTCATGGCCCAGGGGATAGGGAGGGCTACAATAGGGGATCAAAGTTTTACATGGGAATATATGTAAGGAAAATATCTTCTCAAGAACCTTGGGGCCAGAAAAGTTCAAATTTACATTGCAGCTTCCCAACATAGTCCAGATTTAAGTTTGTTAAAATCATTACATTGACTGTAAGGGGTCAAAGTTTAATTTTAGAATATATAGGGAAAATGTTAAAATCTTCTCAAGAACCACTGGGTAAGGAAAGTTGAAATGGCCATGGCAATTTTGTGACATTGTGCAGATTCTAGTTTTTCAAAATCATAGCTGGGGGAGGGGGGAGCAATAGGGGATCAAAGTTTTGAATATGTATGTAGGGAAAATCATTAAATAGTGGCCAATGTGACTCGGGTGAGCGATTTGGTCTATGGGCCTCTTATTTCAAAGTGAAGAGAGGAGATTATTATTAAGTTGTGTCTTCATTAAGCATACACATGGTTTATAAGTGGATAAAATCCAATGTTTTTGAGTGCAGCTAACTTGTAAATTGATGTTATGCTGTGATGAGCTCTTGTTCGATTATTGTCTCTTTACCAAGTATAGGGTAACATTAAAGAGTCACAAAGAATCATGGATCCAAATAACTTATGAAATGGAAAATCTTGTTGATGATAATATATTACTTTTTATTATGCTCTTATTATTTCTCTAGGGTTGACATTACTGATGCAGAAAATTTGTATAATACGTATGGAGGTACACCTTCAACAAAGGTACATACAGCTTACTCCACTTATATTAAAATCACTTACTTAGAAATAATTCCTGAACATCATTTTCTCTTTTGCATGAAATTCTTAGTTATTTTGAAATACCTTATATTGCACAGTATTTTTTAATTCTGATAATAATCATTACTATTGGTCAACATACATTTGGCACTCGTTATAGCGGCATGCGATTTACCGACAGATTTGTCTAATGGTGAAAAATTGCTGGTAACAAATCTGCATAACACTAATATTGCTTGATATAATGGCATATTTGTATTCCAGCAGTGGCATTAATTATTGGTAACAAATGTGCACTTTGACACTATATTACAATCCAGTATAAAGGCAGGTTACCTGAGTTAATACATGTACATGTATGACAATTAGCTATCAGCAATATTTTCACACTTGACCAAAATTATGTAAAGGATTAAATTCCTTGTCACCTATGCACAAGACAGCTGTCCAGGTAATGTTTGTTTATGGAAAGCACTGACAGGGTTAACACTAATTAGATAGGATGGTTTTAAAAAGTAATTGTACAAGTATGTTTGATGGCTTCCTGTAAAATAAACATTCAGCCCAAGAAGGATACTAATGAAGAGGTGGTCCTAATTAAATTTAAAAAAAAAATTGTAATCTATTCATTTTTATACTGATGTGGGATAGGTTGAGGTAGGAAAAGGTTAAGAATGTCAGAACTACCGAAGAAAAAACAACATACCCAACTCAATGTTTCGGAAATATAGGATATTGTTGACTTCAAATCCAAAAATCTCAATCTTAAGATCAGATACCCAGTCATTTCAGCAACCTCTGGAATAAAACTGTGGGTAGGTCATCTGTTAAAGACATCTGGTAATCTATTCTGTAACAGGCTGGAAACGATGCATGAAAATGAACACAATAAGGCATCGTTGTGTTTGTTCAAATACTATGCAAACGTTGGATTGCCAAGTCATCATCAAACAGAAATTTAATTTTATCATGAAGTTCTTTATTTCAAACAGAAATAGGAAAAAAGGGGGTCCATCAATGTGCATGGAGATTGCATTGTGATGACGAATAAACAAAGGGGAATAACTTGTACTGGTAATATCAGCATATCATTACAATGGCAGATTTGTTATAACAGCAAAATGCTTGGAAACAAACTTGGCTGTTGTAACAAGCAGTGACTGTACTTTTACATGTAAAATTGAACTTAATTTATTTTCACTCCATTTTGTTTACAAAATATGAAATAAAATAATGATCTGTAACTAAATGATTTGGTTCAGATTTGCATAGGTTAGATTGGGGTAAAAAAAACTAAAAAACCAAACTAACATTTTTACAAAGTGAATGAAACATCTGAAATGTCAGTTCATCCTTAGGAGACTCTATGTTTTTTTTTGTCATAAAGTAAAAAGTAGCAATAACATCAGGTAGGGTTTTTTCCGACAAGTGTTTTTAGCACACATAAACTGAAAGATCAAGTGAGCTTTTCTGATTACTTTTTGTCCTCTGCATCTGTCTGTCTGCCTGTAAACATTTACTAGTTTCAACTTCTCCAGAAACACAGGAATAATTTTGGCCAAACTTGCCACAACACATTTTGGGTTAGGAGGATTCAGGTTTAGTCAAAGAAAGTGCCACTCTCTTTTAATGCCATAATCTTAGACCTTGGACTTTGAGCCAAATTTTGAAACTTTAATAGAAACTTTTAACTTTGCTTATAAATTTTAAATGCTAAATAATACATCTTTCATATTTCATGTATGCATTCCTTTTCACAAGACCTTTCTTTTGGTTCCAAAGGTTTTGACCTTGTAACCTTGACATTGGCTTTTGACCTACTTTTGAGAAAGTTAATCTAGGCAATATTATCTTCTGAACTGTTTAGGATATGGCTTTAATATTCCTTATGGCAAGACCTTACATTTCATAGCATGAAAAATCACAATAGGTGAACAAAAGCAGGGCCATAGTAACTTGTGAGTGATGTGGACCATTGGCCTTGTCACTGTATTTAAGTAGAAAAGTCATCCAGGACATTGTAAGAAATTTAAGAACATTTAACTCTTTGTTTTATAGTTTGAACTCTTTGACAGGGGACACCAGTGCAGAAAAGACAGCTGACACCGGACAACCCCACAATAAAGCGTTTCCAGAACAGTGCTCGTAGTCCAGCTGTGCCCTTTTCTCCTGCCAGTTTTTCCCCTGTAGGGTAAGAAATCAATTGATATACCATGTGATATGTACTTATTTTATTTACAATCATTTATGCAAATTAAAGTTTCATAACTTGCCTAAACAGAATTTTTTTTTCACTAAGGGCAACTCCTTCCAAGAAGTATAGCTCAAGAACAAATGCAGGTGATGTTGTAGCCTCAATTGGAAATGTGGACAATGTAAACTGGCAAGGCAGTGGTCTGAAGTGTTCAATCCAGCGATATGACCCAATGGAGAATTTAACCAAAGAGGAGAAAGACGGTATCAAGGATCTGAGTAGAGACTTCAAATATATGTTTCAAAAACTGACAGACAAAGCATTAGGTATGGCAGTAATGCAGTGTTTGTGACATATATGAAATTACTGAGGTTATGTTTTTACTGTAGTGTCAACAATTTTCATTTGAATACCAAATATCATTATTTTCATAGCTGAACATGTAGACCTGAGGTTCAATGAAGTATTGTAAAACTAGGTGTTTCAGTTTTTGATACACATTCTCAAAATTATCAACTTTTAAAAATATTTCAGTTTTGAATGATATGATCGATGAAATGGCAACACAGCTCCAGGAGAAACACAACATCGAAGAATTTTCCCATGTTGCCCTGCCAGTTCAGGTTTGTTTGAACTGTTGTAAAGTTTATAATGCATTTCCAGTATGGTATCACAAATCTAAAATTTGTAAATCTATTTTTTCTACATATGCATGTACAATGTACTTTTAAAAAAAACAAACTACTAATTGTTGCAAGAACAGTTAACAAATTGATTTATGCTCTATTACATTTACTGTAATTGTATTACAAGAGTAGGTAAAAATAGGAAGTATTTTATTTTTGTTTTGGTCACCTATGATTGCATACTTGGTGACCTATTGCAGTTTAATTTTTCCGCTGCTGTGTATTAATCATTGAACAATTTGAACTACTCAAATACTACTATGCCGAAGGAAATAAAAATTGGCATGTAGGATTATTGGGGTAAGGGAACAAAAATTGAAATTTTCATGGCCCCTGCCTCGGTGGTCTATGGGCAGTGCAAATATGTGATGTAATCTTTAGAAATTGTCTTTATTCCAATAATCTAGCAGACAAACTGGGTGTATAGTCATGAGCAAGGAAGCTTCTACCAAAATTATAAAATTCATGTTCCCTAGGTCAGGGGTTCTGGTCCTAGTATTAGGCTGTATGGCTCATGTAGTGAACATTTACTATTTCTTTTAAGACCTTGACTCTGAAGCATGAAGAAACTCATTAAGTAAATTGAGTACAGAATAATGATAAAGAGAGACGCCCATACAATGAACTGAGAAACTCTTAATCCCTGATGAAAGTGTTCTGGTGCTGGAGCTCTATGGCTCATACTGTGAAAATGCATTATTTGTTTAGAAACCTACTTAGCTCCTGGACATCAAACAAACAAACTGAACACATAGTAAGAATTCTCTACCATTCATATCCTTTTGGTCAGGGACTCTGATGCTAGGGTGGGGCACTATGGTTCATGCAGTAAATATGCAACGTATGTCTAAACTGAACATCTAGCACAGAGACTGACAGTATAGTTATAATTGGTTGAAACTTCTGATCCCTGAGGTAAGAATTCAGGTCCAGAATAGCACTATATGAATCATTTGGGGGGGGGGGGGGGGGGGGGGCGCATGGAATTCTTAGGTCACCAGAGTTAAACAGGTGACCTATTGCTTTTGGTTTTCTTTGTCTGTTAACAATATTACATTTTTAACTTGTTTTTGAAAACTACTAGCCAATTGTTAACATTTTTGGTGTGATGCATCACTAGGATAAGTGGAATATAAATTGTGAAATCTATGACCTTATCACCCCTGGCACCTCAAGGGCCATGTGTGCTAAAAAGGGCTACATTTTCAAAAGTCTTCTCCACTCCCACACATGAGGGAGGAAAACTAAATGCATGGTTATGATGTCCATGAAGCCCTCTATCAAAATTTTGAAATTTATGTCCCCTAGGTCAGGGATTCAGGCCATAGGGATGGCTAATATGGTCATATAATAAAAATGTATTAAATCTTAGAAAAATCTTCTCTACTTCCAGATATGTGTGTGTGTGTGTGTGTGTGTGTGTGTGTGTGTGTGTGTGTGTGTGTGTGTGTGTGTGTGTGTGTGTGTGTGTGTGTGTGTGTGTGTGTGAGAGAGAGAGAGAGAAAAAGAGAGAGAGATAAACTAAATGCATGTTAATGATGTCCATGAAGCTCTCTACCTAAATTTTAAAATTTGTGGCACCTTCTAGGGCAGGGCCAATATGGCAATATAGTAAAAATACATATTAAATCTTAGAAAATCTTCTCTACTCCCATGTATACTTGAGTAAAACTAAATGCATGATTATGGTGTCCACAAATCTCTATCTAAATTGTGAAATTTATGACTCCTGTGTCAGGGTTCCAGGCCAATATGGTCATATAATGAAAATGTATTAAATCTTAGAAAATCTTCTCTACTTCCATATATATTTGAGAAAAACTATATGCATGATAATGATGTCAATGAAGCTCTCTACTTAAATTTTGAAATTCATGGCTCCTGGATGAGGGGTTCAGGCCCTTGTGCAGGGCCAATATGGCCACATAATGAAAATGTATAAAATAATTAGGGAATGTTAAAATGATTTATATGCTTTAAGCTTCCATTTTTCCTTCCTCTGTAATTGAATAGGAATTGTATGTATTTTGAAAGACCATAAACATGTGCACAGAAGACTCATAGTGAGGCTTATATGGAAATGTTTGACTCCCTATATGGGCCATGATACTCAGGTGACCATTAAGGCCCATGGGCCTCTTGTTTATATTTTCTTCTTTACTCCAGAATATATACTGTAAAGCACTCTTATTAGTTATATCCAGTGAGTTTACAATAGCCCGTGCTAACAAGTTTCGATAATATGTTGGAATCAATATATCTGTCTATCTTCTGTCTTTCCATTTCACTTTTCATATAGGTGACAACTTTGCTACTAAGGATGAACTGACATTAACATTTCTGATGTTTTCACTTTGGGAAAAAAATTTTTTTCTTTCGATCCTAATCTATGAAATTCTGAACCAAAATGGTCAGTTATTAATTGTGTGAACAACTGAACATCTTTATAAAGTTCTACCATTTCAATTCTTTCTAAATTTGGCTTGAAGCATCTTTGGGACATGAGTAACATAAATTGTAAATTTCATGTCTCCTGTATCCCTGGAGCCTTAGGGGCAGGAATTGATCATTTTCCAAAAATCTTCTTTACTGTCTATGTGCAAGTTAAACTAAATGCATAGTGATAAAAAGAAAGAAAGCTTCTACCAAAATTGTGAATTTCATGATCACTAGGGTAGTGGTTTTGACTCCAGGATGGGGCGAACTTGGTATATAGTACTTGTGTGTAAAACATTTGAAAAAACATCTTTAATGCTATTGATACTAAATGGATAGTAAATGGATATTTAGAATGAGCAGACAGCCCTTTGCCAAAATGTTAAATTTCATGATCCCAAGTTAGGGATTTTGGAATCAGGGTGGGGCCAAAATGGTCAGTGATAAATGTTAACAATTGAACATTTTTAGCTTCTTCTTGATAATTACCATTCAAATTCTTTTCAAAATTTGATATGAAACATCTTTTGGACAAAGGGAACATAAATTGTCAATTGCAAGACTCCTGCACCCCTAAGGCCTTGAGAATGTGACAAAAATTGACCAGTTTTCAAAAATTTTCTTCTATGCACATATGTAAGAAAGACTAAATGCATAGTGATATAGACCAGGAAATTGTCAATTTCATGATCCCTTGGGTAGAGGTTTTGACTCCAGGGCAGGGCTCAATTTGGTGTTTATAGTGAATGTGTAAAACATTTAAATAATTTATTTAATGCTATTGATACTAAATTGAAACTAAATAGAAATTTAGAAGGAATATGTAGTCCCTTACCAAAATTGTAATGTCATGATTTTGTTTCAGGGTGGAGCCAAAATTATTATAGTAATTATTGTCTTTATCATTTGAAAGACATTTTTAAGTTTGCTAATACAGTATAAAATTAAAACTAAGTGCATATTTAGGGAAAAAAAGGCTGTACCAAAATAGTGAATTTTGCAACTCCAAATCAGTCATATTCTGTTAATGTTACATATATTATGTAAAGCCTATCATCAGTACAGGCACTTTTGAGGGCATTTAAGTTTAAGAACACCTCTTGTTTTATACTTTTGCTTAGATATTCAGAACAGGAAATTTTTTGTAGATTTTATGGCCCCTTGAAATAGTGATACTTTTTAACTCGGGTGACCAATAAGGCCTGTGGGCCTCTTGTTATGGGAAGAGGGAACTTTAAAAGGAGGATTTCTTTTTTATTTCAGGAGGAGGTGACTTTAGTGGGTAGGATTTGCTGTGATAGTCTGGGTAAGCTGAATGCTAAGTCGGTGATTCTCGAGGGATCACGGGACACCTCTGCTGGTCGCTTCATTCCACTAGATCTAAGTGATCTGAAACAGTATTCACTGTTTCCAGGGCAGGTAAGCATTGTTTCACACACTTCTAGTGTATTGTTGGTAAAGATGGAAAATGCAAGCTTTTTGATTTAGATGAATATTTTTAGATACAGAATAAGATGTTCTTATGAAAGTGAGGTTTGCATTTAGAAGCTGAGGCTAACTTGCAGTATTTACGTAGTGTTTTGAAGTACTGTAGAGTCGCCATCAAATTGTTGTGATTTAGCAACATCTTGTTTTTGGGGGTATCGTTCTTCAAAATAGTTTTTCCTGGCGTGGATTTGAATTTATGGGCACATGTCCATACCATACAGTAAATTATTAGTCCTCCACAAAGATAATGATTTCATAGTATACTGCTGTAAATTCCTGATTACCTGGATTGTAATTGATTGTATTTTCTCGTCTTGCAGATCGTGGCAATGGATGGAACAAATACTTCTGGACAGAAATTTGTTGTTAAAAAATTGTATGAGGTATGATAAAAGGATTAGATGTGTTTCCTTGCGATCTTGAGCTGTGCTGGAAAATGATAGACCTTGTCTTCATCTGAAATATGTCTTTTGTAGGGTGTAATACAACCATTGCCAGCATGTTCCAATGAGAAGGATGAAATTGGTTGGTTTTAGAATTCAGTATTTATATAGTCTTTTTTTTTCTTTCTTTTTTTCTTTTTTTTTTTTTATTTTGTCAGTCTGTCTGAATATCTCATTGTCATCATAACTTTTGAACTATTTAAGATATTAGATTTAATAGTAAATGAATAATAAAGTGGAAGGTCAGACTCAAATTTGCCACAACTGAATGTGTCTAAACTCCAGGCGTTAATGATTTACAATTAAATGATTTATAAGCATAGTTGTATTGAGACAGGTGTTATTATGCCTGCAGATGTCTCTGTATATCTGAATGCCCATTAGCATTTTATTCGATCACCTGAGTAAACTCAGGTGACCTATTGCAATTGGTCTGTATACGTCGTCGTGCGTTAACAATTGAACATTTTTAACTTCTTGATAAGTACCATACCAATTTTCAAAATTGGTATGAAGCATATTTGGGCAGGACAAAACTAGATATTTTTTATTTATAGGTATAACATTTAAAAAACATCTTCTTTCATGCTATTGATACTAAATGGATATTCAGAATGAACAGGTAGCCCTTTACCAAAATTGTTTTGGTATTTTTGATGGCCAAAATGATCAGTGAGTAAATGTGTTAATAATTGAACATTTTGAGTTCTTGATAACTGCCATTCCAATTTCTCTGAAATTTTGTATGAAGCATCCTTGTGACAAGGGGGACACAAATTGTAAATTTTAGGATTCCAGCTCTCCTGGGGCCTTAGGGGTGGGACATAAACTGTTGGATAAGAGGAATGTAAATTGTGAAATTTATGATCATAGCTTCCCAAGGGCCTCTCGTGGTTTGGGCCAAAACTTTTTTTTTAAAAAAAGGGGGGGGGGGGGGGGGGGGGGAGTTTTAAAAATCTTCTCTACTCCCAAACATTTGGGAGAAAAACCAAATGCATTGTTATTATGTCTATGAAGCCCTTTACCGAAACTGTGAAATTCATTGCACTTTGCAGGTCATGGAAATATGGACCGATTTGAATGCTTCAAACTTCATATTTCCTTCTATTGTAATTGAATGGGAATTGTATGCATATTTAGAAAGAACATAAAGTTTTGAACAAAAGACTCCAGAAAGAGGCTTAAATGCAAATATTAGACCCCTTGACAGGTATATGCATGGGCTATGATACTTAGGTGACCATTAAGGCCTATGGGCCTCTTGTCTAGATACACAATAAGTAATGTTAGAAATTGTCTGTTACAGAGTTGGCTGAGATGACAATTTCATCTTGATATACAATAAGTAATATTAGAAATTGTCTGTTTTATGGTTGCCTGAGATGACAATTTCATCTTGATATACAATAAGTAATGTTAGAAATTGTCTGTTTTATAGTTGCCATAGATGACAATTTTGTCTTGATACACAATAAGTAATGTTAGAAATTGTCTGTTACAGAGTTGGCTGAGATGACAATTTCATCTTGATATACAATAAGTAATGTTAGAAATTGTCTGTTACAGAGTTGCCTGAGATGACAGTTTTGATTGCTGCTGGACCGTTTTCAACATCAGACAACTTGTCTTTTGAGCCACTTTCAGATCTGGTGAAATTCATCAGAAAAGACAAACCTGATATTGTGATACTGGTACAGTAATTTTTAAAGGTTTAAAATTCTAATGACTTGTTTTCTTTCCAAGTGTAGAACGATTTCTTTTGAAAAACTTTGACTGGAATTTGCTTCAGACAATACATATAAAGTATTTATTGCTAGTCTTTTGAATTTATATACCTGTAGATGAATGTTTGGATTTTTCAGATGGGTCCATTTGTTGATGTAAAAAATGATCTAATAGAGGTAAAGTACTATATTATTGGAGCAACAAACTGCACTGAAAGTTTTCATTTACACACATGTCAATATGGAATGTAAGATTTGAAAAAAATAATTTCCAAGAATGTAAGATGTGAAGTGAATAATTTACATAAATGTAAAGTGTGAAATAAATAATTTACATAAATGTTAGCTTCTTGAATTAAAGATATCAACGTCTGTGTAAGAAACATTTAAGAAAAAATACTGTGTAATGGGAAGGCCAAAAAATTAGTTCTTTTTGTCAAAAATAGATCAGGAAAGGTTTTAATTTCTTTTCCTCATAAAAACTGAGTGGTTAGAGCATTGTGCTCAAAATCACAAGGCCTCTCACCTCTAGTCGGCGCGGGTTCGATTCTTGCTCACGCCGACATATGTGAGAAAGTTTGCCAGTTTACTTTCAGAAGGTCGGTGGTCTCGGGTATTTGGGTTCTTGCCTCCACCTACAAAAACTGGACGCCACCAGATAACAGAAAAATTGTCGAGTGTGGCGTAACAACAAGAAATAATCATCCTCATAAAAACAGGCAAGGAATTTTTTTTTTTTTAAATTTCAAAACTTGAGACTTTTAATCATTTATGATGCCCAAATAGAGTACCTGTTTGAATAACATTATATTTACATGTACCAGCACAATTAAAACATTTCAGTTTTTGATTTACCTACATTAACTGAAACTGGCAAATTGACACATTTTTCTGGAATGGAAGATGCTATAGAAAATCCTCCTACTATGTACCATGGAAGTTTGTTTCTTTTCAAATTTGTAGTGAATACAATGCCATTGCATTCAAACATAGATAGGAAAAACATAGCTATTTGCAGTTTTATCTTAAACGTAAATGTTGCTGTGACCCAGACCATGTCAAATTAAGATGCGATCTGGGATATCAAAAAAAAAAATTATTATTTTTTTTGCACCACTTCAGTGCATGAGAGAATTTTACTTAATCATTCAAGGATTAAAATTGCCAGTGTGCATTCTTTAATCATATACAGAGGGGCCTGAGAACAAAGTAATTTTTAGGCTTAAAAGGAGATGTTTTAAAGATGATTTCAAGATGATATGCAGAGGGGCCTGAGAACAAAGTAATTTTTAGGCTTAAAAGGAGATGTTTTAAAGATGATTTTAAGAGTTTCCAATAATGATCACAGTATCTTTTCCTCTTCCTGTATTATACATGCATGTTCTTTGAAAGAAATATATACAGCAATATTGGCATATTGAAGATGAATTTTAGATGAATTTAGGTAATGGAAGTATTATAAATATCTGTTACAGAATGGGAAATGCACTAGTTCTTTTGATGAGATCTTTAGAACAAAACTGGGAGAAATCAGCAGTGAAGCATCAAGGTACTTTTATATACAACTCGAAAGTTTCAGAGGCATATAATAGGGGTTTTGTCAATTTCACAAGCAAAACTGGTAATATTTCTAAAGTCTGATGATTTTTTGTATATAATCAATCTGAATGACTGCTAATATGTAAACAATCAATGCAGAACTTTAGCCTCTTTACGTGCAGGGTTTTAAACGTAGTTGTAAAATCAACTAAATTTTAGAATCTGCATATTTTAAAATGAATAAATTCAAGTGCTTTTATGATTTGGGTTGAATACTAAGCATTTAAAACAAATGAATAGACCTTGCAAAATTAGATGATTTCCTTTTCCTATTTTTTGGATCATATTTGAATCACAAGCGAATATGGGTGGAAGTTGCTAATAATACAACTTTTGTTACGTGAAATTAACTTCACTATTTGGGCAGATGCCTCAGTGAGATTTCATGGAAATTTGAGAGCAGGCCATTCTGGGTTGGGTTCCATTGCTGTTTGCACAAAATGCAAACACCTTTGCAGCCATTCATTACAAGTCTGGCTATTCTTTCAGACATTTGAAGCCACATGGATGGCATTCAGTTGGTTCAAATTTATTATTATCCTGGACATCAGGCTGTGAATATTGTGTGCTTTACAGTAAATATTAATTTGTTTTAAAGTTTTGTTTGAATATTCAAGTAACTAAGATATTGATCAGTAAATATTTGTTTAGACCAGTAAATTTTATCAGTTCACCATCTCACTTGACCAGTGATTTTTATACACCCATCTAAGATGGGACATATTACGTTATGGCAATCATATCCATCTGTCTGTCCTGCTTCATGTCCGGCTCGTAACTTAAATACTATTGAATCCTAGAATAATCAAACTTTGTCAGATGACACATCTTGGGCAGAGGGTGGGTCGTAATTTTAAGTTGGGTCACTTTAACATATGATGAAGACAATGTGGCATATGCCGAAATCCTGTCTGACTCTTAACTGGACAATTATTTGGTCTAGATTCATCATATTTGGTCAGTTAATGCATCTTTGGAAGAGGGTGTATCATGCTCAAAATCAAGATCACTGTAACCTCTAAGATGATATACCTATATGTAACCATTTTTTTGGCTCATGTAGATGTGAGTCCTAGACAAACTTTGTCAATTTGTGCATCTGTATAGAAATGTAAATTGTAGCTTAAAATCAGATCTTTAAAACTTAAAATGGTAAGTATTTTGAAAAAACAAAACTATGTTTTAAGGGAGGTAATCCCTACACACATTAAAGAGTTAATGATATAAATATACGCAGTATTGTACTACAAAATTTGCAAAGACTTAACAAGCACATCACAGAACAGAGGAATCTCTGTCATGGGAATGATGTTTCTAGCAGTTTAATCTGTCTGTCCAATTAAGATTCTATTAGTCCCTTGGGAGTAAGCCATGGGGTTTCAGAGTTCAGCTGGAAATTCATAGATCATTTTGATAAGAGCTAAATTACATCTGTCCAGTTAAAGATTAATTAATGAGTATAATGTAAGAGGAATGTGGAATACTCCTATTCTTTGTACAACCCAAATATGTAATTCAGACCACGTGAAAGAAATTATCTAAATATATGTAATAAAATAAAACTATGTTTTGGAATATTTCTGTAGTTATTTGAACAATTCAAGAGATATATTGACAAGTCAGATGCAATGTGCAATAGACACATTACAAGAAATTATCTTGATCTTACCTCAGACCTGAAAGCAAAGATGTTTGTTCCATCTTTGCACCAATTAAGATTAACATGATTTTGTATCATGCACTTTTGTATGTTTATAATGAATAAACCCTCATGGGTGTATCATGTACCATGGCAGTGCACTTTATTTATTTTTTTTTTTATTTCAAGAACTCTGCGTATATGCAGGAATATATTCTTTTCCAGTCTATCTCTCCATCTGTGATGAAAAAAATGGACAAACTTCATTAAGTATATTTATACCGTCTGCAAACAAGTTTGGGGGATTTTAGGAATCACCATGTCCTTTGATGTGTGCCACTATTTTTGTCCAGGCTTTGTGATCGAGAGATATTGAAAGTTACTACTGGACACAAATGTTGCTATAGTCAGATGGTGTGTCATGACTGATACAAGGTCATTTGACATCAAGGTCACTGGTAAAAATGAAAGTTTTAAATTTTTGTTTGTGCAATAGCTTTTTAATGGAAAGACATTAGAAGATCATGCTTGGCAACATGGGTAGCTTATGGCCTGGTTGTGTTTCATGACCTGAGCCAAGACCATCTGGCCAAAGTCAATATTGCATGAAAAGAATATCTCTTTCTCAGTTAATGGGTGTAGACTTTGTCACAAGGTCTTAATTGCCTTGTGACTTTCATTAATTCTTTCATTAAGAACCACAAAGGCACACAGATTCTGAAATTAGCATGTAGGCTTCCTTGTGTAGTCTAGATTTGAGTTTGCTCACACTGTGAAACTACACCCAGGATGGGACTACAATGAGGATTTTATTTTTGGGTGCCTGGTCCCATGAACATTAATTTTTATCTTCAAGAAACAAATTGCAATGTACGTAATGTCTATTAAAAGTGATATTTGTTTCTGTTTCATTCAGTGCTGGATGCCATGTCATTGTCCTGCCATCTTACCGGGATGTCCACCATGATTATGTTTATCCTCAGCCCCCCTTCTTCCATCAATCACATGCCAAGAATGAGTATCCGGTAACTGTCTTTAGTGTTCATTGATTTATATATAGCTTACTGACAAAGGTATTTCGGTGTTGTGAATGAAATCATTTTTGAAAGATTTTATATTTCAGTTGTGTTGGGAGTAGTTTAATGTTCAGACTAATGAATTGCAAAGAACTATTTATTGTGGTGGGAAAGTCCTCTTCCACAGTAGTGCTACCACAAGCTGGTTGTCCTTCACCAGCAAGGGAAAATAAATGCTTGACACCTATCTACCTTACTCAACCCCAAACCTACACTTAAACTCTGACTGACCAAATGAGATGCCTGGATAGTGTCCTAACAAATCGAAAATGATACTTGAGTTCATAAAGTTAACTATTTATTCATTTTAATGATAAGCAATGCAACAACATGAAATCAACACAATTAGAGGACTTCACTCTTTTACATTTATGCTGGGCATTTGGTACAGTATTCATTTCTATTAACTTAAAAAAGAAAAGCGGATGACAAACGAATGAACAAGATGACAAGACTGACGTGCACCGAAATTGTTTTGAAAAAGAGGGGGCATATTGTTTTGCACCTGTTGATTGATCTGTAAACCAAGTCTTGTCCACTCAATATCTTAAGAATCCTTTGCTTGACAGACATTAAACATGGTACACTAAAACTTCATAAGGAGTAAATGAGGTCAAACATCAATCCACTCTGGACAAAGGAAGATATTGTCCACTCAATATCCTGGAATTGTCAATGATACATTTGTAAAATCCTTTTCAATTTTGCACCACAGAGGCATACATGTTTCAGAAACATAAGCTGAGTAAATACATCTTTAAAAAGTATATAGCATTCTAATAATAAATTAAAGTTAACAAGTTTCAACAGGGATGTACATAATTATAGTATATATAGGTTCAGTTTCACTCGGTGCAAGGTTATCAGGAATGAAGTTTCCAACTCCATATCCCAGAATTCCTGAATGTGCAAGTTCATTTAAGTTCTTCATAATCTATCTATAAAGATACACTACTGTGGACAAATAGACCAGCATGTTTAGACAGCTTCTCTGTAATGGTCACAGGCAATTATATCGCTTGGGTTTGAATTTACAATTAAAGAATATAATTGCCTGTGGTAGTGATAGCTTTGGAAGGTTTGTTCATTTTATCACACTGACCCCACTTGAGCCAATCAACAATTCCAGACAGCTTGCCATGCCCATGAGTAGCTGAATATATCCAAACTAATATTAAAACCATTTTTAAGGCATCAAGCTTGCTCGAGAGCCTTCTAGCAATCATGCAAAATTTTGCCTCTACACTGCCTTTCATCTCAATGGACGAAATCAAATAGTGCCTATTGGTTTTGAATGTTTCTTACAATTCAAGACTTTGAAACATTGAATTTAATTGATATTTGAAAAACACAATACATTTCCGTTGTTGATGTCGTTTATTATTGTATCTTTGTCCAATAGTTAAATAACGATTGTTTGGTAAGAGAAGTTCATTATTTGCGGATGGATTTACTACAAAACAGATTTTCTCTCGAAATTTATGTCATAAGATATCATTAAGTACTTAAAAAATAACCTGCTCAAATTTGGTTTTCATTTATATCTATAGTCTCGTAGTTGCACCAAGAATCCTTATTTCAGATCAGTAGAAACAGATAAGACTAAGGTGGTCATGGTTAGGTTGCTATTCCAAAAACACAAAGACTATTTCTGGCTTTGTTTTTGGTAATTCCGATCCCGATTTTTAATTAAGCAAAATGAAAGAAGCATATGCATTGCAAAGAAAATAACAGGTTATTTTGCGAAGAAACCAAGGCTAGGTAGCATTCATTGGGAATTGAATCTTGTTCAGAATTCCAATAACCTTTCTGCATATTATGTTGAACTTTTGAATTGTTAGACATGATTGAAAACAGAGTTAATACTGTATAATTGTTACATCATACATGAACAGAAGATTCAACTTCTATAAACAAGTAGTCTCACTCTGAAGCATTTATATTCTTTTTTGCATTTTTCATCTGCAATTTCAATTTATTATAGCCTTTGTAAAGTAACTAGTCTTGAGAGGATATTATCTAGCAAGAGGAGGATACATGTATGAACTTGTTAGGATAAGCAACTTTAGCCCAAGCTCTCTTCTTTATTTCTTTTTATGTAAATAAACACAGTTTGCTGACATTTTACAATTGATTGTAATGCTTTATTTATGTATATAAATATAAAAGTAGGTCAAACAGTTTCCAGACTGTTTTTTTGTTACAGATATTGCCTTGAAATTAGTCACAGGAATACAAGTTTAATTAGCATTTCAGCTGGATTGGTGCATCGTTGAGTAAAAGACAGATATATTTTATGTATAGACCATGCATCTGAAGATCCTTAGATAGTCCCACTGTTTAATACAGGCTTGGCAGTTTATTCCAATGAAGAGAAAATGATCAAAATTTGTTATTATTAATTTTTATTACATAGAATGTGCACTTCATGCCTGACCCATGTGTAGTGAATATCAACAATGTGATATTTGGATTGACCTCAGCAGACATCATGTTCCAACTGGGAGCAGAAGAAATTTCATTGTAAGTACATAAAATATCTAAAAGTAGTCACTGCATGCAAATCAGGCAGGATTAATATCTACAGGTGGTAGGGTTCAATTTTATCCATCTAAGTAGCACTGCACAAAGTGACTAATCTTATTGATGAATGGCTTGCATATAAGCAAACATACTTGTGTAAAGTAAATAAAAGTTGTTTTTATGCTTTCTGTCACTGACACTGGGTTATTTCTTTCCAGTAACCCTCCTGGTACCTCAGATAGAATGGCCAGACTTGCAGAGCACCTTTTGACCCAGCAAAAGTAAGTTCAGTACATTATAATTTGCCAAAACTCTCCATATATACATGCATACGAATGGTTATTGTAATTTTATCTTGTTCCTTTCAATTTTGAAGTTAAAATGTTCTTACATGTGATTTCAGTTTTTACCCACTCTACCCCTCCCCAGAGGATGTAAACATAGATTATGAAGTATTTGATCTTTATTCTCGCATGCCCAGTACTCCTCATGTGCTAATTTTGCCATCAGATTTAAAACAATTCACAAAGGTAAATGATTTTATTAATTATCAGTGATCAATTTTTTATTTACCTGTATTTAATTATTTTGATATAAAATTACCGTACTCAGCTTTGAATTTGTGCAGGTGGATTTGTTTTAACCAAGTTTTATATTCATATTGTATGTTTCTTTGTAACATTTTAAAGATTCTCAGATTTTTCTGGGATAGAAAATAAAAGGGGGGGGGGGGGTTATGGCTATAAACATTAACATTATTGCATCAACAGTTTAGAAAAGTTTGATATGAAATAGCATCACTGTATTATTTATGGAGCCATTTAAAACTGAACTTGCATGTGTGTGTTCAGGACATAAATGGTTGTTGCTGTATCAACCCAGGACATCTGGCCCGTGGACAGGCAGGTGGAACCTTCAGCAAGCTGCAGATCCGAACAGGTGTCATCAGGTCCAGGGAGTCGATTCTTCCATCCATCACAGCTCAAGTGTTAAGGATATAAACACAATTTTATGTACACAAACTGTTCAAGAGGGGTGTTATATTAAGTTAATAAATATTGTATTTAAAATATATTTTGTTCTTTGTTCAGATCTTTCTACTCTGAAGGTTAGCATTAATTACAATTGATGAAAATGAGAGAAATACAAAGGTGATATTTAAAAAGAAAACAAAAAAACCTCAAACTATTGCCAACAGATTATAAAATTCTTGCTATAGTACATAATATACTAGATGATTTATACAGATAATGTTTGATCGATTGATAAGCAAGCATTATCATAAACGAAGGGGAAATCGCTGAAAATCTTATTCTGGGTTGGTGTATTTGATTCATGGATTGAGTTAAAGCATAATCAAAATCCAATTACTGTAACAGCAGATGCTTCAATATTTTACAACTCTGATATTCTTGTGGGTGGAAAAGTTTTTTTTGGTTTTTTTTATTAATCTGTTTCACAGTAATATCAAATACCTTAATGACCTTATTAATGAAGGGGGCTTGTTTCCGAATTCTGAATCTTTTTGTAATATTTATCCAAAGGTAAAAGTTAATTTTTTAGAATATATGAGTGTAATAAATGCTGTTAAAGCATGGATGAAAAAAGTAAAGTTTGACAAAAAATTAACTAAATTACCAATGACCTTTGATTATGTCGAGTATATATACTCCACTTTGAAAAATCAAAACAATTCTATAGTCTTCTCAACCAAAACTGCATGGAACCTACTGGTAAAGGAAAATGGAATGAATTAAATGACACAAAATGGAAAACAATTTTCAGATTGCCATTTTAAGTTACACAAAATTACAAACTGCAATGGTTTCAATATAGAATTTTGAACAAAATTTTAGCTTCAAATTTTTATCTATTCAAAATCATCGAAGTTGGAGATATTGAGAATTGTACATTGTGCCAGATAGAAGAAGAAACAATTGAACACTTGCTCTAGGAGTGTGATAGTATTCAGCATTTCAGAAGAATTTGAAAATTGTTTTGAACATAAAACCGATCTTCAAATATCAATAACAAAAAATAATTTTGATATTTTTTGGATGAAAAGAGAATTATACAAAATAACCTTGTTCTTTGGCTTAAATATTATATCTATACTGTGAGATGTAAAGGGAAGACACGGAATGTAGATGCTGCGATATAGCTAATGGAATACATTTTATGAAAGGCAGAAATATACTGTACATAAAAATGGTGAAAAGGATTTGTTTGACACCTGCTGGAATCAATTGAGTGCTTTTTTTCTAATTTATATTTAATAAATGATAACAATGTAATGCTCTTTCTCTTAAATGGACAATTTTTTTATTGGCTCACCTGAGCTGGAAAGTCAAGTGAGCTATTCTGATTGCCTGTTGTCTGGCCGTTAACTTTTCACATTCACCTGCTTTTCCAGCACTACAGGGCCAATTCAAACAAACTTTTTACAAATCCTTGGGTGAATTGAATTCAAATGAAGGACCATGCCCCCTTCAAAGATGATCACAAAATTGCAAAACTAGGGTGGGGTCATTTAAAAATCTTCGCGATAACCACTGGCTAGAAAAGTTTACATGAAATATTCCTGACACAGTGCAGATTCAAGTTTGTTAAAATCATGATCCCCCGGGAATAAGTCAAACTCGAAAGTTCGAGGTCATGATATGAAATGAAGTTTTTGCCAAAGGAAATATGTATACAAGATATAAAAGATGTACCTTAAATAGTTCAGGACATCTTGAATAGGTCAGATTTTCATTAATACTTCCATGTCAAGGTCGCACACCATACTGAGTTGCATGAAAGGTCTTTCCGTAAAAAAAATGTATAAATAGAAAATATGAAAGCCCAAGCTTAAATAGTTCAAGAGATATTTTTAAAGATTTTTCCTTTATATAAGCATGTAACACTTTATTCCTTATTGTGGCTCAACCTTACCCCCGTGAACCATGAACTGCACAAATACTCAATGTTGGGAAGTTTTTGTGTAAATTTGAATTTTTCTGGTCCAGTGGTTCTTGAGAAGATTTGCCCTATATGTTCGCATGTAAAACTTTTATCCC
This sequence comes from Ostrea denselamellosa, assembly GCA_024699665.1. NCBI lineage: Eukaryota > Metazoa > Mollusca > Bivalvia > Ostreida > Ostreidae > Ostrea > Ostrea denselamellosa. Next base: position 13,437,280 of record JAMZEH010000014.1, read on the forward strand.
CGTCCTACCCCCGGGGGCCATGAATTTAGCAAACTTGGATCTTCTCTATGTCGGAAAGCAGTCATTTCTAACCCAATGGTTCTTGAGAAGATTTTCCCTATATAACCCTGATCCCCTATTGTGGCCTCATCCAACACCCGGGGCTATGAGTTTACCGAACTTGAATCTGCGCTATGTCAGAAAGTTTCCATGTAAATTTGAACTTTCCTGACCCAGTGGTTCGGGGTATGAAAAGTAGATGGACAGATTGACGACTGACAAATGATCAGAATAGCTCACTTGACTTGAAAAAAAAAATTGAAAATGATAATACATTAAAAAAATAAATAAATAAAAGACAGAGAGAGAAGTGAACTATTTTAATAAGCTTTGCATTATTTTCACGCGCTAATAAATGAAAGATTGGATGAAAATATGTCAGTTTATTGATTGTTTCACGTAATAATTTGATTTACGGAGTGATTGAGAAGTTTAGAGCTTTCCGAGTGGCTGAGATTAACCTTTGTCAAATTCGAATTACAGTTCTAATGATTTTTCCTTTAATATCTTTGCAAATAGTAATGATAGCAGCGTTCTCGTAAATGGACATCTGTTATGAACAATGCACGTATGAATCTTGATAGATGTACTACTTTGAGCCGCTGGAAATTTCGACAGAAATGAGTGTGGAATGTAAAACAATGAATAAATGCTCTCTCTCTCTCTCTCTCTCTCTCTCTCTCTCTCTCTCTCTTTGTTGTTGTTTTTTTAAATACACGAGGGTATGAACCGCGACGCTTCACGACAGCATACTCATGTGAAATGAAATTTATTCTTAAATTCATCATTATCTTCGACTGTTGTCGCTCATATAAATATACACCATCATTTTAGATTGTACCACACATCCATTATGCATCATCTCAGTTTGCTGTAGCATATGTCATTATATCCTATAACTTTAACTTGTAGTAAATGTTGATATATCATGAAAATATTTTTGGTATCATACCTATCAAGATTCGGGAGGGGAAAAAACCGCAGAAAGCACATTTACTTGGCAGTGGATGTTTTACTTTAACTTCGAAAATCGTTTCAAAAGTAGAAATGGCCGGGTTGCTTTAACATATGTTATCTATGATGGAGAGGGTAGTATCGCTCTTTTGCTACCTTGTTGAATTTTGAGGAATGTGTATTGGGGAAACCTGTGAGAATTGCTGAATACACAAAGTAGGTACCACCTATCCACAGTATGCAGAGAAAATGACAAAGTTCAAATATTCGTAATTTTTCTTTTAAAAAGTCTTAAGAAATTCAAGAAGTTATTTGCACATCTTCAATGTGTCTATAACAACTGCACAAGGTCTGAAGGATACCAAGTCAAAGTTGTAAGAGTTGTTAATACAAAGTAGGTACTGTCTATTTAGAAGATGCTGGGGAAAAAAATGAAGTTCAATTACATGTACATGTTTCGAAAAATGCCCAAGCACTTCCAAAAAGTCGCATGCACATCTTCAATGTGTCCATAACAACTGTACAAAGTTTGGGGAATGTCAGACTAGAGGTGAGTGAGGAGTTGATTACAAAGTAGGTACCTTATATGAGGACGCCCGCCCGGCATTCACCATACTACAAGCCGTATGCATTTTGTGACAGAATTTATTCGAAAGTTTCTATATGAAAAGAAAAAAAATCTCTTCCTGTGGCCTTCAACTCGACATTTAATATATCGACAACGTTTTATCCATTAACTAATTATTTTCAGTCTTGTGTCATTTCGATATATTTCGTGAACTCGAAATAAAAGCCACCACACCACAGGCTTCAACATCTGCTTCATACTTAGATATATTAACGGTAAACTAACAACTCAGTTTTATGATAAACGGGATGACTTTGAACAGCCTCTCCATCGTCAACTTCCCATATCTATGTAGCAGTATTTCATTATCACATGCATATGGTGTTTATGTCTCTCAAATGATTCGATACGCAAAAGCTTGTTCTGCATATATATGGTCATTTTTTTTAAATCGAGGCAGGTTACTGACAAACAAGTTTATGTTACAGCGGTTTCATCAGTCTTGTTTAAGGTCAACATTTCGCAAATTTTATGGTCGTTGTAACGATTTAATTTACCAATACAGTCTGTCATTGGTTGGTTCTTTTTGACTACGGAGTACTCCATTTACACGATCGATACATAAGGCTCACGGCGGGTGTGACTGGTCAACAGGTGATGCTTACTCTTCTTAAGCACCTGGTCCCACCTCTGGTATCTTCAGAGGTCTATCTTTGCTCTGCTCTGAATTTTGTGGGTTTTTTATGGGAGTTATGAGATTGATAATTGTTCGTTATCTTCACCTTTTCATGTGTACATGAAATACATGTAGCTGACTTGCGTCTTCATTAATTTCAGTCCTACTACAACACTACGTTCAAGTCTCTAATGTTCAGTGGTAGAGCGTTCGCTTCGTAACCGAGAGGTCGTGAGTTCAAGCACCTCTTGTATGAAGTGCCAGAGTAACATAAACTCAAATAATTGAAAATTTTGCGCGCCAAATTTTAATTCAATTGATGCGCGCATTAAATCAAATGTTGCTCCCATCATCTCAATTGATGTGCGCATCAATGTGGGGAAAATGTAGCTCGCGAAAATTAATTCAATGCTCGGTATAAATAATTTGATGATCTCTCAAATTCAACTGAAGATACCATTAATTATCTACAACGATATTGCTTAAGGAATTAATGCGCGCATCAATTCTTTTGAAGAGAGCAGCGATTCAGTTAAAGAGAGCATTAATTCAGCTGTAGATATATTGAATTGAGAATATCTTTAATCAGACAGTTGCTATCTCTGAAAGAAGAATTGCATCCATTAATTGAATTAATGACAATAATTCAAATGAAATAAATAATAATTGAATTATTGCGCACAATAGTTGATATCTTCAAATGAACTGATGTGCGCATTGATTGAATTATTGTTCTCTTTAATTGAATTGTAGCGCGCATCAATTCAATTGTTGATACCATTAATATATTTGAAGCGAGCAAAAAGTGTATTATTGCGTGCATCAATTCAGCAGAATAATTAATGTCATCAATAATTCAATTACTAAACGTAATAATTCAGAATTGAACATACCATTAATTTCTTGAAGAGATCTTTAATTGGAATAAGTTGATGTCTTAAATTCATTTCATATGTTTGTGCCATGAGCACGTCAAACCAAAGGGTAGTGATTGCTCCTTCGTCAAACGCTCGGCATTTAGAAGTGAGAATCACGAGTCTTTAAGATATAACCTTAGAAAATAAGGCCCCGTGTCTCGACAGGCGTTGGCATGTATAAGAACACTCACTGCTACGACCCTAAGTGCTAAGCATAGGTCTAAATTTGTGATACTTCAGCCACAGCTGGTGATGTCTTCTAAAATGTGACCGAAAAATTTTCGACATGACGTCAAACAAAAACAATCGAACTTCGTCAGATACCATTGGATAGGCTAGGTTGGTAAGACGACGAATTGTCTGACCTAGCTTGAACAACGTTTATGTCCCAATATCATCATTTATACCTCATGAAGGGCCGAGTGGTTAGAGCATCGCGCTTAAAATCACCTCTTGTCGGCGCGGATTCGATTCTCGGTCGTGCCGATATGTGTGAGAAAGTTTGCCAATTTACTTTCTTAAGGTCGGTGGTCTCTTCCCGGGTACATTGTATTTGGGTTCTCTCTTCCACCAATAAAAATCTGGATGCCACCAGATAACTGAAAAATTGTTGAGTGTGGCGAAAAACAACAATTAATCTTTACTTCACGGGTCGTCATTACGTTTCCAGTCTACGAAAATCTGACAGAGTTTTACAATGTTCCTTGATAAGGTTGGTACCTTGCATCAACAATTTTCTTCATTGGTATACCGATATAAAGTAAAATTGATTTTTCGCAGTCAATTTCAATAAATGTGAAGTCAAATTTTCCACCTGTATCCGTAGTGTTAGAAAAACGGCTGAAAGGGAAAATAATGTTTAGGTATATAGACCATACGTGTCAATGGAAACATTTACTCAACAATAACAGTATATGTTTATACCTCCATATAATAATATTTACATTCAGTGAATCTTTTTTTTCCCCTTATATTTCTTTTGAAATCATCATAGACAACGAATACATGTTTGTTGCAAACATCCACGTAACCATTACCAAATATGGAGCGTCGTCAAGGTCAAAGGATGGATTGCTCTTTTCCGTTTTAAGTAAAGATTGGACCAAGATGCGACATTTAAGTATGCATAAAAACATATACATTGAAACGTCTTTCTGTGTCGTTTTATCGGATGATGACGGTAGCAAACTTTGCTGGAAAAAAAGAAATGGCATAGCCCGCTTGTAACGCTGGTTTTATTTTATTTTATTTATTTATTTATTTATTTATTGGCAATATTAGCTACCTTCATTACCCGATAAAAGAGCAAAGAAAATATTTTATTGTTTAATTGAAACAATCAAAGCAATGCCAGTTTATAGATATATATAACACCAAGCAATTCATTTTGCTCCTGGTGAAGAAAGACACTAATTGAGTATACTCAATCGGCGTTGTGATATTTCTTTCACACTTGTCTGGATTTTTCTATTATCATTTCTTGATTATTTCCATCATTATTTCTGGGTTTTATATATATTCCATTCAGGAAGTTAGCGTTGGGGTTATGACGCACAATTGAAATATTTTTGTAATAGTTACCGGCGTTGAAAAATAAAGTCTTTTGATGACATATCATAATTTTCAAGCTTGGAAACTACACCGAACCCGTGGTTTTGTAAGAATTTCTTAATATCGACTTCATTTTGCTCGTTGCAATAATCACATGAAATAGATATGACATCAATATTAGTTGAATTGAGTGACATTGTCTGTAAAACGCTCAGCTCCAGTCCACTAACGTCTAGACTAAGAAAATCCACTGCTTGTAAATCCAGGGCCACAAGTATGGAATGTAAGGGAAAACACTGGACGTCAGTTTCATTGGCTCCTTTAGACGTGGATGTATTCAACACTACTTTAGAATATAGGTCTTTCCTTTCAAGTCTCATCTGTAACAATCCAAAACACTGTAATTACGAATGATTATCGTTCTTTCTCCATTCATACAAACATACAAATTATCCGAAGTTTCTATCAAAGTCACATCACTGTCATCAAATACTTAAGAATTATGAAAGAATCAATTAAAATATTTGATACCAATCCCAAGTATCAAGAGCACATGATATCAGAAGCATATTCAATTACTGTATTACACGAGCCGATCCTATCCCATTCTATATTGTTATTTATACCAATATACGGACGTTAAACAATATACAACCAACTAACCAATATATAATTTCAACAAATATCATACATATATCCTGAAATTCAAAAGGATATTTGCGTCTATTTTCTTTGCAATGTTTGTGATCTGATGTTTCTTACCATTACTGGATAAGGAAAGGGACTGACACAGGCGTTGATGGTGAAAGCCATTCTATGTTTGTACATCAACTTTTGGTAGTTCTTTGGGTCGGGTTCGATTAGCAATCCCTGCCACTTCCGGTATCTTTCGAAGAGCAGCGATGTTGACTGTGTTTCACCATCGTATGCTCCACATTCCACATAAAAACCCCTTTCCTGTGATAACGTTATCTTATATCGGGCAATTTGGCGCGCTGGAAATGTTGGGTTTTTTTTTTTACAACGAATGAAAAAACAAAATTCGCCAAAAATAAAAGCGCAAAAACTCTATACATATAAAGGATACATTTATTAAATGAAATTGCGCCAAATAAAATAATTATAATTAAAAACATAAAAGGCTAAGATTTTAAACTACTTTCATTTAAAAGAAAAATGCATTGAATATTACCGACGCCAAAACCACCCGATAAACGGTATTAACTGTTCGTAATTTAACTGGATACAGAGACTGTTATGCGAAATTGTATCTCATTGACCACTTGACTGTATTCAAAATCCATTCAATAGGGATGCCAAAAAAAAAAAAATCAAAAGATGAATACTTTTATATATTTATATTAACCATTGCTTGCCTCTTTGCTTTACATGGGAAGTGGGAATGACGTCATACCTTAATGCCCAAAAGAGTGTCTACAAGGGAGGATTGTCCCGAGGAATAATCTACCCTGTTGTCGTAGAATTTGTATAGTTGTAGAGACGGGTTTTGTATCCAGTAGTTCCTTATTAAGCTGAGCAATCGACCATCGTCCATGGCGACTTTCTCGTCGTTCAGTCTCATCGTCGCCTTTCTGAAATCGTAACCGGAAGTTCTGTTCTGATGGATCGTCATCGGCTTAAATAGTTTAGGTTCGTAACAGCTATTTGTTATGGGATTTCCTTTATTTACTTCCCTGCGCTCATGAAATGTTTCCAACACCGACTGCATTTTTGCGTTTTGTCTCTCTTTCACATGATGGCTGACAGAGATCTTCATTGCGACAAACAGTGAAATCAGTGACATGGTGCCCGTGAAAGTAAGAGTTAACACCACAATGTTTCCATTGATTTTCATTATCGTCCTGTAATAACATTTCAATATCTTTTGATTTCATAACTTATCAACCATCTGTTAAACATCTTTTAGACTTTTAAAGATTCATCTTAAACTAAAGAAAGAAAACGCACACGATGAGATAAATATGAAAATAATAATCTCACCTCAAATTCTTTGTAATTCTACCAAATGCTATCAGGGATTGTGTACATTGAGTTTGAATGATAAATGTAAACTATTTCACGATCATCATCTTCTTTCAATATTTCAATCTATATTTTTCCATCAATGAGTTTGTCACAATCCGTTGTATTGAAACAGATGTTTGCCATTACAAGATATCTGGTTGTGATATAAATGTAGGGATTTCGTATTGAATCAATACAAAAATTTACTGTCTCTCACAAGATTGGACAATTTCATACACTATGCTTGATATTTTGTACTATTTATAGATATACAGGAAACTTGGAATGCCATGCAGTATTTTGCTTAAAACAAGTACTGTATTGCGGGGAAACAATTCTTTAGTTTTTATATATGAAGATAAAAATGAACAAATAGCCTTCCCATTTTAACCCACCTGACATGAAAGCTAAAGTGAGAATTTCTGATCACCTTTCATTCGGCTTCCATCTGTCCGTGCACATTTAACATGGCTTCTTCTCCAGAACCAACCAAACTTGCCACCACACAGCATGCTTAGGTAAAGAGGAATCAAGTTTGTTTAAATGAACCGTCATACCCTTTTTTGAAGTGGAGATATTTAAGAATTAGTGAAAATTTTGTGGCATCTTTCAAAAATCTTTTTCACAAGAACTACTGGGCCAATTTCAATCAAACTTGACATGCTTTGGGTACAGGGAATTTGATTTTATTCAAATGAAGGACTATGCTCCCTCCAAAGGGAAGATAGTCAAGACAATGCAAAAATAGGATGGGGGTCTTTAAAATATAGGCGGATATATATAGAAAAAAACCTTTCAAAAATCTTCTCTAGAAGAAAATGGCAATAATTAGTCATATTAGCATGCAAGCATCCCTAAGTAGTGCAGATTCAAGTTTGTTCAACGGAAGTAAGGTGGGACTACAATAAGTGATAAGAGTTTTAAATGGGAAAATATAGGAAAACATCTTTAAAAATTTTCATCTACATAACAGCAGAGTCATGATTAGTAATATTAATATGCATTAGTCATACCCAGGTAGTGCAGATTCCAGAATATTCAAATGATATCCCCAGGGGGAGGCTGGAGCCACAATCTGAGATAAAATTTTTATATGGGAATACGGTGGATATCAATTTAAACAAATTCTTCTCAAAAGTACCAGGGCCACATTAAATATATCAAAATGCTCTCAAGTTGTTAGTTGTTGGTTTGTTTTACGTCACGTCGAGAATTTTTCACTCAAATTGTGACGTCACCAGCTGTAGATCTTTTAGATCTATGCTTAGCGCTCAGTGCCATAGCAGTGAGGGGTCTTTAATGGGACCTCCGTTTTTATGATTATATCCGAAAGACCCATGATTTTAAATGCCGAGCATTTGGCGAAGGATCAGTCACTACCAAGGTTTGATGCGGCCATAGGACGAGCGGGCTTGAACTCACGACCTCCTGGTTACGAAGCGAACACTGTAACCACTGAGGTACCGCGACCGGTTTAAGTTTTATATATATATATATATATATATATATATATATATATATATATATCTTTCATTTGTATTGATTTTCACTCTAGGATTGGACTACTTAGTTATTGAGAATCTGTTTGACTACCGATACTGATTATATTTTACCCAAGGTAAAAAAAAAAAAAAAAAGAAAAGAAAAAGAAAAAAAAAAAAAAAGGAAAAAAAAAAAACCACCAAGAAAAACAAAACAGAAACAAAAAACAAAAAACAAAACAAACAAACAAAAATAACAACAACAAAAAAAACCCCAAAAAACAAAAAAAAAACAAAACCAAAAACAAACACACACACACACACACACACACACACACACAATAGATAGATGGGAAAAAAACAACAACCCACCGTTTTAAAGGTCATATCCGAAAGACCCGTGATTCTCACCTATAAATGCCAAGCGTTTGGCGAATGAGCAATTATTACATATTTTAACGTCTTAGGTTTGACGCGGCCATGGCACAAGCGGTTACGAAGCGAACGCTCTAACCACTAAACTACCGCGACCGGTGACCGTTGTATGGTAATTAAGCCTGCAGATTTTTACTGAATTGGGAGAAGTTTATGGGTCTGATACTTAAGGTATCTTATGAGACAGTTTGTAGGTGGAGAAAGAAATTTCTGACTGGCACAGAGTCCGTTAAAGAAGCAGCAAAATCTAGCCGACCCGTGACTAACAGGCAAGGCAAATGTCTCAAAAGTCAGGGAAATAATTGAAAGTGATGGCAGGTACACGAAACGTGATACTGCAAAGCTGTTGGCATATCGCTATTGAAGGTGCATTTCATTTTGAAGCGTATTTTGAAAGTACGAAAGATTTCTACCAGATGGATACCGTATATATTGACAGATGACCAAATATATGTACGAGTACAACCCGCTAAGCAGTCGCTCAAAATGTTTCGCAAATTCAATCAAAGACAATCTGAGCATTATTACTGGTGACGAAACATGGGTTCACTATTTGGAACCAGTAAGAAAAATTGGAAACAAAATATGGCTAACCAAACACAGTAAAAGGCCTGTAGTTGCCAGTAGAACCATCAGCACAAAGAAGGTTCTTTATTGTGTATTCTTCTCATGTGATGGTATAGGCGTACAAATTCCGGTGCCGAAGGGCAAAAGTGTTACAGGTCGGATGTTATACTAAAACAGCTCAAGAAATATTATCATAAATGACGCCCTTTGTCAGGATTTAGGCATGTTCGTCTAATTCATGATAATACTCCATCACATACACCTGAGCTTGTGAAGCAATTTTTAAAGTCGGAGAAGGTTACCGTCTTGTCACATCCATTATACATGTACTCTCCAGATCTAGCCCCATGCGACTTTTTCCTTTTCACAAAACTTCAAAAGTTCTTATCTGGTCGTCGTTACATGTCCCGACAAGACCTTGGCTTAGCCATCAGTCAGTGCCTCGGAGGTTTATCTAAATCAGCGTACAGTGACACATTTCAGAAATGGATTCAGAGATTAAAATTATGTATTTCAAACCGCAGAGAATACTTTGAAGGGGTGTAATGTTCATTTCACTATTTGAGTCGAATGCTTTTGAGATATCGTACAATACACATTACATATCGAACAACCCTCGCATATACCAAGATGATCGATCAGGTATTTAGGACTTTTAATCTGACTTTGTCACTTAATCACTACAGTCGCATATGTTCGAAGTATGTTATGAAGTCTGGATTAAAATCAATAAAAAAAACTTTTTTGCCCAGGATATAGAGAATATAAGTTCATACATGTAATGAAGCACAATTAATCAATGAATTAATCTGTTACCAGTTTTGTATTGACGCCCCACACTCTACCATACGAGTATATTTTGCCCCTTGGGATAATATTCATCACCGTACATCTGGTAACGAAGCACTGCATCTGTAATATAGGAACATTTGATTTGTTACAATATATGTATGCTAGTTTTGGAACTGTAAATAATTTGATGACTATTGATTCTGACTACTTCAGCTAAGGCTCAATTTACACTTCAGGTGCGATTCAGAAAATTTTCAAAAGTAGGGCAACCCAAGATGGTACCCTTTCCGACCCCACCCCAATTTCTGTAACATTCCCCACTAGATCCGACACTGAATACCTTTAATATTACTATTTTAAAATTCACACATGAACCACGATGACAATATATACAATCTCTATTGTTTAAAATATAATACTGAAAGACATTAGAAATAAATTTATATGATGGCATTTTAAATTTCATTTCTCCGTTTGGTATTTTTTTCGGGGTGGGATCAGGTCTATTTGATTATGGGATTAAGATAAAGTCTTTAGTAGAACAGAACAATTCATATCACCCTTTCAATCCAGTACCCTACCTTTGATCAACACTTACTGTTTTGAGTTTTGCAAATGCTGAAGATGTTTGATCATTCAGACTCTTATTGATTATTTGATGATAAAGAAAATTTTTGACAATAAATTGTTTTAAGTAAAGTGCGGTCAATTTTCCACATTTATATTGATTACCCTTACAGGGCCCCTTTTAAAAGTTTGTATTTTCCTGTAGGATGCCTCCGGTACATTGCGCTGACCAATCAGGGTTTGGCATGTTCATACTTTCTTTGTTTTTATGGAGAGTGGCTGTGTGAAAATTTTCTGCGCCACCCACCTCCACCCCAGCTTTATCCACCTTGTTTTGTACATATTTTGGTTTTGATAGTATTATAATGGGAGGCATATTTTTGGCCACCTTTTTTTGCCTCTGTTTTGACAGTATTATACTGGGAGGTCACATGCACTTGTTTATGTCATTTGCCCAATTTATTTGGGCCAAAATTGTGTTTTGTATCTATGTGTTCAGATTGGCCTCCCAGTTATTTTTATATTATATCTCATTTTATTTTTTTTTCGTCATTTAAAATAAATAAATGACATTATTGGAAACTCTTATTGGCTTTTGTTTTTGGCCAAAAAAAAACAAAAACAAAAAAACAACAACAAAAAACAACAACAAACAAACAAAAGAAAAACAACAACAACAACAACAACAACAACAAAAATAGCTTCATTGAAGATATCACATGTATCTGGTATGTAAAGAAGTTTTACTTTTACTTGAAAAACGTTTTGATGATCGAGACTTATGCTGACTACTCCACCATGCTCTACACACTGTCAAGTGTGCGAGGTACGAACGACGCAAGGAGCATACGTTTTCAAAGATACATGCTTGATCTTTTCGATAAAGTAATTTTACTAGTATTGATCTATGGATGCAAGATTTGGGGATATGAGTATTACAAATTATAGAAACCCTCCATTTAAAATTTTTGAAACATATTTTCCGTTTAAAAAGTTCCACTGCATCATATATGGTTTATGGTGAATCCGGACGTTTCCCTATATATATTTATATACTAGAATGATTTCTTACTGGGCGAAACTAACGTCTGACAACGAAAATAAAATTGTACATATTCTTTACAAATATATATATATATATATATATATATATATATATATATATATATATATAGTGGGTGATTTAAAAGTCCATGGCTTGCTTTTATCAACAGAATTTTAAATACATGTGGTTTTCCTAATATATGGTGTGAACAAGGTTTTGTCACTGTGAATGAAAAATGGATAACGAACGCTGTAAGACAAAGTCTTAACGATCAATTTATCCAGACATGGTCGAGTGATATTTTCAATTCTTCCAAAAGTACAATTTACAGAATTTTCAAAGCAAAGTTTGGTCTGGAAACTTATCTTGAAAGTCTACCAGTGAAATTAAGGAGCATCTTTTTGAAATTTCGCACTACTAACCGTCGCCTCCCAATTGAGACTGACCGATGGTTTAATGTACCATATAAACTGTGTATTTTTATTTCAAAAATATACGAAACTGTCTGTTCTCCTTAATAAAAAAACTTATTTTCTATACCTGTATGTTTATGTATATATATATTATTAATTTTACCTGCATATACAAACACCTCTCTGTCGATGACTGTTATTTTAAGTATTACTTTTGTATTGTACCTCATGTACCATTTATATATTGTGGTTTGAGTGAATAAATTGATTGGTAACCGGAAGGTCGTAAGTTCAAAGATACACGCTCCGGTTATGCGAAAATCCAAGATGGCTTCCTTCACGGTCGACACTTCGGCGGTATGTTGCCAAGCGAATCCTTGAGCAGTGCAAGCAATTTTATTTGTTTACAAATTTATAAACTAAGACTTGCACAGTGTAGTTTTGTCTTTTTGTATTGAATTATAGAGAATGAAGCTAATTTTGACCAATGTTATACGGTATAATCTAACTTGGTGCAATTTATACCTATTATAACCCGCCTCGCAAAGAAAAACTATTTATTCATAAATATAAACCGTACTTAAATGCTATATGATTTAAATTGACAATATTTATTTCTACCCGCATTTATGTAATATTACAATTTCCCCTGTTATTTTATGGACGTTGTATCATGACGTCATAATGAACTCTACTACAGCGTACCAATGTATATATCACTTTGCAGTCACAGTGTACATGTGTAGCTAAGCAATATTCATACACCAATGTCAACACACTACTGTTAATCATAAATAACGCATAGGCAATGCCTTTAGCTGCTGTAATTATTTTCTTATTCTAAATAGAGTGCGTGAACTACGGTACAGTGAATTACGTTATGATCAATTCATTTCAAATTGTAAAAAAAAATCCTACTCTATGAGCGAAATTACTAAGAATCTTTATCTACGGGTACCTGTAGAAGGGAAGTTTACACGTGGGAACGAATTTGACTACTGCAGTGGTGTAAACAAACATCTTAAGTGTAAATATTCTTATTCTTAACAAATGAAAGTATTCAATTACTATTAATTTCATTAGAATTTTATTTGGAAAATGATGAATGTATGTTATAATGAGATATCATGAAAATAAAATATTGACTCACTCTGTTTACATCTGGCATAAGTATGTACTATAGTGTAACGTAATTCACGATAGTGTAACGTAATTCACATATAAACACTGTTTCAGATAATAACTAGAATGAGTATCAATTCACTGATGATAGCAGTAATCTATTTGATGCACGCAATAATTGAATTGATGATATCTTCAAATATTATAGATATCTTCAATTATTTGAGTTTATGTTAATTTGGCGCTCCATCAGGAAGCGGTGGAATAGCTGTTAGGGACCATCATGTTTCTACGATGCATGTTTTGTAGACGATAAAGTGGTGCTAGCTTGTGAAATGTTTGAGGAATGGATAATTCGTAATATAGTTGAATAATCTTTCACTCATATGGAGACGTCACCTTTGGAGAGGTGAAGGGCTGCTTTAGGCACATGCTCGGCTCTGAGCAGGAAGGGATCTTTATTGTGCTACACCTGCTATGACACTTCCGTCTCTTTTTTGCGGTCTCTTCCGAAGTACCGCCCCATCTAGTCGCCTTATACGACAAGCAAAGAGTATTGAGAACCTTTTCGAGCCCTGGCCTCCACGCGATAATTCATAATATGAGTTCTGATTAAGACACTGAGAGTGGAATTCCAACCAACAGCAACAGTATTACAGACGAGCTAGTACTAGACTATACTGTTGATGAGCTGTGTATGTTGCCGCCATGTACGAAAATAAATAATATATTGGGAAAATTCTCGAATATGACAAAGATGATAAAGAATATTATGTTTGGTGGGGAAAGTCTTTTAGATAGTGTTAGATGACCAGAACATTCAAATAAAATTTGTATTCCTAGTAGTTGCTGGTAAATCATTAGTAAACATGAGTATGTATTTTATGGATGAATGAGAATTATGTTACAAAGACAACCATTTTCTCAATTCTCAAAATAAATATTCCCTTTGAATTACAAAGTATTACAAAAATACCTTTGAAAAGGTATACAAACAAAAATACACGTCTACCTCTTTGTTAATCGAACCCGCGCCGACTAGTGCTGAAAGGCCTTCTGATTTTGAGCGCGATGCTCTAACCACTCAGCCACGGAGGTCCCCTTGTTAATTTTAGTACGCGAGTCTATCCAAGGAAGAAATAAAGAGCGATGTCCTCTAAAACCATCTTTTCTCTTTTCATTGATTAATTGTATCTGAATGTGGACTATTTTAGCAAATATGGTAAATTTTGAATTACATTTTGGTTTTTAATTGCATATTAATTATATCTCTACCAAATAGAAATATTTGAAACACCATTTTGAATACTACAAAATGGCTTCGCCCATACAACTCACATAATTTTTAGTGAACATATGTAAAGATTATCTTTATTCTTTTGCCCATCTTATTGTTTTTTTTCCCTTTCACCTACGTGTTACTTTTAAAGCCTTCCTTCGGTTCGTCCGATATTCATTCAGTATTATATTTTCAAGATTAAACCATTGTAGCAAGAGTCAAGAAGGAACAAAACATCATTCTAAAGGAGAAGATAGGATAAGGGTCATATATAACCCATTATGAGAAGTCATCACCTTAAAAATGTATATCATTTTTGTAACCCAGATTAATGTCTATCTCAAGATAAGTATAAGTTTTAACATACATATTCCAAATTCCAATTTTACTGGAAGGTTACAATGTTAATGAAAACTCAGTCATAATTTTTTGGCCAAAACGTAACAAATTGTGCACGATTGTTGTGTACTACATTTGTAATTGATTGACACCTGTGACCTAGAAAAGGTTGTAGACTTTCTATTTTTAGAATGTATTTGTCTGTTCAGTATAAATATTGTGTAACCTTGTTTATTTGTGTTGTAAAATGAAAAGGTCAGGAATCTTTATTTTAGTATAGACTGTAAATTTTGTGGTAATAAGTACTCCTTAAACATTATACAAGCATTCTACGGATTTGCATTAGGGGTTTGATTTGATTGGACTTAACAGCCGATTTGTGGTAGTTTATATTCTCATGTGGGAATTCAGCATTGGACATCGTTTTTGTGAACTTTTGATTAGACCTACTGTAAGTTAATGATTTCCTTATTGATATATTTGTCTGTAAATAATTGTAATAAAGTGTTAAATCTTTCAAGTTTTTGTGGTTGATTTCTGCTGGGTTTGAAGGGCGTATTCTGACCCACAACAAAATATAGAGCATGAACGTGCCTACTACTCAAACTTACATATGTTGTATATTTGTATTAACTAAAACTTTGGTATGAAAATGATACATGGGCTAAGATATGGGAAATATCTATATAAAAAGATATGTAGTTTTCTTCTGAAATATTTAAATTGTTCAAATCTGTGATAATTTTAGGGCGTTAGAATAAAGACATTCATGATCGTCGTGATACATATTTTTCTCGTGCATCATCTTTCTAGGGTTTGCGGTTGTGTAGTTAGGTAAAAATTCGAGCACATGGGGCTTTAATCCTACCTTGTCCTTTATTTTTAAAGCCCAGTGACAAGCGCTTAATCTGTCCTTTATAATGATGATAAATCAGTATAAATTGTATTTAACTACAATCAACATTAAATGATTAGGCGACTGTATAATTTGCACACTCAATATGCAGCACTACTTTGTGATCTATAAAGAACGTTTGAATGAGAGAAAAAATTGCAGTTTTTGGAAATTTCATTGCTTTCTATTACTATTTATCTTTTCATCTAGTAGCATTCTTTATCGCGGATGATCCTTTGACAACAGTTACAACCCCTCTCCAAATCTGCTGATCATTTCCATTAAAGAAGGGGTACTTGGCTTTTTTAACATAACATGTATATGATTGAAATAAAAAGTAGAATGTTATTCTAAGTCAATTGAAAAAGCAAATTTGTTGTGCCACCTTTTGCATTATTATTATCCGTTATTATTATTTTTTTTTTGGAATGGACACAAGCGGTATCACTAATTAATCAATCACTGAATCAAAAACCCACTAAAAACACAGTAATAACCGGCATCAAGTGTGGAAACAGTGGTAGCTTTGACAAACACAACATCAGCTTTATCTAAGTGTGCTGCAACAGTCGTAGACGAAGAAGAAAACCCATTAACAATGTAAATCCTAGATAAAATTTGGTTTCCATTTCTTGTCAGTTCAAAGTAAGAATCTGTCCCAATGGTTAACAAAGAAACAGCAAATTGGTAGAGGCCATTTACAGGAGCTGTGAAATGTCCATATGTTTCGTGGTAGGCGTTTCCGAGATTTAAAAGCACATCACCAAATATAATCGTCTGTTGACTTGATAGTGCCATATTGCTGGGTAGTCTTGCTGTGAAAGCGATGGGTACAGGACCTGAATTTAAAACGACATCACGATTACGTGGTATGCATACACAATAAAATCGCCTAATACCAAACATTATACAAAATCATGCTACTTTAATTTAAGAGCAAAGTAAAGCATATGCTGACAATAGATAGAGCATATAATTCAATGTGTTAATGAAATTTACATTTTCTACCGAATGTTTAATTATTTCTGTTATTCAATAATGTAACTAAATCAAACTTACTTTTAGAACTACCGGTTAATGCCGCTCTAAGACTGGCAGATTCATTCTTAAGCCGATCAATTTCGACTACATTGTGTTGAAGACTGGCATTGAGTTGCTGGACAAGTTTTGTCAGATGTTGTACGTCATTCCCGTTGTTTGTTAAATTTAAACAAAAACTCTCCTTTGCATAGAAAAGCGCAAAGAAAAGCCATAATGACACAAATATGTTCTTTACTGAGCTTCTAATCATTTCACTCTTCCTTCCCGAGGGCGTTCAAGGTTAAAATGGGACAAATAAAATGTGTAAAATTAGGTTATCAAAACTAAACAAACAAACAAGTAAAACGTTGGTGTAGAAATACACACCAATCTAACGTAGAAGAAAAAGAATAAGGTTGAAGAATTCCTGTAAACCATTGCAACTATCCAGATACCTAGCTATTCACCTTGACTGAGGATCTGTATGGAAAGGTGAAGATAACAATCAGTGACCAATTTCAAAATTCCTATAGATAATACAAAATTAAGAGTTGGGCAAACAGAGACCTGGACAAATCAGAGGTGGGATCAGGTGCCCAGGAGGAGTAAGCATCCCCTGTCGAACGCTCACACCCACCGTGAGCCCTATACCTTGATCAGGTACATGGAGTAATCAGTGGTCAAAATCAATTGTAAATAACGGCCTAATAATTGGTGTGAAACACGTCAGACAGCATTTGACCTAATGCCAGGTTGTATTGACAAACTAGATGTTTATAACGACAATAGAATTTGCGAAATGCTGACTTTATACGAGAGTGTTGAAACCCTTGTAATATCAACTTGTTTGTCAGTAGCCTGTCTTGATTTAAAAATTGATCATATGCAGAACAAGCTCTTGCGTATCGATCAGTTGAGAGACGTAAACATCATATGCAGGTGATAATTGAACTGAACTGGATTTATTTATCTCATCACAATTACACAATTGTATACAGATTTAAGTATTTTACAAAAAAGTGATGGCAATAAATCGTTCAATGTTTTAAGGGATGCGCAAGTATGGAGATTGACAACATATTGCAATTTAAGATTCGAGTACCATCTTGCTGAAGAGATTACATGAGGAAGTTGGATTAAAGGACAAAGCACTCCGTTGGGTACAATATTACCTGAGTGGCCGCACCCAAGCGGTGAAAATCAATACCAATGTCTACTCAGATGTATCACAGTCCACTGGAGTACCAAGGGATCTGTTCTCGACCGTCTTCTCTTTTTAGTATACCTTCTCTGACTCAAGAGAATCATCAACCCTTATGCCATAAACCGTCATGGATACTCAACTTTACAGTCGTTGGAGTGTAAAAAGCACTGCCATGCGTACCACACAAGTCAACATCATGGAGGAGTGCAAAGCTAGTGTCCGAGCCTGGATAACCGTGAGCAAACTGAAACTAAACGATGTAAAAACCGAGATAATGATGATTGCCAGTGTCCACAATCAAGAGCGTGAGAGGGATGTCCGCCTGAAGATTGGTGAGGTAATAGTGATGCCTAAGTCTACTGTTAAAAACCTCGGTGCCGCCCTGGATGCTACCTTATCAATGGAAACACAGGTAAGCTCCGTGGTAAGGAAGATGCACTTCAACATCAGGAGGGACTCCAAGATGAAACACCATCTCACCCAAAAAGCGTGTGCGAAGGCCACCAGTGCAACAGTCATATCCCACCTTGACTATCACAATGCCCTCCAGCTTGGCGTAACCGATCGAATCTTACACCGACTACAAGTGGCTCAGAAGAACAACGCTGCACGTTGTCTCATAAGAACACGCTACAGACGCCATATAACAATTTCGCAAAACTAGCGAAACTTTGGGGTACTGTCCTTCAAAAGGTATAGGCATCTGGTGTCCTTAAACATGATATATGAAGATTGATGTTATATTAAGATGTATAATGGTCTAAATTCAACAAGTAATGTATATAATGAAAAAGATTTACCAATGGCAAATTCCATCAAAATGTGTAAGTATAGCTGATTTTCTGAAGGTTATATTTGAATATGAGATATCAAAATTACGCCTAGTTGTTATATTTTTCAATGCAAACACTCATCCACTACAATTTCAAAAGAATTTTAAAAATCAAGGGAACATTTTCATTAAAAAATGATAGACAGCTGATATCTCACTAAGCATGATATATGATAGGTATCTGAAAATTGATGGCATATTGAAATATTAAAATCATTCCTCTTCGTGTATATAACCTGAATCAATTAATATAAATTTCGTTTATGTAGACACAAATTTCTTTCTTTAAATCTGTAAGTATATATACTATTCAAAAAAGTAAGGGATATTGGATTTACAAGGACAATGAAATGTAGATCATGAAGTCAGGAAGGAAACAAATGACAGAAAAACATTTAGGAAATATTTGTCAATTTATTCGAAGCCCTGTATACAGAGTCAGAAAAGGACAGATTCTCCGGAATAAGGGTCGACACTAACACAGGGTCACACAGCAAATTTACCAATATAGTGAAACAAAGTTAGAAGCGGTTAAACCCCCCTCGGTTGGACAGACAAACTCAGATTCGGCATGACATACTCCTAACGAGACGTCCCAGGTCATATTAGGGAAGGTTATTCTATTCCTGTTGCAATGCTGCAGCAAGTTCTTGGACATTGGCAGGAGGTTGTTGACGGCGTAGCCGCTGTCCAAGCATGTCCCAGACATGCTCGATGGGGGAAAGGTCCGGGCCATGGTAATGTGGTGATATTCTGCTGTTGGAGATAATCTGTAACGATCCTGGCCCTATGATATCTGGCATTGTCATCTTAAAAAAATAAACGGCGGCCATAACGACGTGCAAACGGCACAACATGGGGTGCCAAGATGTTGTACCGGTAGTACTGCCCTCTGACACGTCCAGCAACAACATGCAAGTCTGTTCTGCCGGCAACAGTGATGCTTCCCCACACCATTACAGATGCACCCCCATACCGATCATGTCCAATGACGTTAACGTCATGGAAACGTCCATTACGTCGGCGCCAAACCCTCCTACGTCTGTACAGGAAGTCCACAGTGAACCTCGACTCATCTGAGAACATTACGTGGTTCCATCGGCGATTATCCCAGCATTGGATGGTGACGACACCATTGGAGTCGGGCCTTAATGTGACGATCCCTCAAACAGGGAATGACACGAGGACGTCGGGCGTGTAAGAGAAATCCGTGCAGTCGATTCCTGATGGTCTGGGCACTCACTACCAAGCCAGTATCCGAGACCTTATCTGATTTGGTGTTACCAGACGATTTCTCAAGGCAGTTGTGCGGATGAATCTGTCCTGAGTCTGAGTTGTTGCTATTGGTCGACCGGATCGTGGTTTATCCTGAACAGACCCTGCGGGATGATGTATGGACCATACTCTGCTGATAACAGACTGGAAACATTCATTGCCCTTGCCACAGCGACCTGTCTTGTGCCAACCTGTAGCATGCCAAGGGCACGTAACCTCTCATCCTGTGTTAGACGATGTATGGTCCGTTTTCAATTAACAACTTCGACAACTGATAATCTAATGTTTTCTCTTCAAAATCTTCCTTTAGAGTGACTCTAACCTTCCAATTCAGAGAAATGCAAATTTGTGGCACAACATCCTTGATCATCAGTAGCATTCCGTGCAGATCGTGAGAGTACGAATGATGTGTTTGGGTGATGAATTTCTTTGGAAATGCTTCCTCGTTAAGGAACTATACAACAGGGTTTCGTATCCCTTTGTAAATTTCAAAGCATATTCTGAATGAAAATCAATTCATGCCATCTAAATACATGTACAAATATAAACCTGGTATATCCGTTATATACCCAGCAACATGTTTTTTGTAGCTGGCTATCATCAGTTACAGCCTTATTTTCCTTTAGTATCCAGCTGCCAGTATAGTTAGCTTTTCTCACTTTAAGTAGCTGGTTACTAGCAGACAACTTTTCTCTTTCTAAAGTAACCAGTTACTAGAGCTGGTCACTAGAAGCTACATGTAACTTTAAAAATCTTAAAATGTAAGGCATTTCATGCTTTGAGAGTCGGATTAAACAATTATCTTAAGTGATGATATAAAATGAAACAAGGGCAAAACTTGAAAATACTTAATGTATCATTATTTCGCATACAATATCTTTTACGCTAATAGTTATTGAATTTTTACCACCGTTTGTTTGAAATGGCAAAGAGAAAATGTCTAACAAAGTATCCTATTGTGCACGTTTAATTCCGCAGATTTTCTATTTCACAGTAGACCTGGAACTCAGCTGTGCTGGAATTATGCAAATTTAACAAAAAGATAGTGCCTTCTGTGCTTGTCAAGGGGGCGTGTCCCCATGTAAAAGACTATTTCTCAATCATATTCATATATATATATATATATATATATATATATATATATATATATATTAATGGCGCCATCATAGATCTAAATCTCTAGCCTACAGACATTTTTCGAGAGTGATCATGAAACACGAGATTTGATTTACACAGAAATTCCCTCACAGACCACATTTAAGATGCCTGTCACGTATCTATGAAAAGACAGGCTGTCATTTTTGTTTTATAATTATGCAAAATTGTAACTTTCAAATTATGATGTTTTGTTTTTAATGGTTTTTTTTTTACATGTGATCTTTTAAATTCTGTTTGTAAATTATCATCTGTAATTCGAACCTTTCAATTTTATTTTACGATTCTAAATATCTTACTGTCTAATTCTAAAAATGAAATTCTATTTGTAGATCTATTGAAACTTCTGATTCTTGTGAAAAATTCTATTTACAGATTGTTAATTTGATTTTGAAATTTTTTCAATTTGTTACTCGCCGTTTCTCACATTTACTTAATTTGGTATTACATGTATCTGTTCTAAGGAGATGTTCTGTAGAATAGTCGTCTATCAATCTACTTCATATATTCATATTTATGGTTTTTACAACGAATACTGATTCTTGGACACCAGTGGAAATATGCATGTCCTTTCTACAAATTTGTGCATGTTTTAAAGTTTTTTTTAAATCATTATTATTTCTGTAGGCCACAAGATTGTGGTTTCAAGTTGATGCGCTAATTAGCGAATATTCATTTCATTCATAATTCTGACCATTGTCTGCATTGTGAACGATTAATTTCATACAATATGTCAATTCTTAACAAATACATTTAGGGATTTCTTTGTCTCTTTCTGAACGTTTTTATTTATATTACACAATTATTGCATTTCATTCTGATAAGTGGTTGTTTCATTGACAAAGCTATCGTGACCCTGCATTATCTTTCAAAATGATTTTTACCATGACTGAAATGAAATAGAGTAAACAAAAAAAACAAACAAAAAATGACTGACTAAACGAGCATATCTATGGTCATTATAAATGGCTCAGATCTCCCCTTTCACGATATTTTAACGTATATAAAAGACCGAACAATGTTGATTAAATAAAAAATATATAATTTATGCTAAACTTATCATCATTGTATGTTCCTCGGAGCATGAATTTCACCTGTGTCCACAAAATAATCCTTACGTACTCTGTGGACGACCAAAAAAGAAAAGGTGTCTTTTGGAAATTCACAAGGTCAATTACGGGTGTTCCCACAATTAGCATCGATACATGATTGACAGTGATATCTCGTTGACGCCATCAAACTGTTTGAAAAGGCTATCTGTTAAACTATTACTGAACAACTAAGAAGTGGATATGGGCGGTTATTCAGACGGCGTTCCGTTTAATTCAAACGAAAGATGATGGAAACAGTGGCTCGAGGCATTAAATTCTCGTTCTCGTGTCCAAGGAAGTGAAGAACAACTCGTACGACATAGGGTCTTGCGTTCTCCTGTTGCAATGTGGTTTTGTTGTTTGCGATTTTAAATGAAAAGCAAGACACGCTTTAGAATATTTTCGTCCTTGTACTAAAATCCTGTAAGATTTTCCGTCAATGACCGCCAAGGAAGTTATTTCATGTGCAATTATGCTTCCCTAGACCATTACACGACCTCCACCAAAAGACTTGTACAATACAGGCTTCTACGAAGCGTTCTCCGACTCCGCGTTACACCCTTAATCGGCCCGGCACTGTTGTTTAGATAAAGGCGATTTTCATTAATGAATAAAGTATGTATCCAACCTTGCATTCTTTTTTTTGTTTGTTTGTTTGTTTGTTTTACGTCCCGTCGAGAAATTTTCACTCATATTGAGACGTCACCAGCTGTAGATGAAGTACCAAGAATTTAGACCTATGCTTAGCGCTCAGAGCCGTAGCAGTGAGGGTTCTTTAACGTGCCAACGCCTACCGTGACACGGGACCTCCGTTTTTAAGGTCATATCCGAAAGACCCGTCATTCTCACTTCTAAATGCCGAGCGTTTGGCGAAGGAGCAATCACTACCTATTTTTCGTCTTAGGTACGAGCGGGGCTCGAACTCACGACCTGACGGTTACGAAGCGAACGCTCTAACCACTGAGCTACCGCGACCTTGCATTCTAAAGCGCAAATGTTGTTTACACCATGCCACTCTTGCTTCACGGCGTCTCTGCAGCAGTACGGGGTGGGTCAATGGGGCTTGGCCGGAGGATGTTATGTTCCCGCAATCTGTTATCAACTGTTCTTGAATAATCTTCAGACCCGGGATAGTTCTAAGATTTAAAATTGATTACGTAGATTAACAAGTTGAATAAAATTATCTTTTCGACGTGACGTCATGCGCATCCGGAAGGTAAACGACGAAAACGGCATACCGACGAGACATCACAAGTAGTGACGACTTCATCAAATAAGATTGTTTGTCAGAGCTTCGAAACGCTGATTAAAATTTCTGTTTTGATTCGTCGCAGTAAACTCCGAACTGCAACAAGTCAGTTAAGAATGTGTCAAAAACACATTTGTTTTTAAATTGGGGATGGGGTCTTGAGTCCGCAGGATGTGTATGTTCACAAATATATTATGCATGCAAAATATCACATCCCAACACGTTCTAATGATCACTAGGAAAATCAATTCCAGCTTTCGTTCTACATCGGCATGATATATAATTATAAGTAAAAAGGTATTGTATAACAGCCAAATTTCATTGGGATGTCAAACGCAATTGGCAAGCGATTAATTGCACCACATGTATCATAACTTAAAATTATTGAAAATATTCAAAATTCAAAATTCAAAAATTCAAGAAAATTTTCATGTATATGCGCTTATGTGTTTTATAAGCTTCAAACTACACAGAGGTGGTGAGACAGCAGAGTGTATTTTTTCTCCGCCACCAAATGCTTTTCTTTTCTTTGTTGGAATGGCTCTTGAGTCCGTGTTGAACAACTACATTTTCGCGCTGATTGTCAATGCTTAGGTTTTTACGTAGATCCACCCACGAGATCTCGCGCCAAGCATGGCGGAGCAGACGAAATATTTTGCATGTTGTACATAATATATAATGAAAAGCACCTTTATTAGAAATACCCTAGCGCAAAGTTGGTTCTCTTTTTAGTGTAAACAACATTAGAAACAAATACACGAAACTTATTATAGGTCATTCATAAAAACATTTTGCACTATCATGAAGATCCTATGGAATAGTAGCCCTCTCCCGAAAAAGTCAGAATAAGAAATGATATCGGAGAGGGCTACATTATTGTACCTTAAAATTCACAAAAAGCTCTATTACTCTCCAGTTTAACGTGATGAGTGTAGAATTTATTCTGTGTTGCTTGTTTACGCTCTAATTAAAACAGCATGCATTTCTAATGAACTTTTTAATTATCATGTTTAATATACTTGTAGGTGTTCTTGTGACACGTACCTATTATTTGTATACCTTTGTACACAATGAAATTTGTGACAATCCATTAGCATTGAATTAAAATCTTCTGCATCACGTGATTTGCACACATCCAAAGGCTTGCAAAATGAGACAATAAAAAGGTTTCTCTCTCTCTCTCTCTCTCTCTCTCTATATATATATATATATATATATATATATATATATATCTATCTATCTATCTATCTATCTATCTATCTATCTATCTATCTATCTATCTATATTACAAAATAGACATATCCTTATGAATGAAAAATTCTCAAGCGGGACATAAAACAATATACAATCAATCAATCAATTCCAAAATACGACATTTTTGATTAAAATCTATCTATCTATCTATCTATCTTAATAATTACAAAACACTTTTAATTAAATTCTAGTCTGAAAAATTGGTTTCTTTTCCTGCGTTAGAAATTGTGCACATGTGACCTTTGACGATGTATCATACTCAGGTGACCTATTGCTATTGGCCTGCATCTGTCGTCTTTTCCTGGTCTGTATATTGTAAACAGTTGATAGAATCCGTCAAAATCAAACTGAATACTTAAACGTTTTTCAGAATAGATCTAATATACCCTACCATCTCACCTTTTTAAGCCTCATTCTGGAGTCTTTTGTTCACAGATTTATGATCTTTCCAAATATGCATACAATTCCCATTCAATTACAGTAGAAGGAAAGATGAAGTGTGACTCTATAAATTAGCCCATATTTCCCTGACCTGCACGGTGCAATGAATTTCACAGTTTTGGTAAAGGGCTTCACGCATTTGGTTTTTCCTACATGTGTGGGAGCAGAGAAGATTTTTAAAATTTTCGCTTTTTTGCAGTTTTGACTCAGTCCATGAGGTCCTTGGGGATCTACATTAGAATGATCATAAATTACACAATATCCAACAGTCCTTGCCCCACCCCTAGAACCCCAGGGGAGCAGGAATCCTGAAATGTACAATCTTTGTCCCCCTAATCTCAAAGATGCTTCGTACAAATTTTCAGAATTGGAATGGTACTTATCTTGAAGTTTAAAATGTTCAATTATCAACATATTTAGTCTCCGATCATTTTGACCCCACCCTCATACCAAAACTGGTAAAGCTACCTGCTCATTCTAAATATCCATTTAGTTTCAATTTGATATCAATAGCATTAAAGCAGATGTTTTCTAAATGTTTTATATTTGAAAACTATATACTAAGTTTCGTCCCACCCTGGGGTCAGAACCTCTACCCCGAGGATCATGAAATTTACAATTTTGGTAGAGGCCTTCCTGCTCTAAATTACTATGCATTTAGTTTTTCTCACCAATATGCAGTTCTAAAGAAGAATAATTTTGAAAATTGGTCACTTTTGCCAGTTTTGGCACCACCCCTAAGACCCTAGGGGGAGGAATTCCTGAAATTTACAATTTCTGTCCGCCTTGTCCAAAAATATGCTTCATACCAAATTTGAAAAAATCGGAATGGTAGTTGTGAAGAAGTTAAAAATGCTCAATTGTTAACACATTTAATCACAGACCATTCAAACTCAAGCTCTTATCAAAACCCCTACCCCTTGGATCACGAAATTTACAATTTTGGTAAAGGGCTACCCGCTCATTATAAATATCCAAAAGTTTCAATTTGGTATCAATAGCATTAAAGATATTTTTAAAATGTTTTACACATAAATACCATATATCAAATTTGGCCCTGCCCTGGGATCAGAACCTCTACCACGGGGATCATGAAATTTACAAATTTGGTAGAGGCCTTCCTACTCTACGTTATCATGCATTTAGTTTCTCTTACAAATGTGCAGTTCTTCGGAAGATTTTTGGAAATTGGTCACTTTGTGGCAGTTTTGGCCCCACCTCTAAGACCCCAGGGGAGGGCAAGAGTTCTGATATTTACAATATATGTCCGCCTTGTCCCAAAAATATGCTTCATACGAAATTTGAAAAGAATTGGAATGGTAGTCATGAAGAAGAAGTTAAAAATGTTCAACTGTTGACGCACAACGGACAACGCACGACGACAGACACAGACCAACTACATTAGGACGCCAGAGTAAACGGAGTAAAAACTGATCACACGAAGAACAACGTCTTTTGTTTCGAATCATTCGAGAGATATAAACACCATATGCAGGTGATAATGGAATATTGGTACATAAATATGGGAAGTCGACGATGGAGAAGCTGAAATTATCCCGTTTGTCATAAAGGTGACTTATTAGTTTGTCGTTAACATCCATCGATAAAATATTTAAGTACGCAGCAGATGTGTAGTACTGTGTGGTGTCTTTTATTTTGAGTTCACTGGGATATATCGAATATATATATGTTGTCGTCGTCGATATTCTAAATGTCGGGTTGAGGGCCCAACAAGAATATTTTCTTCTCATGTAGAAACTTTTGAATAAATGCTGCCTCACAAGAATATAAAAACATGTCAGCTAACAAACGTGCAGAATTCGTGCCCATGAGAATTCCAACAGACTGTTGGAAGACCTAATCACCAAAGACTACAAAGATATTGTCAATGAGGAACTCCAGCATCTTTTTGATTTCAACTTCAGAGCATTTGTGCGCGGAATCAGAAAGAAATTTTTGGGATGACTGATCATTTGATATGTATATTTCCTTTTTCCATTTTTGTTGAAGAAGCTACTGTCTTTGATGTCAAAAACTCTAGTATATAATTTGTCATTAGGAATGGTCCTGTAAAGTGTTGAAAAGTCATATATGTAAACAAAACAATACTGATAATTAAACTGTTTTCTTGAGTAAAAAAAAACAAAAAACATATACATGAAAGTGTAAAGGTATTTTTAATTGATCAAAATATGTTTTGAAACATTATTTATGGACACAGTTAACTTTATGTATATATGTTAATATAATTCTATACGGAATGATAAGACGTCACACATCGGCATTTGAAGAGATTAATGATGAATAAATGTTGTTAAACATGCTAAATAACCTCTACAATTTTCTTTATCATTAATTATAGTTTGATTAATCGTATTATTTTTTTTCTTTGTGCGGAAAATATTCAACAACGTTTTAAATATAACGTATATCTTGTAAGAAACATAAAATCACTTTCAATGTGCACATCCCCGTACATGTCCAGATGTTTCGTCTTTCTCGCAACATTTGTTCTGTATTTTGTGTTCAGTAGTGTCACTACTAAAAGCGATATAGTTTTTAATTCAGTCTGGTGATGTTGGCGTTACAAAGTTAATTCATTGATTAAATTTACTTATCTTTTTCTTCTGACCCTATCTAGTAATATGTACAATGCGAGGAAAACACACGAGACACCCGAAACATTCTGAATAAATCGCTCATCTTTCATCGCTCACTATGTTGCGTTCACCGTTCATTGACCGTTTGCTCTGCGTTTGTTCAGCATTCACTCACCACTCACTCCGTTCGTTCACCGTTCAAATGAGACAGTAGTCTGCATATCTTTTGATATATGATGATGTGACTTACTTTCATGGGTTTTCTTTTCTTACAAATATATTGTTTTGTCACATAAAACAAGAAAGCAACATGACGCAAGCGTCAAAGGTATAAGGCCGCAGGAAATATGAAGAAAACATTTTATTTAAAAAAAAAAAATTATTATTACTTATTTTATCAGATCGGACAATATTGACGACATGCATTTTGTGCATCCCTACAGGATGAAGTCATACTTTGAATGTCAATTGTGAAGTCATACTTTGATTAAGATGTCGTTTAGTCAGTTAGTAGATATAATTTTACGCAGAACGTAAACAATTTTACAAGGCATTTTATCTGTCTAGACTCGACTCCCCTTATCAACCCCATGACATCTTAAATATATTACTCGTTATATGAATCCGCAAAAATAGTCTTGAATCTAAAAACATTGTACATCCTTTTTGTATAGCATCAGTAGAAATGAAATAATCCGAAACAAACGAATTAAAGAAATACAGCTTATAAGGTAAACAACTTTAAACCTTAAAACCATGTTGAATACAAGGAATTGTAATGTCTAATGAAAAAACAAATAAGGCAGATTTCTCGGGTAAGACAATAAATATTTACAATACCAAAAATCGAATAACGTTTCTTACATTACATCAAAGAGAAATAAGTTCTGTCTCAGTTTTGAATTCAAATGAATTCTCCCTTCCCAATTAAGATCAGGAATACGAGAGAGAGAGAGAGAGAGAGAGAGAGAGAGAGAGAGAGAGAGAGAGAGTTGTACGCACAATTTAAATCAAAGCGCACTCTTATAATTACGTGTATATATAAGCAAGGAAGTTTTTGTCAAAATTTCATGGAAACTGGGTTTAAGGCTCAACTCCAAGACGTTAAATCTTTACAGAATGGGACAAAAAATCGTTTTACTACATTTTTACTAGAATGGGTACAGTATGGCGGTCTTGAAGAAATTGTCCCTCAAGGTCAAGGTAGGGTGAAGGGGTTATCAATGAAAAGGTCTTGATGAGTAGAATTCGACAGAGGTCATCCTGAAAATGGGATCGAGTGGCTGATTAACAAAAATAACTTTTTGCTTAAAGAATCTGATTACATATCTGATTAAATATCATTGTTGGAAGTTAATGTCCGACTGAACGGCTGAAGTGCGCATCTTATTGCATGTGCTATGTGTCCCCAACGGCATTTAAAATTCATGGGTCCACTATTTCAACTGAGCCTCCTCATATGTATTTGGGTTTTTTAAATTCATACTACTACTTTAAAAAAATATTTCTTTGTTTTCCCGTTTGTGAGACACGTGATAAATTTAGATACGGAGAGATACACTCGCTGTAACAGAAAGTTTTATATTTCTCGAAATAATTGCAAATTAAGAAATATATGGCTAGATCATAAAGATAACTCCTGCAGAACACTAAAATGCACAGAATGTGTTAGCCTGCTATTCTTATATTTAATTATTACTGCTGAACTTGAATACCAGTAAATATATATGCATGGATATTCAAGTTGATTAGATTTTTTAAAAGTACAGGTCACGAAATGAAATAGCAAAGAAAACCTCAAGATGCCACCACGTACAAAGTGTCTCTATGTGCTATAAATACATGTGCTGAATTACCGCACATTTTGGTTTTATGCCTTATTGTGTTTTTCACCAATGTGCCTTTTACAGAATCAATTAAAACTGTCCCATCTTTAACACCCTTAAGAATGTGGCATTTAAGAATCTTTTCTTTCTGGCATTTTTAAATTAAGTTGTTAGAATTATTGTTGTATGGCCCTAACTTTTTCACTGTCAAAGTTGTTTAACATCACATTTGCATAGGTCTCATTTTCTGATTAGTACATATGGTGTTTTTGTTTTTCTTTGTGTAGTTACACTGGCATTTATTTTTCTCAATATTGTATATTGTTTAACGCCCCTCTCGAGAATCTTTCACTCATATGGAGACGTAACCATTGCTGGTGAAGGGCTGCAAAATTTAGGCCTATGTTCGACGCTTATGGCCATTGAGCAAGGAGGGATCTTTATCGTGCTACACCTGCTGTGTGTTAATATCAGATTATGTGTCAAACTGAGAATCCCTCTATGAGTTATCCATAGAATTACTCTAGAAGAAATAACTATGACGGTTCTATAATATTGAAAACAAATCCCTGGATACTCATTTTGTATTAAAACATAAACATTTCATACATGCATCTCTTTTATGAAATTTAAGAAATGTGCATGTTAAATTGAAAAATAAGGTTTTTTTAAAAATTTAAATTGAACATTGTAGGTAAATTAAAATAAAAGAAGAAAGAAATAAGTATTTATGCAATTATACTGGGGGAAAAGTCGAAACGGAAGAGATGAGAACTTCCTTACGAAAATAGTTTTAACAGGTATGGTCTCACAATGTCACGGATATGACGAAAGGACAAAACTTGTTATCAGAATGTACCTTGTTTATCAACTTCGGCGTACACAATGACACTTATAATGAAAACTCTGCTGTGGCTGACGCTATTCGTCCCGGACTGGAAAGGTACTCTGGCTGTCTCTCAATTCGAGAACACAGTAGATCCAGTTATCAAAAAGGTGAACGGATGTAAACAAATATTAAATCGCCAGTAAATAGTAAATGGATTTTATGCAAAAGAATTCATGGTCGTCGCCATTTTTATCTCGGTCTCTTTTAAAGACTTACTCAGCAATGTACATGGCGTGATGTCGTCACTAACTAATGCATTGTTCTCAGGGGGTAGTATGCCCACTATAAATCTCGGTACAATCGTCGAATGTCTGTGATTAGTAAATGTGGTCAGCTGGCTAATAAACTGACAAATTTTCTATTTTTGGTACCCATTATAGTCCCTGATATGTCACCCACGAGTCCCAGGCCTCAGTGTTGCAGTCGTTAAAGACGATCAAGTACTTCTTTCCAAGGGGTACGGACTGGCTGACCTACAAAGGCGAATACCTGTCACAGAATTCACCTTGTTCCGACTTGCGTCAATTACCAAGGCGGTGTCTGCAACATTACTGGCTAAACAACTAGATGAAAGTTCAAAGCATGTATTTGCAAAACGTGAATTGACATTTACCTTTGCTTATTCAATAATGCTGAGAAAAATCATTTTGCATTTCATTATTAGGTTGAAAGTATTTGTGTATGTTAATGTACTGGCTCTCATAAATATGTTAATGCTGTTGCTCTGTGTCGTTTCGAAGTATTTATCCCATCTCCGCTTGGTGAATGAAACCTTATGCTCCTGTGGAGAAATAATCAAATTGAACACTCAATCATTTGTCAATATTGCCACAATCATTTCATGGTTCTCGCCGCAAAGATTTTGATATCAGAATTTAAAACCATTTGTTGATATGGAATACAATTAAAAATTTTACTCGCTTGGATTTGACAAATACAAATGACGGAAATAACATTTTAGAGGCGTACATAAAACAGTTGGTGTCGTATTCTATCAATTGAAAAATGACTTAATAACGAGTACATGACAGCATCTATGCATAATTCATGCTTGCAACAGAATATCTGATTTGTACGTTGCATCCCTGGTTTATCTAAGCGGTACCATTACTATTTTTCTCATTTATTTCAGCTACAACCTTTACACTCATTTAACAAGTTTCTACGATAGTAGTTTCAAATTTACAAGCACGGTCAGAACCGAGAATGCCAACATCCGGGACATTTTGTCACATACACTCGCCATTCCTAAACACGATTTCCTACGGTTGAATCCAAAACTCAACAGATCCAGTTTTCCAAGGCAAGCTATAATCATTCATTCAATGATTTTAAACGTTTTCTAATATACCATATTATCATATAATTGCATAATTCAGAGCTTTCTGAATGGCAGAGATCCAACAAACTAGGAAAAATAGAACGTTTACCACGTGCCTTCGAGGTTGATATAACCTGATATAGTTTGATTTTAAAAAAAAATATCATTAATGAATTGCGAATTCCCAAATTGATAAGATTGGTTATTATTTTTTGGTCATTTTGTAGTCTGCAACCTTGACTCGATTTTTTCATAATACCAATATTTGCATAATTCTTGTACTTTCTCTTTAGTGTTTTGAAACATCTGAAGTCTATTTATCCTTTCCGAGAGACCTACACGTACACAAATATTGCCTTTGGCCTTTCTACAACGATTTCCGAAAAAATTGGCGGAAAACCATGGGAAGATCTGGTTCAACAGGAACTATTTACACCCCTAGGGATGCATAATTCTTCTTTCATTTCACAAACTAAGAGCGGACATTACGTAGCCAGGGGGTATATTGATGACGTCACCAAATCGTCCACTGTTCCTGTTCCTTCTGATGTTTATGAGTAAGTGCAGTATACCGTAATATACATAATATCTTTTAAGTCTGTGTATATCA
The DNA here is from genome assembly GCA_024699665.1 of Ostrea denselamellosa. NCBI lineage: Eukaryota > Metazoa > Mollusca > Bivalvia > Ostreida > Ostreidae > Ostrea > Ostrea denselamellosa. The sequence continues at coordinate 13,469,712 of JAMZEH010000014.1, forward strand.
CAATTTACCTCTTCTTTATTAGTTTGCAGATTATCTGCTTTTTAAGAAAATGTCTCAATATTTGCATTTATATTCATGTCATATTTCATGATAATTTGCATTATATTGCGGCATATTATATCATATAATTTTATTATAATGAATTGTCTTATAACATAATTTACGTTATCTATAGTATAATTATTTATAATATACCATAATATATTTATTACGGTAATTGACATTATTATCATAATGCACATAATTTATTTGATTGAAATTATTTACGGTTAATTATCGTCATTGTTATTTTGTAGCTCTGTATCTCCATAAATTCGTCAGAGTTGTGATTATGTTCTGTTTCATGATTTTGTTATTTTGTCTCATTAGTCGCTACCAATAAAATCTGATAATTGATTCCACATAGTTCCTGGGAGAAAATATGCAGTTCAATATGCTTGATGAGCAGTGCTCACGATATGGCAAAGTGGATGAAATTTCATCTAAATGGTGGATTAAACGGACAGGGTCATCGTATCATGTCATCAGCAACGCTGAGGTCAACATACAAGGCCAGAAATTCCATATCAAGCGCTGGAATCAGTCAATATTTTTCTAAACCCAAGGTTCCTCACACCACCAGCGAAGACAACTATGCACTTGGGTGGAGGAATGGACACTACAGAGGTATCGAATTTGTGAATTTTTTTTTGCATTGCTTTAAGGCCCACCTGTGCACATAAAAATAATACTAATTATATTTCATTGAGTCTGCAATATTTTGAATAACGATATAGCAAATATTACCAAACCACCAACAACCTTATAGTTTTGCAGTTGCAAATATTTGATATTTCATCAAGGAAATTGAACAATGATTGATGTTAGTCGTCTTGTACTACACGAGAAGATCATTTGCATACAAACTGTCCATAGAATGAAAAAGAAGACGAAATTAATATCGAACACATAAACCAACTGAGGTAGCATTTTGAAACATTTCCTTTATTTCCAGAGTATAAAATCCTACGCCACACCGGAACTATTCTAGGATTCTCGTCTTTGATAACCCTCATACCAGATATGAACATAGGAATTTTTACAACAATGAATGGACAAGATTCAGACTTCATATATAGAACTCTTCTACACAACTACTTGGCAGACGCTGCATTGGAAGAGGAAGCATGGCTTAATTCTAGCACTATATGTTCCTTTCCAGAACCTTGGTTCTCATTAACTTCAAAAACATCGCATCCAGTCAATAAATCTAACAAACTTTCGAGGTCACCTTCGCAATACGTTGGCCATTATCAAAATGAGGCATACGGAGATTTGTATATTTTCCACAATTCTTCCACTGGGTTCATAGACTTGAAATACGGTATTGCCACTTGGAACTTGTATCCCAAACATTCTCATGATCAGTTTGTTGCCGAGGGATACGGAATTCTGCAACATTTATCTCCATACGATCTTCACAGCATTGTATTTCATCAAGACTCCCACAACAGCGTTTCCATTGCCAGTGTTGAAGTCACCAGTTTTGAACCCAAAGATCCTCCTGTTTTCAAGAAAGTCTCTAGTGCGGTTTCTTCTAACATTATTTTTGGAAAGTAAAATTCAGAACTTTTTTCGGCATTGTGGTTCTTGGATTGAAGCCCCGGATGTGACAGGTCTGAGTCGTAGCAACTGTCCATAACTTTGTCAACAAGCGGCCCATAGGCCGTATCAGTCACCTTTGAATGCAGTTTGGTTCGTAAAAAAATTTGATGGTAACTAACCTGAGTTTTGCAATTGAAACATCTCCCAAATAATTCCCCCACAGTGTATCAGAGTAATACTAGGTGTCGGATCGACCGTTGCAAGGGTTCTAAACTTTTCCTCAGTCTGACACAATTTCAGGCCGCTGTACTCCTGACACTATAACATTGAAGTATTTACCCTTGATAAATTAAGATGAAACCTTCAGGTCTTAAAAATGCTTCGAATTGAGCCTATTTGAGAATTGAGGACCCCACCAACCACACTTTCTGTGTTTCTACAATGATAAAACAAAGCCATTGGATTAAAATTTTGGTATGCGAATATATAACTTAAAACATGAAGATTCCAATCTTCCACATTTTTGGATTGTCTCCGAAGAGCAACCTTTCAATACCAATTCGGTGCTAGCTCCAATCCTAAAAGAATGAGATTTGTAACATGTAGTTTCTGATAAGTGGAGTCGGACTATTGCTTTTGAGAGTACTGTTGTAAACTGGTGTCTTGTGAGGGAGACATATCAAAGTGGCAAAGTAAAGACCTCTCAACCTCAGGACGAACACTCCAATATTTGTCAACAAGTTTGAATGGGCATACAGCACCGCTCAATTTACCAATTTGCAAAATAGTACCGTTTCCTACTTGATAAGTCTTTGAGTGCTGAATATTGATTTTTGAGAGCTGAATATTGATTAATAATACATATTTGATAAGGTCTACAATCAGGTTTTTCCTCTTGAATACAATGTTGTCAGGAATTTTACTGCGAACAGTCAATTCCCGACTTGAAGTAAACCATGAAATGCTAGTGAAAATGGTGCAGAAAATAGAGATACTTTATAATAATTAGTGCATGTACTAGGCAAAGTCAAAATGATTTATTTCCATTTTGCTTTTAGTTATTGGCAACCTTCTATCAAATTTGTGAGTTAAGGTAGCTCACTACACCTTTGGCTTATACTCTTTGTGACAACGTCAAAAGATGGTGTTTCAAATGTTAAAGTGAAATTGTTTGTCCATCATCATAGCTTAGTGGTTAAGCATCGGGCTGGAAAGATTTAAAACAAAAAAGCATCGGGATAAGGATCCGCGGATCACCTGGATATATTGGCAAGAGCCTAAAGGTTGATTTCATGTCATGTTTCCCTATATATGCTTCCTTTCCAATTTTAGCGATCATTTGCATAACCCAATCAAAAGAAGTATATTTAACGGATGTCTCCTCAGGTTCTATGAAAGAATTGTCGCTTCTGAATTTTGGAAAGGAGACGCGAGAAGTGCGTTATTAAATTGCCAACCAGAGTTGTCCCCTTTAGGCACTACCCCAATAGAACATGTTCGTAGGTTTGAAATTGGCAGGTTTGAAATGGTCCCCGACCCGTTCTAATTCCACCTCCTTCATTAGTTTTCCTTTAAGTTCATTATGATGCTCATATGAAATCATTTTTTTTATTGCAAATGAACTCTTGCCTTCTGTGATATAATGTAAAACCTTATTTCTTAATTTGCAACTTCCTTATTTGGGTAACACAACAAGTACTTCTCCAAAACCGGTTTTTTGCCGAGGCTTGTAGCTTAGTAAACCTAAAACGGGGTCGCTGGGTGTTGGTATTATGCAGGTTGAGGGGTAACGTAAATTCCGCTATAATGGTGGGATATCACTGTGATAGTGAGATTACGCTATATTTTCAGTCGTAGATAGCCTCAGTTTTATCAAATTACATGCTGGCCGATTAAATTGCAAATTATGATGGATATAAAAATGAACAATAATTGACCTGCTTACATTACTTACAAGCAACAATTTGTGCGCATGTGTGAGAGAAAGTGAGATTCAATCATGCTTCTATACTACTACATTCATCGGTTTGCTGTGTTAAAAATGTAACTTCCGTTTTAAAAATCGTGTTCGCATTTATAAACGCAACTGTAGAAAATTTAATAAAATTCATAAAATGTAAGCATGTCAATTATTGTTCATTTTTATACCCACCACAATTTGCAATTCAATCGGCCGCCAGCATGTAATTTGATCTAATTGAGGCTAACTACGACTGAAAATATAGCGTAATCTCACTATAACAGTGACATTCTACCGTTATCGCGGAATTTACGTCCCTCCAACCTGTTATGTGGTCCTCTGATATGCGACTGTTCTGTCCTGTGTGTATCACGAGCAAGTTGTTTCGTGAATATACTGAGAGAACAAAAATGATGCGTGGCATTGTTTTGTGCAAGAGTGCAGTGTAATATGGAAACTTGTCACAGGACGCCTTAAAATTGAAATTATATCACCTTCCGAATGATGTGGAATTTTGCTGGGTCTGCAAAGTATTATGGATTACTGTGGGAGTCTTGTATATTAACCATAATTCAGAATCTACACCCCCATGATGAAGCTGGATGTTGTGCATTTCGTAACTTATATTAAAAATCGTTCTCTTTCCACCATATTGCACCCCCAACCCTATTAGCTCCATCCTGACACTTTGCATGTATTCTAAGAGCTCTACAGCCTTAGCTGGATGTCTACTAAAATATATCCTAGCAAATATAAACATTAGATCTGTCCACTGCTCAATGATGTCTACCTTTATTAGGGTTTGCATCTTTGGAAATGATGTCGCTCAAATTGTAGACATTTCTTTTCATCCCCACCATGTCTAGGGGCAATAGAGAGACCAGGTAACATAATGGCCTTCAATAATTGTTTGCTTTATTCTGTGGTTAACATGCATACCAGTCATGCTGTGTACTGAGGGTACAGCTAAGTAAATGCTAACATCAGAGGACACTGTTAATGTTGAGCCTGTCACTTCGCTGGGGAATTCTTTTGGACTTTGTCGTTAAAGTTGCACTGGCTTGGTTCACTGTATCATTGTTAGTCGTTGATGTCTGGCTCGGTTGACCCGTTGCTTTGCTCGTCAATATCCTCATGCGTTACGGCACCTTCAGGACACTCTAAGTCTTATTCATTTATTGAAGATGCTTAACAAAGTTAAAAACAATTGACACTTATTTAACCAACCTTGTTTCTCACCGACAGGAAGTAAAAAAAAAAAAAAATACATGTTGCTGGCTCTAACTTATATATGACCAAAGGGTAGTAACTCTTCCAAGCATATGGAGGATATCAGGTGACCTTAAAGTTATGAATATTCATTAAGCACGTAACTTTAAAAAGTTATTGTATCGCGTACGTTTGATGTCATTTATTTATTTATTTAAAATTAATTTCAAAGAACTTCCAAATTTCAACAATACAATATTTAAACTATGAAAGAAAATTCAAAAAATATAAATCCCAGCACTTACAAAGTTAATCACAGACCTCGTACGGGAAGGCAATGTGTAACCCCACCGCCTCCACCACGACACACAAATCCAACATCATAATCCATCGGATGATTCCAACCCCACCTAACTATTTTAAGTATAAATGTTTTATTTTGACCACTGGTACATACATGTATATATATTCACTGATCAATGTTTTGCAGATTTAATGAGGCATCATATTAAGTTATTAATATAAATTATATTGGGTTTCCGAAATCATTTAAACATTTTGTTGGTATATCCCTTTTTGAGGCCTCATGACGTCAGTACAAGTGTCAAGGACAGTAAACCTGCCATTTCTATTTATAAAATAAATACTATGTGCATGACTGCATTTTCTAAATTCTTTATTTTCCCCGTCGATGTCACTATGCCGAAATGCTATAAATGCCGAAAATGGTGATTTTGATACAAAACGAACTTTTATGAAAAATAATCCAGTAAATCTTTCAACAGATTCCGGAAAAACACTTCCCAATTTTTCGTTTCCGATGCTGGAACTAATGACTCTTGTTTCATATCCGTTACTTTTTAAAGTGGAAAAGTGGGCTTTCCGATATTTTATATATATATTTTTTGAAATGTTGACAATGGATTGGATAGGGTTCTTCACTTCAAAATTTTAAATATAATTAGAACGACGAGTATTGTTCCAGTTACATTGAAAGTTGGTTCATTGAAACGATACGACCATGGAGAATAGGATATTAAGCTGAAAACGTGTGTTTATGTTTACATATTATGATATATATATATATATATATATATATATATATATATATATATATATATATATATATAAAACATATTTTTCTCTATTACTTTCTTTAAGAAATGGGCGATAGTCCCCATCCAAGATGGTGTCATGTGAATTAGCTAAATGGTAGGAATTTCTCCAGATGGATAATTACTAGTTTGTAGAAGAAGAGAAATAACCGTGACAACACTTCCTTCGATAAAATCATTCAATAGATATATATAAGAATTGGATGAGTATAATATTACAAGTCTTTCCATGGCAAAGTACATCATAATATAATATGAAAGTTACCGTGCCGCAATTTTGGTTGCAGATTTCGCATAGTCTACTATTTGTAAAAATGTGAAAATTCCGAAGACTTCGCCCTGGAACCAGGTCCCAGATCCCCGGCCTTTTGACCCCCCTCCCGATGAAAAAAGCTGGATCCGTATCTGTACCCAGATACCCTACGAAACAACAAATGTAGTTTATAATGGCCACTGAATCATGGTATACTCAAAAGGAATATGCATTGAAATATTTGTAATATAAATATGCTTGTGCATTTTAGATTTGCCATGAATACAACACATTTATTTCTCTAGATACCAAACTCCTTTCTTCAATAGCTTGCTATATGTTTTGATTGAAATTCCTGAATTAATTTTTAGCCCCATGGGGATCCGGGTTAGAACAGATCCTTAGTAACCCTTGCTTGTCGTAAGAGGCGATTATATAGAGCGGTCGGATGAGACCGCATAAACCGAGGCCCCGTCTCACAGCAGGTTTGACTCGATAAAGATCCCTCCCTGCTCAGAGGTCCCGAGCGCCGATCATAGGCCTAAAGTTTGCAGCCCTTCACCGGTGACGTCTCCCTGTGAGTGGGGGATTCTCGAGAGAGACGTTAAACAATATATAATCAATCAATTTCATTTTAATGAACCCAAAGTTACTAACATAAATCATAATTAATATATATATACTAAACTTTAGACCGAAAACACATTCTAGCAGTTTCCTAGTATCTGATGCTTAAGACGTCTCAATATGAGTGAAAAATTGTCAACGGGACGTTAAACAAACAACTAATCTGATGCTTAAGAATTACGTCCAGTCTCTTAGACAATGATACTTTAAAAAAAGTAAGCGTAGCAAGGTAGAGACAAATATGGAAGATGAGTATGTTATAAACTAAGCGACTGGGAGACTTACAAAATATCGCATCAGTCAATTAAAGGTAACGCTTTATGTTTTGTCAAAGCGGCCATTTGGACAAAGATAATGCTTTCTCTGTTCACATCATAAAAAAACCCCAAAAAACAAAGGAAGACATCTGACAGGTGATTAAGAGATGCGCTCTGTGATCAAAGAATTCCGGAAGTGGAATGGGTTCCTCGGTTTGCGGTATCTGTGAAAATTAGATCTGAGGAGGGAGGTCTGGTTGAGGCTGACAGTCCCTGAATGCTCTTGTTTTACATGTACTAGGCACAACCTACGCCTGCGCGGACAGTGTTGAGATTCATTATATGAATGTAAATGCTTGAATACAAAAATTGAAATTAATGATATATTTAAATAACAGTATCATGTTATTTTGTTTGAGAGTTTGGCATCTTTTTTTTTTAGAGTCGAACAGATGTACTTACTAGCTCTCATTTCATGCAAGTGTTCTTCTAAACTTAAAATGTTTTCGTTAATATCATTCAAAATGATGAGAATCATCTAATAGAGTCCGTGTTAAGTTTGTGTTTCTGAGCTCCCTCCTTCCTAATTCAATTTAATCTGTGAAGGTTACTGAATTCTAACTCTGAAGTACAGAATATTTGGGGTAAACAGCCAAGGTAGCTGATCCCCTTGTACACTGTTGATTTATCACATCGTACTCGCAGTGGTAGAGCGTTCGCTTTGTAACCAGGAGGTAGCGAGTTCGAGCCCTGTCGTGCTATGGCCGCGTCCAAACTAAAACGTTAACATAAGTAGTGATTGCTCCTTCGCCAAGCGCTCAGCAATTAGAAGTGAGAATCAAGGGTCTTTCGAATATGACCTTAAAAACGGACGTCACGTGTCTCGGCAGGCGTTGGCACGTTAAAGAACCCTCACTACTACGGCTTTGAGCGCTAAATATGTCTAAATTTGTGTTACTTCACCTAAAGCTGGTGACATCTCAATATGAATAAAAAATTCTCAACGGGACGTAAAACAATCAGTCAATCATACATGTACCTTTTGCGTTAATATTCTAGATCCACCTTCATGTCACAGCGTATTCCGTTTATAGAGTATTCATACTGAAAATCTAAACTTTGCCTTGTATATTTTTCGTCTCGAATTATTCAATAAACATGCGTGGAAAGGGTACATCCATGAACTGAAACGTATTTAAGGAAAACAGTGTAGTTATAACGAATGGAATAATACCAAGAGGAAGTGATGATGAAACATGGTAACATAAATTTCAAAACCAATTTACTGCGTGCTTTTTGGGCATTTTTGGAATTAATTCTTTCCTAATTTAGTTTTATAGATATCAAACCTGCTCTTGGTAGGCTATGCATTGTTGTGTAATGAATTTTCTGGATGTTCCACTTCAGTCTAGAAATGGCGCAACACTTGTTTTACTGTAAGTATTATATAAGATATCTACTGGATGGAATGCTCTGAAAACTTCATTTTTAGTATAAATACCCTGTCAATATTACGATATTAAGCTCTGGTGATTAAGCATTTGGAGTTCAGGACTGGGAATTTCGTAATCAGATTTTAGGATAAATCTAGTGACTACAGGAATTACTTTGATTGGTATTGACAGCCGATTTGTGTGACATGTACAGTTTTGTGTGTGAATTCAGCTCAGCATTCAAATCAGCAAAGGACACTGTTACCGTATACCGATCATAAGTTAGTAATTTGTTATAATTGTTGTAATTTTCTTTTAATAATTTTAAATAAATCGTGTTAATCTTTGTATTGTCTTTCTGATTGATTTTTGCTGAACTTATTTAAATGTATTTTGACCCATAACACCATATTTAATTTATATTAGAAGCTGCTTTCAGCAATCTAGACAAGCTTCCAGATAAGTGAAACTATTATAATAATGAAAACTAATTTCACAGTCATGATATAGCGATTTGTAAAATTATGCACTCCATAATACGTATGTTTTGAATTAACTTGAGTTCACTGAAAAATATAAGAGTGAAATATTGTAGTTTAAAGCGGTAAGTTTTTTTTTTTTTTTTTTTACAACATCTGTACGCTAATTACAAGGTGTAGCCAGGTAAAGCAGAAAATTATTCGTTTGTGAAGTTTTACCAGAGTCGCTCTGCCTGTCCACAATCATGACATACGGGAATAATTAATTTGTTAGAGCCATTCGCCATTGCATAATCTACGACGAATTAATTAAAAAAAAAGTCGTATAAAACCGTAAGAATGGCACACTACACGCATTACTTTAAAAAAATGTCCACAAGATACTTCCTGTGCTTTGTGAATGTGTTTTGTTGTGTTCTTTTCACCTGTCATGGCACCATCGAAGACCAAATAAGAACAACGATTCAACAAGTATATGATGCTTGTAGAAAGGACAAGAACCCAGGATTGGTAGTGTCAGTGGTGAAGGACGGCCAGCAAGTCTTAAGTGAAGCTTTCGGTGTCAAGGACAAAATATCCCAAGAAGCCGTCAACACGGATACACTCTTCGGACTAGGAGGAATTTCTTCATTTATTGCAAATGCAATCATCATGAAAAAGATGGCAGAATACACTCAATATTCGTACGTTCATCAAGTTTAGATTTTATTGTATCTGTTTAGCTCTTTTTTATCGGTGGCTAAATTTCTTAGGTCAAGGTAACGTATTCACGTATTTTCATATACTTCATATATACAGGCTTATCTTAAGGCAATTCATACCTTTCTATTTCTGCTACTTGAAAAATGTCGTTTCAATGGTTAAAAACAGCAATAGATTCCTCATTCAAAAAAATTAATTTATATTTGAGATAGAAATTATAGGACAGAACGAAACTGGATAATGCTCTGTCAAATGGGATCTTCAAAATGTGTTCATATAAAACATGCCGTACCTACAAACACAGAAATGATGCAATAACACTCAACAGCCTGATTACAGGAGTAACTACAATATCTTTAAAAACATCGTTTAAAAGCTATCTCTTCAGGTACAATAATATTAGAAACAGTGCGTTGGCGAAACAGGCGTCCTCCGCTTCAGAATCGGACGGTGAATTATGGCTTCATATTATGAACGGACGTCCTGTAATCCGGCTTCTAATGTATCTGTATCACCGCTGTATTTGCAGGGTTGATTGATTGATTGATTGATTAGGGTTTTACGCCGAGTTGGCAATTTTTCAGCCGTTTTACGGCTGAGTTTGGTATTGTTTGATATCTCGCTCGAGAATTTTTCATTCATATGGAGAAGTCTGCAGGGTATTAAACAGTACAAAAATAAATTCCAAATTCTGAACATGGATAAACAAAGGGCATAGTAATTAATGTGCATAAGAAGTAAGCATTGCTGTTTAACCTGCGCGACAAAACATATTCAAGTTGCTCTTAATTTCAGAGTAGAGCATTAATTCGTATAATTGTAAAGATTCAGTGGTGAAAAATTAATTGATTTGTCTTACTGAGAACACTCAGGCCTATAGGAATATATAGAAAGGTATTTGAATATCATGGTATGAAAATCATTTACAGATTATCAAACAAAAGACCTCTATATAGTTGTATATCTTATAGAATTATTCATAAAAAGACAACTTATTTTTTGGTGGGGAAACACCCTGAGCAGGATAACAAGAACAGCTCCACAAGTCATACTTTGCTTATTCCTTAAGTGCTTACGAATGGATTGTTGTCATTTAGGATCGACGAGGACACTCCAGTGAAAGATCTATTCAATAATACGAAGATTTTTCGGAGATCCAGGTTACGTTCGAAATACACTACTCCAGTAGATATAATGTCGCATCGCCTTGGTATAAAAAATACCCCCTACCTTTTCCTGGACGACTCTTTAACAGTGGGCCCGTCTATTTTGGAGTAAGTTTGTATGTATTCATTAAGACTTTGTTGCTTATTTCATAGCATACAAAATTTCTCTTCGTTCCAATTTCATTTCAGAGAAGCACAATGCTTTTTCATACCCATCCTGGATTTTACTTTATGTCAACGGAAATATTTTGAGTTGGAAATTTTGTATTAATTAATCAAGAAAAAGTATAAGAATATGCACCTGTACCAGGTGACAAAGAGTTAAAAATTGGATAACGATTATTTACCTTTAATATATGTAAATGCATGTAACAAGAGTCTGGCCATTTTCTTGCCAGGCGAATTCAATACATGAAACCAAGGGGACGTTTCAGAGACAGTTTTTACTACAACGAATATTTGAGCTCCGTTCTGACAATAATGGGCCAGAGGCTTGGCCAAGACTTCTGGGAGAATGTCGTAGAAGAAGAACTTTTCAAACCTCTTGGAATGTCCAACTCTGATTTCTTCACTACAATCACTCCCGATACTGCAAACATCGCAAAGGGCTATAAAGATGACGAGGGAAGCCTGTATCCAGTATCATATGAATTTTTAAAGTAAGAACTCTTTCTTTAAAGCCTGATAATTTGACATTTCAGCTTATTTCGTAACTACACTGTACCATGACCCATTTTTATACAATGTACATGAAACATAATGTATAACTGTTTATGGATAATATTTTGTTCATTGTTGCAATTACTTCTGGATTCAATCTTCGATCGTCAGGACAAAACTTAAGATGTTTAATGTAGGTTATAACTGTTCCTTCGCCAAACTTTCATCATTAGAAGTGAAAGTGACAGGTCTTTGAGTATGACTAAAATGGAGGTCTTGTGTTAGGCAGCCGTTGAAACTGTGTCGTGGTAGACGTAAGAACGATAAAGAATTATCACCGACACGGCCCTTAGTCGTACATAGGTCAAACTTTATAGCACTTCACTTCAAGTTGGTGACGTCAGTACATAAGTGAGAATTTTTCGAATGAAATGTAAAATACCATAGACACAAACAAAGTACAAACTATATTAACTATACTGTAATACATTTCTCGTAAGGAAATGGACAAAACTGTGCACCGCATGTGTGATCAGCAGTGCAAACGACATGGCGAAATTCATGAACTTCCTGATTGGAAATGGCACAATACCTGGAACAAACGAAGTGTTGATGACCAAGAAGAGTATGAAAACATTGTTCGAGTCCCACAATCGTCTGAAAAACCCTGGCATAGAGGATTACTTCCTTACTCCGAAGGTACCTGTGTCCAGAACACATTGCTCATACGCCATGGGATTGAAGAAAGGAATGTACGACAGTGAGTAGTGATGTCAACATATTTTATCAACCCATGCATATTTTTTTAAAATATATAACGTTTGGCAGTCTCTAACTTTGATTTCAGATATAATTTAGGTCTCGGTCTCGAAATTTCCAATATGCAAATAGATTTATGCCTAATCAAAGTACTGAATACTGCTAAGCACTTACATGGAATATGACTTTGCTCTGGCAACAGGTGTAGTATTGTATTTTTAATGCAGAGATTCTAAATGCGCAATCCGTCTCAAAGCTGATGGGGAAAAGAAGAAATAAATAGATCATATACATTTAATACTATCAGTACATCCTGTAATGATAAAGAATCATCGAGTCCCGTGGGGATCCGGGTTAGAATACGTCTTCAGTATCCCTTGCTTGTCGAAAGAGGCGACTAAATGGGACGGTTCTACGGATGAGACCGTAAAAACTGTCACACCGCTGGTGCAGTCGTTCTATCGTTGCTCAAAGCCCTTCACCGGCAATTGTGACGTCTCTGTATGCGTGAACATTTTTCAGGCGGGAAGTTAAACTACATACACTACATACGACCAACCAACCAGAATCATTGAAAAGTATAAAAAACGGATGGAATATATATATATATATATATATATATATATATATATATATATTACTGTTTTACGTCCCTCTCGAAAATTTTTCGCTCATAAGGACATGACAAGTAAGGGATTCTGAAGATCTATTCTAACCCGTATCCCAACTGGATTCTCCACCACGCCCACGAGGACTTTTTGAGCAATCAAAAGAAACACACAATTTTCTGCTGCAGATGGGGCCTCTGTGGCCGAGTGGTTAGAGCGTCGCGCTCAAAATCACAAGGCCTCTCACCTCTAGTCGGCGCGGGTTCGATTGTCGCCCGCGCCGATATATGTGAGAAAGTTTGCCAGTTTACTTTCGGAAGGTCGGTGGTCTCTTCCCGGGTACATTGTATCTGGGTTCTCTCCTCCACCAATAAAAACTGGATGCCACCAGATAACTGAAAGTGTGGCGGAAAACAATAATCAATCATTCCTTATATGATAGAATATTACGTGAAAATTCCTCGTATTGAAAGAATGAGCCGTAAAAAGTGTAGAGGGATTAGAATTTTGTGTCGAAAGCCATTAAGTTTCCACGATCGTAACATAATTGCCGAAATACAATTGTACATTCTTAAACTAAATCGCAAATTATTATAGTGAAAATTTGATGACATTATATCCGCAAGGGTTGAGGAATAATACCTCCCCCACTAAAATCTTTTTACCAGACCTTTACATCTTCAAAAATCTACAAACTTGCTGTCAGTCGTAAATGTCTCTTTGAATGAATTCATTCTAAGATCAAGATGTACTCCAGCTATCAAAGAAATCCCAAACAATCCAAATTAACACAAACAAAAAACAACTTTGACGGAGGTGATATATGATTAACGAATTATAATTCAAAAAGCGGAGAAAAAATATGCATATATATTTAACTTTGCTCAAAGTAAACGGTTTCCTTTTATTTCAGACAAAAGGATGATCGAATTGGCTGATGAGGTGCATGGCTACAGCGCATTGTTAACATTGTTCCCCGATCACAATACAGGAATATTCATTGCCATGACTGGAGAAGATAAAGACGATCTCTTCCGGACTACCCTCAGCAGTTACATTGCTGACATATACCTTGGACAAGAGCCATGGTTAAACGCCACAACTCTGTGTACTTTCCCTGCCCCTTTCATGCCTGGCCTGAAACAAGATGCTCCTAAAGTACATCCCGAGGTCGCACTTAACAGGGTTCCTGAAGACTTTATTGGCAAATTCACAAACAACATTTACGGCAAAGCAGAGATTGTGTATGAAAACGGACAATTGGTATTCAAATATGGATTCGCCACTTTTGTTCTGAAGAGAGAAGAGAACACTTCCTTAAAATTTAACATGTTCCCCTCTGGACTTATTGAACATATGTTTTCGGTTGATGATTTGAGATTTAAAGAGTACAGTAACTCGTCAACGTTAATGGAGTCGTTCAGAATAGACAAATTTGACAATGCGTTGTTTAAGAGATTCGTTCCGCCTAGTAACGAAACCTCAACAACAACTGTACTATCACCAACACCATCCGCACCACCAGCACCACCAGCACCACCAGCTAAAAATGAACAGCCAGCAGGTGGAATAGCTATACCATTAAAATGATTTTGATACTTTTTTTATTTCATCAGAATAAATCGCATTTTAAGATGTAATTTATTCTAAAGTTTCATTGTATATTTTGGGGAAAAGTTTGAGATATAGTGTTTTGTACATTTCAATTCATCATAAACACTGAACATTGATTGTGCATGTACATTAATATGGGAGGGGGGTTCAGATTTTTTAATAGGTGTTTGACTTTACTCGTCTTTACAATATTCGTTTTGGAGAAATGGTTTAGCCAACAAATATATCAATTTTCGTATCTAACAGTCTGTTGGAAATCTCATGGGTACGAATCGTACTCCTACAATAGCCGAATCTTCTTGAAAAGCATGTTTAATTATATTTTTTGGTTAAACGTTAAGTTTTGGTTCCATTTTGGCCCAGAGGTCCATAATTTGAACAAACACTACACTACTTACGAATGCTTGAATCTTCAATCTAAATTTTCAAGGATTTCATCAATCATGTACCAATTAAATCAAGATTCAATCCAGTTCATAGGTATATACTAGTCCTGTAGATTATGGTTTTAAAAAAGTTCAATCTTCAGTACATAAGGATCCAAAGCTTTCATATAAGTATTAACTGTATGATCAAGCAGTTCTAGAGAAGAAGGCCGGTTGAATACCCCGTTATTACACAATTATCCCACCCCGTAATGTAACACGCACCTTCCTTTAATTAAATTTTAATCCCCCTCTGTCTAGGATGGGCTAAGACAAGTTAAAATGGCCTAGAATTTCTTGTGAAGTCGAAAATGTGAAAGATTGGGAGAATACCGCCATGCGTTTGAACATTCAGACGAGTTAAAAATATACTGACATGTATTTGCCTTACGTTTACACAAAATGGCGGATGTCAACATTCAGACGTCTACGTAATACGGTTTCTTAATGGATATAAAATTACAGAGACAATAAATTTTACCT
The DNA here is from genome assembly GCA_024699665.1 of Ostrea denselamellosa. Taxonomy (NCBI): domain Eukaryota; kingdom Metazoa; phylum Mollusca; class Bivalvia; order Ostreida; family Ostreidae; genus Ostrea; species Ostrea denselamellosa. Next base: position 13,485,046 of record JAMZEH010000014.1, read on the forward strand.
CAGAATTTGGTTTTACATCATGAAAAGGACAAGATAACTAACAGTATTCAATCTCGTAATTCCTATAGAAAATACAAATCAGAGAGATGTGCAAACACGGAACCCTTGTCATACCAGAGGTGGGATCAGGTGCCTAGGAGGAGTAAGCATCTCCTGTCGACCGGTCACACCCTGTATTCCCATCAGGTAAACGGAGCAATCCGTAGTCAAAGTCAGTGTCCCAAAAACGGCCTAACAATTGGTATGAAGCACATCAGACAGCATTTGACTTAATGATAAGATCGTTATAACGACCATAAAATTTCCGAAATGTTGACTTTAGACGAGACTGTACAAACCCCTATAACATCAAATTCTTTGTCAGTAGCCTGCCTCGATTTAAAAAAACTGATCATATGCAGAACAAGCTCTTGGATTATTTGGGAGATATAAACACCATATGCAGGTGATGATGGAATATTGCTACATAAATAGGGAGGTTGACGATGGAGAAATTGAAATCATCCCGTTTGTCATATAGTTGAATTGTTAGTTTGCCGCCGACATCTATTTTCAATAAAACATGTAAGTACGAAGAAGAAGTGGAAGACTCTATGGTGTCTTTTATTTCAAGTTCACTGTGACATATCAAATCAACATATGAATGAAAATGTTCATTGTTAATAGACAAAACGTCGTCGATATATCTAAATGTCAAATTGAAGGCCACAGCAAGAGAATTTTTCTTCTCTTGTAGAAGCTTTTGAATGAATTCTGCTTCATAAGAATATAAAAACAGGTCAGCTAATAAAGGAGCACAATTCGTACCCAAGGGAATTCCAACAGACTGTTGGAATCTGATCATTTTCAAAATTCTGGAAGGAAGAGATCGGTAAATTGATTGATTGTTGTTTTTTCGCCACACTCAACGATTTTTCAGTTATCTGGTGGCGTCCAGTTTTTTTGTAGGTAGAGGAGAGAACCCAGATACAATGTACCCGGAAAGAGACCACCGACCTTCCGAAGGTATACTGGCACACTTTCCACGAATATCGGCGCGAGTGAGAATCGAACCCGCTCCGACTAGAGGTGAGAGGCCTTGTGATTTTAAGCGCAATGCTCTAACCACTCGGCCATGGAGGGAGATCGGTAGATTTGTTTGTTTGTTTTACGTCCCGTCGAGAATTTTTCATTCATATTGAGACGTCACCAGCTGTAGGTGAAGTACCACAAATTTAGACCTATGCTTAGCGCTCAGGGCCGTAGCAGTGAAGGTTCTTTAACGTGCCAACGCCTACCGTGACACGGGACCTCCGTTTTTAAGGTCATATCCGAAAGACCCTTGATTCTCACTTCTAAATGCCGAGCGTTTGGCGAAGGAGCAATCACTACCCATTTTTCGTCTTTGGTTTAACGCGGCCATGCCACGAGCGGGGCTCGAACTCACGACCTCCCGGTTACGAAGCGAACGCTCTAACCACTGAGCTACCGCGAATGGTTCGGTAGAGATCCCGTATGTAAGTAACGGGTATTTAAAACAGATGTCATATATACAAGGGCTGATCGATGTTTTGAACCTCATAAGTCAGGGCTTGAATTTTAGCGTACGTGTTGCATTATTTTTCAACTTAATCCACTTCAGTATCTATGCATTTTTACCAGCGATGTTTAAGGGCCTCAATACCACTTTTAAAGAAGTCCTATTCTTAACCGTTCAGAAAGTCCTCCACTGCATATATGACGTCATCAGCGGTGGATACCGGAATTTTCCATTTCAAGTTTTAAAAAGTCTGATGGAACGAGATCAGGCGAATTAGGTGGATGCTCAATGAATTTAAAACCAAAATTGTTAATGGCAGCACGACAATGACAGGCTTATGAACGGGGTATTCTCCCGGTGGAGCAACATACCATCAGAATACCATCAGCATCCCAGAAAACCTAATTCATAACATTTCCAGCTAATGGAACAGTCTTTACCGTCTTTTGCGGCGATAAACCAAGGTGTTTTTATTGTTTAGACTGTTGTTTGGCCTCTGGGGTGAAATGATGGACCCACATTCCATCCATAGTGACAGATCTCTGAAGAAATGTAGCAGGATTTACCTCTAAAAGGTTTAGCACGCGACAAAACGCGCCTGGTGTGCTTCTGACCAACTATCAGAAGTTTTGGCACCCAGTGGGCTGAAAGCTTTCTCACTGCAAGACCCTCTGTCAGAATGGAATATACTCTTTCCTGTAAAATGCCAACTGTACTGTAAATATCATTCTGTAACTCGCCTGTCATTGACAATTTCTGGGGTTGCAACAGTGGCAGGCCTTCCAGGACGGGGGGCAACCTCAAGGCTCTGTCTGCTGCGTTTAAATTCCGCCACCCACTTTGTTACTGTAGCATATAAAGGGGCATCATTCCCTAGTGTTGCTACTATATCAGTATGGATATCTTTACGCGGTAAACCTTTTTTATGCGAATACTGGATCACTGCTCTTTCACCGATTTTATCCACTTTGCAAAAGTCACTTGCCTTGTTTATTTTAGAGTGCTACCTCGACGATATAAACTGGCCATATGACACCAATCGTGGGGTACATGGCCATAAATAGAAGGGCTGAAAAAGGATACCAATGCTAACCTCATTCAATTCAAGGCTCACAACATCAAACAGCCCTCGTATTTCTCTCCAAGTCAGTTATTGATATCGGAAAGTCTGCGTCTAAGTTTAGTTTTCATCAGAAACCAAATGTTTTTAATTATATTTACATCGGGTGGCTGTGCAGGTCAAAACATACCGAGACTCTTTTTATTTGTTTATATTCTTGTGCAATTCAGGCACGGTGATCCGAGGCATTGTCATCTTGAAATATGTAAACATTATTAGGAAACTGTTTTTACTACAACTGGACACAATTGTTCTTCAAGGACATCAATATATTCATTCGCATTAACGTTACCATTAACCACTGTGCCAACTCCATCCCAGGTAATGCACTCCCACACCATTAAACTCATGAAATGTTTTGGTGGTGCGCCGGGGTTGATGCACGCTGGTAACCATTCTTCTCCTGCCTTTCTCCAGATGTAAACTTTACATTCATCAGAAAAGATCACTTTTGACCAACTATGGTCAACAGTCCATCGTTCTTTCCTTCTTGCCCATGTCACACGGTTATTCCCGTTTTGTTCCCGAATCCTAATTTTCTTCCTGCATACACGTCGATGGTACCTTTTTGACAACTAGTCATGAATTGATCTTTCAGATGCAGGAACTTGTCTACCTTGATTAAATTGTCCTGTCATTCAATGGAATGGTACGGTGAGAGTTTACAAACCGCAATAGTTGGCGCTTGTCTTTAATGTGGGCGTCCCAATTTTTCAGAATTTTCCACACTCCCTCGAATTTCACATCGTTTTACGGTTTAATATCCTTGCAGTTTCAGTACTTGTTTCACAGCTGGCAATAAAGTTTTAGGCTTTCTCGTAATTGTATTCGGACAAATACCAACATGTGACGTCATATATTACGACAAAACTCCCTATACTTGCAGGTCATATGCATAAGGAATCTCCATTATCTAATACATAGAATTCACAAAAGAAAAAACACACCATTTCCATGAGGTTAGTATTTCGAGTCACCATTTTGTCAATAAAATTTAAGGACTTACTCTATAGCGCCATAATGGCTGACTTACATTAAACTGCATTTTTTTTTAATCAAATAAAGTGAATTTGAAAATTTTCAATTTCGAAATATTGTTGTTCATATCCTCCATTTTTCATCCACATCAAATTTCTCTGGTGTAACATATAATAACGAGACCCCCCCCCCCCCCCCCGCTTTTTTAGTAGAACCCCCAACAAGGAGACAGTCTCGGAGATAAATGTGCATATCAGAGACAGGCTATAATATGCGATATTATCACTGATTCCTGTCACTTAAATAATAACACCGACAACCGATATATATATATATATATATATATATATATATATATATATATCCTTTAACATGATTTGGCCGCGGTAATGGTTGGGGGCTACCTCGGACCACCCCCTTAACAGACAATACAATGAAAATACGACGACCCCTAACAGGTGAATTGTGCACGCAAGCACACAAACGTTACCAATGCAAAATCAATCAACGATAGTACAACAATTCATTGTCAACAACACAAAAATTCAATAATTCAATCAACATTCAAAGTATCAATACTGCAGACTATAAATTATTGGGTGCACTCGTCCATTTGTGTTGAGGTGCTCCGAAAACACCACTTGCACGTGCCACAAATGCCTATAAAAGAGGGGCATTTGTGGGACGGCAACCGATACAAGGGAGTGCCGAGAACCATGGTATCGGCAGAAGTACCTAAACTCAAATGGTCACCTCTAACCAAATTACCACACAAATAAAATAAAATTCTAAGGAAATGCATTACCCTGACCACCAAGGAAACTTCGAAGAGCTCCTTGCAAATTATTCAAAAAAATGCAACAGATGCACACCATCGGAATGAAACAACGGGACGGGCTTAGCTTCAAACTGTGGGTGTTTAATGTACGCCCCACCTCTTATAGCTATTAACCTGATAGCCTCCTTATTAATCCTAGCTCTGGCACATTCGTGTGTAGAATAACGTTAAATAAATATGGGCAGAAGGGAGGAAAAGGTTTGTGTATTTCTAACACAGTTGACTGAAGAAGTCTCACCAGTGACCATGAGTTGGTGCGGCCCATGTTGTTTGTCCCACAGTGGACAATGATAAAATCGGGGAGATACAGTTGACAAATGAACGGATGTATGACTGATATATACAAATGATATACAACGACCTGCCACTTGAATAACTTCAGGTGAACCTGTTGTGCAAGTGTAGTGGCAGCAGCAGTGGAAAGAGTGGGACTCGAAATACTTACTGTATATCCCTGCTAAAAGAGACTGTGATAATACTGAGGTAAATTGGTAAAGGGTAATAGGCTGACTGGAAAAATGACGGAATTCTGGCCTAGCTTTATGTTGTCTGGTACCCAAATAATCCTGCATTGCCTGTACTTGATAAGTTATCCCTACCATTTCATGTTCTGTCTATTCCTAACTGATCTGGGCTGGGTTTCACAAAAGTATCTTAAGATTTGTCATAAGACAGATCTTAAGATAATCATAAGATCTGTCTTATGACAATCGTAATATTGGCAAGGTTGTTTCACAAAACTATCTTAAGATATGAACGCCTTAAGACAAATCTTACGATAAGTTTCATTGCAGGGAAATTGTAGTAAAATTCGAAATTGCAATAATTCAATGTCGGAATTTTAAAAAAAGGATGAAAATGATATGAATTGGAAAACCTGTCAATGAAAGCACATGTATATCGGATCAGTTGAGACATACACACTATATGCTGGTGACGATGGAATATTGTTACCTAAATATGCTGACTATGACGAAGTTGAAATCATCCCGTTTATCATAAAGTTGAGTCGTTTGTTTGTCGGCAATGTATTTAAATGTATTTTCCAATAAAATGGGTTTCATCAACATTTATATCTAGTAGTCCAGTGATGTTGATATCTCTAAGTGTCCTTTCTCTAGTATTCAAATAGATTGTGTCATGTTAAGTTGCATAAAAATATGAATGTTACAAGCTTCCATATAAAACCTGTTAAACGGGTATTTTCCTCTATTGTCAGCACATTGAAATGTGTACCTTGTAAAGTTCTCTTGCTGATAGAGTCGAACAAATGTTGGAAATGGCGAGAAACGTGAAACGATCCCAATTTCTCGGCTTCTCGGCTTCAGAAATAGAATTATTAACGGAGGAAGTGGAAAAAAGACAAACATTATTATTTTCGAAACAAAATTCAGTTGTGACCAACTTGAAGAAAAGGGAAGCCTGGGAGGTGACTGCAGAAAAAGTCAATGCCGTTAATGAGTCAAAACACGTGCGCTCTGGCGAGGAAATTAAAAAAAAAAATGGACGTGTATGTCTAGTGAGATCAAAAAGAAGTTAGCAATGAATAAACGAGAACAAAGGAAGACGGGGGGAAGATCATTACCGTTAAGTGCTATAATAAGCTCCGTGGAGGAAAAGATCGAGGACATCATTGGCGAAACGTCTCGGGAGTGGAAGGAGGAACTGACGTGTTGGAACATGAATGGACAACCAGTGAATCCACACCAACAAACACCCAGTCAAACACAGAAAATATCGAGAATGGTCAGTTAACAAATTTTCATTTGCAAAAACGTAAGGAAAATTAATATGTCTCCATAGATATGCAACAGTTAAGTTTCGACATATATCACCAAGTTCAACATACTTGTCCTTTGGTAAGTTGGCTATTAATAACTCTTTCATCACAGTATCAAATGTACTTTAAAACAGTTTCTTTATCTTAGATGAAGTCATGCATACGAAGAAAATTGGCCTTAATCGTCAACGAGAACATGAAGAGCGAAATAAAGAAGACGATTCAACTTGCAAGTTGATTGCTGTTGGAGACGAGAGGCTTACAGTAGAAAACACTCAGCTTACTCTTGAAGAAAATCGCTTGGAAATAGGGGAAAAGCGCTTAAAGATTGAAGAGAAACATCTTGAAGTTAAAGAGGGACATTTGAAAATCCAACGTGACAAGCACCATCTGTATCTATATATGTCAACTTGGTATCGCTCAGAGTGCGGATATCAGTGTGAATTCGAGTTCTTAGAAACATTCAGCAGTGTTAACATGATATATAATTTCTTTTAATTTATATTCATGTAAATACATAGTCTCTTAAGTACTATTGATTGATTACAATACATTGTAATTGTAATATGTATACAGATTCTAATATGAAACCAAACTAGCAAATCATAAATGGCTTGTATATTGTTTCATTCTTATCTAGAGACATTGAACTTTATTTTGACATGAAATCTTATAAATACAGCATTTATATAACAAAAGTACTACGCACGGTATTCATTAAATGCATAATGTATTTAGTGACAGTTGAAACTCGGATGCCAATCATCATCAGTTTAAAATCATGTTTGAATCAGTCTTCTAACTTCTGCACCGTCATTGTTAATTCCTTGATATATCTGACCGCATGGTTGGATTAAACGATGCTGAATTTGGTTTTGTTCTTGAGATAAGCCCAAATGTTATGCAACACGACACAGGCAGTCACGATCCTACATGCTCTCTCGGGACGGAAGAGGAGGGTCCCTCCGGAAAGGTCTATGCACCAGAACCTCATCTTAAGCACACCAAATGCCCGTTCAATAGAATTTCTGGTTCTTATATGGGCTTCCTTATATGCAGCTTCTTGTTGGTTAGTTGTGTTTAACACAGGGGTCAAAAGATATCTGCCAGATTCGAACATCTTACTGAGTTGGACCACACAAATGAATCATGTGACGACCCAGGCCATTTTGCAACCAAATTAATGAATGTTAAATTTGAATCACACACAACTATGGCATTTATTGAATGGTAGTTTTTTCTGTTCACAAACACGTTTTCATAAGTAGATGGTGCTTTAATGGGAATATGTGTCCCGTCTATAGCTCCTATTACATTTGGAAAGTTTGAAATACGCGCAAAATCCACCATTGTATAGTTTATGCCCCTATCTGTTGATGGGAATTTTATGTATGCAGGGCTCAGTTCAACTAATGCAGATGAAACGGCATGAACAACCCTGGAGACACTAGATGTACTCACGCCGTGAAGATCTCCAGTTACAGCTTGGAAGCTTCCACTAGCATAGAAACGGGGAGCAATCATCACTTGCAGAGAAGTTGGTAGAGCATGAGATCTCCTAGTGGGGTGCTCTAAAGCATTGTTGAGCTCGTCACACAGGTTACAAATCACGTGCTTGGGAAGACGAAAGTTGTCCATAATGTCCAAATCCTCCATATAGTCTAATGGATTGATACTATCTCGGAAGATACGTTCCCTCCGGATGAATTGTCTATTTCGAAGCAAAATATATGCTGCCGCCATGTTAAGTTTCGACTTAAGACATGTATCTAGATGTCTTAAGATTTCAAACTATCTTAAGATTATCATAAGATATGACAGTTTTCTGAAACAGCTATGATGAATCTTATGACAAATTTTGATCTTAAGACAGATTTTAGTCATAAGAGAGTTTTGTGAAACTGACCCCTGTTTTCGAATGTTTGATATAAATTGTTATATGGTTAGTCCACAGTGAAACATCCCCGATTTGTGAAACCCTATCAACTAAATTGCCCTTTGATTAAACAAACCCCCTATTTTAAACAATGCATGAAAAGCTAGTGCGAAGGCTGTTTTGAAAAGCAGGGACTCATATGTGCTATTGTAAACTACTTGTAGTTTGATTATCATAACGGTCAAAATGTCTAATGTGATTGGTAAACGTACATCTGATGTTGGATGCACGTTTCATACCATGGTCTCGCTCGCGCCGATATATGTGAGAAAGTTTGCCAGTTTACTTTCGGAAGGTCGGTGGTCTCTTCCCGGGTACATTGTATCTGGATTCTGTCCCCCACCTACAAAAAACTGGACGCCACCAGATAACTGAAAGATTGTTGAGTGTGTCGAAAAACAACACACAAGCATATCATGAAACAATGTCCGTCGGATGGGATGTTAAAGGGGGTGTTGCTAAAACGCGGAACGGAAAGCAGAACGGAATGGAAAATATTGCATGCAATAATATATATTATGAGGAAATCGCATTTCGTAAAATCAAAGGGCTTATTATGAACAAGGGAAGCAGAAATTACAGAGAGAACGGCAGTCATGCTCAGAGTTCACTGTTCGTATGCTTCATACAAATTAATCGATATACATTTTAAAATCATTATAACTTATTATGAAAAATATTAAGCAAGCATTGTGGATTCCATTCCCCCACCCCGATTTCCCAACTTTGGCATTTTCTGATACCCTCCTCTCCCATCGATTGTGATGTTGTAAAAATAAAACAAAACAAAACAGACTGAAAAAGACTTGACACCCAAAAGATCATTTCCCTGGTTTTCGAAAAAGAGTAAGCTTTATGGGGACCGTCAGGGAAACTTCAATTTTCAAAATCAAACATATTTTAGTTAATTAACCGCCGTAAAATGTCCGAAATATTGCCAACACGGCGTAAACTCTAAACTATCAATCAATTACATCCTGAAACAAATGCCCGATTGGTGTTTACGCTCCAAGTCGGCTGTAGGAGCCAGCTTCCTGAATAAGGGCCACTGCTTGCAGGATGTAGATTTATTGATTTTCCCGGCGATATATTGAGATTTAATGCAACGTTTTAAGCATGAGTGTTCTAGAGAAAGAAATGATAACCGACTTGGATGGCTGGTTGTTCAGAATATGTACTTAAGCGATATTGTAGGCGAATGTTTTTGACCTACTGCCCCAACTGATATGACTAACACTATAGGCACAAAACGGAAGTGCGTGTATTGGTCCAGGTCAATGGCCACTGAAGGTAGACCCAATGACCCTGGAAATAGCCCCTACAGCCTAACCTAAATCCACCTGCACTGTCCGTGAACAGTTGCAGGGTCTCCTGTGTTTTCCACTTACTCTCTGGGAAATATACTACACCATTAACCCACTTTAAAAATATAGCCACATATACCTGATTTTCGCATATCCCAGTGGACTTGAATAAAAGACACCACAGAGTCTTCCACGTCTGGTTCGTACTTATATTTTTTTTTTGAAAATACAGCAACAATTCTGTTGCAGACATGTAATCAAGATTTATGGCCTATGATCAGTTAATCATTTGGGTCAGACGAGGTCAGCAGCTTGGGGGAAAATGAGTTAGAGTTGTTTAGTTTTGACAAAAATTAAGGAAGCATTTTCTGATGAACACTGCAATTAATAAGGATTTCATGAAACCTCCGACTCTTATACAGATTCTGAATAAGTATTGTTTTCAGTGAAGCAAATAATACAAATGTAATTGTAAATTGTATTTAGCTATAATATCTTTATAAGCTAAATAGCTATATAAAGCTATTTGAAATAGTTTGATTTAGCTAGCTTATATAGAATTAGATTGAATTTTGCAAGTGCACTGACATAGCCAAAAAGTCGATAATAATTTTTGAACATGTTTATACTCTGAACTAATCAAATCACTGTTCTTATTAGAGTTCATAAGAATACTATGTCGTTTTAAGAATGTTCATTGAAAGAGACTTTCTTTCGTGTTTGTTTGCTATCCACTACCCTGTGTGCATCGAGGCATAGACAAGTGTGATGACTTTACAATGTGGAATACGATTGCCTGTCCATTATCATTTTCTTTTATTATTCTATGCTGTAGATTAGATTGATTGGTTGATTATTTATTGCTTTCAGACACACTCAACAATTTTTCAGTTATCTGGTGGCGTCCAGTTTTTGTTGGTGGAGGAGAGAACCCAGATACAATGTACTTGGGAAGAGACCACCGACCTTCCGCAAGTAAACTGGAAAACTTCTTCACATAATGCCGCGGCCGAGATTCGAACACGCGCCGACTACAGATGAAAGGCTTTGTGATTTTGAGCCCGATGCTCTAACCACTCGGCCACGGAGGCCCCCTGTAGATTAGACAACTGTTAAATAACACATTGATAATCCTAAACATGTGACAATTCTGAATCAAATTTCTTCCTACGGGACGTAGTTTAAGAAATATTTTTTGTTTACATTGTGTCTTATGGAGTACAAGCATGAAATATGTTCACTCAATGAAATTTAATTTTTATGTTTTTAGAAATTAATTTCATGAAAGATTTGAAATAGATAAATCAAATAGCTTTATAAAGCTATATAGCTTAAAGAACCTATATAGCTAAATATAGAGACTGTGCTGGACCTGTTCTAGTCAGTTCATCTTCAAGCTTGCGGATCTCTATTCAAGCACTGTCACTGTCCTACAACTGTTAATTAATACGTGGCTTGTTTATATAAGATGCCATCATTTAATTAATACAATTATATATAGATCGATTTTATTGTGGAGCAATTGCATTGAAATGTCCTCCTTCATAGGTCCTGTTAAATTCTCAGTCCAGTCTTTTTTTGTCTTTTACTTTTATAAACAAAAACAGAGTATTTAAAAATCTTTAAAGTGTGTCAATGAAATATTTAGTGATATTATATCGGTTGAGATTCGGTTTCATATTCGAGGTAAATATCGTCGTACGTTTCGATGTCTTTGATTGGATGATGTCCGTGGAATCAGCCAATGACAAGTCTTCTTTTATAAATACTTATTAGTCTGGTTCCCGTCCCTTCCACTCATTGAGCACTCCAAAAGATCACTTATGAGTGGTGGGGGCAGGAACTAGACTGACGTTTCATTTTTTTTTTTCTCACTGAAAATGGAACGGTCAGCGGATGAAATAAAAAAAAAATAACAACGAATGAGTATTTATATTTCAGTTTCGCAAAAATTTGGGTCGGCGCTCCCGTAAAACAGATAATAAAAAATGTTGGCCTAATACATGGCAATATTGCAGCACTATTATATGACACAGCCACCTTGATATTTAGTTTCAGGCCACTCTATTTAATTTCAGGAGGTTTCCCAAGTTTATTATGCAAAAATATTTTATCATGTTAACTTCCTTTAATAGTATTATCAACATGATAGGACAATTATAAATGACTAGAATTTACCATTGAAGGTTGCAAGCCCTCGGAAAAACATCATTAGACAGAATAACTTGAGGCGATATACTTTTACATGTTAAATGTATTTGATCTGTGCTCGGAACCGGGGCTGGTGGGTTGAATTAGGGACGTGTGGTAAAAGTTAAACTTTACCATTCATAGGCGCTGAAACTGTCTGTTATGAGAGCTGTGGGGGTTGAAATGAAGTCACTACATGTGGAAGTTGACTTTGTGTGAGGAGTTGAACGGTTCCACCACTGTTACCAGACGATTCCTGATTGGTTAATGTGCTAAGTCTGGAGGAATCGGCATCCCCCTTGCTTTCCCTGCGACTTATGACCCAGTTGAGTCTGAATGATTGGCTGAAAACTTCTCCAACCACCTGCAGACGCCGTCTTTTCGAATTAGACTTCGGTGTTTTAGGTTTTTTTCATATACAAGGTTGAGTAGGATAAAATGTCTAGTACTTGAAATCCAGTACAAAGCAGCTTGTCCTCATAAAGCCATCCGATGCTATTTTCAACTCAAAACTAATTACATACATTTGATATTACACTTAAATAGGTTTTAGTAATTATGGAATATTTTTGGACTGAGCAATTTTCCGATCAAGCAAGTTTATCGAATATTCGAGAAAAGGAAGTAGTACAGGTTTATGTATTAATATATTTGCCTCCAGTGCGAAATTACCTTTTTCCGTAATAAAAAGACTCCCATTTTCTCTTTAGTAGAACCCCATTAAGGAGACAGTCTCGGAGATAAATGCTCATATTCGAGACAGGCTAGAATATACAATATTAAATAAACGCATTTTGAAATATATTCAAAGTTGACTTGTAGGATTTTGTCAAGTAGTTGGATATCGATCCAATAGAACTTCCATTATATTGCTGAGATTCATTAGAATTGGATGTGGGGAATCTAGAGGAAGTCAACATTAAGTGGTGGCTCTTGTAATAAATCAAAGTTGAGTGACGTCACAATAGACATTTTGCCTCCGGTTATTATGAAATCATGCCGTATTGTTTCTTAGTACATGAATACAAACTTCGCATTAAGTCCTTTGCAGAATACTCCGTTTGTGATTTTGCTCCAAGTTTTCCTAATTAAGTCCTTCTGTCTGACATAAACGTTTCCCCATTTTCAATTTCTCAAGAATCACAAGGACAATTTTAACCAAAGATTGCTTTGGTATAGGGATACAAGTTTGTTTAAATGAAGTGTCATATTTCGAAAGGGAGACGATAATCAAGAACTAGTGAAAATACGACGGTGTGTTCATTAGATATTCTCCTGTAAAACTATTGAATCTGAAAACCAATTCGCAATTGAAAGCTTCCTTAAATAATAATAAAGTTTGTTCAAAGAACAGGGCCGGGTCATGATAGGGTTCAAAGTTTTACATAAGGATAAATACGAAAATTCTTCGAAAATCTTAAAAACCACAATGATACACTGCTAAATTCAAATACAAGTATTCTTGTGTGGTCACTAGTATAGATACATATACAATTTAGTGCACCTTACCCATGGGATCTGACATAGAAAGATACAGGAAATGTTTTTGAAAATCTTCCGCGTCCCGGGGTCATCCCAGCCCCTAATCATAATTTGATTGTTCAAATTTCTCTAAAATAATTGAGATTCCAATTTTTAAAGCAAATATATCCTTGTTGCACATGACAAAATGCGCTGAGCACCAGGCTTTTGTTAGTCATTTTTACACCCCATTTGCCCCTCAAAGTAAAAAAAAATAATACGAAAATTTATTGTACAGCTACAGTACACCACTAATCATCCCCCAAAGGGTGATTTGGCTATTGCATAAAATGTAAGAGGAGTTCTGGAAACTAGGGTTTTCTATAGAAAAACGTGATTTCAACCACCAATTTGCCCCCAATGTGAAAATAAAAATTTTGAAACCTTATTGCACATTTATAGGATACAACTAATTATCCAATAGATGATTCGGCAACTGTGTAAAATGTTATAGGAGTTCTGGGGACCAGGGGTTGTTGTTGAAAAAACGTCGTTTTTGAGACTCCTTATAGCCCCAGGATGAAAATAAAATTTCCGAAACCTTATTGCACATCTACGGTACACCACCAATCAAATTCCAGAAGATGTTTTCACTACTGCTTAAATTGTAGGATATCAGAGAATCAGTTTTTTAAAGCCTCCATTTTGGCCCTAGGGTGAAAATAAAAATTCCAAAACCTTATTGCACATCTACAGGACATCACTAATCTTCCAAAAACTGATTTGACTATTGCGTGAAATGTATGTGGAGTTTGGGGAATCAGGTCTAAAAAAAAAACATTGTTCTTTTTGCCCCATAGTAAACTGAAAATTCTGAAACATTATTGTACATCTACAGGATACCACCTATCATATTACAAAAGATTAATTGGTTACTGCTTAAAATAAAAAGAGGAGTGGGGGAAGAAGAAAATGTGATAGACGGACTTGGGTAACAACAATATAACAGAACTTTCAATAGAAAATGCGGGGTAATTATTATACATGTTGTGGCCACTCTGTCTGTTCTACGACTGCAAAAAAGGAACTGACGTTCACTGTAAGCATATATTGGATTTTATTATGCAAGTGCAATTAGTGCAATTAAAGAATATCTTCAAGAAAACGGAATTGATAGTTGCGTCAGATTGAGGGAAATTAGACTCTATCTTCAGATCTGATGTCATTAACAGTTTTAATGGCGAAGCAACATTAACAAAACTCAAATTTGAACACAGAGACTAACTATTCCTAAATATTTCTACGATTTTTAACCACACAAGAAAGGTGAGGGGGTTTTAAATCACTGGGTTTTTTTTAAGTGATGAACAGAAATTACAAATCTTGATTTAACCGTATTCCAAATACACTTGACACGCAATAGACCGAAAGACAAAGAGAATATAAAAACAGGGCACACCAGTTAATATAATTCTTACATAATAATGTCAGTCCTTTACAAGTTGCTAAGTCATGCAATGCAACATTCTTTTCTCAGAGATGATATCGGTGTCTTAGCTGGTTGTAGATTCTCAAAGTCAAAAAGTGTTTACTCGAAAGAAACAAAGTAGGCTTCATTCACGATGTGACATTTAAAACCAAAATTTTGATTCTGTGAATAATTTTGCTGTAGGAAGCATATATTTCCTCGTAAAATAAGGGGGAATGTAAGAACTCAATATGAATTAAGTTACCCTTTTACTTATTATCAGTATACAGTATTACCATTAAGATTTTCCCCGGAAGCAAGCCTATTTCCAAGGCGAACTGAAAATTAGCCGACTCCTTCGATGGTATACTTTAGCCGATTTAGCAACCATATCGATACAAAGATTAAAACCAGAATGAAAGTTGGAATTAATGCAAAGTTTGTAGTTTGCTTCTTGATATGAGGACGAGTTAATTCGTGATGTAATTTCGTTTTATAATAAATATTCATGATTCCACATTGGAACATATCAGAACTTTTCATAAGGTCAAAATGATAAAAGGAAGTATATGGAGTTAGGTGTGTATCAGTTCATCGAACTGACGCACCTTTCTGCAGGGTAATCAGTTGCAATAGTTTTGCCTTCGATATGCTTACAAATTGTTATGATATCCATTTCCTCATAATGCGTTGCAGTTGTGAACAAGGTACTTATGAATCTTTTAACGACTGAGAATTCCGTCAGAAATGAAAGTACAATCAATGATTGGTTGGTTGGTTGCGTACTGCTTAACGTCCGGGAATTTTTATGTCCCTCTCGAGAATCTTTCACTCATATGGATACATCACCATTGCCGACGAAAAGCTGAAAAATTTAGGCCTATGCTCGGCGCTTATGACCTTTGAACAGGGATGGATCTTTATCGTGTCACACCTGCTGTGGGCCTCGGTTTTTGCAGTCTTATCCGACGGATTGCCCTATTTAGTCGCCTCATATGACAAGCAAGGGGGTACTGAGGACTTATTCCAACGGGGATCCCCACGGGATGAAAGTACAATAATTAATATAAATACACACTGCATGAAAAGTATGTTGGCGTGAAGCATTATAGTTCATACCTTCGGGTATTTTCAAAAAATGGAAATTCATTTTTTTAAGTATTAATATATCTGTTACCCAGGCTTGGTCACGTGTGTTGTCACGATCAGGTTGTGTTGAATAAGACGAAAGATGTCACTGGGTCATGCCCAATGAAACCAATCAGAATTCAGATATCTAGTGAAGAGAATTTCAAGGGTTTGTGAGAAATATTGTGGATCATAAACTTTGGACTTGAGAGGTGTTTGTTTGCCTATTTCGTGTTATAGTGCAACATATGTATACAAAGAATTCAATGCCAAATCATCTTTCAACTTTGACTTACAGGGCACTGCTGTCAAATATAGTTTATGAATTCGTTTGTTTGTGTGTGTGTAAAATATTCATTTTCGTATATTTTTTCTCCCCAAAATACTACAAAGATACTCTATTATGTTTATTATTCACTTCCTATATTTAGCGAAGGAAGAAATATTAATTGTTTAACAATACATCGATAATCTAATGTTTTCACTCCCTCTTTCTCCTTTGTGTGTGTGTGTGTGTGTGTGTGTGTGTGAGAGAGAGAGAGAGAGAGAGAGAGAGAGAGAGAGAGAACAAAACAAACCGAAATCAAAATAGAGAAAACAAAACAAACCGAAATCAAAATAGAGAAGTTATCTATACGACGAACGCTTTAGAGAATTGAATATATTTCACTGCCTTTTTTAAAATTATATTTGTCAACAACAACTCCACTTACTGTTTATTAACAACATAATAAATTTGGTTTAGCATCGTAAACTCTTAAAAAGATGATATCGTTATTACTGTTTGAAAGATTAATACCATGCATTCTTTAACTATAGTTTACAATTGGTGAAGTGAACCTTGTTTATCAAATGCAAAGCTATGCTTCACTTATAAATATTTGACGTCTTATTCACTGCGTTTGGTGTTCTTTGTTCCGAATTCGTCATCTATCCTTCTGTTTTAAACGGAGGAAATGATAACTAACAAACGCGATAAAAAAAAAAAATAGCGTGGAAATTTCACGACAAAAGAAACAAATAAGTGTGAATGTACTTTTGAACCCTCGTCCACAGTAGTTTCTAAATTTTGACATTTAGGAGTTGTGAAAGATCTTTTATGGAAACTAGTTTGTTCTTCTACGTTGTAAATTTCTTGCATG
This sequence comes from Ostrea denselamellosa, assembly GCA_024699665.1. Classification (NCBI taxonomy): domain Eukaryota; kingdom Metazoa; phylum Mollusca; class Bivalvia; order Ostreida; family Ostreidae; genus Ostrea; species Ostrea denselamellosa. Next base: position 13,501,910 of record JAMZEH010000014.1, read on the forward strand.
ATACATTTCATGTCATTCGTAGACATTCAAAAAAGAAAAAAGAAAAAAAACGGAAAAGAAAACCCCCAGAAAATAATTAAAAACAAAAAAACCAGAAAAAAAACTATATAGAAATAAACCTTGAAAATTAAAAATGCTCGATGCATCAGAAACAATTTTGGGTGTTTTTTTAAAAATTTTTTTTGTTTTGTTTTTCTTTTAATTGGTGGGTCTCTTGACAACACAATATGTACACTAAAACAAATGATATAAAACCACACCCTCAAACAATTTCCATTTTCAGGAAACAAATACACACAAATTCGATAAAAATCAAAATGAAAAAGTTCAATTTATGAGTTTGAAAATAATATTATATTTAGAACCAAGTTAGAGTGGCTGGGATTGTGCTTTTATTTGAAATTCAAGTCAAGGTGAGTGATTTATGTCTTCGTGTCAAGAAATAAAGCAGTATAATAACCACGCCTATGTAAACGAGTCCGTATGTAAATCGGTGTATATACTGCCCTTATATTTGTTCACTTCTTCGAAAATCATTAGAAGCCATGTTTATCTTCTCCTTAAATAGAGGAGAACGTATATTTGAATTTCAAATACAGATAATGTCATTTTCACAACCCCTCCACCCACAGTTCCATTAACCTTTGAATTAAAGCAAAATTCATAATAGAAAAAAAAAATATCCTGGTAGCGAAATTCACATTTGCATAAAGTTTTGATAATTCTGTACAATTTAATCCATTGCTGCAAATGCCCGCAATGACACTCTTTTCTTTTCACTGCAAAATACACTGTAGTGTGAATATTAGCATAAAACAAGAAGTCCATGAGCCGTAACAGTCACTTGATCCATCCACAGACATTTTATTGTACAGATCATACACAACTATGTTGTACCAGTGTGCTGTCACCTCACGTCAGCGTACAGTAAAATACTCGTAGACGTAAACGTAAGACTTACGTCTGACCTGAGATATTGTTGGTTGTTTTTTTTTGTGTTTTTTTACCTCATATGTAGATGTTTACTGTGCTACAGGTGAAGCGAGGGCAGTCAGGTATATAGATCTATTTATGTTTAGATTTATCTTTAACAAGGACGTAAAATTAGAGACCGTCAGTTACAATTTTTTTGCGACCGGGTATGCATGATATCATCAATATATGTGTTCTGTACAGACACGACGCGTTGTTTTTATGTGTAGCTACGCGTTTTCATTGTGTAGGGAGTGACCACGTAAGTGGTAGACTTGTGCGTTTACTTTAAAATTTTGCAAGTAATATCCAGTCGTTTGAATTGCAAGTGGCATGTTTTAAAACCTGATCAAATTGTGTAATAATTTTATGCATGTGTCACTCAGTGAAAAGGTTGCAAATAATATATCGAACCACTGAAATTCTGTGCTTACACATTAAGCTGTACTTGTTGTTTTCGTCCGACATCACTAATTGTATTATTTATAGTTTCAAAACAATGATAAAATCAAATATAGTTGTCAAAAAGTATGTTTATTATTCATTCTCATATACTCTCTTATAAATCTCTCTCTCCCTTTCTCTCTCTCTCTCCATTTCTTTCTCTCCGCCTGCACCCCATGATACCCCATTAAAGAAGACATGTTACTTCAAGTAGTATCAATAATTGTCAGAAGGTACAACCGTCAATTTTTATACCACCCCTCTCATAACAATATTTTCCAGTCACAAATGAAACAGGATTTTATTTTATTGTCTAAATGACTAAACTTACACTTTTTAGATATTTTTTTAATCTTATTATTATTTCTTCTTTTGCATTTTTTAAATTAACGTTAATTGTGAGAGAAAACTCCTTAAGATGATACACAATATCTCTAATCCAGCGGCTACGCTGTCATTCTTACACGCCAATTCGCTGGGAATTCTCAAAGTATTAACTATACGTTGCCTATCATATTTGTCTTATTGAATCTAATAATAAAAAAAATGTTTACAGTATTTAAGTAACTATAAATACGCATAAACGTGCCTGGGATTTAATTTCTTTTTAATTATTATTATTGAATTGTTACTCATGTTACACGAGATTCGTCTATACATGATCTAGCCAAAATAAAGAAAAACACTACTCATCGCTCAGTGCACATAAGTTCATTTTTGGTCCGTATGGCGCTGGCTGGAGAAATTTATTATGACAATTAATTGTGGACTTCAGTATGAGGAATTCACCAAAATTTAATTATCCTCATTTATGAAGTATAGTATATTTCAATACTAATTACTGAAATTGATAAATAAGGTTAGAGGATTTTTAAACCTATAGATAAAGTTGAAGATTTTACTAGGCCTACTTCGAGTTTTACGGCAAAATCATTAAAGAGGGACAAAATGTCACAGCATGATAATTCAATTGTCAGATTATATATATATATATATATATATATATATATATATATTAGCCTATTGAATTCACTTTCATTCATCTGTTTACTAATCCACATGCATGTAATGTCATCGTATTCGTGTTGTGCTTTTTGTGTACATGGTGTCACGTGATTATCTTGTGAGAGTGTTGTTTGCTGAGTTAGGTGTTTGTAGGGTGAGTGAGTGTTTTATTAAAAGTTGCAGCTCGAGTTTTCAGGGAGTGGTAGCAAACTGTATAAAAGTACGTATAAACACAAATTAATTCAGGGACTTCCAAGACTTTGAGAAAAGTAATGTTAAGGATGAATCTGTCAGAGATATTTAGCAGAGTTATATACTCCTTTACCGCAAATAACGATATATATTGCCGATAAGAACTAAATTCGTCAAAACATTTTGATTTGTTTTATAGTAATTTTTTGTTACTCATATCATCGTATAATGTGTGATATAATTTGTATGTGGAAATGTTTCATTTTCATTTAAGGTCATTGTTATGATAATTTTGGAATAAAATAAACGAATTCTTAACCTGCACCAAGACTGAGTTTTGTTGTTAGACCTCGTGTACAAATAATTGAATAGTTTGGGTTTTTCTAAATGTTTGTTTGTCAATCAATCCGTTGTTATCTGCGTGTTGGAAAATCCTAAATGCCCCGTTCTTGAACGCTTGTCAATGGAAAATTCTTGGTACGAGTTGTACATAACATACATATTATGTGTTATGGCAATGTTAGTAACTCGAAGGAAAGAAAATGAGAGTAATTAATGTAGCCCAATCGTTGGATTTTGAACTGATTCTCTCTTCTACATGTGTTGCCAATAGAGATCGCTATAAAATTTGTTCAGATACATGTATTAGAAATTAAGTACAGTTATTTTCATGTATAATTATAACTAATTGAGCAATTATGTAATTATTTGAGTACTTGCATATATCTTAATGTAAATAAATAAATTGTTTTGAGATGAAGTTTATGTTTATTTTATTTTTATTGACATTCTATTTTTAAAATGATTTTAAAACATCTTGATAAAATTGATGACAAGGAATAAATAACGAGAGTTGTCAAAAGACAGTGTGTGAAGAAGATCTGTAGTACACGTATCAAACAATACCGGGAGTCTTTAGCATGAACTTTTATCAATGAAGTTTGTGCAAAGTGGAGTAGAAACATGAATTCAAGTAGTATGTATGCTCAAGGCATCATTCTTGGGGTTTGCTGCTAAGACTTTTATAGACCAGATACATCCAAATGGAAGCGACATCCGTAGATGCTTATACCAGTGCAGGGTTGAATAATGTAGGTTTATCTGTTGTTGAAAATCCATCGCTTAGATTGTTTACACATTACTACGCTAGTTATGATACCAAATCGCTAAAATTAGCCAAAATTATCACCAGGCGGAAAAACGACTATACGGTAAGATAAATGCAGTATTTAGTAAATTTCCTTTGCTTTATTCAACTACAACTCAAGATAGCTGTCCAGCATATTTTTATATTTTGCATTCATCGTTGTTTTTGTAGGACTTGTACGATCCCGGTTTATAAAGAGATCGCTCTGATCTCGCACGTTAGAAAATTTGGTAGCATCGTGGGATCTTACAAAACATAAGGAGTATAACAGGGACAGACCACATGGAAAGAGAGACTGAGAAATATTGTATTGGCAGCTCTAATACAAAAGGTGGCAAACATCATGAAGCAAAAAGTCAAGACAGTGCGACATATCTGTCTTATGATCTATACCAAGATGAAAGGCTGTCAAAATATATTACATTTTTATTCACAGACATGCAGTTTACGATACATATCGGCACAGATATTGGTTTCAATATGCATATAGTAGTGGAGAGGCACATTGACTCACCATCTTAGCCTAACTAATGGCATCTGTCGAAGTCCGACTGTTTGTTTCACGTCACGTCGAGAATTTGTTTTTCCATTACTGAAACGTCAGCAGTTGTAGGTGAAGTACCATAAATTTAAACCTATGCTTAGCATAGAATACTGTTTTATGTGCCAATGCCTGTCGTGATACGGGACCACCATTGTTAAGGTCATATCCGAGAGACCCATTTGGCGAGCATTTGGCGAAGGAGCATCATTGCCTATGCTTACATCTTAGATTTGGCACGAGCAGGGCTCAAACTCACGAACTCCCTCTTAAAAAAAAATACGGTAGCGAGTCACGAGAAACTTTGGCAAAAGATCAATTCATTGAGGGTCTCATATTCTGATATTCGTATTCGAACCAAACAGTTTCGGCCAGAAATCTGAGTGAAGCCAAAATTTTTGCAGCTGAGCTAGAGGTATATGGACTGTAACATTTATCATAAGAGTAAAAGAGCTAATGGTGCATTCACAATCAGTTGTGATGTAAGCTGCATTATTACACGTCTTTAAATTGGAGACTGGAGACCTAGATGAGGTTTTTTGAAGACAATTTGAAAAGCATTACAAAAGAACTGAAGGAACAAAAGACAGCGAAACAAAGGCAGAATAACCTGTGGTACAGGAACGGTGCTAGGAAAGCAGATGGATAAAAAAAACCCAGATGCCATTTGCTATCAATATGACAAATCAGGTCATATAAAAAACAACTGCCCAACTTTGAAAAATAGAACCAAACACACAGGTGGTAAATATGAAGACAGTACTTTGAAGACTCACCAAGAAGATAATGGGCCACGAAGGACCACATGCATCCATTTACTAGGATCTTCAACTGAAGAAATGTGATTTGTTAGTTGGTTGGTTGTATATTGTTTTACGTCTCGCTCGAGAAATTTTCACTCATATGGATTGCCGATAAAGGACTGCAAAATTTAGGTCTATGTACGTCAGTGTCAATAACCATGGTGAGAAAGCAAGTTTTGGTTGACACTGTGGCTACTGTTACTATCGGACAACATTGTTCGAGAGATTGTCTGAAAGTTTTGCTGTTGAACCAATCCTGCATAAACTTCAACAGACCATTATTATCCGTAAAGAGGAAGAGAGATCGATCAAATTTTCCATTTGCCTGATTAATGCTATAAAAACACATCTGTTTAATTGACAACCCTCGATAGAAATTTTGCTGGAATTACCAAGACCCAATATGCATGACTGTTGTACGAATCATTAGTCATACTCATATACTTTGCCAGCCGACGGATAGCTGAAAAATTGCTCAGGCGGCTATAAACAAACAAACAAACAAAAAAACATATACTTTGCCAGCCGCCGGATAGCTGAAAAATTGCTCAGGCGGCTATAAACAAACAAACAAACAAAACAAACATATACTTTGCACCTTGGATAGAGGCGAGAGATCATGGTGCGAAATGTCTTTTGCCCATTACAAGTCAAGAAGATGTGGAATAGCTAAGGCAACACCGTTTTGGAATCCCTCAAATAACCATTATACAGACTAATCAAACAAACATGTACAATTGTACAGGGGGTGGGTGTAGGAAATTTTCAAAGGGTTGATATTTTGTTTTCTTGGTTGTTGGTTGTATATTGTTTAACGTCCCGCTTGAGAAATTTTCACTCATATGGAAACGTCACCTTTGCCGATGAAGGGCTACAAAATATTAGGCATGTGCTCCACACTCACGGCCTTTGAGCAGGGAGGGATCACCTGCTGTCACATGCGGTCGAGGTTTCTGTGGTGTCGTCTAAAGGACCCCACAATTTAGTCGCCTTTACACAAGGATGGGGTACTGAGGACTTATTATAAACATTGAATTAGCTAGTCGCTCCTTGTGTAGTGATGTCATTTCATCTAAGGTGTGTTTTTGACGATTTCTGTGATAACTGATATCCTATATGTGCTCAATAGAGTTCAAATTCCTACTTCGAGGCTAAAGAAGAGAAGTCCGTTATGCATTTGTGAACAGAGCTAACATAGATACTAAAAATAATGTTTAGAGCGAAAGATTGATTGTTTGTTTGTTGTTTTTCGCCACACTCAACAATTTTTCAGTTATTTGGTGGCGTCCAATTTTTATTGGTGGAGGAGAGAAACCAGATACAATCTACCCGGGAAAAGACCACCGACCTTCCGAAAGTAAACTTGCAAACGTTCTCGCATATATCGGCGCGATTAGTGCGAAAGAAGTAGGTATGGTTTTGGCAATATTCTGCCCAGCATTTATCCCCCATAAATTATTAAAATAAGAATATTTTAATTGAGTTGCAGATCTTATCTTGTTTAATTTTTAAAAGAGTAACTCACACTTATTCTCAAAAGCATATGGGAATTAACTCATCTATGAGCATGCGTAGTACACATTCGATTAAAGTAAGACATATGGGGCTATTTGTGACGTTTTCATGGTTTTTGTGATGATAAATGCGTTAAATTGAACACTTCTTCCCTCGTCGACCGGAACACTTTTTATTTGGATTTTAAGACAAAACCAACAATTCTTATTTCAACCCGAGCGACGGTCGAAGATTGAAAGATGCTTAAAAAATCGTCATCGTGACGTACTTTGCGGTGATCAAATGTATACAACTTGACACTTGAAGAGGAAACGAGAATCATTTGAATAATAGATATATGTTAATTGGTTATTTATTTAAAGTGTTGGACATTTATTAAAATCACAATAAAAATAATAATCCAGGTAAATTTAATCCAATCTTACAGATCGGATGCCATATTTGTATGTATATGTATATATATATATATATATATATATATATATATAACACCACATGCTATAGACTTTCAGATAAAAAAAAATAAATGAAATAATTGCATATTTTCCCGTGGGCCATGACCAAGGCCTTAAGCAGCAAACATCAGGTGATTGACAGACAGAGCACGTGCACCTTAGAAAATCGGTACGTATCGAATGTCATTTTAGTTTTCCTTTGCTAAATAAATAGATTAAATGCTTTTATTGCCTCTAAAATTCATAATGGTGAAATAACTTTGCAAAATACCTGATTAAATAATAATCATTTAGACTTTTACAGCATTTATTGTGTAGAATTAAGCACATTTGATGTACTCTCTGGAAATCCATTTACGGAACATAACGACACATCCACACGACCAGCTAAACAACAGTTTGTTTTTGGAGGACATCACACTTATTTACATGGTTTTGGGACTTCTTCAACCACACAACATTCACTATGCGTACCACAGCAACCACCACAATTTGAACTGGAGAGTACACAAAAGCCGATGTCCCCTCTGAATTTTAAAGTGTTTACCAATGTTATGCTATTGAACCACGTCAGTGAACCTCAACCTTTGACTCGGATAAAAGTCAGCATATGACCCATTTCTTGGATAATGCCTAGTATATCAAAGTAAGTTCGAATTTCAAATCTCGCCTCCGAACCACTAATAGTCAGGCGTCATGAGCACTTTTATAGATTAGATCCATTCTGTCTTCGGAGAGCGTTAACTCGAAGACTTTCATATTAACTCAGAACGGTGTCAGACATTACAAATTTCACATCTATCTAAGTCTACTGCAATGAGGAACCATATGCATTCTTTACAGTATAGTTAGACCATCAAGGAATACTTTCTACAAAAGCCAAACAAGCCTTTTCCGACACACTACGAAATTTGACAACGTTTTCAGTCCCTTGTTACGGGATTACTATAGAAAGGCCGGTCAATGTCGAGCAGTCGTTATATGGGACCAGTGTTACCACCACAACGCAAGGGTAGGCTCCCTTGGTACTCACGCAACCAACTCTCCGAACTTCAAGAACAATTCAATATGCCAGAGAAGCAGATAATTTTCAACCTCCGGAAGATTTTGGCATTACTATAGAATATTTAAACCCGTCATTTCTTGTGAAAAAGCCGAACGATGGATTTCGTTTAGTGAATGCCTTTACAGACGTTGGTAGACATGCTAAACCACAATCATCGTTGATGCCCAATGTAGATATTATCTTACGTCACATAGCTCAATGAAATTATATCATTTATCTGATTTAACAAAATTATTTTACCAAACTCCACTGTCTTGTTCATCCATGAAGTATTGCGGAATGTTTACCCCATTTCGGGGAGTATGTGTATATACAAGATCTGCTATGGTAATGCCGGGATGAGAAAATGCCTTAGAAGAATTAACGTGTCGAATACTTGGCGACTTACTTGAAGAAGGCGTGGTAGTGAAATTATCCGATGACCTGTAATGTGGTGGAAACTCACTTTTCACAGGAATCGAGTTAGTGCCCGTCCAAATATGATGTTGGAAATTCCACAGAGAGGGAACACCGTCTTCTGCTATGCCACGCAAGGACTCGTATTTAATTTTCTCAGGCTGCATTATGAATGTCACCTCTATCATTTCATTCTTCTACATGAAATCTACCACTAATCCTAATTTTCATTTAATATTCCTATGCTGTGTAAGGACTACCACCACTCCTAACTCTTACATGTATTTAAGTTTAAGCATACTTTGCAAAATGAAAATGATGACCTTCACATCCATGCTTCATGCTTGCAATCTAAAGCTCTCACCAACCAAAACAATCATAGCTCCTAGGACAGCAAAAACGTTCTCAGCTGGATTTGGGTAATGGGCACGTTGAAGGCCAGTCCCCATCGCATAGCCACAATATCTAGTTGCTCCCCTAAGAAAAAGTATAGGGTCTTAAGTCTTTTATAGGAGCAGTCAAAGTCCTCAGTCGAGTGATTTCTTGCTGTGCATCATTATTTTCATCTCTTCACCACTGGAGTTGATTCCAACAACATTGTGAATTGGACTGATGAATTACCTGCGCCATTCAAGTGCGTACAGGAAGCTATTTCCTTACAAAAGACAATTCTCTTACCATGGTCAGAGGACAAACTGTGGATTGTAACTGACGGTGGTGTTAAGAATCATGGCATAGATGCAATCTTATATGCCACAAGGGAAAACAAATTACTTTTAAGTGGGTTTTTCAGCGAGAAACATAGAGGACAACAGTTATTGTGGATACAATGTGAAATTGAAGCACTAACAAAAGCCATCGCTGGGGGGCCTCCGTGGCCGAGTGGTTAGAGCATCGGGCTCAAAATCACAAGGCCTCTCACCTCTGTCGGCGCGTGTTCGAATCTCGGCCGCGGCGTTATGTGAGCAAGTTTGCCAGTTTATTTGCAGAAGGTCGGTGGTCTCTTCCCAGGTACATTGTATCTGGGTTTTCTCCTCCACCAACAAAAACTGGACGCCATCAGATAACTGAAAAATTGTTAAGTGCTGCTATCCTTTGTTCAGATATTGCCTGTTGAAATACACCAGAATGTACTGAACCCAACTGCCAAGTTTATCCGTCAGTCGGAAGATATTGTTGTTCGTCAAGTCTCCGCTGATGAAGTTCTTAGTAGCAATGTCAAACTCCCATTCTTAGTCGGATCTACTTGGCTATCAATCCAGACTGAATGTCCAGACTTGCATCGTGTGTATGTGCTCATTTACGACAAGGAACAAGACCATCAAAGAAGCCCAACAACATCCGTAACGTCAAACGTTACTTACAAGTAGCTTCCATTGCTCTAGATGGATAAAAAGAGATACCCCCATAGATGGATAAAAAGAGATACCCCCATCTCCCTATCTTGCGATTGCATATTTATGGCTAGGGATATACTGCATAGAATACTCACCTCACTACACATTCAACTGAATCACCCTTCCTGTCATCAACTTCGTACCGTAGTACACAGGTAAGTTTTTGTTAATTGGATATGGATAAAGCTGTTGAATTGGTTTCCGAGAGTTGTTTTCATTGTGTTGCCCTTCGGAAATGGTCCCGCAAGGTAGTTAAACAAACAACATCTGATCCCCAGAATGTTATTGGTGCTTCATGTTCCGCAGATGTAATGCGCCTTGAAAAAAAACTCCATTCATTTTAGTTGTACGGGAGTGTGTAACCACGTCAAATACTTTGAACATCATTATCGATATTGAAAGATTAGAAACCCTTCGTAATGGGTATTGCACTTGTGCATTTAGCTATGCCCCTTTGATGCCCCAGCAGTTATTGTCGTACTGACCCGGCATCAGGATTTTGTGCTTTAATTGTGACATACTATTTGAAAAATACTGCATCATGATTGAGATAGGACGAATTAAAAACAAAAGCAAGAATCCTGTTGCAGAAAAGGCTATTCAGGAGCTGCATGATGAAATCCTTCGTTAGGAACCCATACCAAGTCGTATCATTCCTCTGTTATTAGCACTCGCAGTGGCTACATTTAATTCGCGCATTAGACCTTTCCACACGTGAAATATTGACTCAGAGAAATCAGTTTGACAATTTGCAATTACCTATAAAAGACAGAAGTTTCATTAAAAAAAACCAACATTCAGGCCGTATAACCAATCATCTTCATAGTGAGAAATCCAATAATCTTCGCAGTGAGAAATCCAAAGCATCATAAGTCATCGCAGTGTTGAACCAGAAATACATATTGGTGATTCAGTCTATATTCATAGGGAAGTGATCTATACATTGTTGTAATATCTAATTAAGAAATAAGATATAATTTTTAGTGTTATTGGGATATGACATGAAGTTGGTCACGTGATCAAATCCTACAACGCCCGAAGGGGAATGATTTTTTTTTCTTCTTATATCTATATTTCTGTTTCGATTTGTGTTGTTCTCATCAAGCTTCCATACTTGTGTAGGCAGAGGATCGTACAACACAAGATATAATTCGCTAAAGTTTGGTCGAACAATATCTAGGAAAATATAAAATATAAATATTTATGTTAGAAGGGTTAAAAAAGATGAACCAAGTGTAAAATAAAGATAATTAAGAGCGCCAAGTTAACTCAATTGAAAACGAGAAGCGCGGAGTAAACTACATCCGTTCAATCGGTGATGGAGAAAGGTGGCGGTCTCCTACCTTATTTAAATGTACAAACGCAATTGCTGAACATAAATTTCGACAGACATTCAGAGGATCTAAGAGAGATGACGAAGGATAATTGGATCAAGTTGATGTTAAGTTCTACGTCAGGTGTTTGGAAGGGAGCAACGGCATGTTCATCGTTAGGGCTCGTGGTTGTAGCATTATACCGACAGATTTAGACACAGGTACAGTGTATTTTAATTTGTTTTTACTTCCAGTGTGTGTAAGAGAAGATAAACACAAAATGAAAGACTTTTCGTTCAATCGAGAAATTTCTGTTGTAGGATTTAAATAAAGACTCGCAGCAGTGCCCTGACTTGAACAATGGCTCAAGCTCGAAACCAGCCTCGGTCATGGCGGTGATGGCTATTGCCCGGAAACAATAGTTTACCATAATCATAAAGTGAATCTAATATTAGATTGTCATAATGTAAATATCAAAGATATCGTATGAATTTGCCATACTTCAGAAGTTACAGTTTAAGTTGCAGACGGCATTTTTAAAAATAAAACAACTGAACGATATGGTGAATATTTCTGTTTTATTCATTAATGAAATTCTTGCCTCTGTTTACAAAATAAACTCTATATAAATATTCTGATACGTTTTATTTATTTTGTTTCCGTTATGATGTCAAGAAAGGTGAAGGTACCTGGTACAATTGACTCAAATACTTTTGAAGCGGTGATTGTATTCGTACGCAAGAAAAAAATTCTGATCACGTGACTGACTTCATGTTATGGAAAACTGAATGTCAGTTTTGTTAGTAGTGTCATATAAGGCAAAACATTGGCAAATGTAAATATTCAGTCTTGGAGCAATGTACGCGAATTCAAAGTAAATCAACCACGCAGTGGATCTTATCGTGTTAAAATGTTCGATTGTTACAAGGATCCGTACTCTATTTCTCCAGAGGTCTATTCAAAGCATCTTTCTTAGACTCTTCAGACGAGGAATCTCAAGCTATTACTGATTGTACATTGATCGGGTTCGAGATACTCCTGTCGCATTTCCTGTTTCAGATGTATTTGGGTACCACAATATTGTACATGACAATAAACATTTGCCTCCAATCTTCAAAGTGCGGTTGTTTTATCTGGCGTAGCAATTTTAAGAGTATGATATGTTAGAATAGTAAAACACAATCCGGACAGATGTTAACATACCAGTATCTATATGTAAGTAGACATAATTAATTACGTTTTGATTGTTATATAGACTCAACATAGTTTATGCATAGGTTTATGGCTTTCAAAGGCACTTTTCTATATAGTTTTTAATTTTGGAATAGTTCTCAATCCCAGAAGCATCTGGTGCAATCTACATAAAATTAAATCCCTTCACTTCTTTCAGTACTGTAATAATTTTAAAGCATAAATTTTCTCTAAACAATCTTGGCCTAGACAGCGATATACCTGGATTTTCTGTTGTGACTTACAATATATACATTCTAATTCAACTTCGATGATTTTTTTAACAAACTTTCAGATCTTTCCTTAATAAAGAAGTATGATTGAATCTGAATTCAACCTACAATTAATAAGAATTTGAATGTAAAAAAAATTAACATAGGCTGTTTTGAATGTTTTAATGGAAACTGAATTTAGTTAAATCAGTTTATAATATATATTTACATAATGATCGTGTTGTTGGTGATAATGTTACATGTAGCTATACTTTTATCTAAAACCATATTTTTTTCTTTATGTGATGGTATGATTATACATGGATTCAGACATTTGTAAAATTTGGGGATCTACCACATGAAGTGTACACAGTTCCCCTCCTCTGCTTTGAAGTTAGCTTATCAGCTTTTGAGCATTTTGATATGTGCTGGTTCAATTGATTTCATTTGATACATTTACCCCTTTAACCTGTCAAGCACGGATTCGGGTTACATGAAAGTTGGTGAATCCAGCTAATGCTATAGAAATACGCTTCTAGTACCGAAGATGAGATTCTATGTTGTATCAATGCGCCCAGAAAAAGTGTGACTGTGGACACTAATGCGGTAAGATGATCCAGTGAATACGCTGAACACCAATTTTTGAATGAAAAGGCCAAGATAACAAACAGTTTTCAATCTCGTAATTCTTATAGAAAATACAAATCAGACAATGGACAAACACGGGTCCCTGGACATACCAGAGGTGGGTCAGATGCCTAGGAGGAGTAAGCATCCCCTGTCGACCGGTCATACCCACTGTGAGCCCTTAAACGTTATGAAGTACACGGAATAATCCGCAGCCAAAGTCGGTGTACCAAGAACGACCTAACAATTGGTATGAAACGCGTAAGACAGATTTGACCTAATGGAAGGTTGTACTGGCAAACTAGATCGTTATAACGACCATGAAATTTGCGAAATGCTGACTTTAGACCAGATTGTACAAACCCCTGTAACATCAACTTGTTTGTCAGTAGCCTGAATCTTGTGAAATATGAATTATACTTCTTGTTTGTAGACTCTGATTAAGCGATTTTCACAATATGCGGAAGTAAAGCTATTATATCTTTGAAAAGCTCAACATCTCGAATTTTTCAAAATCTGATCATTGACCTCGAAAGCTCTGTTGGATCTACAACATGCAAACGAAATGTCAACTTATTGAAACCAGAAAATATTACATGAAAATGAATAACAATCTGACTAAAATGCAAATACAATGAATGTCACATACAATGATACATGATGTAAATATAGTGCAGGAGAGCAGCTCTCCCATTCCATTGCGACGTTAATGTGCATGCGCTTATAAGTATAACTGATAATATGCATGTAGGAGAGTAGTCCTCTGTTTTCATCAAAAGAATAATCGAACGTTCATGAATATATTTAACTATGCAGTTAGGAGAGCAGTCCTCCTTTCTCATCACAACTAATGATCAAAATATTTATGGATGCAGTAGAGCAGTCTTCCATTTACACCATAACCAATGATCAAACATTATTTGTATATGTCAGTATGGATATAGGAGAGCAGCCTTCCATTTACATCAATGATCAAATTGTTCATAAGTATATGTAGCCATATATTAAGGAGAGCGGTCCTCCAACAAACAGATAACAGTTGTCCGTTAATGGACGTCATTTACAAAAACAAAAAATCTTTTAACAGTCTTAATCATTTTTGCGCCTATTCTCAGAACTAGGATGTAACTGTTAAATTTTTCAGCTGCAAAAACACCATTTTTATCCGATGCAGGGGTGAAAAAATTTGTAGGATTTTTGTACTCCGAAAATCTGTAATGAACCTGTTAAAATTGCCTTCGTGGTCTACCAAGGATGGTCAATGTGTCCTTACCTCTACAGCTGAAAATGTTATGACCAAATTAACTGGAGGTACAAGCCAGTTGAAGTCCTGAGACCAATCAAAGCAAAAACATCTACTCCGCTAGTACCTGGGTTTGAAAATAAATCTTCTTAACTTTAAAATTTGTGTTATTAGCAAATACATCACAAGTATATGGCCCCCCAGCTTTGATTAAAAAAGTCTCTCATTTATTCCCTAATCGTCAAAGTCGAAAATCTTACTGTAAAAATCTGCTTCGGTTTTCTTTTATCTCTTGGGACTCAGGCTACTGATAAATCAATAAACAGGTAATAAAATTGAAAAGGCTATGTCATGTAATAGCAAATTCGTACTACATATGTGAGAAGTTTTAACTACATTTTGATTATCTGAATATAATTTCACAAATTTGTTCGTCAACTTTTCGCTAAAACAACAGTGTTTAGTTCTCTAAATGTTGAACTCGGACCAAGTCTGCTTCTTTTAACATGAAATGGAAAAACTCTTTGTTATCTCCGGACACTAGAATGCCACTGCCTGCGAAATCGCTCGCATCGGTAAAAATAATACGCTCTGGCACACGAAACCATGAAGACATTACTCTCAGAGGTATACAGAGAACGATTTTCTGCCAGGTAAGATAAAAGGATTGGATCGTCCCAAGAAGGTGCGTTTGTAACCAAAGTGGACAAATTTCTGGTTGTCATTTGACAAACAGGACCATATACAAATATGAAAGAAATCAGCGAACAAACACTGAAGCTAGATCTCTAGCTGAAACAAGATTTTGATCTCTTAAAGTGTTAATCCTAAGCCTAAAATCTCTAGTTTGTGCTGAGGCATACCTTTAAAACCGAGTTGTAAGTTCTATTCAAACCCAAGCCATTCTAAGCTTTGAACTGGATACCTAACTTTTTTTCTTGATTGGCTAAAAATCCTGCTTTTTGAGGTCTATATTTGCTGATATCTTGTAGCCGTTTGATCCAGAATCGCAAACCCAGTCGTCGTCTACAGGCATAATGATTTCAAATGTTTGAGAGTGCCAATGCAAAACTAAAGGTTTCAGAACTTTGTGAACATAAAAGCAGCGCTACTTAACCCGGACGGCAGGACTGTAAAGGTGAAATACCGTACTGTGTCATTGAAATTCCAAGAAAACCCCAGGAATTACAAATGATAAGGATGAATATTGATATAGTGATAACCACTTGTCAAATAGAATCTAATCATAAAGCTATTCCTTTCTTTTTTTTTGAAAATGCTAAACCCTCTGACCCCCCCCCCCCCTCCCCCAACTTAAATTTCTTTTTAAATCATAGTTTTTAACGTGTCCAAGATCAAGAATCAACCTGGGCTTTTTATTCAATGGCTTGGACAAGGGTAGTGGGTTACAAAACGGGGTGGTTGAAAACATTCTGTGACCAAAGTTTTTCTCAAAAGGTCATAGACAGCACTCTCAACAAGTTCAATATTTTCAAGGACGATTTGTTGTTTAACAAAAACTTTCCCCGGTAAAGAATCACTCTGTAACCGAACCTAATAACATTAATTATATAGTAACTGGCTTTGATAGCATTTCCCCAAAAATCAACCGAGTTTTTTAATCGATCTTTAACGGTTATAACATGTTTATAAAAATCACTCTGCAAATTTCATGGTTCAAACTACAATACTCAGCTTTATTGCTGACTTGCTGTGGTTTCTCACAAGGTAGGTTGGAACTGATCGGAAGTTGATTGTTAATTTATTTGGGAGTTTGCTCCATTTTTTTGCATCTGCTCGGTGTATAGGCAGAACTTGAAGAAGTGACCTGGCATTCTGAGATGAGGAAAACGGCTTGCTTTTCCTGTAGGTTGGCAAAACTGTTCCTGGAGAGTAGTCCTGTCGGAAGCGGAACGGAACTTTGAATTGCAGAGAAAATGCTGCTGATTGGGGAGGTCGTCAAAGGCACCGAGTGTTCTGGCATATTGAGGTTTATCATATGGTAACGTTCGCTTTTTAGCTGCAGCGGCTCGTGAAATTGCTGAGCGAATTTTGGCGGCATCCTCACTATTGTCAGCATTATCAGAATCGATGTGTTCTTTTTATCTAACTGTATCCCAGACATGCTTATCTGCTGTGTGAAGAATTTTGTTCCGGTGACGGAGAGCCTCTTTGTCAGAATTTAGCTATTCAATCGCCGCACTGAAATCTCCTGTAAAGAGTTTCTGCGATAAATTGTCCAACTCCCGTAATCTTGTCTTGGTTGAAAACGAATTCATTCACGTAATTGAGGAGCATTTGGAAGTTTAAGTTTGTGTTGTATTTCGAACAAAATGGATGATTTTTGCTTTCTCAAAACAGTCTCTAATCTCTTAATTATAAAACAATGAAACAGTGTCTACAGCGTCAAAATCTTCACTCATAACATTGGACCTGGCTTCATGATTTTCTGCAGGACCTTCGGTTCGGGTAATATTTGTCTCGGGGTCTGACGACATAGCATTCAAGGCAATAACAAAGCGAACTGTGTTGCTTGTAACGAACTCCGCACTGTCCAAAAATTGACCAGTAGTGGTTTATGCATTAAGCGCGAAAGCGCTCGTGCGTGGGTTCAGAAACCCGCGATATATACTTACGGAAAGTTACGAAAAAAGACGAATAGTAAAACGTAAAGAAATAAATCTACATCGGTAAATGAAACCAAAGCACTCTAACTCACTTATCGACCGTCCTAACTTTTTAAAATCGAACCATCCAATTCCAAGCTACTTTCCACGTAATTTTTTTCACGAGTTGCCCAAAGAAACTCCCTTTTGTCAAGCATAGTTTTTCCCGTTGCTGTAAAATACAAAAAACATTCGATAGTTTACACATGATAAAAAATAAGAGTTGGTAATAGCTCCAAATAAATAAATAAATAAATAAAAGCATTCAAATATAAACTGCATCTTTTCATGATGCAAAGTATATATATGCATAACTGCAGCTCTCTGAGAAAATATGAGACATATCAGTTCCGATATGTTCTTGGAGAGATACAATTCTGCAGCTAAATATGCATGGAGGAAAACAAAATTTTAACGGAATGCTGAATGCTATGAGTCTCGATATAATAACGTGTATGTACATTCTCATAATTAGGTTGCGTATTCACTATGTGTCCCCTCTTTTTATAGCAGTAGGAAAAAGGTGTTGAAATGTAATTTTTAGTGATGAATTGAATACATTTAATCAACCTTTACCACCCCCCTCTAAGTCCTTATTTTTGTGCTTGTCAAAACAAATAGCAAAATATGTGACAGGCATCATCATTATAACCCTTAAAAGGTAATTTTAATAAGTACGAGATTTTTATTGTTATATACGAGCCAAAAAAATTTACATAAATCACACACACACACACACACACACACACACACACACACACACACACACACACACATACACACACATACACACACACACACACACACACACACACACACACACACACACACACACACACACACACACCTAAACAGCAGATGAATTTTGCACCACTCTGTACCACGCAGATTTTTATGACATACTGTACACGTTTATTCATAAATGTGTGGATTACCATTGTATACTTCGTTGCCCTCTAAAAATATGAAAGTTTACACTCCCACTATATACCACTGATGTACGTTCGCGTGTAGGTTGATATTGACCTGGATAATCAAAGTACTGAAAGCCGAGCTTTTATGAAGCCATACTAGTGTTACACTGCATAGTGTAGGCGAATAATAGCAAAGTTTACAATGTCTTCATTGCTTGAGTGTCAATTCAGTGGAACAGGTTTTGAAGCAGACATCAGGGAATATATCAAGCGCAATATTATATGTTGTATTGAGATCCAGCTATACATTATTAAAGATTACATTTAAAAACATTAATGTTACAAAAGCGATTTTTATGTTGAATTACTAAAAGATGGAATAGAACAAAGAAATAAAATTTTCAAATTTGTAAACAGCTTGATATATGGCAGAGAAATGGAATTAGAAACAGAAAACGTCGAACGGACGGACTTGCAAATATATGTCCCGTCTAAAGGTGGACATATAAGAACGTCAAAAATGAAAACTTTATATATAGTGTCAATTAATCATCATACTTAGGCTAAGAGAATGCGATACTATTTCCATGAATATATAATCAAGATCAAGATAAAGTTTTCCATAATTAAATGTATCAGCTCTCAGGAGCACATTTTTTCACTGTCTTTATAAACTTATTAGAACTTTTCTGACGAAGGCTGACACTCTTTGATTTTCCTTTAGATAAATAACTTTGATTTGGGTCCTTTTCTCCATATAACACTTTGGTTAAGACCAAAGATGAAGGTTCACGAATGGCGCAATACTTCCTTGTAAAGTATTCCATAACTTCAAAGTCGTTGCTTACGAATAAGGACCCATAAATCTTATATTGTATCTCGGTATGACGCCATACTTAGATCTGATTTTGTATTATGGTGTCACAATCTGCGTATCATCCCCATTTCCTTCAAATTGTGCGAAATGACCAATTTTTCACATGAACTACAACCTCCAATAATTTTTATTTTTTATCTAAAGACAAGTATAAAAACCATGATGGGGTGATCATAATCATAAAACAAATATATTGGATCGCTGGCTGGAGTGACATGAATGTTGCTTGCTACCTATCTGTAAACATGCTTGCTTCACATCGGTCGACAGTGGTTTTCAAAGCTGACAATTTCCAATGTTACTCTTTCTTGCATGCAGTATTATATATCATTTTACAAAAACATCAACGTTTTGACATTTCATATTAACCGGACCAAATGCCATTAAAAGTGGCGGACAATTTTTTTTTTGGACAAAAAAAAAAAAAAAATAAAAAATCAAAGTCAATTTTAGGAACTAAATGAATATTCTAGCATATGAGTGTTTCCCTGCCCCACATTTCTGATTTCAATTTGTCATTTTGCCATAGCTATCTTTGTTTATTTAACTGCGTCTTTGTCATTCATAGGCAAGCTGTTACTTTTTACTGTAACTAAGACATTGTAATGGAAACTCCTTGAAAGTCTTTGGTGAACTAAAGAAATTTATTAAACATTTTGATTCACAATCGTCATTAAATGGGTGGGGCCGAAAACACATCACTGCTAGAACAATGTAGAGCTATTCGCAAAGCTATATGAACGTCGGAAATAAAAAAAAATCTTAATGGTATCACCATCTCGACTGTCAAACATAATGGCACGCTTAATTGTTGACAAGTTTTGCAGAAATGCATAATTATGAGAATATATTAAAAGCTAAGTATATATTAGCAATTCAGGCAAGATACGTGAGGAAAACATCTCAGCAGTATCACTAGCCATGGCGGCTCTTCAATTTTTCCTCGTTTTGACTCTTTTTTGGACATGTCAGTGCAACCAGTTATTACGAATGTATCTCCAGACAACCCTGGAAAATGCTTACCGGACATGTCGTTCAGGGGTCAATCCTGGATTAGTTGTGGCTGTCGTGAAAGATGGACAAGTTCAGTTCACCCATGCACTCGGGGTCAAGGATAAGGATTATCCGGTAACCCCTGTGAGCATCAACACCATGTTTGGAATTGGATCTTTGTCTCAAATTTTCGCAGATGTTTTGACGCTTGTGATTATGAAGAGAAGCGAGGGGTTACGGTAGGGTTTCACTGAATAGAAAATTATTTCTATGATATTATTTTTTCAAAATTTAACAAGTCAATGACTGAAAAGATCAATATTTGGTATAGTTATTGAAAAGGTTTAAAGCTCGTAAAAAAGAAAAAATTAAAAAATAAACAACATTTAAAAAAGAGAAACTTGTCTATACTCAAATGTGATCCGCCCTAGTTTGCAATACCATACTAACGAATTTTCACCGGAAGTAGATGTTTCTTTCGGAAGTAAATGCAATTGCCAGCGAAACTAACAGGAATATATTACATATCATAATTACAATCATGTTATAATAAATGAATAGAACATTAGCTATATTTTTTCAACAGTTAATTCAAGCATCAGATGAAATAATAATGAGGAGAAGTTAACGAACAGTGAGCAATATCATAACTCCTATAAAGAATATAAAATTCAAAGTAGGGCAAACACGGACCATTTGACATATCAAAGGTGGGATCAGGTACCTAGGAGGAGTAAGCGTCCCCTGTCGACCGGTCACAAACGCCGTGAGCCGTATATCTTGATCGGATAAACGGTTTAATTCATTGTCAAAATAAGTGTACAAAGAATGGCCTCAATTGGTATGAAACACGTCAGACTGCATTTTATCCAATTGTAGGTTGTAATGGTAAATTAGATCGTTATTTGCGAAATGCTGACTGTAAAAGGGACTGTTGAACCCCCTGTAACATTAACGTATTCGTCAGTAGCCTGCGTCGACTAAGAGTTCCATGTACCTTGTTATTAGTAGTTGCTCAGCAAGGCTTTACACATCAAGAAGGTGAAGATTTTTACTATACAATACAATAACTTCTACTAAATGATTAAACAGGTACGGAAGTGGAGTTCCTACAGTCCGATATCAGGAAGTTAATGTACAGTTTAAGAGTTAGGGCTTAATATAGTACAATGACATTCAATATCAGGAAATTAAAGTGGAACTGTACGATTACATCCAATATGAGGAGGCTGAAGCGGAACTTCTTATTGTACAATTACGTCCAATATCATGAAATTATTGTACACGTAAGGAAGCGGAACTTCTTATTGTACAATTACGTCCAATATCATGAAATTATTGTACACGTAAGGAAGCGGAACTTCTTATTGTACAATTACGTCCAATATCATGAAATTATTGTACACGTAAGGAAGCGGAACTTCTTATTGTACAATTACGTCCAATATCATGAAATTATTGTACACGTAAGGAAGCGGAACTTCTTATTGTACAATTACGTCCAATATCATGAAATTATTGTACACGTAAGGAAGCGGAACTTCTTATTGTACAATTACGTCCAATATCATGAAATTATTGTACACGTAAGGAAGCGGAACTTCTTATTGTACAATTACGTCCAATATCATGAAATTATTGTACACGTAAGGAAGCGGAACTTCTTATTGTACAATTACGTCCAATATCATGAAATTATTGTACACGTAAGGAAGTGAAACTTCTAATTGTACAATTACGTTCTATATCAGGAAGTAAA
Source organism: Ostrea denselamellosa (assembly GCA_024699665.1). NCBI lineage: Eukaryota > Metazoa > Mollusca > Bivalvia > Ostreida > Ostreidae > Ostrea > Ostrea denselamellosa. Next base: position 13,523,677 of record JAMZEH010000014.1, read on the forward strand.
TGTGAATACTTGATACAGATAATGCAATGAGGGAAATCTTTTGTAGGCGTGCCTTATGCATTGTTCTGCTTCTTCGTGTTCTTCAAAGAAATAAATCTAGTGTTGTCCACAAAAATAGTGTTGACATGCAGACAGTATTTCGTTTTAATTCGACTGCAATTAGAATACTGAATAAAATGATTTGGAAATCCGTACAATACAGAAGCCGTCACTGACATTTGTCATCTCAGTAAATTTTAGGTACAAACCGATTACACTATCAGTAATGGCCAGGAGGGTCTTGGTTTTGTAAATGTAGTCTAAGAAAGCATTGTGTGTGATTCATTCAAACTACCGACTAATCTAATTACAATGTACACGCTAGACAGGGCGTTATTTTTAATTTCTAAAAGAAAGTGTGGTTTTGAAAAGTTTTCTTATAAAAATATACAGCTTTCAATGTATACCACAATAAAGCATTGTTTTCTTACACAACGTTATAATTTTGATACAGGGATAAGGGTGTCGACACGACGCTAAGAAACTACTTCAAACACAAAGGACTATTCAAACACTCGTATCTGCGGTCCCGATACTCCACTCTCCTGGATCTGATGACTCACAGAATGGGATTCGAGAACCACAGATTCCTCCGTCTGGATGATACTATGACCAGAGATAAAATCATGATGTAAGTGGTATTCGGTGATGCTAGTTCGAACTAATCGAACTGCATGATATATTTGAATATAAAGGTTTTATGATTTGACACATCAAGCATACAGATAGTTTACCAACCTCAGCACAGGCAAACTCTCTACGAATATGTTTTTGACGTTATGAACCAAAATAAACCACATTTTGACTGCGAACCCTTTAAAGCCCGAGATCCACCACCACCACCATCTCACTCCACCCCCACAATATTCCTCTCAAGATTCTGATCTCCAGAATCTAATTATCTGCTGTAGTGAGATCTGTGATGAAGTGACCATACGTGTAAGTGTCTACTTACATCACTTCCGATCTCAGAGCTGCTAAACCTCTCTCATTTTCAGCCAGACATTGTACAAAACATCTCGGAGTTAAGGATTTTTTTTTATATATTGGTCTCCTACACACACACACACACACACAGATATATATATATATATATATATATATATATATATATATATATATGTGTGTGTGTGTGTGTGTGTGTGTGTGTGTGTGTGTGTGTGTGTGTGTGTGTCTATCTATCTATCTATCTATCTATCTATCTATCTATCTATCTATATATATATATATATATATATATATATATATATATATATATATATACATGTATATATATATATAAAGATAGATAGATAGATACACACACAGATATATATATATATATATATATATATATATATATATATATATATATATATAAAGACATTAAGTTTTTATGAAATTAACAATGAAAAAACCCAACAGCATCGGTATATATGAGTTAAAAACTATAAATACTTGACTATTATAAAATTGAATCAGGACACAGGTTTTGTCTATTGATAGCCTCTACTTTGACAAAGATTACGGCACAAATAATAATGGACTAAGACTAGATTGGGTTCAAACAAATAAAATATTATCTTTGCGTATTACACAATGTACATCATGATAGACATTCAATACATTACCATTGATGTGTGTTAGCACTCAACACAGTACTAAGTTCATAAGGTATTTTTCAGCCATGTAACAGTAGTAAATATGTTTTTTTTATATTTCAGGAGAGTACATCATATGGACCCTAAAGGTCGATTCCGCGACAGTTATTATTACAATGATTTAATGTATGGAATCATCGCAAAAATTTCTGAGGACATCAGCGGTCGGCCTTGGGAGGAAATGATCACAAGCGAGATACTCGCACCCCTCGGAATGACGTCAACCAATTTCTTTACGACATTAAACCCACTTATCCATGACGTGGCTCGGGGCTACGTTGAGGACCAGGGTGCTATGTATCCTGTTAAATATGATTTTTTGAGGTATTTCTGAATTTAGCCCCATCTTTGCTCTTGTCTCATTTTCGGCATTTTCCTTATTAAATTTAAACTAAAATTGATATAGCATAGTCATATGGCATTTATATAGAATGAAAATAAAATAACAAATAAAACCGAAACAACAATGAAAAATTTAGTTGTCCAGAGAGAGAGAGAGAGAGAGAGAGAGAGAGAGAGAGAGAGAGAGAGAGAGAGAGAGAGAGAGAGAGAGATGCATATTGTCTGATGGTGACACATCCATGTATTTTGGATTGACTTTAGATAACTAAATCACCATCCCCGCTTTACTTAGGAAAAAACGGCAATTTTGACGGGAGATACACCCCCTTCACGATACGATACGTATTGCAATACTTATGCCACTATTCAATATTTTCAATACAATATATTTTACCGAAGAAACCAGCAATAACTTGGAAGAAAAAATTAATTTCGGAGATTCAGCTAGTTCCTATTTAGATACTTAGCATCTGGTCCTTTTCCATGAAAAAAATCTTACAAATATGATCAAAATTTATCTAATGCTAATACATAAATCATTGTATATCTATGGTAAATGAAACTTGCATTTTTACTTACTATCTTATGATGTATAGGCAGAAAAATGGTCATAACACATTTATGAAAGGGACTGTTGTCCTCTAATCCTTCAGTAATGGATCATATACTATTTCAGGAAGTGGACCCGTTTCTGTGGAGAATCTTGTGTTGTGAGTAGCGCTAAAGACATGGCAAATTTTATGCTCTTTCTACTTGGCAATGGTACTATACCAGGCAGAATGTTACCAATCATTTCTTCTGAAAATCTAAATACTATATATAAACCGTGGAATAGGATACAATCACCGAGTGTGGATGATTACTTTTCAAAAGCGGAGGGTGTTCCCTTCTCACGTAGTCATTCTGGAGTCGGGCTTGGTTTCAAAACTGGGATGTACAGAGGTAAGTTTAGTTATTTGCGTTGTTTTTGGTTTGGTTTAGTGATTGTCATCAATAAAGAGGTTTAAAATTACATAAACGTTTGATTGAAATATATTTTGGAATTTACAAGCTATACAAATCAGTTTGTAACTTTGAGGACTAGAAATTGAAGCAAGATTTCTTTGATATGTTTCAGGCTGGAAAATGCTAGAACAGACTGGTGATGTCCAAGGTTACAGTACAATAATGACATTATTTCCGCAAACCAAATTAGGAATTTTCATCGCCATGACGGGAGAAGACAGACATGACTTTTTCAGGACAACCCTGAGTTCCTACATCGCCGATCTTTATCATAAGGAAGCACCTTGGTTGAACTCCACCCTTCTGTGTGCTTTTCCTAGTCCATGGAAAACCCCGCCCCCACCTACAGGAATACCCCTGATAAAGGAGGTACCATTAAAACGTCCTATATCGGATTTTGTTGGAAAATATCATAACGATCTTTACGGGACACTGAATATTGTTGATAATATGGGTCAACTTGAACTACACTATGGGCTAGGACAATTTACATTAAAACGAAGGGACTCTTCTAGTCCCAGATTTTACATGATACCAAAGGGACTTATTGAACATGCTTTTGAAATAAGCACGATGAAATTTAGGGAACAGCGAGTTACGAATTTAATCGAAGGTGTCAATATAAATAAGTTTGAAGATGCTGATTTCATGAAAGTCGGCGTCCCCGCACCACCATAGGAAGACTTGAGGATCAGACTACATTTGAGTCGAATGAATGAATGTACGTAATATATTTGAGAGAAAGATGTAAATAAAAAAGAGTTCAATCCAAAATCGAATTGTCATGCTATTTTAAAAATATTCATTGATATATCGATGACGAATGGCCTTCCTTCTACCATGACCACTCGGCCATGAAGATTCCATATTGTAATTTGGAAACGGGATAAATTCAAGACTCTCAGTTCTAATTACATGTGTTATGCACATCAATATTTATGATAATAATTGAAATGATTTCAAAACACTGAGCTTCTGCTGTAAAAACATTCTTGATGTTGTTATAGTCTCAATCACAGAAACTTCTGTTCTAGTAGAGTGGTATGGGTTTGAATCCTCGTACCCAACTGACGAACTATTTGACGTTAGGTAATACGTAAAAGATTTAATGCTCATCGATTTGAAAACGGGATATATGTCATCAAGATGCGCGTGTTTTACAGTTCAAAGAATTATAATGACCGCAATGACGACCCATCGTCAACTCTCGTACCACTTCAACTCTCGTCTACGGAATCTTCTGCTCTAGCAGCGTGGATAATTCACCATTCTATGGGTTCGATTATTGCTGGCATACTGCTTAGATAGTATATGTATATTAGAATGTCAGTCGTTGGTTGGGTTTAATACGTCCCCTTTAAGGGAACCTGAATGAGACAATGAGGTCCATGACGGTCAAATTCAGCAAGAGTTTGTAAATTCATTATGTGTTTTATGTTTACTTTGTGCTTAACCCATATGAATGTATCTGAAATAAATAGAAGAGAAACATCCATTGTTAGGGAGGAATCTTGAGTCCAGTTTTATGATTGTGTACCATCGTCTGGGATGCCATTTTCAAATGGATAAATTATGACATAATCTTGTCCATATCTATATTCTAACTAAAGGTGTGCAAAAAAATATACGAGTCGAAACAAAACCTGCACTTTCTGATTTCATTTGATTGTCTTTCATATTTCCATCGTGCATTTTTGTGACGATTTTGATGCAAATTACGTAAGTGAAGTTCGACATTTTGAACTTGTGGCATCAGAGTATACGCAAATGCAGTTTTCCTTACATGGCAGGTGTCAGAGCATTTTTATGTCTCAATCAACAAACAGCATCATTTAAAACGTACAGTGACAAAGCTTGCATTTAGTTATGAAATTAGAAATGTAAAAGTAATTTGTTGAAAGGTATTAAACCTGAGCCACAATTAGAATCGGTCACGATGTTTAATTTATTTCCATTCATCACGGAGCAATTAAATTTTAATTTCCATAAAATTACAATATTACGAAAACATGGACATTAACATTCATCTATTTTTCTGCAATAATTAATAATACATTATTTAGCAAAATAACGTTTTGTTTCCCATGTTTGTAATTATCGTAGATACGTGTCTTATACCTTCTAAGTACATGATCAGAACTAAATATTGAAAATGTATTCAACAATCGAGCTTAATTCTCTAACCAGATCCCACGGTCTTTGGTTAATGACATGAATATGCTAAATAATTAGATTAATTGCAATTTACACATACCTTTCGTTACCGTGTTGTTATCATAACATATTATGTATTGAACATATTCAATGGAATACATTAAATTGGACAGTATGAGGATTTACTTGTTAATATTGATTTTGCCTTTCTCAACTTTGGCGGAAAATAACACCGAATCCAATATTCAGTACACGCTGAGGTCAGTCTTTAGCAAATGTCAAAGTCTTAACCCAGGAATGGCGGTATCGGTAGTGAAGGATGGACAGCTGGTGTTTTCAGAAGCGTTTGGAGTCAAGGACCTAAAAACAAAAGAGCCAGTGACCACAGATACGTTGTTTGGAATAGGGTCACTAACAAAGGTGTTTGCGAACTTGCTGATACAGAAATATTTTGGTGAAGATTCCAGGTATGAAAATTAGAGACACAGTATGTACATGGTCCTCAGTGTTTTGTAAAAAGCTTCAAGCGGAAGAATCGCATATGATTTTCTGTATGTGTAAAAAGAATATTTTAATATTAAAGGTGGATTATTAAAGGGGGTTACGTTTTGCAGCGGAAGGATATACATATGTATAAGAAATATTATACTGCCATATTATACATGAAGGATTCAAATATGTTTCGTTTACAAAAGGTGAAGATAATGAACGCGATCAATCTCAATAATGACCCCCTGGACATATCAGAAGGGAATCAGGTTTGGAGGAAGAATACACATTCCATGTCGACCGCTCACAAACACCGTGAGCCTTATATCTTGATAAAGAAAATGGAGTAATCTGTAGTCAAAATCAATAAGAACTGCCTAACAATTGGTATGAATCACGTCAGACAGTATTTGACCCAATGGCAGGTTGTTTTGGCAAATTCGATCTCTTGCGTAACGAATAACTAAGTTGAGAGAATAAACACCATATGCAGGTGATAATGAAGTATTGCTACACAAATATGGGAAGTTAACGATGGAGAAGCTGAAATTATCTTGTTTGTCATAAAGTTGAGTCATTAGTATGACGTTAACATATATGTTCCATAGAATATCTATGTCAAAGTATATGTGGATAACACTGTTCTGTATTTCGAGTTCACTGGGATATATCGAATCGTCATCTGAATGAACATGACTGTTGAAAGGCATAATATGTATATTTAGTGCATAAAAGTAAATAAGTGCATTGAAAATTGGGTAGCTCAATACAGCTTTTTAATTCTGAGCAAAGAATATATTAAAGTACCAAATTTTGCACAGAATCAACGTTAAATTGCAATCTTTTTTTTGATTGATTAAATTACATCCAACAACATAAACTTTTTACAAAGAAACCTAGTTATACAGCCGACGGATCCTTTTCATATTATTTATTGAATTGAGCCCACGGGGCAATCACGGAAAAAAAAACCCAGTAATTTTTGCATAGTTATGCTCTCCCTCCTCTTCCCCCTCCCCCTGTCAAAGACCGGAAGTGGGATATGGAGAGCATATTGTGATTGAAACGTGTTTCTGTCTACAGCTGGATCCTCATAGGGCCGCACATTTTGTACGATTACACTATAAGTAGATATACATTGTAATGGGAAATAAAAACTACAGTAAGATGACTGCCTTATATTTTCATGATATTTTACGAACTAGTTCTTAGCTTTATATTATTAATCATAAAAGTCTATTTACCACGTGAAATAACACTGCTAATTTGGAGACGTTGACAGAGGTATATGATAGTGCAAGGAACGATAACTCTGGGTAGAAAATGCCCATAAGTGCAAAGAACCAGAAGTTTCAAACTGGGTGAGAAGAAAACATGCAAGCTCACGGACATCTGAGTGAATTTTACTACGAGATAAATGATTTCAATTTTCATTGTAAAAGTTAAGTATGCCTTCCGAATGAGCTAGTATTGCCAAAATATCTCTATTGCTAAATTCCAATCCAAAATATAATCTGATGATATCAAAAAAAAAAAAACAAAAAAAACCCAACAAACAAACAAACAAACAAACAAACAAAAAAAAACAACAACAAAAAAAACGGACGAGACGAATAGATTTCCTTTTAAATATCGATTTTCGCGTTATACCGCATTTTGATAGGCATTAACGCCTTTCCATTCGCGGTATAATGCCTTTTGAAAGATGTAATGACGCCTTTTGATTCGCGTTAATATGCTATAGCGTATCGATTCAGTTGAGAGACATAACCACCATATATAGATGATAATGGAATATTGCAAAATAAATTAAGGAAGTTGGCGATGGAGAAGCTGAATGCTTATTATGTCTCTTCTGGTTGCTCCTTCTTACGATAAGTAGGATTTCGTGACCATAAATTCTATATAAAATACAAACTTGAGAGAAGGGCAAATACGGATCCCTGGAAACACCAGAAGTGAGATCAGATTCCTATGAGGAGTAAGCATCTCTGTTGACCGGTTACACCCAATGTGAACGTCATATCTTGATTTGGTAAACGGAATGACCCGTAGTCATCAGTATCATTATGTAAAGAACAACTTAACAATTGGTATGAAACACATCAAACAATATTCAACCTAATGGTAGGTTGTATGGCAAATTAGATCACTATATCGAACATGGAATTTGCGAAATACTGACTTTTGAAACCCCAGTAACATCAACATTTTGTTAGTGGCCTGCCTCAGTTTCAAAACAATATCATACGCAGGACATGGTCTTGCGTATCGAATCAGTTGAGAGACATAAGCCACTTTTTTTCTAAAATACAGTTGTAATTATCATAAGCCTTACAAAGAAAAGAAAGGCAGTTTCCTTACAAGCTTCCTCGGGTGGAACCAGTATAATTATATTCCTCATATAACATATTTAATTGTTTGATGATTTCTGGTTTACTAAAAACATAAGGATAATAAAAGTTACCAAAAAAAAAAAAAAGGTAATACAAACAGTGACTCCAAATATCATTCCATGGTTGATAATGTAATTGCGGCTTTTAGAACTTGAACAGGAACTCTGCCATGTTATGATGGCTTATGGTACCGGTACATCCTTAATTAATCTGAAACAGGGGCATTTACTATTAGCTCATTTTAAAACTTAGTGGTTTTGATTGAAATGAAGTTTGTTATCATTAGTTTTTTTTTCCAATTTCAGATACAGCCTGATTACACCCCTTAGACATCTATTCGGGAATAATGATCTTTTCAGTTACTCTGAACTACGCTCATATCATTCCAACACACTTGACTTAATGGCTCATAGGATGGGATTTCCGAGCCACAACTACCTGCGCCTCGACAATACATTGAATCGGGTAAATGTATTGGAGTAAGTGCATGCCCAGGAAATAATTAAGTAATAACTGAACTTCAGGGGTAAAAAACATTCTGAGTACTTATTTCACCCCTTGAACAAAGATTTCTACCTATAAAGAATGAGACATTTAACTTCGGACACGACAAAGTTCAGGCTTTTTGTTACCCTACACAATAAAAATACAGAAAAGAAATAAAGTGCATCTGGTGGGATTTGTTTCCAATATGTTACAGATCAGGGCTGAACTTACCACAGTTTGTACATTAAGAAATATAAGCCCCTTAAGACTAAAAATCCTGTACAAGAATGGGAGGGTTTTTCTTGTCCCATCACAATCCTATCACAATCCCATTTAATTAGAAATGTCTTAGGATAAATTCTCATGCAGGACGGCAGTGGTATGGTCATAAATTCCTCAGTGTGTTATCATATAAGATAAATATTCCTATATAACCCTAATCATTCAAGCTTAATGGGATTAATCCCATGTATTACTGGATAGATGGGATAGATTACCCTAGGTTTTTGGTCGAGTTGAAAAGTGTGTTGTTTCAACCGTATAAAATTGGTTATGGATTGATTATTTCATTGGTAAACAAGTACTAAAGACAAACACTACTTATAACTAATAAAGTGTACCTTGTCAATCTGAAAAGGCATCTTCTAGTAACTTTTAGATAAGTAAGTAACAATTTGGTCATAAGGAACTCTCCACATCTAAAACAAATTTACATATGATGCAAAACTGTCTTTTTATCTTCCCTTGCAACCAATTTCTCTTCAAAATATGGTTTTGTATGAAACATATTGAGAAAATTTTATGTAGATAAAATGGTACCTAAATGACCAAGTACTGTATCTCGATATTATATACATATGTAAAACAAGTCCCTTTCAGCAGGTAATCCCTTTGGACAGTTTACATGGGCAAGATGATAGATAAACTAATATTTTTTATAAAAAGAAAAAGAATTACATTTAAAAAGATTGTATAGGAGAAATGTTCCTAACTAATAACAACTTTATGGTCATTAACATCCTATGTAATACTTTAAAAGTGGGATATTTTATCCTACTGATTTTTATCTGGGATATTTAATCCCATTATATTTGATATATAAGGTTAATTATCCAATTTTGCAGCCTTTCCGGCGATGTTGACGTCGCCATATGAGTGAAAATGTCTCGAGCGGGGCGGTAAAGAATCAATGAATTATCCTATTGTAAATAATCGGAGTTTTTCTCTCATAGGATATGATAGGCTTTTGATAGGACAAAACAAATCCTCCCATTTTCCTACAGGATTTTATTTTTGTCTTAAGGAGCTTATATTTCTTATTGTACAAGCTGTGGTAAGTTCAGCCCTGAACTGGAAGTCCCACCAGACGCACTTTGTTTTCTGTATCTTTGTTGTATAGGGTAACAAGAAGTCTGGACTCTGTCGTGTCCGAAGTTAAATGACGCACTGTTTATACCATATCACTTGGTACACACCAAGTGCAAACTTCATGGTTCATGGGTCTTATAATTATTAAACCATTAATTATCAATGATTGGTAACAATCAAGGACGGGCGTTACACTTTCTGAACACGGTATTTCGATTAACAGAATGTGGTATGAAAATTTAAAATAAAATAAGCCCACAAAAATATGGGTGGCTTGGGTGACCAACAGAAACGGGAGATCGGAAGTGCTGATAAAGCGGTATAAATATATTTAGAACATTTACTCTCTCTCTCTCTCTCTCTCTCTCTCTCTCTCTGTGCGCATGTGCGTGCACGGTGTCAAACGGGTACACTTGTGTCTTTATGGGGACATCCTTCCAACCGGGGACGCCCTCGGTTAACAACGTCTACAAATGCTAAATTCGAGATCAGCATCCTAAAATGCCAGCCTAGGCCGAAAAAAAGGAACATTGAACCCGATGACGAAAAGTCTCCAGTTTGGTAAGATAAATCGCCTGTGCTTTTCCCATCTTCGGTAAACCGTATATAGGCTTTACACACGTGTCCCCGTACGTATTGTGAAAAATCATATCACGTGATTTTAAAAACACGATATATCATTGAATTTATTTTCAAGTTGTTGACATAATTTAATCGAGGCCAAATGGTTTTTTTTACTTAAATAGTGTAATTATAGCCCTCACTACGAAGTTGTTGGGGGTGTACTGGAATCAGGTTGTCCGTCTGCTTGTTTGTCTGTCCATTTTTGACTAGTAGTGAAAAAAAAAATTGCTTTTTGGCTCTGGTTTCCTTTTCTTTTCTTACTTATAACAATATGATAAGGTTTTTTATACCAAACGTTTTGTCGACATCTCAGTTAGGCGAACAACGACCTCAATAATAAATCTCTAGGTAGAAAAATAAAAACATTTTACGCAAAAAGCAATTCTATTAAGTCGAAAGTCACATTTCCAGGGGGGAAAATCTTTATTCTACATACTACAAGAAATCTGACTATATATCTTTCCTGGTCCCCAACAAGACAAAGAAATTGCTGTATTTAGTAATAAAGAAAGATTTCAGACTCGATTTAACGATTTTTATTTATCTGCCTAGGAAATGAATAGCTTTTATGCAATGAAATTGCTATATTTAGTAATAAAGAAAGATTTCAGACTCGATTTAATGATTTTTATTTATCTGCCTAGGAAATGAATAGCTTTTATGCAATGAAATTGCTATATTTAGTAATAAAGAAAGATTTCAGACTCGATTTAATGATTTTTATTTATCTGCCTAGGAAATGAATAGCTTTTATGCAATGAAATTGCTATATTTAGTAATAAAGAACGATTTCAGACTCGATTTAATGATTTTTATTTATCTGCCTAGGAAATGAATAGCTTTTATGCAATGAAATTGCTATATTTAGTAATAAAGAAAGATTTCAGACTCGATTTAATGATTTTTATTTATCTGCCTAGGAAATGAATAGCTTTTATGCAATGACATTTTTATTGATTGAGCTTTGTTAATGTGCTTTAGATCATTTTCTTTGCCTCGACGAGACAAAGAACAAGTTGCGATTGGATTTTACCTCGGATGAACAGTAAAAATTTTACCCCACCCCCCTCACCATTTGGACAATAGCTTAGACATTTTTCTCCAAGTAATAATAAATATTTTTCGTCTCTGATTTTCTTTACAATGTATTAATGTTTTCATACCAAAATTTTTCTCCCAACGAGACAAATAAAATAACACCATGAAAAAGGCTCCGGGTAGAACAATAATTTTTTTACACCAGAAAAACAATTTCATTGCCTCCCTCTAAATGACTAAGTAAAACACATTTTCAGGGGAGAAATCTTTATTATACAGGCTACAAGAAATCTTATTATTTATTCGAAAAGACAAAGAAATTGTTAATAGCAACTTTTAGATATATAATAAACAAAAATTCCAGAGTTGATTTAGTTAATTTTTACTTACCTGCCTAGGAAATGAATAGTTTTTTAAGCCATGAAATTTTCATGGATTGCGTTATGTAAATGTGCTTCATACCATTTTCTTTGTCTCAATGAGACTAAGAAAATGGTGCATTTCTAGGATGAGAAGTAAAAAATGTCATTCCCAAAAAAGCTGTCACCATGTGGACGTTCACATTTTTTCACTGAGTAATAAAAATAATAATAATAATAATTGATTTTGGCTCTCTGTACTTATTGTAAGGTATTATTGTCTTTATACCAAAATTTATCCCTCAATGAAACAAATAAAATGACACCATGAACAAACCTCTAGGAAGAACAATACAATTTTTAGACCTGAAAAACAAATTTATTGACTTGCTTTAAAATGACTGTCCAAAATCACACTTTCAGGGGAGAAATCTGTATTATACATGCTACAAGAAATCTTATTATTTATTTTTCTTGTCTTGACAAAACAAAGAAATTGTCATAAGCATATTTTAAATATATAATAAATAAAAATGTCAGAGTTGATTTAGTTAATTTTCATTTACCTGCCTAAGAAAAAGCATGCAGAAATGCTCAGATGCAGGCACATACAATTTAGGTTTGTTTGTTTGTTTGTTTTTGGTTTTTTTTTTGGTTTTTATTGGGGTTTTTTTGGGGGGGGGGTTGTTTCTTTGGTTTGTTTGTTTTTTGGGTTTTTTTTGTTTTGTTTTGTTTTGTTTTGTTTTTTTTGTTGTTGTTTTTTTTGTTTTTGTTTTTTTTTTTACCTTTTTATCAAAAAACATTCGTCATTTTGATAAACAAATAAAGATATATTGAGTGTCTGCCGGGGGTGGGGGTGGAATTACTATTTTTTAGTAGTAGTGAACGAAAAGAATGCAATTTTAAACCCTTGTTGTTAGAAATAGAAAACGAGCCTTAACAGCATATTTTATAATTTTCAATTTCCTCGTGAATAATCTTTTGTGCAGGGTTGATTAAAAAAAGGATTTTCATTTTTAAAACAATGGTATTGTGTCCCAGTTTGGACAAGATGATTCACTAAAATGTGTAACTATTAATGAATTAATATGCCTGCGTTTGCAATGCAAAATGTGCGTGACTTAAGACTAGAAACAATCGATATATTCTACTGAAATTGATGATAAGAAACAATTTGAAATGCCTTTTTGGACTCTTCTGTAGCATAGAACACATTCACAACGATTAACATTTTCATTTATAAAGCAATTATATTGTGTCCCCGTTTGGACAAGATTATTTCCTAAAAATGTGTGAATATTAATGAGTGTAAATCATGTCCCCGTTTGCATTGTAAAAAGTGCGTGACTTCAAATTAAGAAAATTAATATATTCTACTAAAATTAGTGATAAGAAACCGCTTGGAAAGGCATTTTAAACTTTGCTGTAGCATAGAATAAAAAATAAAGAAGTCCCCGGTTAGATCATCTCCAATGTCCTTCTCCGTTTGACACCGGATGTGTGTGTGTGTGTGTGTGTGTGTGTGTGTGTGTGTGTGTGTGTGTGTGTGTGACGTATCTGTTATGCTCATCATTCAAACTTCATATCCTTAAAATAGCGTAAAATGTGTACTCACCATCTTGTTTCAGTCACCAAGCGACACATCCTGAGACACACGGGCATATTTAAATCACTATCAGCATGTCTGATCTGTTTCTGTTGGTCGCCCAGGTCGTCCACATATCATCTGTTTTCATGATCATTTTGAGAAATGATATCTAGAAAACGTTTGGAAGTCTTTTCTGTCATGCCGAGAAGAATATTATTAGTAAGTTTTTAAAACCATTTGAAAAGACATGGCAGACACCCTTGAAACACGAATGAAGATATTTTAAATATGTAAGAAAACCCTAAATATTCTTAAAACTACTCACCTGGCTGTTAAATATAGTTAATCTCCCCTCGATGGCAGTGAATTGCATTAATCAAGAATTTTGGCGATAGAGCAATTACTACCTACGTTTATGTCTTAAGTTTGACGCAGTCATGTTATGATCAGTACTCGAACCCACGACCACTAATTCGCTTTGTGACGGGAGGTCCGAGTTTGAGACCCGCTCGCCACGTCAAACACGAAACCTAAACATAGGTAGTAATTGCTCTTTTGCCAAACGCTCGGCATTTAGAATTTAGAATTGAGAGTCACGGGTCTTTTGGATATAATCTTAAAAACGTAGGTCCCATGTCGTACCAGGCTTTGGAACGTTAAATAACTCTCAATGCAACGGCCCTGAGCGCTAAGCATAGGTCTTCATTTGCGGCAATTCATCTACAGGTGGTGGCGTCTTAAACATGAGTGGAAAACTATCGAAGGGACCTAAAACAAAGAAACAATGATTGATTGGTTGATTATATATTGTTTAACGTCCCGCTCGAGAATTTTTCACTCATAGGGAGACGTCACCATTGTCAGTGAAGGGCTGCAAAATTTAGACCTATGCTCGGTGCTTATAACCTTTGAGCAGGGAAGGACCTTTATCGTGCCACACCTGCTGTGACACGGGGCCTCGGTTTTTGCGGTCTCATCCGAAGGACCGTCCCCATTTAGTCTCCTCGTACGACAAGCAAGGGGTACTGAGGATCTATTCTAACCCGGATCCCCATGGGGGAAGAAACAATGACATATGTAAGATTTACGCCTGCTAAAACATTCATATTTGGTATTTGTAAAATCTTTATTTAAATCAATGTTTCCCTTCTCCTTCAATGTGAAAACAAGACGCCATAAACTTCTTTGTAATTTTTTAAGCCTATAAACGTTATGTTTTAGACGTATTAAGAAGTTCAAACCCCGTGGAGGTTTTCGAGATAGTTTCTACAGTAGCAATATCTTGTACGGACTGTTAACAGACATTGGTGAACGACTGGGCGGAAAATCTTGGGAAGAGTTGATAAAACAGGATTTCTTTACGCCGATTGGAATGAAAAATTCCACTTTCTTTACAACATTGACTTCAGATTTAGTCAACATCGCTACCGGATATATGGAGGAAAACGGAGAGCTTTTTCCAACGTCCTTTGAGCTGTTAAGGTACATAACAGAAATGTTTTCATATGCAATCAATGAATATTCATACATTATCATAAATAGCAAGTACATATTCTTGAAGTCTTCAAAAATTGAAAAGAAATGTATACATGTATATTCATTTACGTAAATCTACACTTACAATCATTACCAGAAAATGGACAGAATTGTGTGGAGCGGCATGCATCACAACTAGTGTTGATGACATGGGACAGTTCATGAAATTTATGTTAAACGATGGCGTCACAGACTCCAACACCAGGATCGTCGGTAGGAAAGAGATGAAAGATATGCTCCTATCATGGAATCTGCTGCGTTCGTCCAACATTGCTGAATACTTCTCAGGGTTAAACGGAGTACCATACTCCAGAGAATACACTGGATACGCGCTTGGAGCGAAGACTGGAATGTATAGAAGTAAGATTGATTGAATTTTGTTTTTTACGCCACACTCAACAATTTTTCAGTTATCTGGTGGCGTCCAGTTTTTATTGATGGAGGAGAGAACCCAGATACAATGTACCCGGGAAGAGACCACCGACCTTCCGAAAGTAAACTGGCAAACTTTCTCGCATATATCGGCGCGAGCGAGATTCGAACCTGCGCCGATAAGAGGTGAGAGACCTTGTGATTTTGAGCGCGATGCTCTCACCACTCGGCCACGGAGGCCCCTATAGAAGTAAGAGTATAAAGGATAACTACGGCAAATTTTGAAGGCTTATTTTAACTCTTACTAAGTTAGAAGTACGAAGAGAAATTATGATTTGAAAGAAATAATGATAGGAAAATAGCAACTTAAATACACGTTTTCTAAATGTAACTTCAGACCACAGAATACTAGAAGAAACCGGTAACATCTTCGGATATAGCTCAATAATGACACTCTTCCCAGACCAGAAGCTGGGCATCTTCATCGCCATGACGGGCGAAGATGACGACGATTTGTTTCGAATCACTGCTAGTTCTTACATATCCGATCTATATAACAACGATGAGCCATGGTTAAATGCCTCAACTATATGTACCTTCCCAGAACCATTCAAGAAGCGAAAAAATAAAGCTACTAATACTGTTGAAGAAATTCGTCTTGACAGACCTGCCGGCGATTTCGTAGGCATATATTACAATGAATTGTACAAGGATATTACGATCACCGAACATAACGGCTCACTCAAACTCAAGTATGGCTACATCACATTTGATTTGATTCGGAAAAGGTCTCCATCTTATAAGTTCGACATGGTCAGCACAGGAATTGCAGCACATGCTTTCAAGAGGAGATCTTTGGAATTCAAAGCCAGCGATCCTGAAAAACCAGATTACATAACCCTTGCTCGTTTAAGACATTTTGAAAGGAGCGATTTCATACGACAACCACATTTAACTGGTAGTATATACGTCATTCATTAAATTCTTTTACCTTCATTTATACTTTGTTCCAATTGTCTCATTTTTAAGTATTAAACATTCTGTGATGAGTGAGACAGAAAGAGTTATCACAAGTAAATTGAAAACCAAACGGATTCATTAAAACCTAACCGATGCAATGCCAATATAAATCATGCCTTCATGAGTTCGTTGCATGTCATTATCGTATTTAAATCATTGTTATTCATCTGTACAAGAGAGAAAAAACTGAAAATTAACTAAATTTACTTTCAGAAAAAACAGAGAAAGAACAAACAAGCAAAGAAGATGTTTTAGATAGCACACTACAGACAACCTTTAAGGAATGCCGGTGGAATCAAAACCCAAATATGGCCGTTTCAGTCGTTAAGGATGGAAAAACTGTGTTCTCCAAGGCGTATGGTAATAAGGATATCAATATGGACTCCAGAGAACCAATAACAACAAAAACTCTGTTTGGTATTGGATCACTTACAAAGATATTTGCCAATCTTCTTATACAAAAGTATATGAGCAACGATTCCAGGTACTGGAGTACACGCACGTCATACACTAACCACTATTATGAAACAGTTGTCCTCACTGTGTATATATGTATGATGATTTTTCAGTTGCATAGACCTAAATTCAAAGGATTAATATGTTTTCTCCATTTTCAGAGGGGATTGCACTTTTCAATTTAGAGAGATTTTGATAGTGTTTCGAGTTGAACTGAATGAACAATATTTTTCATATTCACCTGTATTTTTACAGGTACGACTTAAACACCACTCTTCGACATCTATTTGGTAACAAGAATATATTTAAACACTCTTTACTTCGTTCTCAATTTGTAAATACGCTGGACATGATGGTTCATAGAACAGGATTCCCGCCCTACAACTACCTCCGACTGGACGATAAACTAAGGCGGGAAAACGTCATGGAGTAAGTTAGTCATACATAGATTATACTTTACTTCATAATAAGCATATTAACTCTGGTACATGCAATATCATCACGAAACGTATAAAGCTGTAAATATCACAAATGTTAACACATGAAATCGAAATTACTCCCTTTGTCACAAAGTTCTCCTGTAGCTTGTTTGAATTCTTCCATCACGTATTATCTGTGACAAGGATCACGACCCTATGGCAAGATCACGTCTAAGGAGTTCAAAAAAAAAACTATAGGTGACCAAGAAATTTCAAAACCCATCATACTCTTTAAGTTTAATTACCAAGATATGACTGGTGATTTGCAGATTTTAAAAACATCACATGATTATGATAACTTTTCGTTTATAGCATTGATTGACGATTTCTTAGATATATTATAACTTCTAAGTATTTAGTATGCATACTTTAATGTTCATAAAGTGTGTAATTATACCCTATGCATAGGAATTCTATATTTCAGACGAATTTATATTTTGAAAGCAACGGATGGGTTTCGAACAAATTTCCGCACAAACAATATGATGTATGGCATTATAACATATATGGCCGAGAGAATGGGTGGAAATTCATGGGAGAATTTAATTAAAAATGAATTTTTCAATCCGTTGGGAATGAAAAATTCATCATTTTTTACTACGTTGGATCCTGACTCAAATGACATTGCCAGGGGGTATGTCCAGGACGACGGAGTCTTGTATCCCGTGTCATTTGAATTTTTAAGGTATATGAATGAAATTTTTCATTCTCTTCTGTCATAATACAACTTTGATAAAGGTAATAATATGTTAAAATGGCTTAAAAGATTTAAATATTTCACCTAACTACGTAATATTGAAATAGAAAGGAAATAGTTGGTGATAGTTCTGCTAAGTTCTTAAATTGTAGCCAAACTTCGCAATTTGTCTACTACATGTATGTAGATTTCTTTATCACAGACAACCTTCACCATAAGTATTAAATGTATGAAAATGTCGCTATCATAGACAACCTTCACAATTCGTAGTACATACATAAAAATTTCTTTATCACAGACAATGGACAGAACTCTGTGGAGCGGCCTGTATCGTGTCCAATGTAGAGGACATGGCACAATTCATGAACTTCCTGTTAAATGAAGGCAAGACAGACTCTGGTAAAAGTGTGATTAACGCCAAGAACATCCACGATCTCTTTCTGTCATGGATGCAGCTGCAGTCTTCAGATATTGAAGATTATTTCATAAAATCCAAAGGAGTTCCTTATTCCAGGGCGTACTCGGGATATGGTTTGGGTTTAAATGTTGGAACGTATCGGGGTAAATGCTTTCTTTTGCCGAGTGTCTTTTTGAAGGTTCATTATCACATGGCTACACATGAATGAAATTATCACAAGTCAAAATTTGATTTTTCTATCATTAAAATAACATTACTAACGTTGTTTGAAAGATATCGGTACTTTCAATGATATACAATAACTGCCGTACTCACACTATCAGGGGATCCGAGTCTATTCATGGCAGTGGACTAGGGGCCCATCACTGTATGGCTGATAATATATACCACGGATATTTCAGATCACCGAATACTGGAAGAAGCAGGAAACATTTTCGGCTACCGTTCCCTAATGACACTATTCCCGGACAAGCGTTTGGGCATTTTTATTGCTACAACCGGTGAAGACAAGAATGAACTATTTCGTATCCCTGTCAGCTCCTTTATTGCTGATTTATACAATGAGGAAGATCCATGGCTCAACTCTACCTTACTCTGCAGCTTTCCCCGACCTTTCATGACCGGAAAAAAGAAAAAATCCCGATTTATCCCCAGGAACATCCCCCTTGATCGCCCGATAGAAGACTACATGGGAATATACTATAATGACATTTTCCATGAAATAACAGTAACAGCAGTGAATGAACAGTTGAAACTGACCTATGGCTATGTCACATATGATCTTAGAAAGAGAAGACAAAAATCTGAAAAATTTTATATGATAGCCGAAGGACATGCGCAACATATTTTAAAGAAAAGGACTGTGGAGTTCCGAGAAACTGAAGCAAACAGAACAGGCTATATCAATGTACTCCACATAAACAGCTTTGAGGATAGTGATTTTGTGAAAATACCAGAAGTGAATACATCCACCATCCTTCCCGTTGAGATATAGCGATGAAGAACGAACGACTGATAAGATACATTTTTCATCCAAACTGTATCGAATCTTTCTTTTACTTGTTTGAAATATTATGCACATTAAAGAATATTAAATCCAGAGCTCTCTTAAATCATAGACCTCGCCAAATCTCCCTGATCTCTGCCATGGATGAGGTTATGTTACAGAACAAAATTACATAAAGCTATATTAAATTTTTTGCAAATTATACCTGACAGGAATTGTTTTAAAAATTAAAGAATATATTTGTTTCAGGCAGAGATTGATGAGCTTTGGCGTATGCTTGCAGTTTCCTATGTCCTTTACTTTGATATGATAATCCTCGCGTTCCATAATGTTTCTTGCATCATTTCAGATGAAAATATTATTTACATTTAAAATGTAGTCCATAACGAACATGCATGAATATGACTTAAAAGCTTGGAATTTCAACGAAAGTGGTTTTTCCCAATACACTACCGCTAAATTCACCATCTTGGGTACTTTATGATAAGTTTATTGATGTGCAAATGTGGTTGTTGTAAATGCTAGCACAAAAGATATAAAAAATCTAAATCTGGATTCCAAAACTGCTTACGTAAATAATTATATAGGTGCTAGTTTAAAATTTATCTGCACGAATGATGGGGTCACGGTAAAATTCAACATTTGACTGTCATAGTCTACCTAATCATAAATTTTACTCTCTCATGTATCCAGTTAGTCCTCTGAAAAATCAATGAAATGTTGTAATTCATGGCGATTTTACAATAATCTGTTTATCTGTAAGACAATGTCGATGATTTAGTATAATAACATCAATGTGACATCACAATGCCCGACAGACAATAGCGAAACTATTACAATGTATATTCAACCAATAGCTAAAGCATTAAAATGTATATTCAACCAATTACATTCAAGAAAGCAGTCCTAATTAATCTGTGGCGTTTACATGTTGTTAACTCGTAAAACAGATAGATGTACGGAACCTACAAAATTTTTGTATATCACATCTAAATATCATTTTCTGTAGCTCGAGAGAATGTTTATATTGCAATAGCACAAGGTACAAGTCTCTCGATTTGAAGGCAGTAACTAATGATGAAGAAAGTCATAATAAGAAACACATAAGATACACAATATAAATATTGGTTGATTGATTGATTATTTATTGTTTTCCGCCACACTCAACAATTTTTCAGTTATCTGGTGGCGTCCAGTTTTTGTTGGTGGAGGAGAGAACCCAGATACAATGTACCTGGGAAGAAACCACCGACCTTCCGCAAGTAAACTGGCAAACTTGCTCACATAACGCCGCAGCCGAGATTCGAACACGCGCCGACAGAGGCGAGAGGCTTTTTGATTTTGAGCCCGATGCTCTAACCACTCAGCCACGGAGGCCCCCTATAAATATTGGGTTATGCCAAACTGTGAATTACAGCGCCAAGAGGATACACTGTAAATGTGAGATCTAAGAGGAACATCATGGGTTTTTTTAGCAGATGCATAATTTCTTGTTAAAAAGTTATGAAATCTCTGAGATTTTTCAAATTAAGTTAGGCCATCACGATACAAAGTATTGTTAAATAATCGAAGACAAAATATTATGAAACTTTGGGTTTTCAGTCTTTTCCACCTGCTCTTAAAAAGTCTATTTAAAAACGTTAGATTCTTAAAAAGCTTAATGAACTTTGAAATGTCATTTCAAAGTGTGTCAAATACTACTCTCTGCTCAACGCATTTGGGGAAGGGGATCAATTTCAAAATGTGTTGAAAAGAACTTTATGCAAACTTCTTTTGGATCAGCTTACTGTAGTTGCCTTCAATGAAGTTAGTGTTTTGCCAAACGACATAAAACCAATTGAGTTTCCAAAAATGTCATTTATTTTTAAAATGACGTAATACTTGTAAGAACAACATATATTTATACTGGGAGGCCAATATAAACACACATCATATAAAACACACCTTACACCATATAGGCCCAAACAAACTGGGCAGATCACATGTTGCTTTCCAGTATAAGAATGTTAAAAACAAAGGCAAAAAAGGTGGCCAAAATTATGCCTTACAAGCATGTATGTAAGCAATAAACAAAACATGAAATTATGCCTTACAAGCATGTATGTAAGCAATAAACAAAACATGAAATTATGCCTTACAAGCATGCATGTAAGCAATAAACAAAACATGAAATTATGCCTTACAAGCATGTATGTAAGCAATAAACAAAACATGAAATTATGCCTTACAAGCATGTATGTAAGCAATAAACAAAACATGAAATTATGCCTTACAAGCATGTATGTAAGCAATAAACAAAACATGAAATTATGCCTTACAAGCATGTATGTAAGCAATAAACAAAACATGAAATTATGCCTTACAAGCATGTATGTAAGCAATAAACAAAACATGAAATTATGCCTTACAAGCATGCATGTAAGCAATAAACAAAACATGAAAAAGTGGCTAATGATGGGGTGGAGGTGGGTGACACAAAAATTACAGCGTCCACTCTCCATAAAAACAAATCGACTAGATCGTGATGTCGAAGCTCTACATATGGGAAAAGGCGTTTGGATGTGGCAGGAGATACTCTCTGGAACTCTTTACCTGACAATCTCCATATTTGCCAGAGTTTGAACGCTTTTAAAAACCATTTAAAAACACATCTTTTTAGACTTGCTTATTATTAATGCGTTAGCAAAGTTTTTAGCATTCTTTTATAAAAAATAAATATTGTGTGTTGTTATCTACTTTTAGTTTCTATTTCAAATTCAGTTTAGTATTGTTATATCTATTTTATGCATTTATTATACTTTGTTTTATTGTCTTAAATGTAAAGCGCTTTAGGGTAATGTTTGATTAGATAAAGCGCTATATGAATATAGAATAATAATAATACAATGTATCAACATTAAGTACAATGTATCAACACTAAATACAACGTATCAACACTAAATACAACGTATCAACACTAAATACAACATATCAACACTAAATACAACGTATCAACACTAAATACAACATATCAACACTAAATACAATGTATCAACACTAAATACAACATATCAACACTAAATACAACGTATCAACACTAAATACAACATATCAACACTAAATACAATGTATCAACACTAAATACAACATATCAACACTAAATACAATGTATCAACACTAAATACAACATATCAACACTAAATACAACGAATCAACACTAAATACAACATATCAACACTAAATACAATGTATCAACACTAAATACAACATATCAACACTAAATACAATGTATCAACACTAAATACAACATATCAACACTAAATACAATGTATCAACACTAAATACAACATATCAACACTAAATACAATGTATCAACACTAAATACAACGTATCAACACTAAATACAACATATCAACACTAAATACAACGTATCAACACTAAATACAACATATCAACACTAAATACAACGTATCAACACTAAATACAACATATCAACACTAAATGCAATGTATCAATAAGTTCCCAAACGTAGTCGGCCTTTCTGGATCGCAAGTCCTCGATATTCACTTAAAATTCTTCGTCATTTTACAGAAACTAACTTTTCGCCATCACCAAACGAAATTAACCCAAATCTCCTAAAGCAGGCATCAAACGTACTTTCAGAATCTTTGAGCAAGGTTTTCAACTTACTACAGAAATCTACTGTCTTGGATCAGTAGAAATTCTCGTCCATAAAAAGGGTGCAAATGTGTAGTTAGCAATTTTATACTCATTTCATTACTAAGTGTGGTAGGAAAGTTCTTGGCAAGATGTGTCTTGACTCTTTTTTCACTTTAGCTCACATGATTTGAAAATTTCAAGAGAGCTTTTCTGATCATTTTTTGTCCGGCGTGCGTTTGTCTATCCGTCCGTTCGTAAACTTTTAATATATTTTTTTTTTTACATTTTCTCCAGAACCACAAGGCTAATTTCAGCCAAACTTGGCTCAAAGCATGTTTGGATAAAGAGAATTCAAGTATGCTCAAATTAACTTCCACAACCTTTCTGAAGTGGAGATAATTGATAATTACTGAAAACTTTGTGGCATCTTTTAAAAATCGTCTTAAGAACCACAGAGCAAATTTTAACCAAATTTGGCGTACATCATCAGTGGAAAAGGGGGATTTAAAGGCGCTACTTGTGGTACATACGGCTACGAGACATGCAACACATTGAATACGAGTTCATACATTAAGCCAAAGACAGAGAGACCGCCACCAACGGAGACATTTGGGGGTTATTTGCATCCTGACGTGTGGAGCAATGTGCCTTTTATTCCTATTTATGCCCCCGTATTGAAGGTCGCAGACTCTCTCATAACGTGTGACGAGACTTTTCTTTGTGACCTTGGAGCGTTTCTTTGTTGCCATCGGAGGCATAGTGTTTCACAAATACATCTTTTTTATGTCCCCGGATTCGAAGATTCAGGGGCATATAGTTTATGGTCTTGTCTGTCAGTGACCAAAAACTTTAACCTTGGTCATATCGTTTACACCATAAGAGGTAGACCTTTCATATTTGATTTGCGTATTCCTTGTAGCAAAACCTTTTCAGTAACACCAAAATCTTACACCTGGTAACCTTTACATTGACCTTTGACCTACTTTTAGAAAATTCTAATATATGCCATAATTGGTACTGTTTTTATATTAAATATGTGTATTTTTTGTGAGAAGACCTTTCCAAGGACATCAGATTTGTTGACCTTGTGACCTTGACCATTGACCTAGTTTTTGGAAATTTAAAAAAAAAAAAATAGAATGTCTTACAGTTCCACTTTGATGTATACCGGAGGCATCAGTGTTTCACAAACACATCTTGTTTACTTTATTTCTGGTTGATCTCCTTTTTCAGGAATTGTTTCAAGCTTGTAAAAAGCTGTATGCAAAACCTTTGTTGTGCAGTCACAGTGTCACTATAAACCAGAATTACAATGTCAAAATTACTTCCAGATCTCCTCGCCACGACGCGCGCCTTTAGAGCTATACTTTACGGTCCGTATCGTCGTAAACTGAAAGTGTAACCAGACACCCGGCCTCGCCACTCTTTGATAAACTAAAAAGAAATTATTAGATAATATTATGATACAGATTACTATTCTAATGAATAAATAAAATCAGTGTGATAAAACCCGGATAAGAAAAGAAGAACCAAAAAAAAAAAAAAAAAAAAAATACAAACAAATACAAAATATTACATGAAACTGTTAAAAGGAAATTATAAAATCAGAATTATAAACAGAAACAAAGATGTTAAAATAAATATAGAATCAAAATTTATTAAAAAAAAAAAAAAAAAAAAAAAAAAAACAGAAACAGATTTTGTTAAAGTAAAATTGTGTGACAAAAATATGGAATTAGAATTAAAAATAGAAACAAAAAATGTTAAGATAAAATTGTTAAAACAAAAATATATAATTAAAATCATAAACAGAAATAAGAATGTTAAGATAAAATTGTTAAGATATGATTGTGGTTCAGATATACCTTCATAACATTGTGCGGTTTTAAAGCAGCTCTGGCATACCGTATTTATGTGTTGGCACCTTTTAGGAGCCTGTTTATGCGATGGTAACAATAAAGAAATCTAGTTTGATATTTAAACAACGGATACACCCAAACACGACCGATTTTTATTATATTGCAACACGTAAAAAAAATATTATTTAACATCCACACAGAAAGTAGCGAGCATTACCTGGATACATCCTCTTGACGTACAGTATTCAATTTACATGTAATATTGTCGTGAAGGCTAATGGATCTGTCAAATGGTCCAATGCAGATAGACTAGACCACCAGGATCTATTGTGTTTGCGAATTTCCAGAGAGAGAGAGAGAGAGAGAGAGAGAGAGAGAGAGAGAGAGAGAGAGAGAAATTTGAGGGTTTTGAATTATTAGTACAACAGGTTTTGAGACACGCTACCTGAAATACTATGGGAACTATGCACGCTAAAAGAATAAATAACATCTGTACGAGATGTTTATCTATGCTTGCGAATCGCAGATCCAGTCTTCGTGGTATAAAAATACGCCGCAGTAGCCCCTATATCCCACGGTCACTGACCAGATATAACACGGAGGTATCCACACACGTGTTTACATTGGCGTACCAGATAGGCAATTATAAACCTGAGTAATGGAAATATGACACTAGCTTTCAAACACACAACTATCAAAAAAGTACATATGACGAAATATCTTCTATTGCCCCCTGAACATTAACACCAGGAGCACACAAAAGACAACCCAGTGTCGAGATATACAGAGTATTTCACGTCAATAAGAGCATGTGCTTCTTCTCGACGCGGGATTATTCTCCAAGATCGACTGAAAAATATTAATCACGTGCAACGCCATACCATTTCTTGAAATCGCGTCAGCTGCACATGGATTTTAAGATGCTTGGAAACTGTATTCGGCGCATTGTGATGATCACGTGTTTAATAGTTCTCATTTCTTGCATTTCAAACACAAAAGCGGACGAAAACAAGATTTCAGAAGAAATAATAAAAATTATTGATGGCTCTTTAAAATGTCGGAACAACCCCGCTCTCGCCATCTCTGTAGTCAAAGACGGTAACGTGGTGTTTTCCCGGGGGTTCGGTTCAAGGGTTGTGGGTCAACAGGTGAATGTGAGCGGATCAACGGTTTTTGGGGTGGCTTCCCTATCAAAAGCATTTGCTTCTACTTTGATAGTCAAGTTGCTGGATAAAAATAGCAAGTAAGTATACCATGTACTTAAAATGTTTGAAAACTTGAATTATAATTATGTTTCCATTCCTGCATGTTGTTAATGAGAAATTTAAAAGTTATCATTTGAAAAGATATATTGATCACTGTTTACACAGAACCAGTGCCAAATTCCGGAATTCTTATCTTCTCTCCTACGGTTTTCATCATTTTGAAAAAAAATCATGATAAACAAAATGAACTTTCAAATTACGTTAACCTTTACTAATACTCAGTACCAGTACTACGTGGTATTTTACTGATCATTTTACCTAGGGTGATTTTCAACATTTTCTTGTATTTAACAGACATCATTAACGATTCAAAAGTCTTCTTATAACTATTATTCCGCAAAAAAGCAAAAACAAAAAAAAAAATGTAATTTGAATCTCATATACATTGTATGCATGGTTTTAATTTCAATACTTGATTTTATTTTGTATAGTTTCATTTTTGAACGAGTTTTACTATGATAAAATATCAGCGATAGAGAAAATAGCTTAAGAGAAAACTAACCGAAACCTTTCTTTTATTATTGAAAAGCGATTTAAAACAGACATACCATTGCTTTACCCTTCATGATAACTGCTACAACATTCGACTCTGCCAGTTATCTCCCCTACTGATGAATTCTGTCCCCTGTTTATGATCTCGCAGCAAGAACACAGATGTATACCAATGTCTGACACGTAATCAAACACGATTAGATTCTGCCAATGACATCTTCATTTTTATGAATTTATCTGCCATGAAAAAATCCAAGAACTGTGCGTTGACAATTAGAGAATTAAAGATAGAATTTATCTTTCCTGATGTATTAGGAGTTAAGACAGCATAGTTACATTATTATCTGTCTCAATTGTTAAGAATGTCATTTTTAATTTAAAAAAAATCACAACGGTGATTAAGACAAAACCAGCTGTATATATGTTTTCCGACTGGTTAGCTGCGTGTCTCACCCAGCGGGGTAGAAACATAAGTCCATGTACACAGTTTGCCTGACTGGACAAAATATCTACACATACAAAACATTCATCATGTTTATTCGTATCAAATTTCGAAATCAAAGTCAAATCGCCAAGGTGATGACTACAAGTGATAAAGCTAGGAATCATATTCAAGAAGTTTCGATAAAAAAGATTCACAACTTATTCATTCTTTAGAAACTTGTGGTCGCTGGCAAATTCATTAATGTATAGAAGATATACCGATATTTCTTTGATGTTGTTGAAAAATTGGATGCTGATCATTATTTCTCTACGTGTCACACGGTAAGAAAGTCTCTTAAAATTTCACAAAAGAACACTGGTGTATATATATATATATATATATATATATATATATATATATATATATATATTAAGGAGAGAGAGTTATGTTATATGAAATAGAATAGGTTAAGAGAATATGGTAAGAAAATAGGGTAAAAAACGAGAACACAACTTCCTCTATTTTCCTGTTTAAAAATTTGGGTTTGGGCATATGGCCTCTTAAACGAATACACATTTCAAATTTCATGCAATTTTTTTAATATTCTGTTGCTTTGATTTCTTAAACTAATTTCATACCTTTGAAATCTTTTCTTGCTGTGATTTTTTTTTCTAGAAACAGTGGTCATAACCTTAAAGGGAAGAAAGTGACATTTTATTACATCACTGATTCCACGGAAAATATAGTCCTCTACAATTCAAGTTCCTTTGACCCAATTCTAGCAGTAAACATTATAACAAAAGAAGAAAGAGTATATTAAAGCTCCATGACCTACATGTTTTAAGACTTACATAATATACATGGACATATGGTATACATTTCTAATTTGCCAAAATTATGACAGTATCCAATCCCGAAAATAATACCAAACACATTCCTACTTTATCTGTAGCGCGAATTTTATCTAGCTTATGATACAGGTAATATAGGTGACACAGATAAGTCATGTTACCTTCATCATTATGGACTGATATTAGTAGGAGTAAAACCTATAAATTAGACATGGAGATAAATAAAAAGAAGTATTGATCATGTGAATTCTATCAACTGCCTCATAGAAAAATTAATTTAAAAGATATTCAGCCGGGTTTCTAGTTGAAATTATACGGATGACTTTCATGGAAAGAATTGTTTTCATTCATTTATGGATGGAAAACATTCCTGATTAATATACTCGAATTCAAAACACAGCTATGTTGAAATACACATGTGCATTCAAAGATTTGAGTTCACAAGAACTAAGCGGATCAAATGAAAAGTAATGACTGCCTCCTGCAACTAAATGTAACCAATAACGATTTGTAACGAGGCAATTTAATCTTCTATTTCTGCGTAGCCTTTCTCAAAATCAGTTTTATATATATATATATATACAAAGAGAAAGAACAAGGAAGAAAAACTCTAACTATGCAAGATTGATTGATTGATTATATGCTGACGGACTATATACATGTAACATACGCTAAACGCGCTGAACTAATACATTTAACACGTTTTGAAACATGATGATCAAGAAAAAGGAACACACAGTGTATGGTTTTTGAACATTTGTTAAGCATATATGTTAATATACTGTAGATAAAATGTTAGTATTACTCCGTGATAAATAAACTTGTATTTTGTTTACATGCATGAATTTCATGATGTTGATTTACATGTAATGAATGTTTACCATCTATTGGTTATACATGCGATTTTGAAGTACTTCTCTGTAAGGAAAAAACAAACAAATAAAAATGCATGTTGGAAGGAATCCAGCATTTATTTATGTAATTACTGTCTCTGAGTACATAGTTATTTTTCAGCTTCCGCTGCACCCGAAATGAAAGGAGGAACAATCAACACTTTTTAATAATCTAACTGTAACAGCTGGCTATAGTATTTCTTACTGTAACAGCTGTCTATAATATTTCTTACTGTAACAGCTGTCTATAGTATTTCTTACTGTAACAACTGTCTATAGTATTTCTTTCTGTAACAGCTGTCTATAGTATTTCTTTCTGTAACAGCTGGCTATAGTATTTCTTACTGTAACAGCTGTCTATAGTATTTCTTTCTGTAACAGCTGTCTATAGTATTTCTTACTGTAACAGCTGGCTATAGTATTTCTTACTGTAACAGCTGTCTATAATATTTCTTACTGTAACAGCTGTATATAGTATTTCTTACTGTAACAGCTGTCTATAGTATTTCTTACTGTAACAGCTGTCTATAGTATTTCTTACTGTAACAGCTGTCTATAATATTTCTTACTGTAACAGCTGTATATAGTATTTCTTACTGTAACAGCTGTCTATAGTATTTCTTTCTGTAACAGCTGTCTATAGTATTTCTTACTGTAACAGCTGTCTATAGTATTTCTTACTGTAACAACTGGCTATAGTATTTCTTACTGTAACAGCTGTCTATAGTATTTCTTTCTGTAACAGCTGTCTATAGTATTTCTTACTGTAACAGCTGGCTATAGTATTTCTTACTGTAACAGCTGTCTATAATATTTCTTACTGTAACAGCTGTCTATAGTATTTCTTTCTGTAACAGCTGTCTATAGTATTTCTTACTGTAACAGCTGTCTATAGTATTTCTTACTGTAACAACTGGCTATAGTATTTCTTACTGTAACAGCTGTCTATAGTATTTCTTTCTGTAACAGCTGTCTATAGTATTTCTTACTGTAACAGCTGGCTATAGTATTTCTTACTGTAACAGCTGTATATAGTATTTCTTACTGTAACAGCTGTCTATAGTATTTCTTTCTGTAACAGCTGTCTATAGTATTTCTTACTGTAACAGCTGTCTATAGTATTTCTTACTGTAACAACTGGCTATAGTATTTCTTACTGTAACAGCTGTCTATAGTATTTCTTTCTGTAACAGCTGTCTATAGTATTTCTTACTGTAACAGCTGGCTATAGTATTTCTTACTGTAACAGCTGTCTATAATATTTCTTACTGTAACAGCTGTATATAGTATTTCTTACTGTAACAGCTGTCTATAGTATTTCTTACTGTAACAGCTGGCTATAGTATTTCTTACTGTAACAGCTGTCTATAGTATTTCTTACTGTAACACCTGTCTATAGTATTTCTTTCGTTTAATATATTAAAGACATATCCCCATTGTGTGAAATATTATATAAATCATGCAATAATAATAATAATAATAATAAAAGTACAATCTGATTTGTAAATGTATTTACGCATGAAATATTAAACAATATTATTTCATTCAAATGTAATGTATTGGTATTTATCAAAGCTAATGATATGTGTCAGCACTTTGAAAAGAAAGGTTGTACCTAATTAGCGTAGAGAGTCAAATTACCAGTATTATTGTCAGATTTTATTTTCCTGGCAGTAGCTGTTGAAGGGAGAGATATTGATAATTGTGAGTAATTTTAATGCAAGTCCTGTGGCCAAAGTGGAAGAGTAAGAAAGATCGGAAAAAGCCGCTCCTAAAAGGGTTGAACAGGAATTAACTCGTCAAGAAAAAATGCTAGAAAATTTGTGTAAAGGTGAGGAAGATCTCAGGAGGTCTCGTGACGGAATAAAGGAGAAAATGACTGACCTTCGATGGAGATCAATGAAAAACAACCTAGTCTTCACTGGCCTCGGTAACGAAAGCAAAGATGAAGACAAAGAAGACAAGTTACGAATGTTTATAAAGATGGAACTGAAGATCAACCACAACATCGAACTTGGTAGCGTTCACCGTTTTGGAAAATCAAGAAGTGACGGAAGGAGGCCAATAATGGCCAAGTTTTTGTACAACAAAGACCGTGACTTGGTTAAAAATCGATATTATATGTTGCGCAACACTCCTAACGGCATTCAGGAGCAGTTATCTCCAGACATGAACAACAGAAGAAAACAGCTACTTCCTGTTCTGCACCGATTGCGAAGAGAAGGAAATCGTGCCAAACTCGTGAGAGACAAACCTATCGTAAATGGCAAACTGTATGAACCCGGTGATGGCGATGACTGTGAATTTGTCAACATGTCTTTGTCAGGCCCGAAACAGGGAGGCAAAGCGTAGGGGAACGCAGGAGTGTTCGAACGGAACTCTCAGTGTTATCGTGGAACATATCTCGATCTTTAATTGAAAAGTTACAAAATACTGAGTTTGTGTCAATGATTTCCAAATATGACCTAATCTGTTAGATTAAACATGACGATCAAATTTACTTAGAAGGTTATGATAAATATATATGGTTGTCCTAGAAAACTTAAAAGGTGGAGAAATTGTTATTTTCTATAAACGTTTTTTAAATCATAGTTTACATCTGTTTGAAAATATTCTAGATAGTGTAATATGTATCAAAGTTGAATGTGAAACCCTTATTTATCTAATATTTTGTTACATTCCACCAGAAAATAGCTTATGTTATGAAAAAATGATGTATTTTTTCCCGAAGTATTAGAAGATCTGTACACGGGAGTTAACAATATGGGTAATGTGTACATATTTGGTGATTTTAATGCTAGAACACCTGAATATAAGGATTATATTAGGTTTGATATGCTTCTACTTGGCGGAGTTACTCTGAAAATGTTTGATAACTATTATAAAGATTGTATCCCGGCAAAGCGTAACAATGTAGATAAATGTATTAATACGTTTAGGAAATATTTACTAGAATTTTGTAAATCCGCGGGTGATAGAGTTGTTAATGGCAGAATAAGTGGTGATGAATGTGGTAATATTACATTTTATAGCAATAGAAGTTTTAGTTTGATCGACTATGTTATTGAAGAAAATTCGTGTATATCAAGTATTAGCAAATTTGTATCTAGAGTTTTCACAGTATTTTCTGATCATTCACCTGTGTCCTTTTGTATACCATTGAAATATGCCATTCAAAACAATCCTAGTGTAGTAAACATCTGTCACGGTAGAGTGAACGCAATGTCAATTAAATGGAAGAATGAAAATTCCGAAGCTGTGAAAGAGTGTTTGAACAATGTCGTACCCGATCTTCAAAATATTCTAGATGTCAAATTCAATACTACAGAGGATGTTAATGCATGTGTCGACAATTTTAGTATATTACTAAACAACCGTGTTCCCCCTTTCTGTGAAGTGCACGAGCTGAAATTTATAAAGATTGTATTCCTAAGTCTTGTAAAATTTTCTTCACTGAAAATTGTAAACGTATGTATATAGATTACAAAGGCAAATTAAAAACATTTAATGCAAATAAATCAGGTGAAAATAAAGAATCATTTAGTAATGCGCATATACTAAAGCAATTTACAAACGTTAGTATAAACGCCATGAGGCTGACATGTTAACTTTTTTTTTTCTTTTTTTTTTTTACCAAATCATAATCCAAAAAATTTCACAAATTATTCAAAACAAATAAGTCTAATCATGTGACTAGTAATTTGAGATTAGATGATTTTACTAAGCATTTCAAAAACTTCAGTTTAAATACTGCTAAAGGTTTTCACGACGAGTGTCAAATGTCAGATATTGTGTATGATGAGTTCGACTCTAACATTAGCATAGAGAAAATAAGAACTGCAATAGAAAAATTAAAAACAATCAAAAGCTGTGGCGAAGATTGTATTGTAACCGAATTATTTATAAATTGTCAAGGTGTTCTTCTGCCATATTTACATACACTTTTTAATAACATATTTCACGCGGGCTTTTACCCAGAATCAGGGTCAAAAAGTTTTATCACGCCAATTTTTAAAAAGGGAGACATAAATGATGCGAATAATTATCACGGCATATTTATCGTAAGTTCCTTTGGTAAATTATGTACAAGCATACTGAACAACAGAATTTTGTTATGGGAACATACCTACAATATCTTACCCGATTCGCAGTTCGGTTATCGCAAAGATTTATCAACAATAGATGCCATTTCTGTGTTGCAATCTCTAGTGAATAAGTATCTCTCTAATAAGAAAAGAATATATTGTTGTTTTATTGATTTTCAAAAAGTTTTTGATTCTGTTGATGGAATTAAGTTATGACATAAGTTATTTCAAATTAGCATACAAGGTAAAATAATCAAATCCTTCTATAATAATGCTAAGTGTTGTGTGAAATACAAAGTTTTTCTTGGCGATTATTTTTGTAATGAAGTCGGTCTATTGCAAGGGGAAACATTATCCCCGTTGCTCTTTTCATTATATGTGAATGATTTCGAGGTGTCTTTTATATCGGATAATGGTCCTAGTGTTGATTTACAGATGTTAAATCTATTTCTTCTTACGTATGCGGATGATATGGTGATTTTTGCTGAATCTCCAGAAGGTTTACAAAATTGTTAAATACTCTACATGGTTATAGTGAAGAATGGAGCTTATCAGTCAATATATCTAAAATCAAAGTTGCAGTGTTTAGAAACGGTGGTGAATTATATCATAATGAATCCTGAATGTACAATAATGTAAATTTGGAAATTATTAATGAATTTAAATGTTTAGGCGTTTTGTTTACTTATAATTGCAAATTTTTAAAACATGCAGCAGAACAAGGTAGAAAAGCTCTATTTGCTATATCTAACAGACTAAAAAATACATGAATTTTCACTTTGTTCTGTTTTCGACACATATGTTTGCAGCGTTTTACTCTGTGGATCTGAATTGTGGAGATTTTATAAATGTGCTGATGTAGAAAAGTACATTTAAATTAAAAAAAAATATATTCTTGATGTTGGTGAAAAAAAAAACCCTCAAATAATATGGTTTACTTCGAGCTGGGACGCTTACCATTAACTGTTAAAATGAAACTTAGAATCTTCAAATATTGGTTAAAGTTAAGAACAACTGAAATCTGTATCCTCAAGGCATGTTATGAAAATTTAGTAGCACGTAATGATAAATGGATTCTAAATATTAAAAATTGTCATCACTCGGTTGAAGCTATATTTGGACAAAAAAACTACATTGACTCCAAAGCATCCTCTGTTTTTAAACAAAGACTTTTAGATGGTCATAAATAAAATATTCTGGAAAATATTGTTAATCTTCTAAAGTTCATTTATATCAGCAGCTTATTGATAAATGTTGGCTTCAAACATATTTGACAACGTCTATAGATAAAAAACTACAGGAAGTTGTTAACTAAATTTAGGCTGTCTAACCATTCTCTGAACATTGAAGTAGGCAGACACGGTAACGTTATCCAATCTAATAGACTATGTACATGTTGTAATCTTCAAGACATTGAGGATGAATTCCATTTTATTCTAAAGTGTCCACTGATAATAATGCAACAATTTGTTTTTTGGAAAAACATTATTACAATAAGCCTAGTGTATTTAAGTTAATTCAATTATTGAATGCTAGTAATGTTAGAGATCTTTTTAAGTTGGGAAAATTTTTAAGTGCAGCTACCTATATTCTTAAGAAAAAGTCAACTTGGTGTTTGGTATGTACTTATAGTATGTATATGCTCTTTCCCTTCTTTTTATTATCTTTCTTTCTCTTTCAGAATTATTTGCTATCGATAATTTATATTTGTTATTTTGATGAGTCTGCAGGCTCAACGAAATAAACTGAACTGAATTGAATATGTGACAGTGACTGATTGATTGCAATTCCCTCTATCAACTATCTTGCAGTATATTTACACCTAAAAGAATGAGAGCACATAAAGCATTTATACTATGTAAGAAACATGATATAAAAAGACAGGAAAAGATTGCAGACAATATCTTAAGAAAAACAAAACAAACAAAAAACCCAAAGAAACAAACAAACAAAAACAAAAAAACCAAAAAACAACAACAAACAAATAAACCCCAACCAACCAACTACACAAAAACAAAAAGAGGGGAGGGGGTCGTGGTGATTGTAAACAACGAAGGATAGTTCAAGTTGAAATGTGACGTCATGTTTGTAACAAGTATATTACTATAAATGTACAGATTTAATTTCGATTTTATTTTCACGCAAGTTTTACCATAAAAAAAAACAAACCATGCAGCTTCTAAGATCCTAAACATATGAAATGTTACACTGCTGTGAAGTAATTTCTGTCTGATCAATATAAAAGTAAACTGATGACGTAATAACTATGCATCGATTGATTATATATTGTTTAACGTCCCGCTCGAGAATTTTTCACTCATGGAGACGTACTGTGCATCGACATGTGGAAAGAATTTGTTAACTGTATTATGTTGTTGTTGTTGTTTTCCGCCACACTCAACAATTTTTCGGTTATCTGGTGGCGTCCAGTTTTTGTAGGTGGAGGAGAGAACCCAGATACAATGTACCCGGGAAGAGACCACCTACCTTCCGAAATTAAACTGGCAACTTTCTCACATATATCGGGGCGAGCGAGAATTGAACCCGCGCCTACTAGAGGTGAGAGGCCTCGTGATTTTGAGCGCGATGCTCTAACCACTCGGCCACGGAGGTCCCAACTGTATTATGTAAATATCGACAAAGTGCGGAGTTTTTTAAATATATGTCGTGGGATATATGTGATATAAACGTGGAACACCGAGAATTCATTGATATCATAAAGGGATGTTGATTCCATTCATCGACAATTTATTTAACGGGAAAAACAATTCCTTTAGCATGTTGATCCGATTTTCCTGTCACACACTGAAATAAAACTGCTAAAGTAACACTACTCTGCATATCAAAACAATTTATATTTGCATATTACTTAAAGATTTGTACCTTTGGTGTTAGAATTACGTGAGTATGGAATGTATCGAGACATCTTCGTTAAACGTGGTAGTTGAGTGTAAAACGGGAAAGGTTTCAATAGTAAGATATTGCAGTTTCATTATTTTTGGGGGATATTCCAACAATCAAAATATGTACGGTATAAAGAATAAACCCTCACCCCCTCCCTCAGCCCCTTTTTTGTTTGTTTGTTTGATCATACGTTAATAACATGTTCAAAATTGCATATGCTTATCATATGTTTAACATGTAAATATTTCACCTTGTGTTAATCATATGTTTGACGTTGACAATATAATAAACATATGTTTCAAACATAAGTTAAATATACTTTCAAAAGATTTGTTAATCGCGTGATGATAAAATCATATACTGTATTTAACATATGTTAAACACACGAATAACCAAATATGTGTTAAACATATGTTGCAATTTCACCTGGGTATACGTTACATACAGTTAACCTCAACTGTCCCACGATATATGTGTTATATCACTGTGTCTTGTTACGTTCTTACAGGTACACAGTTAACACGCCACTAAGAATCTTGTTTGATGACGAGTCCTTGTTCAAGGATGAGATCCTATCGAAGTATGCGACGATTAGGGATTTACTGTGTCACCGGATGGGGATTCCAAGCAATAACGCTATTCGACTCGACACCAATCTAACCCGGGAAAATTTGGTCCAGTAAGATTACTTAATCTTTTGTTAAGACTAAAGGCAATTTCATTTATAGGATATGTTAAAAAAGAGTACGATTTAGTGCGAAAATTTTGACTGATAAATCTATATAAGGTTTCAACGGAATGAACCTCCTTCGCTCGTAAAAGTGTTTAAACATATTAAACCCAGAAATAGTGTCATTGTGGAACCAGAATTTAAAATTAGGAAGCAGGAGAAGGAAAATGAAAGACGTAACCAGTAAAATGAGTTACACGACTATTAGTTTACACCATACGTTTTGTTTGTTTTGTTTGTTTGTTTTTTTTATTTATAGTCGCCTGAGCAATTTTTCAGCTATCCGGCGACTGTTACACCATACGTAAAATGTTGTTTACTTAGTATATTTTACAACTTTATAGAAGGCTGAAGCATTTGGATCGAACTGGGAGATTTAGAGATAGCTTTTACTACAGCA
Source organism: Ostrea denselamellosa (assembly GCA_024699665.1). NCBI lineage: Eukaryota > Metazoa > Mollusca > Bivalvia > Ostreida > Ostreidae > Ostrea > Ostrea denselamellosa. Next base: position 13,560,731 of record JAMZEH010000014.1, read on the forward strand.
ACTTAATGTTTGGATTGTTGACTCGAATAGCGGAGATGCTTGGTGGGAAAAAATGGGAGGCATTGGTGAAAGAGCACATTTTTGAACCACTGGACATGACGTCATCAAACTTTGCCACAACTGCAGACCCTGAAAAACTTGAACTAGCGAAAGGTTATATTGATCATTACGGTGATCTCAAGGAAGTACCATGGGAGTTTTCCAGGTATGCTGCTTAACAAAAATTGCAACGAATAATATTTTTATTAACGTATATATATATATATATATATATATATATATATGATGCAATTTTTGTTGACTTAACATTAAAAAAGCAGTTAATCTTAGACAAACAAAATGTAATGGATTATTTAGTTACTTTTCTCTGAGTAATTAAATGCTCTTAATTTCTAAACACGATTCGGGTAACAAAGTACTGTATGTTTGCACATATTAACAAGATTATTGTGTAGAGCAGCAAACAACCTGTAACATCAAGATTTTCAGTTGTCACGCCAATCATAGACGGCATTTCTCGTGTTTACTTGCACTTGGCTATTGAAGTTCAGACACACAAAATTTCTGAAGTACGCTGGAACGCATGTTGACCCTCTTTAATTAAATACCTTCAAATTTTCAGATTTGAATACTGTTTTATTCGAGAGTATATTCTGCGTACGATTATATTTTAAACTGTGGCAGCCTACTTTTACAGGAGTTCCAACGGTCTCGTTTAAAGTGAGCATTTTGCAAATGCTGTTGTGTTATTACAGGAGCGCGATCTGTTCTGATATGGGTTTCCAAAATATACATGCGTTTCTGTGGGATTAATGTAAATGTATTTTTTTTTTATTATTTCTTCCAAAAAATAATGTAAGTATTTAATTGGGGATTGAAGTTATTGTTACTTCTCGATTTGTATAATCTCTATATATAAATCAAGGTATTTAAGATTTAATCACCGGTCGCGGTAGCTCAGTGGTTAGATCACGGGTCTTTCGGATATGACCTTAAAAACGGAGGTCCCGTGTCACGGTAGGCGTTGGCACGTTAAAGAACCCTCACTGCTACGGCCCTGAGCGCTATGCTTAGGTCCAAATTCTTGGTACTTCACCTACAGCTGGTGACGTCTCAATATGAGTGAAAAATTCTCGACGGGACGTAGAACAAACAAACAATCAATCAATAAGATTTAATGAATAACATCGCTGTTCATTTGTACTTCGTTTGTTTCGGGTTCAATTTATTTCAATTATATTACTATTCGTTCATGTTCTATACAAAAAGAGTTCGCAGTGCGATTCACACAATTAGTAATATATGTACTGGACAAAAAAAGTTAAGGATCATAATTTTGAGCTCAAAAATTTTTATTAACCAAATAATTATTTTGACAAATTTTAAAATGTATAGTTTCTCCAATGTGTCCTTAACACAATAGATTTACCTGGTTTCATATTGACGTCATAAGTGCACATTTTTTCGCCCAAACACAAGCAAGGGATCAAAATCAAAGTGTGCCAACGTGTATATTGAAATCGAAAAATTGTGATTTTCATTTTATTGTGGGTATTTATTGCTCTAATCGACTCTTAGGTGAACAATTATTGACATTAAAAGCCATAAGGCGCCATTTAACTGCTCTGGAAGCTGCTCAGGCAGTAGGTATGCTTCAAGCTGGCCAAGTCCAGAGAACTGTCTCTAGACATTTTAATGTGTCCCAAAGTGTGATTTCAAGGTTGTGGAATCGTTTTAGGCAGACAGGTAATGTTTCTGAGAGACCGAGATCAGGTCGTCCAAGGTCCACAACCGCTCGCCAGGATCGCTATATGTCACTTATGGCTCGTAGACACAGGTTTCAGAGTGCTGTCCAACTCAATACTGACTTTCATGCAGCAAGTGGGGTGCGCATAACACCACAGACTCTCAGACAGAGTGGTGTCGAATGCCGTCTAATGTGAATGATTCACGGCGGATGTGACCGGTCAGCAGGGGTGCTTACTCCTCCTAGACACCTGGTCCAACATCAGTAGCAAGAATATGTACATTAAAAAAGCAAACCCCTCAATCAACTGTCTAACGTTAATTAGTATGCAATGACAATCTAAATAGGGGTACAGTCAAACAATAAAAAAAGACGAGATCTTTTTCCATATATTTTTGTTGTTTCCATCAGTGCTTGGTGTGAACTTGCAATAATAGTGAGTATTAATCTCGATCAATGTAATGAAATAGTTAGAGGGCCAAAAGGTTCTGCTGAGCCCAGCACAGTTATTAGACTCCGACTATTTATTAATATTTTGAAACTTAATATTTATAGTATATATTCATGATACAATGTAATAGTATCTACATTGGGAAAAGTTCTACTTCACAAATTTTTATGACAAATCAATTAATTATCAAGCCCAGGGAAAAACAATGATGAAACCGCTTGTATTTGGGTAAAAAAAAATTAGTCTAATCTTACTTTTCACAAAATGAAAGCAAACATTCTCATGCATAATATTTGATATCCTATAGGGATGAAAAATGAGCTGGAGTATGTAGAAGATCCTTAAACCTTATTAACCTCTCTGAAATTGGGGGAGCTTCTATAGATGTAGAATTTGTTATGCTGTTATAGCAATATAGAAATAGACAACCAGTTTCATTTTCCTATAAAAAGATGTGCAGTGAGAAGCAAGCTTAATTTTGAAAACACCCACCTACGACATTTCGTCTTTCATTCCTAGGTTTTATGCAAGAATTTCTCATTACTTATGCATGGGTGAATGTTGAGCCTAGATAATATAAAAAAAAATTACTTTGTAAATATTAGTGATTCAAAAAATAGTGTATATATGCATCTTTTTGTTAAATTCTAGACGGTGGGCTGAATTATGTGGATCGGGATGTGTTTTAAGTACGGCTGACGATATGGCCAAGTGGATGTTGTTCCATTTGAGTGGTGGGAAAACTAGAAACGGGGAAAGACTCGTGTCGAAAAGCGCATTATCTATGACCCACACTCCACAGCTCAGAATCGCTAGCAGTACGACTTCAAGGTACTTTACACGTCCTCTAACTCCGGTCACCTTAAGCGAAGATTCTTATGCGATGGGATGGAAAACCGGTTATTATAGAGGTAAGATATCTGTCATATATTTCATATAATTACATGTGGCTATTGAGAAGGTATTGGACACTTGATAAAATAGCAGTAATTACAATAAACGAGTAGGCCACTGAGTTAGTTAGATGTATGTGCAAAATAAAAATGCTGAATTTTTAGTACGTATGTATAATTAAAATGGATATATTGATACAGTAGTTGAAAAAACTTTTGATTCTTTTTTTTTTTTATTTCAATAGGGTTGCCCTTAGACTCTTAGGTTACTTTTACCAATTAATCTCGTCTTCTTCTAGGATACAAAATCCTCTCACACACCGGAAGCACTTTTGGATACAGAGCCAAACTAACACTGTACCCGAGCATGAATTTTGGTGTGTTTTCCACCATGACTGGCGACGATCCGAGCTACTTATATAGGTCCAGTGTACACAGTCTGATTTCGGACCTGTACCTTGAAGAGAAGCCTTGGCTTAATGCATCGATGATATGTTCATTTCCAGAACCGTTCCGAAGCAAGTCGTCTTCATCTAAACCACAAATAAATAGTAAACGGAAGCCCGCCAGAAATGTGAGGGACTATCTAGGTCTTTACAAAAACATACCATATGGTTTTGCCACAGTGACAGAAAATCAAACACAACTGACATTACAGTACGGATTTGGTCGATTTGAGCTCTATGCCAAAACGACTAAGGACGAATTTTATGTTCAGTCGGTAGGAATGATAACTGGTTTGACGAACTTTAAATCTCTTAAGTTTATCGAGTCAACTGACGGAACTATAACCGCAATTGAAATATCTCCTTTTGAACCGAAAGATCCTCCCGTGTTCCAGAAGGTTTTGTCATCGTTAGACATGCCTACCAACGCCGTATTACCAACACGGTGCGATATATTACAGAAGTTTCTAATATCTGTAGTCTTTATTGTGCACGTAATTTTCTGTTGATTTGATAAAACTACACTTACATATAATGTAAAATATATATCCACAAGGTACCAGTATAGTATAAAGTATATCAAAACAAAATTTATATGTCAGTGTTTGGCTGAACAATAACAGCTATTTAAGAGTGATAAAGTAAAATATTTTGTCAAATGAATGATCAGCAGACTAATGACTAGGAATTTAGTTGCTTGGTTCGTTGATTGATTGATTGATTATTTATTGCTTTCTCCGCCACACTCAACAATTTTTCAGTTATCTGGTGGCGTCCAGTTTTTGTTGGTGGAGGAGAGAATCCAGATACAATGTATCTGGGAAGAGACCACCGACCTTCCGCAAGTAAACTGGCAAACTTCCTCACATAACGCCGCGGCCGAGATTCGAACACGCGCCGACAGAGGTGAGAGGCTTTGTGATTTTGAGCCCGATGCTCTAACCACTCGGCCACGGAGGCCCCGCTTGGTCGGTCTTTCAGTTCTTACAACCGCATCAGGAATCTTACTGCGATGTTGAACGCTGGTATATTCCAAAGAATGTGACACATTTGCGTTTTTATTTTGCCCTTCGTTTTGGAGCTTCCACATACAAGGAGGTAGTATGTGTCTTTGCTGGTCTCCACCAAGTGTATCTAGACAGATGTAATAAAAACACCTTGAAGGAACAAAAGAACGCATATGTAACGTTGCTTGGTAGTCTTCCAAAATCAGTATTCCAGTGTGAATTATTGTGTTATCTCTTCAATGCCTAAATAGTGAAAACAATGTCAACAAAACCTTCTTTTTCGCGTCGACTCAAGAATGTCTAACGACATCATAAATTTTGCATTTAGTGACTTTTTCGAAATTGAATTCTACAAACAAAATAAACTGACAAAGTAAAACCTACTACAAACAAAGACAAGAGGCCCACAGTCCTTAACGGTCACCTGAGTATCATAGCCCATACATAAACCTGTCGGGAGTCTTATATTTGCATTTAAACATAATTATGGAGTCCTTTTTTCACAGCTTTATGATCTTTTTAAATATGCATACAATTCCTATTCAATTACAATGCAAGGGAAGATGAAGTATGAAATGTTTAAATTAGCCAATATTTCCCTGACCAAAGATCAATTACTTTCATAATTTTGGTACAGGGCTACATTGGACACAATAACCATGCATTTGGTTTTTCTTCAACACGTGTGGGAGTAGAGACGATTTTGAAAACTTTCCTCTTTTATTTTTGCAGTTTTTACCTCAGCCATAAGGTCCTTGGGGAGCTATATGATCATAAGTTTCACAATATACATTCCTTTTATCGTAAGAGATTTTCCCCCACCCTCATAGCACCAGGTAGCAGGAGCCATGCATTTTAACATATGTGCCCCTCTTCTTCCAAAGGTACTTCATATAAAATTTCAGAGGAATTGGAATAGCGGTTATCAAGAAGTTAAAAGTGTTTAATTGTTAACACATTTAGTCACTGATCATTATGGCCCCACCCTTATACAAAAACCCCTACCCCCAGGATCACGAATTTTACAATTTTGGTAAAGGGCTACCTACTCATTCTAAATATCCATTTGGTTTGAATTTGGTATGAATAGCATTAAAAAAGTTTTTAAAAATGTTTTACACTTCAAAATTACATACCAAGTATGCCCTGGGATCAGAACCTTTACCCCGGGAACATGAAATTTACAAGTTTGGTAGAGGCCTTCCTGATCTACATTACTATGCATTTAGTCTTTCTTATAAATGTGCAGTTCTAGATTTTTTTCTTGAAAATTGGTAACGTTATGATCACGTCCCTTAGGCCCCAGAGGGACAGGAGCCCTGAAATTTACAATTTATATCCGCCTTGTTCTAAACGTGCTTCATACCAAATTTGAAAAGAATTGGAATGATAGTTATCAAGACAAAGTTAAAAATGTTCAATTGTTAACACATTTTTGGCCCTACCCTCATACCATAACCCCTACCCCCGGAATCGTGAAATTTACTGACTCTCATTAGAAAAAAAATTACCATTTTTCATTCATTCATTCCCCACGGTCCAGCTTCTTTTATCCGCACACCATTGCACAAGTTTTAGACGACTGAGGACTCGAATTGTATTTTCTCTATATAAGCACATATTTAGTATTCATTTCGTCTTAAACATCGCCAAATAGCTTTCTTTAAAATATTTGCATTATTATTTTCATTATACTTTCTTGTAACATCCGACAGTGTTCTTTTTCTATCCACCTGTGTCTGTCTTATGGAACTATTTGATATTGGTAGTGGAGGCTACTTCCTGGGGTGCAATCAGACTGTTTTCACACCTGTAAAAATAAGTGGATTAGAGGGTAGTTTTGTTTTGGGGTAAAAGTTTTTAGAAAATGCCGAGTAGAGTGTCGTTTTTCCAGTGTCGGCAGACAAGACAGGTAACATAGAACATTTCCGACTGCGTTATTTGGCATCGATTTCGCAAATTAAATTTTAATGTTTTTCCCCTCTATAGTAATATATAGTGAAAATAATTACCGGTGTGGTACTTTACATTTTGCGTGTTACATATGTACTACGCAAGCCGATTTGAAACATTTAATTTAATTGATTTAAAACAAATAAACAATCAAAAAAAAAAAAAGAAAAAAAAAAAAAAAGAACTACAACAAAAACACATTAGCAAACAAAACCCAAAAAATCCCATTTCTAAAGGTGTAATATTGTGAATCAAAGACGTTATGACGAAAAATAGAGGGATAATAACGTGAAGCAAAGACGTAATAATGCTAAACAAAGACGTAATAATGCTAAACAAAGGCGTAATAAATACAAACAAAGGCGCAGTACCGTGGATTTAAAATGCGTAATAATGCACGACAAAGGCGTTGTAACACGAAAGAAAGGCGTAATAATGCACGACAAAGGCGTTGTAACACGAAAGAAAGGCGTAATAATGCGAATGGAAGGCGTAATAACTCGAAACAAAGGCGCATTAACGCGAAAAAAGTGCAATAACGCGGAAATATAAGGCATAATAACGAGAAAAAAGGAGTAATAACGCGATTGAAAGACGTATTCATGCAAATTAGATGCGTAATAACGCGATACAAAGGCGTATTAATGCGAATGAAAGTTATATAAAGAGCGAACGTTGACTTCTATGTTTCAGTGTATTGTGCAATGCGGAATGTTCAATAGAAACATTAATAAAGCTACATTTTGAGCTGGGATTTAGCAACAAAGAAATTTTGGAGATATAAGCTCATTCAGACGGAATTATCATTAGCATTTCTACATTAAAAGGTGTACCCTTACATCCCCGTACCGAGAGCGGAAAGGATAGTTCAAGGAGTTTGCTGTCTTGCCTGCATACTCTTTTTATGGACTAGTCAACGATGAAGTTATTATTAACTTTTTGCGTTTGTTACTCCTTTTTACTTCGCATTGTAATGCCTTGAAATGTACACTATCGCCGTTTGATTTGCGACATAATGTCTTTTGAATCGCGTGATTTTGACATTTCACTTCGCATTATAATGCCTATTGAAAGGCGTAATACCGCGTTTTGATTCGCGTTATTACGCCTTTTCTGCGTTATTACACGTATTCACTTCGCATTATAATGAGTTTTGAAAGCCGTATTAACGCCTTTTGATTCGCGTTACTACGCCTATTTGTGATATTACACGCTTTCACTTAGCATTACAATGCATTTCAAGGGCGTAATAACACTAGATTTGAGTTATTACACCTTTTGAATCGCTTTATTATGCTAGTTTTGACAGGCGTTTTAACGATTTATTGCCTTTAATTCGCGTTAATACGCCTTTCTTTCGCGTTATATCATGTAACGCCTTTAATTTGTTATTCATATAACGCCTTTTAAATCCGCGTTATTACGCCTTTGTTTTGCATTATTACGTCTTTGTTTTGTGTTATTACGCCTTTGTTTTGTGTTATTACGCCTTTGTTTTGTGTTACTACGCCTTTGTTTTGTGTTATTACGCCTTTGTTTTGTGTTATTACGCCTTTGTTTTGTGTTATTACGTCTTTGTTTTGTGTTACTACGCCTTTGCTTCGCGTTAATGTGGTTTTATTTTGCGTTATAACACCTGTGATTCGCATTATTACGCCTTTAGAATTTTTTTTTTTTTTTTTTGTTTTTGAGTGATCCTAATTGGCTTTCGTAATATACATCGATTGTATGGTGTATAATTGCACCCTCTACAAGTTTTCTTTCATTTACAGTGTAAGAAATGGTAACCCATTTCACAAAACAAAATGCAGAAAGACCAAAGATTATTTTTCTTAAGCGTACAGACTTCATTTACGAATATATAAATATTCAGAATAATCGCATGCATGCATTGCAGGACTATAGCGTGCCGTGTGTTTTACATTTCTGTAACATGCCAAAATGATTACTTTCGGGATTTGCTGTAACTTAATTCGTAATTTCGTACTTCCGGCTTAATGGATATACTGAAAATTATCATACAATCGTATATGTCGTAATTTCAATTTGCTGTATTCGATAAGATATTAGTCTATAAATTGGTAAAATTCGTGTTAGGGTTTTATTTGGTATGATACAATGTCAATATAATGCATAAGTGGGATTTGCACAAGCCAAGGGTAAAAAAAAAAAACAAAAAAAAAAAAAAACAACAACAAACAAACAAACAAAAAGAAAGCAAAAAACAAAACAAAACAAACACACACACACAAACAAACAAAAATAAAAACAAAAGAAGAAAAGAACTCTGCACTTAATCTGTGAATTCATTTCTGCTCTGATCTAAAGCTTGCAGATAAATAATAACCAACAGGAAAATAAATAAAAATTAGAAAAATTGGGATTTAATGAAATGAAAATAAGAAATATATACATGTACTCTAATTTCAACATAGTATTGAAATTGTGTAAATGTTATACTGGGCACGAATACATGGGATTGGAGTGGACAGGGTTTCTGTTCTGCGATCCCGCCACATTCCTGACAATTCATTTTTCCCGTTATTTTAACATACAAAAGTTCCGCATGTTCTACATGCAGAGGTCGATTGATTGACTGCCCCTCTACATTTTTAAAGTAGTAGTGAAGGGTACACTACCGTCAACGCGGATCCCGTATTTTCCCGCGACCCCGCGATGGTGTTTTAATCCTTTCAGCGAAACACCATTGCGGTTTATCATCGCGGTGATCGTGGGACCACGGGATTACCGTGACGGTGTAAGATACCGTAATAGGCCTTGACGAGAGAAAAAAATGAGGGGTAATATTTATTGCCCGTTTCTGTTTGACTTTTGAGAAAATATTGAAAATAAATATACTGTTGTTTGTATTTTCTGGATACCTTGTATAAGATGCCACATAAATACATACAAAAAATTTGAAAATTAAAAAGAATCAGCATTTAATTTGATCCAGGATTTAGTTTTGTTTTGTTTTGTTTTGGATTTTTTGGGGGTTTTTGGGGTTTTTTTTTTTTGTTTGTTTTTTTTTTTTTGTTTTTTGTTTTTTGTTTGGTTGGTTGGTTATACAGAGTAAGGAGTTGAAATGCTTACGTATATAAAAACAAAAAGTAAATAATTTCGATCTATTGTATTCAGAAGTGTTCGATATGCATAACTTCATTTCTGTGTTCTTTCATGTGACATAATTGTAAACTATTTCCTAATATCATTGCGAGTATGTCAAACTCCAAAATACTGCAGTACGTGAGATTTATAAAGTCTCTCTCTCTCTTTCTCTCTCTCTCTCAACTAAAATTATTATGCGAATAAACTCATATTTTTTTAACATTTAATGTCCTAATGCGCAAACACATTTAGATATCAACATTACTACTAGATTATTATTTGACTTTCGTTTTTGTTTGTTTATACTACAAATTGTAATGCTGCCATTACAACGCCATTTTGTCGACACCTGCTGATTTGATCCGACACAAAAACTATGCAAGACTTACTCAGGTAACCCATGTGTATATCTATTGCCTAACACTTCCTGTCTTTAACTGAATGAAATGCTTCTGGCTATGAGGATACCACTTAGCCTCTCATATCCATGCTATAAAAGTTGAAATGATTCGTCATAGAAATAGAAAATGCACTAAATATTGTGAATGAATTTAAACATTTTAACAACCACATTCTTAATCGTTATGAAAAAATGTGCAATGGTACATTTCTAACACAGAGTCCAAGATGCGTTAAATCTGAAATCAAATAAAAAAAATCGATCTCGAGAGAGTTCTATGCTTCAGTTGGTTAGCGTAAAACAGTCCCAATGTTTTGATAATTGGAAAGGTGTCCCTTATTGACTGCGTATAGGTGTCTAGGTGTACACAGCTTCACTGTGTGATTTTCGAAACTTGTTCTGATAGGAACCAAAAGGGAAGAAACCCATCGAACTACAGCGAAATATTTTTTTAGTTTGTTATAGCGAATAACAAAGATCTTTTGCCTATCGATTTTGTTACTTTTTTCCTGAAATTTGAATGTCAACATTTTGAATTGAAACGCATCGTCTCAGAAATAGAAAATGCACCAAATATTGTGAATAAATTTATTACATGTATATTTGCTTTTAATACATCTCAAAACATTTTTTTTCACAGGCTTTTAATAGTTATGAAAAAATGTGCAATACATTTCCGAGTCCAACATGCATTAAATCTGAATTCAGATTTTAAAGAGAGAGAGAGAGAGAGAGAGAGAGAGAGAGTTCTATACTTCAGTTGGTTAGTGTAAAATATTGTTGGCGTGCCTCTTTTGAAAGGCGTCCCCTATTGACCGCAGATAGATGCCTAGGTGTACAGTTTCACACCTTTACTATGATTTGATAGGGACTTTCAAGTTCAGGCATAAAGGAAGAAAACCATAGAGATACAGCGAAATATTTTTTAGTTTGCTATAGCGAATAACAATGATCTTTTCCTGCGATTTTTGCCCTATTTATTTTTGGAATGTCAACATTTTGAATTAAGCTCATTAATGGAAGGTTGATAACTACATGTACATATAAGCCGCCTACCAAACACGTTTTCTGATTTAAAGGAACTGAACACATTTTCCATGTTGCTTGCATTGGTGACGGATATGAAATGTTATGGCTTTGCAATAATCAATTGTCGAATAACATAAATCAAAATAAATTATAAAGGAATAGGTGCAAAAGTTACGAGAACATAATCTGAACGGGTATCAAGTTTATAATAAAGAGAAAGTACTAACTGTTCTTCGAAATGTAAAGAGAAGTACACATATCATTAGTTGATATATGATTAAATAGCAATTTATAATAGTTTGTGATTAGGAATATGTATGAGAGATAATTATAGATTATGAGAGTATTAATTTGTAGGAACAATCGAACAAACAAATAACGAATTTATACTAAATCGAAAGTGATCACTCTTGGAAATGTCAGTAAACGTGACTCGTTGAAATCTCGACCGAATTCAGCTGAAATGGACGATGAAAGTAACCGTAACGTATTTATTTTCTAATGAGGGTGGCGTTCCTGAGAGAGAGAGAGAGAGAGAGAGAGAGAGAGAGAGAGAGAGAGAGAGAGAGAGAGAGAGAGGTCTTGAAAATTGTAAATACAAGCTGAAATCAAACAGTGAGTTTTAACAGTCTTAGTCATTGAAGGTGTAGACGTCACTTGGACACTGCGGGTTAACTCCGGGAGAATGACGAATGTGGAGACCTTTTTCACACGTTTATCGTTTCTTCTTAGGCACTCGTTAATTTTCATAACGATCCTTTCTCTCCAGGCATCCTCTGATTTGTACTCGGGAAAGAAGAAACTCGCGTAACGTCTAATGACCTGTTTTCTTGTGGGATCCAGCTCCTTCTTGGTATGTTTCCCTCCTCCATACCAATTGTATCCAAATCTGACCTCACCCTCTCCGAACAGTTCTGGAAAAAGCTTCCGTGTCAAATCACGGCGAAATTCCCTGCATTTCTAGATTCCCGTAGAAATTTTCTCAAGTTGGAATCTTCTAGTTGGAATTCCTCTGGAATGCCTTGCGGTGTCGAAGAGTCCGACGGATCGTCCTCGTTTCCTGATGGCATTTGCGGAATGGCACTGCCTCACTTAAAAGCTTCCGTGTGACATCATGGAGCACATTGGTGTTCGCTAGCACGGTCTTCAACTGTAACTCCAGAGAAACCGTTCTTCTGTTGGATGCATCGAGTTTCTTGTTCATTACATCAACAGTTTGTCGAAGTTCTTGGACTTCCTTCATTAGGGCCGGAACAAGAGAGTCGTCACTAGGATATCCTCTTCAGAGTGGACGGAAACGCACATCAGCTCTTGGGCTGGATGACAGCGGTGCCCTGGGCTCTGGAAGTGGCAGTGGCCGTGTCTCAGGTTCGTGATCTGTGCCTGGCACTGCTGGTGTAGTCTCAGAGGGAAACCCCGTCGGATTCGATGCTGCTGCACTGCTATTGTCGATGACCGGTGCAGTTGGATTCTGGTGTTCTGCAGGGGGAGAACCAGTACCCCACCCCACCCCACCTTATTTTTTGTTAAATCTTTAAACTAATATTTTTCCGATAACAAATGGTACTTTTTCACGACTTACTTTTACCGTAAAAAATATAGCTTTACAATTCCGCAAATTTTACCTGGATTACACGTAACAACAGTACAGGCATTTCTACCTGAACAGAATATATCTGTTTAATAGCGGAATCGCCTTTACATAAATTACTAGCAATTGTTTTTAATTCTTTAATAACAACACTAAACATGAATATTTATAAGTTCTGAAAAAAAAAATATCGCATATTATCTCATAGCACTGCATAAAATAAAAACATTTATCAATAGCCATATACATAAAATGTTTCAAACTGTCTACTTTTGTTCAAACATGGCTTATGAGTTGACACATATTTACATTTAAATTGCGGAAACACAAGGCCTGGACTCGACCGGTAGCTCAGTGGTTAGAGCGTTCGCTTCGTAACCGGGAAGTCGTGAGTTCGAGCCCAGCTCGTGCCATGGCCGCGTCAAACCTAAGACGAAAAATAGGTAGTGATTGCTCCTTCGCCAAACGCTCGGCATATAGAAGTGAGAATCACCGGTCTTTCGGATATGACCTTAAAAAACGGAGGTCCCGTGTCACGGTAGGGGTTGGCACGTTAAAAAACCCTCACTGCTACGGCCCTGGGCGCTAAGCATAGGTCTAAATTTGTGGTACTTCACCTGTAGCAGGTGACGTCTCAATATGAGTGAAAAATTCTCGACAAGACGTAACAAACAAACACATGGCCTGGATACAATAACAGCTATGATTTTTACTGCAGAAATGTAACATTTTTTGCGGAAAAGTAACAATGAAAATGTTTCTGAAAGATCACCATTAAACTTTATTTGCGCTTTTATTCCATTATATATATATTATTGAATATTTTAAAACACTTTCCGTCAATATTACCATTTAGCAAAATTTCGTTCCAAACACCTATTCGCCAGACAGAATCAAATGCTTTCTCATAATCAATGAAAGCAAAATAAAGTTTCTTTTTTTACTAATTTTGAATAGCTCTATAATTATATGTAAAACGAATATGTGGTCAGTAGTGGAGTTGTCTTTACGGAGTCCTGCCTGTTTTTTAATATTAAATTACTGTGGTTTGCATATTCATTTAACCTTTCATTCAATATAGAAGTAAAAAGTTTTCCAATACAACTTAGTAATGTAATTGGTCTGTAATTTTTAGGGTCATTAGCATTACCTTTGTTTTTGTACACTGGAATTATCTGTCCGCACAACCAATTAGACAGAAATACACCTGAATCAAATATTTTGTTAAAGAGTTTATGATAAAGTGCTAGCATATGTTCGAACAAACCTTTGATATATTCATTACTAATATTATCACCACCACATGATTTATTGCGTTTATATACGCGGTTTTACCTGAGTTACCTGTTTTAAACCGCGATCAATTTCACACCACGAGGACTCGCTTTAAATACGGAAACCGCGTTGACTGCAGTGTAGTTGATGAACTGATTGATTGATTGATTGATTATTTATTGCTTTCCGCCACACTCAACAATTTTTCAGTTATCTGGTGGCGTCCAGTTTTTGTTGGTGGAAGAGAGAACCCAGATACAATGTACCTGAGAAGAGACCACCGACCTTCCGCAAGTAAACTGGCAAACTTGCTCACATAACACCGCGAAATTCGAACACGCGCCGACAGAGGTGAGAGCCTTTGTGATTTTGAGCCCGATGCTCTAACCACTCGGCCACGGAGGCCCCTGTTGATGAACTGAAGGATACATATAGTGAATGAACTTTTGCCCCCCCCCCCCCCCCCCCCTACGATTTAGGATTTTAAGGTTTTAAGGTAAGTGCCCTAAATCTTGTTTTTCTTTTTTTTGCTATGAAGAATATTACAATTGTACTGTAAAGCAATTGTGAAGTGAACTTCTCCAGCTGTTCCTTCTCCTACTTAAAAAAAGAAACAATGCTATGTGCCTGTTTCTCTCAATATGAAGAATTGCTATATTTAGAATTTCCTGCAATTTGATACTTTCAGAGATTTACAATTGAATTTAAGGTCCTAACCCAAACTAATATATATATCTAGTAATAAATGTAAATAAAAGCAGTGAATCAGATGCAACTGCTGAAAGTTTAATTTCCACTATAATTTTAAAACAGTTGAACTTTATTAATGCTTGTAAGCTTGCACTTACATCAGTGGCCAATTTTCTTTCGTTTTGAGAAATGGCATTGCACATCAAAGCAGGACTCTCTCTCTCTCTCTCTGAACATTACATGCAAAGCAACGGTAAATAATTATGTGATTCCCAAAGAGACAGCAAATCTTGAAAGCTATATCATTTCTGTAATCAGCTGTCTATTTTGGATTGCTCATGTAATATCCATGTTTTCACCCAGATGTATATTTCCGATTGTTTGTATGTATTTACTATGAATTTGAATTGTGCACGGAATATATCCAAACAAATGCTCAATGTATGTGTACACGCAAGATCAGATTCCCGATTTTTATAAATGCAAAACTCCTCCTGACGGAAGACCTCCAGATAAATTGAGAAATCTGTATGTATTTCAGAATTCATGTAAGCTTTAAATAGAATCAGTTCATTGTACCACAGGCGCTAAAAGTGTTTTGTCACGTTTGCAGCTTGAATTGGTAGAATACGCCAAGCAGACTTAGGTTTATCTTCTACAACCCCTTGAACATTGACGCCTGGAGTTTCCTTAATTGTTTCAGATACAAAGGCAATCTGATGTGGACATATATAGAGAAGTAGAGAGCGATACGGGTAGTGTAAAACAGCCACAAATACGTCTTCTGAAAGTGGGATTCTCTTCCATGGTCGACTGAAAACAATGCACATTTGATGCTGAACTACTTTTTTTAAAATCCCGTCAACAGCACATTGATTAGAAAATGATTGAAAACAGGATTCAGCGCATTGTGATAATCACGTGTTTAACAGTTCTCATCAGTTTATGCACTTCAAACATAACAGTTGACAGAAGTGAAATTTCGGAAGAAATAGTGAAAATTATCGATGACTCTTTAAAATGTCGGAACAATCCCGCCCTCGCCATCTCCGTGGTCAAAGACGATAACGTGGTGTTTTCCCGGGGGTTTGGTTCAAGGGTTGTGGGTCAACAGGTGAATGTGAGCGGATCAACGCTTTTTGGAGTGGCTTCCCTAACGAAAGCGTTTGTGTCCACTTTGATTGTTAAGTTACTGGATGAAAATAGCAAGTAGGTATAATTAGTTAATTAACTGAAAATTAAATTATGATGATGAATGTTCTCATTTAGAGGGGTGTTCTTTTACCACCACCACTGCCATCACACGCATCCCACCCCACCCACCACCAAAATGTGTGCATTCAATTTGCACTTTACTTGTAGTCTTGTGAACAAACTGAAAATATGCACTGATCATCATTTATACAAAAATACAGCCTAAACAAGGTATTTTCATCTTCTATCCTACGATTTTTATCATCTTGGCATAATGATTTTGATCATGGATTACTCCGTTTACCTTATCAAGTTATAGGGCTCAAGGCGGGTGCGACCCCTCCTAAACATCTGATCCTAACCCTGCTGTTTCCAAGGATCCATGTTTGCCCTTGTGTATTGTTTACAGGATTTATGAGTTTGATCACTGTTCGTTATCTCCAGTTTTTCATTTAAAGAAATCGGGGTAAACAAAATAAATTTTACGTTTTACATCATCAATGCTAATACGGATACTGAATGGTAGTTTTATTTCATTTTTTACGACGAAAATGTTTTATTACCCCCTGTACATTATATACATATCCTTATAGTTAATGTTGGGGCCCGTTCATCTCACATGATGAACAATAACCCGATACGCAGTGCAAGTCTTCTACGTATGATGCACAACTCGTAAGAACACAACAGTGATTGCCGTATTAACTAATGCCATCTTGACTTCACAAATTGCTACCGACATAACTGTCGTTGCTCGTAATTACATTAGGCAATATTATCGATACAGCTGTCTCTCTAGTAAGAATCCTTTTTAAGGATCAAGGCAATAATTATGTAACTAGCCATTGTTTAATATGAGTTTTAATAGGATCAGTTAAGGTGCGCACCTTAGGAAGAATTCGCAGCAGACGCTACTACGACTTTACGTAATACTCCGTCGTGCCGACACGATTTTATATTATACTTTCTCAAATCAAAGTACCCCGAATATTAAAATTAACAAGTTTCCATGATATCAACATAGTAAATGCTATTGTTGTATTTAAAAAGAATACCTCTTTGTTGCCAAAGCAACAAGCATCTACATGTAGTTGTTATTAAAGGGCTTAGGCAATGAAATATATTTTTCGGTAGAATAAACAGTATTCGGATCAACTTTGTTGAGAATTTGACGACGATATAATTTGAATTTACGGAGATATTAGCGAAAATTTCCAAATCACACTTGAACGTATTTTTGAAAAAGTCGAGTTCAGGCGCCAAATCGTTGTGACGTCACAACAAGTACTGCTCCATATTGCAAAAAGGATTCTGTAGGAATCCGGGATAGAGTAGGTCCTAGGTACCCCTTGCTTGTCGTAAGAGGTGACTAAATGGGGCGGCCATTCGGATGAGACGGCAAAAACCGAGATCCCATGTCACAGATGTAGCACGATAAAGATCCTTCCTGCTCTAAGGCTATAAGCGCCGAACATAGGCCTATATTTTGCAGCCCTTCACTGGCAATGGTGACGTTAAACAATATGCAATCAATCAATCAACTAGAAGAAGGAAAACAGCGTCGATCAGCTGTTGAATTTTGCCTTACTTTATATTACTTGTTTGCGATTTTAGTGCATTTATGCTATAGTTATTTAGATTTGGTCATCGTGAACAGGTGACGTCTCCATATGAGTGAAAAATTCTTGAGTGGGACGTTAAACAATATATAATCAATCAATCGTAAACAGTCGTAGTATTGTAAATACTGCAATGGTGATATCTCATGCGGACATGGCCGAGGAGTCGCATGCAAAGTCGGCAAGTTTATTCATCTGATCTATTTATTTCCTTGGTCAAAAACGAGTGCAACGATACGTTTGCGTCACGATACGATACGTATCACGATACAGACCTGACGATACGGTACATATGATACTTTTGAGATGCTATGAATGATAACAAATGAACGATTACATCGATTATGTTCTACCGTTTTCTTCCGTTGCACGAAATAAAAAAATGCTTCCATACTGTAGATTTATAGGTCGCAAGGGGAGAAATTAAATCAGCGGCACTGTCGACATCACGTTTCTATTACCAGGGGCCAATTTACAGAATAATTTTAAATTCAAATTGGACGGTTCAAATTAATCTGGATTAATAGAATACCGAACCGCGGTATAGTATTTAAAGTATCCTGAATTGAACCGTAGCATATTACCATAATATACCGTCTCACGGTTAATCGTTGCACCATTAGCTATCATTATTCGTTTCTACTGTTCGGTTGGTTGGTTGTTTTAAGTCCCGTCGAGAATTTTTCCTCATATTGAGATGTCTCCTACTGACGTTGAAGCACCACAAATTTAGACTTACGCTTAGCGCTCATGACCGTATCAATGAGGGTTCTTTAATGTACCAACGCCTGTCGTAACACAGGATCTTCGTTTTTAAGGTCATGCCCGAAAGACCCATTATTCCCACTTCAACTGGGAGGTCATGACTTCGAGCCCCGCTCGTGCTATGACCGCGTCAAATCTAAGATGTAAACATTGGTAGTAATTGTTCCTTCGCCAAACGCTCGGCATTTAGAAATGGGTCTTTCGGATTTGACCTAAAAACGGAGGTCCTGTGTAGGGTCGGCACGTTAAAGAACCTTCATTACGACGGCTCTGAGCGCTAAGCATAGGTCTAAATTTCCCCGTGGGGATCCAGGTTAGAATAGATCCACAGTACCCCTTGCTTGTCGTAAGAGGCGACTAAAATGCGCGGTCCTTCGGATTAGACCGCAATAACCGAGGAGCCGTGTCACAGCAGGTGTGGCACGATTAAGATCCCTCCATGCTCAAATGCCATAAGTGCCGAGCATAGGCCTAAATTTTGCAGTCCTTCATCGGCAATGGTGATGTCTCCATACGAGTGAAAAATTCTCGAGCGGGACGTTAAACAATATATAATCAATCATATATAGAGGTCTAAATTTGTGGTACTTCACCTGCAACTGGTAACGTCTCAATATGAGTGAAACTTTCTCGACGGGACTTAAAACAAACAATCAATCATTGGTTTAACGCGGCGATGGTTCAAGCAGGGCTGGAACTCACGACCTCCCGTTTACATGTGATTACTCGGTTTACCTGACCAAGATAGAGGGCTAACGGAGGATGTAAACGAACAACAATGGATGCTTATTCCTGCAAGGCACCTCGTCCCATCTCTGATGTGTGCAGGTGTCAAGTTTACGCTACTCTTAAGTTTGTATTCTTTATGGAATCTATGAGATTGATCACCGTTCATTATCTTCAGATATCCCACTTCAGCTTCTTAGACGTAGTTGAACAATGCAATATCGCCATAACCTACCAACACCAACACCCCCATTTTTTGAAGTTCGAGCATCGTTCCCCGTTACTGTTTAGCTTGTCCGATAAAAAGGTCAAGAATGACAGGAAAAGATTTTTTAAAAAAACAGATTTTTTTCAGAGATTGATTGTATATTGTTTAACGTCCCTCTCGAGAATCTTTCACTCAAATGGAGACACCACCATTGCCAGTGAAAGGCTACAGAATTCAGGCCTTTGTTCGGCTCTTATCGTCTTAAAGCAGGAAGGGATCTTTATCGTACCACACCTCCTGTGACACGGGGCCTCGGTTTTTGCCGTCTCATCCGAATGGCCGCCCCATTTAGTCGCCTCTTGCTACAAGCAAGCGGTATTGAGGACCTATTCTAACCCGGATCCCCAAGGCATACTAGGGCTATGCATAGACTTGTACTTTGAAATGGCCTCAATATTTATGCCCCCTACAAAGACAGAGGGACATATTGCTTTCCACCTGTCGGTCAGTATGACGGTAGACCACATGTTGTCCGCTCAACATCTTGAGAACCATTCACTTAATCATGCTAAAGTGAGAGAACTGAAAGTTCTTAAGCGGAATGTAAAAGAATATAAATCAAATACATCTTGTAGCGAAATGTAATATGTCGCAGCCAGAAAAATGCAAATAACTAAACAGTAGTGTGTTTAACTATGAGATCAATTGATAATGCATGTAAATAAACATCTGCTGGTACAGAAAATATAGAACAAAACAATACACAAAAAGGAGGCTACAAAACAAATGTGAAAATTTGTTGATGCATCTCATGGAACATATAAATAAACGCGTATAATATGTACAGTTGTATTGGCGGCTGGGGTGTCCGTAAAAAACATAAAAGATAGTTAAGAATAGATACAGCTAACTAGAAATATCAGAAGAATAACGACAAAGTAGAACTGGAAAATGTACGTTGTTTGGAATAAGACTTCGAAAACAGGTCATGATGAATAACTTTAATTTGTAAAATCTGTTGTATTTTACTTTACTCGGAGCCAATCGCGTTCTCAATTCTCAAGATCCGATTCAATACAGATGATACAGTACGGATATTGCCTCTCAAGTTCCAAACACGAATTGTTTTGTTTGTACATCAAAGGGCTATAATATATATTATATGGTAAGCTTGCTTGTAGACCCCCATCACAGCTAAAATTTAGTCTGTAATAAAAGTTAATGAATATGAGTTCATTATCACAATTTATAATGTCTTACTTTCTTTTGCGTTACATTTAAAGATATATTTGCTACAAATGAATAGAAAATACTCAGCAAGACATTATGACATAATAATGTGTACTTCGTTACCGACTTAATGTATCATCATCTGTCTGACAGAGTTTACGGCCTATTACTTAAACATACTCGATCTCGTAGACACTATGGCACATAACTTCGCTATAGATAATCTTCCAAAAAATCTCTTCTGTATCATGGATAATTAGCATGCCGGTGCTACTATAACAATACGTGTGCAAACTCTGCTCTCAAAACTACGTCACATCAAAAGCGCTGGTTTAGTATGGAACGCCGTACGTGAAGAAAATCACGACTTGATGTTATTGTCATTAGACTTGTTAGTAAATTAACAAAATAAATCACTGATAATTTAATTTTACTAGTAACATGTAATTTGATTGGCTGAGCACACTAAAAAAAATACTTTATACTGTATAATGTAACATGGTATGAGGACACATCCTCCTAACAACCAAAGACGCACTGCCCCGTGGGGATCCGGGTTAGAATAGATCCTCAGTACCCTCTTGCTTGTCGTAAGAGGCAACTAAATGGGGCGGTCCTTCGGATGAGACCGCAAAAGCCGAGGCTACGTGTCACAGCAGGTGTGACACGATAAAGATCCCTCCCTGCTCAAAGGCCCTGAGCGCCGAGCATAGACCTAAATTTGCAGCCCTTCACCGGCAATGGTGACGTCTCCATATGAGTGAAAGATTCTCGAGCGGGACGTTAAACAATATTTAATCAATCAATCAACCAAAGACGCACTACTTTTTTCACTGCAGCCACAGACCATTATATCGTTTGTGCTCGAATTTACTATTAAAGAGTAAAGGTATAGACCTTTAAATATAGGGTACATACATTTGTCGATGAAAAATCAGTAAACCAAAGAATATAAAATTCTACTCTGTAATTTAGTATGATCATATGTAGCCAATCTACATTACTACCAAAGTTGATCCCGAAATTCCATATATTTCCCAAGATATGCAGAAATGGATTCAGAAAATTGCCTATTATTTTTTGGTCGAGTATTAGCTGGACCCTGGCATTGTACGACTAAAGAGAATGTTTGTGTCAAGCAATTACATAGAATGTGCAGCATTGAATATATATTTTAAGATGAATTTCTTACTTAAATTCATAAATTGAAGTCTGTAATAGTTCCAAGTGACTGAAAATTGTAAAACCGTCTGCACTTTCACTTATCACAGCCAGTTTGCCGATGTCACTAATCTTATGGACCCATAGCGATTTAGAGTCTCAAATATATAATATATCACTATAACGTCGAGACCCTGTGTTTGAGACATCTAAACTTTTCATTTATATAAAACAAGGCATGATCCTTATGTATGTGTACATGTTACGTGATTCAGCTATCAATAGGGCGCCAAAGTTGATGACTTCAGAGAGAAAAGCTTTTACCACCAAGCTTCCGAAAGTAAACTGGCAAACTTTGAATCAGTTGAGCGATATAAACACTATATGTAGGTGATAATGGAATATTGCTACATAAATAAAGCAAAGTTGACAATTGAGAAACTGAAGTAATCCCGTTTGTCAAAACGTTGAGTTGTTATTTTGTCGTCAGTATTTATGTTTACTAAAACATCTAAGTATGAAGTAGATGTGAAAGAATCTGTGGTGTCTTTTATTTCGAATTCAATGAGATATATCGAATCGATATATATGAATGATAATCGTTAATAAATAAAACGTCGTCGATATATCTAAATATCGAGTTGAAGACCACAACAAGAGATGTTTTTCTAATGTAGAAGCTTTTGGATGAATTCTACCTCGTAAGAATATAAAAACAGGTCAGCTAACAAAGGAGCACAATTCGTACCCAATGAAATTCCAACAGACTGTTGGAAGACCTGATCACCAAAGACTGGGAAGAAGTTATCAGTGAGGAACTTCAGAATCTTTTTAATATTAACTTCAGAGTACTTATAGAATCAGAGTGGTGTTTAACAAAGTAACTTTCTAATTACTGATCACTATATATTCTTTATTTTCATTTTGGTTGAAGAAGCCTGGTATTTAATTTATCGTGAGGAATGGTCATGTAAAGTGTTAAAGTCATATGTTTTAATGTTGTTCATTTAGAAAAGTTTTGCGATTTTAAATTTACTAAAAGTTCTTTAGAATCTTTTAGAATCCACATTTGATTTACACCACTTATGAGAAATTTCTCCTTCATAGCTGTTCGTAATTCATAGAAAGTCTACAAAACGGTACAAGGCAAAATTCAGTCATATAAATGAATTCATTCGATAACAAGTATTACTTTCCAGGTTGGATGTGAGCATTGTTAAAAACTATATTAATGCATATATACATCGTGCTTCTGTATTTCACTGTAAACCACAATCTGCACATATAATTATAGCACTATACCACTAATCACTCTCTTTGATAATTTACTGATATCGCATCAACTTGTCATAACCCTTTGTTTACAACAAAAACAGTCCAAAAGTCTCCTACTTATTATACACATTCTGTAAGAACACAGTGTGCCAGTGCGCGTAATAGCATCAGACAAACCCAATGATACCGCTTTTTGAGCAATGATTCTTTTTATAATTAAAACGTAAATTTTGGAGGAACTTATCAATTTATACGACTTTTTATTGGTATGCATTAAAATACACGTATAGTACCATGATAGGACCATTTACCAAAGCGTGTAACTTAGGAAGAACACACCGTCCCGCTTTCTCATACCATATTATCGGTACGTAGTAGGAGCTATCGTTGCATATCGAACCGAATACCTCTGTCATCCCATAACGACAAATATTTGGTTATTATTATGATGATTATTTTTTCAGCAACTGATGACTAGATAGCTTTCCAAATCTCAAGTATGGCAGTGTGCTATCCACGTACCATTATGTCCATACATACAGTTTAGGTTGTCCGTTATGGTTTTTTTTTTAACGGCAACAAGTAGAATTGAAAACTGATTTTGCACAAGGATAAGAGAGATTGTAGCAGTGCAAGTGCTGGAATTTTGACATTATGTACTATTATATAGTAGACCCCCCCCCCCCCCCCCCAAAGAAGTAGCTCTCCCCGCGGAAAACTGGCTATAAAGTAATTTTCCCCCAATGTGAGAAAAAGTATAGTAGAATTTCCCCATTATAGGGTTTCCCTCTCACATTTTTTGTTTTAAAATTTCAAATTTTGAAAAAGGATCAATTCGGAGTTACAAAAAAACAAAAAAACAAACAAAAATGTTTTGAACAGGATTTGGTTGTAGTCTTTGTAAAACAATTCTCCACATTCGTTATTGTTTTATGACTTTTGGCCAAACGAATGCAATAAGTTATTTTTCACATATGCAGTGCTTTAGTATGTGGACATAGGAGAGAAACAGATCTCCTACTACAAAGTAACATGATGCATGTAATGTTAACGCATTTCAAAAATAATATTTCATATTTTTGTAAACTTTTAATCCTGGATTTTTGGTATAGAATATTGCCAATACACACATTTACCCCCAGCAACGTAAGCACCTGTTCTTTAATATTTCTTCAACGACAGAACTCTTTACCATAGAAGTTCTTGATTGGCAAACACAACAATTCTCGTTTGGCATTCTTTTATACGTAACACATGTATTTGAATCGATTAACACAGAATGTTATTTATATCTACAATTTTGCCCAAAGAATGTGAGAAAAACAATTCTGGTAATTTGCAGCTTGTTTATTCTTCAAGAGCTGAGGGTATAAATATGAATCAGGTTGAATATGAAATAGGTTTCCTATTTTTTGTAGGTTTTTTTTTTTGTGAGTTTCAAAATCAGGGCAAGGGGGGTACCTTAAGAAAATCTTTCTGCAAATTGTTATCAAGATTGCAACTTATCAGAATATCATAATTTCATTTAAAGAGAGGCCTGCCTTGCAGGACTCCAAAGACAAAATTCATTCAGAAATCAGTGCTAAAATAGGTCAACTTTGCAGGTCAATTTCAGGATCATAGATAATTCTTTTTTTCCAGAAAATTGTTCTCCCTTACAGATCTGTTCTTTCGTTGTCATAAATTGATCATGTTTTTAATGGCAAAAATTGGGCTTTCAATCGATGTTTTGTATAATGAATAAATTTCTGACATGACAATGCTTTAATCTGTTTCATGGGATTACTTAGAAAACTTACGTATATCTAAGATCAATCATGATGTAATTATGCAAATACATACCTGAACGTGCATTGCATTTGATTTAAATCTGATAGACTAATCTGTCAATGCTAACGACTTTTTGTGTTATGTTTCTCTCGAGTTATTTTTCTTTACGTTATTTTCCCTTATAATATAAATTCGGTATCTTTCTTTTTGAAAGAGTTAACGTTTCCTTGTTTCCTGTTTTACTTGTGGAGGTGACCCACAAAACTCGTTGACCACACTGAGCTCCTCAGATGATTTTCATCCCAATGCTGGCACACAAATCTAGTATATTGCGATATTTGTGCATATTTACCGTTATACATATATATCATTACAATGCATATTAATTGCTATAATTAGGAATGTACAATATTTCAGTCAATCTCTCAGTCACTCTAAAAAGTATAGCAAATAAATATTGTCATATTTATCAACTTTATGGGTATAAAATTACAGTTTTAACAAAGTAACATAAGTACATATTTTTGACAATTCTTCAGTCTCAATTATTGTAATTACCTCTAAGCTATATATATATATCATTGTGTTCAGTTGTTATTATTGATGTTCAGCAAATCAAGACGTTTTGTTTGTTTCAATCTTTTACATACACCCCAACACGCACATCGCATAAAACTGGCTTCATTGAGAAAAGAATAAAGTCTAGTACCTAATTCTATAGGTATCTGTCCTAAGTTTTATACTGTGTTATGGTTATACTATACGCGAACGAATGGGCAAAATAGATATCATATCCGAAATAATAGCCGGAATATCAAGTATTCGCAAAATTACTGTTTCATTATAAAAATATTATCACCTGGGGAATTAATAGATCCGCCTATCAAAGATTTATATGAAATGCGTCATTTGTTGAAAAATGTAGATGTATATCTACAAGATGACGTCATGTCCCATCGATTGACATGTCGATCGTTATATGTGAATTACTGTGTCGGATTTAATATTGGCGACAATCTTGCTATGGTACAGTGTATGTTATAATGTATTTAAAATTTTTGTAAATCAAAAATCGCAAATTTTATTGCATTTTCTGGTGTATGACATATTTTGTGTGATGTCAGATCTAGACTGTTTGGTATTTTCTGTCGGAGTGACTTCAAAATCGATCTTAGCGAAGTAAACATTAAGCCTACATATGTATCCTACACGTATCTTCTGTTATCAAGATTCGTTGCAAACTCCACCTTACGATTCAAATTTGATACACTGTGAAGAAAGTACATATGTTCCGGTTATGCGAAGATCCAAAATGGCTTCCTTCGCGGCAGGAAGCCATCACCGCGGACACTTGTCGGTATGATCCCAAGTGAATTCTTGCGTGGTGCAAGTAATATCTATTTATCAATATTTGTTTACATTTCTAGAAACTAAGACTATAAGGAATGAAGTTAATTTTGACACATGTTATATGATATAATCCAACTTGATGCAGTTTACGCCTCTTACGTTTAAAAAGCGTAAAGTGCACCAAGTTAGATTATATCGTCCAACATTAGTCAGGTTTAAATGAGAGAGAGAGAGAGGGGGGGGGGACAATAAAACGTGTAAAGTGAGGATAAGGGATAAATTTTAATCATCTGGCTGAAATTGTAAGGAATGAAGTGCACTGTGAGGACAAAAATCCTGTCTCAGAATTACGTCCTCATAAATGTGACCAATAGTATGTGAAAGATGTAGATAATTTTTTTTTAGCTTAGTGAGGACAAGTTGTGTGAGGACATGTCCTTACTAATATTCTCTCTCCAAACCATTATTTTCATAATTCGAGAGAGATAAACTTTTATATGTGTCACGCTAGCTATACTTAACATAATACATTTTTGCCTTCAAAATAACGTATATGTGTATTCTCTTCTACAAATTGTGAGGACGTCCTCACTTCACAAGTTTGGTCGGAGAGAGAGAGAGAGAAAGAGAGAGAGAGAGAGAGATTACATACAAGCAGAAGAACGGACTACATAATGTATAATTATTCCCCGTCCAACATTTGGCACATCTGTTATTTTTCGGTGATACAGTATGACAGAACTCTCCTCCATAATATTATTATTTCAAATGCTTGATTGTCCATGACCCGGACAGTAATACCAATCAGATAGCTGGACAATGAATATCAGATTCATGTATAAGTTACGTACAATTAACCTAAACTGTCCCACGATATATCTGTTATATCACCGTGATTTGTTACATTCTTACAGGTACACAGTTGACACGCCACTAAGAATCTTGTTTGATGACGAGTCCTTGTTCAAGGATGAGATCCTATCGAGGTATGCGACGATTAGGGATTTACTGTGTCACCGGATGGGGATTCCAGGCAATAACGCTATTCGACTCAATACCAATCTAACCCGGGAAAATTTGGTCCAGTAAGACTACTTTTTTTTAAGACTAAAGACAAATTCATTGTCATAATAAGTTAAGATGAGAAAGTTTTAGAACGGAAATAAAGGTCAAATATACTACTCAAAGTTTGATAAGGATCATATAGTTCTTACATTATAAAATCAATATATGAATTGATAAGACACGCAAATTTCATCATAGTGTTGGACTGACCCCTCTTGAGCCTCAAAACACAGGTTAGGTAGGGAAATGCATGTTGCAGTGATCATGAGTAGCACGTGAAGCATGGTACCCACATTATTCACATTTCTGAGTGCTTGTCGTTGATTTGAATTTGGTCATTGTCTTTACATCTGACCTCGTTTAAGTCACTGTTACTCTATGAAAATGCCTCCACAACGTCAAAGACGTCGTTTGACTATTGAAGAATTGGCCAGATGCATAGGAATGCTCGAAAATGGTGCAAGACAACGTCACGTTGCAGAGCTATTGGGTGTCAGTCAGAGCGTTGTTTGCAGAGCTTGGAACCGGTATCAAGCTCATGGTTCAGCTTCTCATCGACATGCAGGCGGCAGAGAAAGGTCCACCACGCAGCAAGATGACCGTTTTCTCTTGATTTCAGCACCACGTCATCGGTTTGCAACGGCGACTGCGCTTAGAAATGATCTTCTGAATACAACTGGAGTTAACATTTCCACGTAAACTGTGCGTAATCGTCTTCATGAAGGTGGTCTTCGTTCCCGGAGAGCCTGTATTCGCATCCCTCTTACTCAGCGACACAGACAAGATCGTTTGAATTGGGCCAGGGCTCATGTGAATTGGAGGGTTGCTGATTGGGCCCCTGTACTTTTCACAGACGAGTCGAGGTTTTGTGTTGACTTCACAGATCGTCGTGCACGAGTGTGGAGAAGGGCAGGAGAACGATATCAGGACGCTAATGTTGCTGAACATGACAGATATGGTGGTGGGTCGTTGATGATTTGGGGAGGAATCAGTCGAGCTGGACAAACTGATCTCCATGTCCTAAGGCGAGGCACGATGACCGGAGTGCGCTACAGGGATGAAGTCCTGGATGTGTACGTGAGACCATATGCTGGTGCTGTTGGTCCTCACTTCATCCTCATGAACGATAATGCACGTCCACATTGTGCTAGGGTGGTGGACGAGTACCTGGAACGTGAGACAATTGTTCGTATGGACTGGCCAGCTCGTTCTCCAGACCTCAACTTTATCGAGCATGTCTGGAATATGCTTCAGGTAGCGATTTCACGTCGTCCTGTACAACCAGCCACCCTCCAGGAACTGGAAAATGTTCTGATCCAAGAATGGAACAATATCTCTCTTGCGTCCATTCAAAACCTCGTTGGAAGCATGAGACGACGTTGCCAAGCTGTCATTGGAGCTAACGGAGGCCATACCCGCTATTGACACTTGTTTGTGCAGTGTGAAATGGAATGTGCAGAGTTTAAACAATTCCGTGATCATGAAATTACCATGCTTTTCAGGGTACTCTCCCTTTACCTTAGGAGTATGCGATGAAATGTCATGTTTGCCAAATTTTTCTGTCACAATTTCTTGAAGTAAACATTTCTGAACATAAATCACTCTGTGTTGGTTCTCATTCACCTTTGTTGAAAGTTTTACAAGTGCTGAAAAATATGATCCTTATCAAACTTTGAGTAGTATAGTTAGGTAAAAACGGCATAAGTCTCCAGAAATTGTACCATTGTGGGATCAAAATATGAAAATCGAACACAGCTTAGGAATATGAAAAATACGTTTTACAACCATTAGTATATATCAAACGTAAAAGGTTGTTCACGTAGTATATATATATTTTTTTACAATTTTATAGAAGGCTGAAGCATTTGGATAAAACTGGTAGGTTTAGAGATAGCTTTTACTACAACAACTTAATGTTTGGATTGTTGACTCGAATAACAGAGATGCTTGGTGGAAAGACATGGGAGGCATTGGTGAAAGAGCACATTTTTGAACCACTGGACATGACATCATCAACTTTCGCCACAACTGCAGACCCTAAAACACTAGAATTAGCGATAGGTTACGTTGATGATTTCGGTGAGCTCAAGGAAGTACCCTGGGAGTTTTCCAGGTATGTTAAAGAACATTCATTTAAAAAAAAAATGTGGTGAAATTTTCATTAGAATTTAAAGACAGTATATCCCCAAAATTTTGATATTAAATTTTGTAAAAAATATTTGTAAATGTTTTAATTTTTGATATTAAATTTTGTAAAAAATATTTGTAAATGTTTTAATTTTTGATATTAAATTTTGTAAAAAAATATTTGTAAATGTTTTCATTTTTGGTATTAAATTTGTAAAAAATATTTGTAAATGTTTTAATATTGCTAAAAAAAAAAACCATATTTGCCAGAAAATGTTCTATTGAAACTACATTTGAATTTGCATTATTCACAAACCTTTACTTGAAAATTCAGTGGAAAAACACTGCCCCTCAATTGAAATCCTTCAAACACACACACACACACACACACACACACACACATTCATATATGACCGGTCAGCCGGAGGGTGGGGGTGGGGTGGTTGCTTGCTTCTTCTGGATTCTGGGATCCGTATTCACCCGGCTCATCATTTGCATTTTTGTTCGGCTTAGTAAAACTTTCGTTTGTTCTGAGGAAGGACGGGTCCACCTTAGGATTTATCCAGCTGTTCGTGTCGATAGTCATATTAGTGCGTTATGTACTTTTTTTAATTTGACCTTTTATCCACTATGTGGATCCAACGCTTCTAGGAATTGGGTGTTTGGATTATAGTGCTGTTTTGTATCATTACTTATCCATTGCATTATCTTGATCCGACTTTTTCCCCGTTTGTTTCATGGTCTTTCTCACTCCCTCAACAAATTTGTTTGTCATGTATGTTTCGTGCGTTGGCGTCTTTGTTGTGTTGGTTGGCTCGCCTTAATTTATTTTATGCCACATAGTATATATTTTAACGTACAACTCATCTTCTTTCGTTTCGGCCTTGGGTGTCGACTTTTGCGTCTTCAAATCATACCATTATTGTCTTATTCTAGCTTCAAAAAGTGTTTCAACGTATAACTGATATTCCTTGTTTCGGCTTTGAGTATCAAACATGTGTTTCTAAATCGTGCCATTATTGAATGTATTTTCCCCTAAGAATTCAAGTACAACTCCTATAAGTTCGTTTCGGCCTTGAAAAGGTGAAGACAACAACCAATCTCAGAATTCCTATGACGAGTACAAATTAAAAGTTCGGCAAACACTGACCCCTGGATATACGAAGGTGAAATTTGGTGCACAAGAGGAGTACTTGGGCGTAGAATCAGATTGCTGATTAACAAAGCAATTTTTGAATGACTGATCACTATATATGATATTTCCCTTTCCCTTTTCCATTATCGTTGAAGAGGCAACTGTCTGTGATGTCATAAACTGTAGTCTTTTGATTCATCGTGAGGAATGGTCGTGTAAAGTCACAGGAAGGGGCACGCATATTTGTTATTATAACTGATAATGAGAGTAGAATACTTTCATTTTAAGCTTGTATTGCACTAAGGTCATGACTACCATGCCCTCTACCGATTTTTAATATAAACATTTCAAGCATTATTTCTCTCGATCTTGAAGAAGATAGAACAACTTATCTAAGTTTTAGAAACTTTCGTTATTGGTTTCTTTGCACCAACATCAGATTTGCGCCATTTGAATGGTGTATTTGCAGTCTTCCTTACAAGACAAACTTTCTTGAAGCATACTGACCACTTACTTTGAGTTGAAAATTGGTCAACTTTACATAGGGTGTCTTGGGCATTCTCAATGTTAGCTGAAGAAAGTACCAATTCATGTCCCATAGAACCCAACATAATCCACTGGCCATATCCCCATTTCGTTACATTGACTCGAACCAAATAGTATACCTATTAATAGTTGATTGATTGATTGTTTGTTTTACGTCCCGTCGAGAATTTTTCACTCATATTGAGACCACAAATTTAGACCTATGCTTAGCGCTCAGAGCCGTAGCAGTGAGGGTTCTTTAACGTGCCAACGCTTACCGAGACACGGGACCTCTGTTTTTAAGGTCATATCCGAAAGACCCGCAATTCTCACTTCTAGATGCCGAGCGTTTGGCGACGGAGCAATCACTACCTATTTTTCGTCTTAGGCTTGACGCGGCTATGGCACGAGTGGGGCTCGAACTCACGACTTCCCGATTACGAAAGGAACGCTCTAACCACTGAGCTACCGCGACCGGTATATTAGTTGAAATAGCAAACCAAGTATTAATAGATTTAGACTACTGACTAATTTTTTTTTACACAAAAGGGTCCCATCGCTTGTTCACTGCTTTACCTGTTTATAGCATTCAGCAATATGCAGTGAATGACAAGCATTCTCTTTAATTTCTTGGTTTTATGCAATGATTTCTTATCACCTATGCATGGGTGAATTTTCAGTCTAAATGTTAAACAAACTTGTTGATTAAATGATTGCTTTGCAAATATTAAGGAGTTAAGAAAATTAAGGATTTCTTTTTTGTACTTTGCTTGCTCGCCAAATAAATGTTAGTTACAATATGCATCAAGAAGAGTTTTTTTATTTTTAGACTGTGGGGTAAATTATGTGGAGCGGGATGTATTTTAAGTACGGCTGACGATATGGCCAAGTGGATGTTGTTCCATTTGAGTGGTGGGAAAACTAGAAACGGGAAAAGACTCGTGTCAAAAAGTGCACTATCTATGATCCACTCTCCACTGTTGACAATCGCTAGCAGTCCGACTTCAAAATACTACACAAGACCACTTTCTCCGGTCACCTTAAGCGACGATTCTTATGCGATGGGATGGAAAACTGGTTATTACAGAGGTATGACTTAAGTAAATTAAAATTGAACTTGGACACGATGATGTTTCAAGTCCACGGTAACGCTAATGCTTATTATTAATTACAATAAATGTGTGGATCACTGTGCTGTTTAGATGCCGGGCCATTTATCGAAATCCTGATTATTTAGTACACTTGTTTAAAGGGATAGTATTGGTCATTTTGTTTAATTTTTAAAAAGAATGATAATAAGTCAAAATGATCCATGCAAATCATGTCCCGTACATAACAAAATTTGATTCATTTATCTTTTTTATTTCCAAGTTTAAACAATTATAATCTTCAAATTTTGTATAATCTTTCGGAGGTCGGTAGTCTCTCCCCGGGTACATTGAACCTGGGTTGTCTCCACCAATAAAAACTGGACGCCACCAAATAATTGAAAAATTGTTGAGTGTGGCGGAAAATAACAAAAAATCAATCAATCAGTCCCAGGAATTTTTGCTTCCTCGACATATCGGCTATATAAGTTGGCTCTTAGTGTATATTTTGAAAACATGTAATCATTTCAAAGTTGATAATATCATTCATTCAATTACCTTTTTACTCTCCCAGGAATCGACGATTCGGGGCCATATTGTTTCTGGCCTGTCCATCTCTCTGTCTGTCTGTTGCAAAAAACTTTAACCTTGGTCACATCTTTTACATCATAAGAGACAGTTCTTTCATATTTGGTTTGGGGATCCCTGTTAGATAAGGTCCTCAGTACCCCTTGCTTGTCGTAAGAGGCGACTAAATGGGGCGGCCCTTCGTATGAGTTTTGTGTCACAGCAAGTGTGGCACGATAAAGATCCCTCCCTGCTCAAAGGCCTTAAGCGCCGAACATAGGCCTAATTATGCAGTCCTTCACCGGCAATAGTGACGTCTCCATATGAGTAAGCAATTATCGAGCGGGACGTTAAACAATATATATGTATCAATCAATCATATTTGGTTTATGTATTCCTTGTGGCACCAACATCTTTCTCCTGGTAACATTTACATTTGACCTACTTCTAGAAAATTATATAAACCATACCTTTCAAATCATAAGAGGTACTTCTTTTTATAAATCATGTGATTTTTTTTTGTGAAAAGATTCTTTCCATCGATACCAGATTTGTTGACCTTGTGAGTTTGACCATTTACCAATTTTTTTCTTCAAATTTTCAAATATGAGCTATATTATGTTTTATTTCAAAGATGAAAGGTTTTCTCTTTCATTTCTTTTGTATTTTAACGGGGTCGCCTTTAGGACCCCTTCTATACTGTTTAAGTTTCAAATATCATATTTCAATTATAGATAATCCCTTCTTTGTTCTTGTAGGATACAAAATCCTTTCTCACACAGGAACCACTTATGGATACAGAGCCAAAGTAACATTGTACCCTAACATGGATTTTGGTGTGTTTTCCGCCATGACTGGTGACGATCCGAATTTCTTTTACAGGTACAATGTACACAGTCTGATTTCGGACCTGTACCTTGGAGAGAAGCCTTGGCTTAATGCATCGATAATGTGTTCATTTCCAGAACCACTCCAAAGCAAACCGTCTAAACCACAAATAAATAGTAAACGGAAGCCCGCCAGAAATGTGAGGGACTATCTAGGTCTTTACAAAAACATACCATATGGTTTTGCCACAGTGACAGAAAATCAAACACAACTGACATTACAGTACGGATTTGGTCGATTTGAGCTCTATGCCAAAACGACTAAGGACGAATTTTATGTTCAGTCGGTAGGAATGATAACTGGTTTGACAATCTTGAAATCTCTTAAGTTTATCGAGTCAACTGACGGAACTATAACCGCAGTTGAAATATCTGCTTTTGAACCGAAAAACCCTCCCGTGTTCAAGAAGGTTTTGACATCGTTAGACATGCCTACCAATGCCGTACTACCACCGCAATGCATTTTATTGCAAACAATTCTATTATTCGTATTCTTTGCAACAATTTTTTGTTGATTTTAAAATATACTATACATATATGAATTGTAAATGTATATTATGTGTTATTCCGGAGACATAAGGGAAGAAAGAATTCGCAAGATTTGATGAAATTTATATTGCTTGAATTTCCATTATAACCACATCTATTTGGATAATATTGGTGATCAGTATCTCTTAGTTTCGAACATGTAATTGAATAATTTAAAGTTTGGACAAACAGCTATTCTTTATTTCCTTTTTTGAATTGCAACTGAATGTATCATATCATTGTCTCTGGACCCCGAGAACGACAATGATAGTTTAAAACCTGTATGTTCATTCGATGTATGCATATACTGACAAATTTATAACGTTCAAATTCAAATGTTCACGGCTTTTTAATAGGTTAGATACTCATTTTTGGTCTATTTTCTTGATTTTTCATTACCTGTTTTCTCCCCACCTATTGCTTTATTATTCATGTTTTTGTATGTTTGCAATTTTATTGCTTGACTCGTTTTCATTTGTTGACTCAAATCAATTTGTTCAGTGCTAAATAAACGTAGTGCTCATTCTGAATTCGTTTCGGCTTTACGTTTTCAAGTCTTGCAATTACTGTATTGTTATGGATTCTTTCACATAACAATGTCTTAAAGAGGTTGCCATTTCCCTGTTGGTGGACTAGCTTTAATTTGATTTGTACAGTACAAGATATCATAGAATTTAACGTACGACTTATCGGACTCGAGGCGGGTGTGACCGGTCAACAAGAATGTTTATTCCACCAGAACACCTGATCCCACCTCAGGTGCGTTCAGAGTTCCCAGTTTGCCCTTCTTTTCATTCTTATTTTCCAACCTGTGGGGATCCGGGTGAGAATAGGTCCTCAGTACCCCTTGCTTGTCATATGAGGCAACTAAATGGGGCGGCCTTTCGGAGGAGATCGCAAGACCCCAGGCCCCGTGTCATAGCAGGAATGGCACGATAAAAATCCCACCTTGTTCAAAGGCTGTAAGTGCCGAACATAGCTATAGGCCTAAGTTTTGCAGCCCTTTGCCGACAATGGTGATGCCTCCACATGGGTGAAAAAGCGGGACGTTAAACAATACACAACCAAGTAACCATTTGTATTTTTCACATGATTGATTGTAGATTGTATGCTTTTGTACTAGAGTTTTCTTTGAAAGTTTGTTTACTTAACAGATGATTATAGCAACAATATTTTTCTCTTATGTTTAAATTCCACGCGTCCATGCTGTAGATTGTCATTATCTCTTCTTGTTAAATCTAAAAATATGTATACGAACAATGACTGAAATAGTGCCAACTCGGCGTAAAATCCAAATCAACAACGAACAATGCTGTATGTATTAAACCCAAAATAAATTATTGGACGAGCGGGGAATACCCGAAACATTAATGCTAATTCATTATTGGTCTTTACCGAAGCCAATATTCGGTTACCTTTAAAATGCAGTAATAATGCACTGAGTATTTCAATTCAATGAGGTTGCTAAAGTTTACAAAGGGAGAACGCGACATGTCACTGTTTGCACATTTCAGGTTTTCCAACGGTCTGTTGAAATTCCATGGTCACGAATTATGTTCTTTTGTTAGCTGACCTGTTGTTATATCCTTATGAAGCACAATTCATTCAAAAGCTTCTACATGAGAAGAAATAATCTCTTGTGGTGGCTTTCAATTTGACATTTAGATATATCGACGACGTTTTATCTATTAACAATGGTCATTTTCATTAATATGTCGATTCGATATATCCCTGTGAACTTGAAATAAAAGACACCATGGAGTCTTCCACATCTGCTTCGTAACTTAGATATATTATTGAAAATAGAAGCTGGCGGCAAACTAACAACTCAACTTTATGACAAACGGGATGATTTCAATTTTTCCATCGTCAACTTTCCTTATATATCTGGCAATATTCCATCATCACCTGCATATGGTATTTATATCTACCAAATGATTTGATACGCAAGAGCTTGTTCTGCATATGATCAGTTCAGTTTTTGAATCGAGTCAGGCTACTGACAAAGAAATTAATGTTTCAGGGGTTTGTATAGTATCATCAAAAGTCAGCATTTCGCAAATTTTATGGTCGTTATAACGATCTAGTTTGGCAGTACACCCTTCCATTAGGTCAAATGGTGTCTGACGTGTTTCACACCAACTGTTATAGAATTCATTCTATATTCTGGTGTGCAAAAATCCACTTATGGACTAGTTTTTGTTTTTTCAATTAACATATTCAAAACTTCAATGGAACAGAGTAAGTTTTGTGTGAATATGATGTGGACCTTATTGTTTGTTGATGTAAGGAAAAAGCGAGTCAGGTATGACATCGTGTATACTAGGTTTTTTTATATGAACGTTGCGCATGTCTGCGTTTACGTCTATATGTATTAGGAAAAAGTTCCATCACATTCACATTATTTCCTTGAGGAGTAACCAAATTTCCTACATTGGATATATTATCGTTGCATCCATATGGAAAAGCAGTACCTACAGTTTTAATC
Organism: Ostrea denselamellosa; assembly: GCA_024699665.1. Taxonomy (NCBI): domain Eukaryota; kingdom Metazoa; phylum Mollusca; class Bivalvia; order Ostreida; family Ostreidae; genus Ostrea; species Ostrea denselamellosa. The sequence continues at coordinate 13,597,029 of JAMZEH010000014.1, forward strand.
TAGTGATCTTCTCTTTTTCTACGGAGAGGAGTATTTAAAGTTTGATTGTTTGTATGGTGGTAAATTTTTTTTAGAGAATACAGACCAAGACTGACTGGCAAGATGGAATGGTCTGGGGAATTAAAATATTTGTACAGAAGTTGATTACCACCATTATTAATTTGAAACCTGTGGCCCGATATTCTTTTATTGAGTGACTCCTTAGCTTCCCCTACATAAATTAACACACAAGGGTTACACTCAATAGCGTAGATAAGGTGTAGGTTTGCAGTCTAACGTATGAGAAAAAAATCTGTGAATATTAGTGATTGAAAATTGAAAAGATATGATACAAATATGATACAAATTATATTTAACCGTATAAATTAAATGGTTTAGTAAGCAGGTTTTCAGACCTTCAGAATTGTCGGAAATCTTAGCTCATGACAGTTTGCAAAATGTGCATTTTGATAAATGTTTTTGAACTACAAAGATGTAAATAGCAGTAAATATAGCGTGGATATCATACATGGATTTTATGCCCCTTTCCAACCCAACCCATGCGAATTCAAAATATAGACCTACTTCAACCCGTGTTAAATACCATTGTGAATTTAAAATAGGCCTACCAAACAGGACTATTTTGGAAATTTATACTATCTGTAAACACACACACACACACACACACACACACACACACACACATATATATATATATATATAAAATTTTATATGTTATTTACGGAAAGGGGGCTCCGTAGTCGGGTGGTTAGAGCATCGTGTTCAAAATCACAAGGTCTTTCACCTCTAGTCGGCGCTGGTTCGATTCTCGTTCGCGCCAATATATGTGAAAAAGTTACTTCCGGAAGGTCGGTGATCTCTTCCCGGATACATGATATCTGAGTTCTTTCCTCTACCAATAAAAAACTGGACGCCATCAGATAACTGAAAAACAATATTTACGGAAAAGATTTTGGATGCTGAGACATCGTTTTGATCCGCATTTCTTGTATCTCCCCTTCCCACATTATCAACATATCACGACCACCCACACGTTAATTAAAATAGGCCTATCTCTGACCGTGAACGACTTGGGCTACGTAAGATCTGCGCGCGCTGGGTGCCCCATTTGCTCACTGACGAGCAGAAACAGTAGTAAGGTATACACTGTGCAGTCACTACAGTCAAGATGACGTCATGGGGATTTCCAGACCCCACCCACACAGGTCATAATTGAGGTCACAATCCAGGGGTGACTCTACAGTCAGGGTGACTCTACAGTCAAGGGGTGCTCTACAGTCAGGGGTGACTCTACAGTCAAGGGGACAGTACACAGTCAAGAGGGTAGTATACAGTCAATGGAGGTGGCTACACTCATGGACATCATGGGTTTTCCCATTTAGATCATATGGGTTCAGAGTCTAGGGGGAGTTGCACCCAGTAATATACTATGAAAGTAACACCATTGGGTGTTTAAGAGCAGTGCGAGGTGAAAACCAAATTAAGATCATTGATACTACGTCCACAGTATCAGTAAAGACCACCGGACTCCGATTGATAAACTGAAAATTTTTCTCGCAGTCCGAGCAGGATTCTAATCGATGCTGGCTGATAGTGAAAGAGGTCGTCTTATGAGACCGACGCCCTAACCACTCAACCACGGAGGTACCTATAGAATTGTTCAGTTGATACCTTTTACAACTGTGTAGAGACACGCGCATTAGATCTGAGTTATCTAGGTCACACCAAGTACAGGTATATCCATTCACCACATATGCAAAAGAATTTGTACGTAATTCATTTATTATTCCGATTAAAGCAAAGAGACTCGGTTAATGTTATCAACTGATAAGGAGTTACTGTGATGTGTAATTCATTCAATTCATTCAATACTCATCATCATCAAATGCATTAGCCTTCTGTGGTTTATATTATAGAAAATCTGCCTGGATATATTTTGTGGGGGAAACCCAGTGATTTTGGTGACCCAATTCAAAAAGATAATTTTAAAATGGCTATGTATAATATGTGAATGCATTTATCTTAAACACTTCATAAATAAGATTTGAAAGGTTTTATGGAAAATGTTTTGAAATTGAAACAGAAAAGAGGATTATGTGTACACTGCAAGAAACAGCATTTTATGTGGAAAGGAAACTGTGGGAAAATAAGTATCCACGTGATCAAAGAAAGTACAAATTTACTATGGAATGTTGTTGACAGCATTAAACTTACAACAGTATTCTGTTAGAAAAACCAACAATGTCCAGTCTTTAATGTCATATGGTCTTATCTTTAAAGTTAACGTTTTGTTCATTTTATCTTTATTCTCCCATAAATTGTGTTCAGTTCCAATTCTACACATAATGACATTAGGTACATGTTGAAAACAATTGACCAATCATCTTTCATTACATTTCTTTTAAATAAGGTATAATGGAAACGGAACCATTTATGAATTCTATGGTAAGAACTAGTTGTCTAACATTTGCCCCTTCCCCCTAAACTGGGGGGGGGGGGGGGCTGCGGCGGCCGACCTGGATTTGATAATGAATGTAAATGAAGGACGGAGACCGATTGAAATATTGATCGGTCTCAGACTAAGATGTACAGTTGTAACGGGCATATAGAGAAGAAAACAGCTAGAGTAATCAAACCATTTGTAACGGACAAACTCTTATTTGGTTAAGAAGCAAACCCTTTTCGATCATTGCTCATTTCATCATTCCATTGACCTTGTTTTCTGTATCTCTATCTGAAACAACGATAACTCTCTACGATGATAAACAGTACACTTAAACTCTACCATATACACGTTGGTGGTCATTATGAAATCACATCATTTGATATTCCTGTTTAAGACCATAAATAATGTAAATGTATATACACCAAGATACACGTTATTTTGTCACACATATTTATTGACTTTTTTTTTTTTATACAATTAATAAATACATTATCTTAAATTTTAAATAAAATGTCGATTGTATGAAAAAAAATTGAACTTAAGAACATTTATTCTTTCGTTTTTTCGTCGCCAGCTTCTTCCCCGGTATTGTCCTGGTAAAAGCTATCATCGGCCTCCAAGAGTTGGTCAAACTCTTGTCTATATTTATCAAGAACACGGGAAACTGCTCTTCCCGGATTTATATCTTTTTTCTCCATGAGGGTTGATACTTCCTTTGTGATGTCGCGGTGGAGTTTGCTCTTATTCAATTGCGCAAAAATTACCAGGATCCTTTTGTACTTCTTAAGAAGCAAGTTTCTGTCCTTGGATAACATCATTTCGCTTACTTCATCTCGAGCTTCTGTTTTTGAAAGTTTAGGATTTTCCTCCATGAGTTGATCAAGCTTTTTGTCGAACTGTGATTGATTTTCCTCCCATACTTCATTAACAAGGGAAGTGAATCCCCTGTCATCATCCTCGTCACTGACGTCAGACATGGTATCATTTTCATCTGAATTTTCTTCCATTGGACAACCATTTTTAACATGACGCTGTAAATCATAAGCGCTGGCATACATGGTTCCACATTCGACACACGATGGGTATTTCTCGTCAAAATGCATGTATCTTGTATCTAGTTGTGATGGCCAAGAATAGGTTTTAAGATTTTTAGGAGGTTCCCCTGATTTCTTCTGATAATGCGACATAATTTGTTCATGTTGATCCTGATATGGTTTCTGGTGAGTCATCTCCTCTCGATTGTCAGTGTGAACAGTATTACTATCTGACAAATATTCTAAAGACGTCCCTTCTGTTTGATGCTCGGCAGTCGAGTGACGATCAAAATTTTCTCGCGCTCTGATATAGGATTTGAATATATCTGTCTGAAATCGTTTTGACTCTTGTGTCGTTTGCTTTAAATCTAACACGAGTGCTCCGTATGGAACTGATGCCGCTTTTTCATAAGCGTCTAGAAGTTTCTGGGCGTTTCCCGGGTACATTTGCCGTGCTAGGACTCCGATCTGTTGTCGATCTCTGGGATTTTTAAACAGAACTATGTACTGACCGTTTAAACTCATTGTTCGATTTTCTTTTCCTTTATTGAATAAATTCTGCATGATACAGATCACACTTAGGTTGCGATGATGTGCACCCTCTGTAAACAATTCACATATTTCTTTGTCCTGGGTGGCATCCTTCATCATGTCGTCAATAACCAAAAGAGTTCTTTCCCTTGGGTTGATAACTGTATCTGACTTGATATCCTCTGTGATACCTTGAATGAATATAATTCCAGGAATCCAATGCTTCAGTTCATCATACAGGGGTTGCCATCGCTTATAAATCCACAAGATTCTCTCTGGTATAGGGCCTATAATTTGATCTTTGAGAATTAATACTTTCTTGATCCAAGTGGATTTTCCTGACATTGTTGGTCCAGCAACAACCATTGTAAAGGGATGGATGAATCTAAACTGATCATCTTCAGGTAAGTGTATTGGAGGAGGTGGAGGCAATTTCTGAGGAGGAGGAGGAGGAGGAGGAGGCAATTCCCGAGGAGGAGGAGTAGGAGGAGGAGGAGGAATTGCTTCAGTGATCTGTGAATATGGTTGGTTTTTGCCATGAGCAATACGTTCATGCCTCCTCTTGTTATCATATCTGGAAAATGTTCGCTGGCAAACGGAGCACGATGTTGACCGCATGACTGTTTTTGATAGATTGAATAAACGTTTTCTTTATCGTCTTATATATCTTGTAATCCACCCTAATTACAAATGAATTAATTGGGAGGGGATATTCCGCCATTTGACCAGCACCTCGTTTGACTTCTGTCCTTGTGTCTTTTCAGCACTTTTCCCCATAAGATAAAATTTCATACACTTATGTATTTCCAAAAAAAAAACCCACTGCCGTATCTACATATGTTTCATGATTTATTTTAATGATACACAGAATAATCATATATAAAACGTTTTACAAAATTATCATTGGATTTAATATCTTTTGAAAATAAAGCATATGTATGATTTAAAGAGTTTTTGAAACACAATCTCAAAATCAAAAATACCAAGACATAAAGTCCACACAAATCGGAATTACGGGGTTGAAGTATTATAGATTTGAAATTATATCGTACACTGTTCTTCTTCAGAAAGGTTTGAATGTCTAGATTGCAGTCAGTCGGTGATTTTCCAAGGCTAACAAAAAACTCTGCTTGGGATGGACTGTGGATGATTATTGTCACCCAATGTTCTCCGGGCATTGGTAAAGGTTGTGTATTGACGATGAAGGCACTCGGATACTGTGTAACAATTTGAGGCAAAGTATTACTAGCAAATACTCCTTTCACATAGCGTCTTAAGCAGGGGTCCAGTTTTACCATATCTAGCAATTGTGTTGAATTCATGGTTGAATGTAGTTGATGTCACGTGATTTGTCGACTTCTAGTAGAATACTATAGCATTAGCGGCTTTGACTGTTGTTTGTTTGAATTTCAGTTCCAGTCTGGTGTTTCCTCGACGAATCAGGTTTAAATACTCTTCTCCAAATCCACAAGGATCGACGGTAAAAACAAATAGAGAATAGCCATTCCCAAAATTATTACGACTGATAATCAATCCGGCATCATTGTTCCATTTTCCAGAGGCTTCAAATAAACGAGCATAAGCTGCTGAATAGAGTCCAGCTGAGAAGTCTGTCTTTAATGGTCTACCGGGTACACTTTCTCCGTTAACGTATATCCCAACATCAGTTAATCCCATATGTTCAAAGTTGAAGGGATTGGACGTGTAATCCCCATTGACGGCTTTCTGGTCCACTAAGGCCACCACGATACGATCAGGGACCGCTTGAGGGAAAATGTTGTCCCAGTAAAACTCTGTGGATCCTTTAGGAATGGTATTCATTTTCAATTCATTTCGCATAATGGTATATTTTACAGGGGTTGCTTCTATCTGTTTACTATGGTTCAGTAGAACGCCAGGATCTACTCGCACCTTGGCTACGTTGTACACGACGTCCAGCAACTCTAATTTGAAAGCCGGCGTAGATTCTGCTGACATGATGACAAAAGGAGCACTGGATCTAAAGAGTTTGATGTAAATGTCTACTCCGTTTATCAGATATTTATCTATATCAAAGATGTCTTCCATCAGGTTTCCTTCCAACTCAAAGACTGCACTTTGTTGGGTGTATGCATACCGCAGGACCAGTCCGGCATTGCCCCCATTGTAGGCATTGGCATCGCCTAGATTTCCCTCGTCTTTAAAGAACAGTTCGGATTGCTTCTGTGAATCGAGTTCGTCTTTCCCGCTAAACAAAATTGTCTTGAAATAAGCCTTCCACGGATAGTTGTTCGTATTGAAAGAGACTAGTTTGTTGTTCAAGTAGACATCCATCTGGGAAAACATACTTTGAAGTGGTAAATTCACGATACCCGTTTTTTCATTACTGGCCAGAGCCTTTCCATCTGCTTTCAAAATTCGGGCCTTTACGTACAATTTACTTCTTTTAAAATCAATGTATTCTGCTCCCGAACCAAACACTACGATTTCGATGGGTGTATCGGACACTCCTATGTTAGAAATAGCTCTTGCTTCTGTAAAGTACACTTTTTCGACCGCTACCTGATTAGTTGGAGACGCAAAAAGAGACAGTTCCATGGGTTGAGCTATGTCTTTATTATCACTGCTTAAAAAGGCCATTTCTACTGTTTAAAGATGTTTTGTAGCTATCAATCTTAAACTCTTTTGTTTTGGTTCTTGATTGCCTTTTCTTGTCTGGTACTCCTCGCTGTTTCTTAAATGACTTCTGCTTCCTTTTTCCTGACTTTTTAGGTTGTTTTGCAGGTTTAGATGACTTGTTCGTCGGATTTTGATATGTTGTTGGCTTCAATTTCTTTGAAGGAATGACAAAAGATTGAGAACGTGGTCTTTTTATACTACCCTGTACCTTGACGAATGGTACGCCTTCTTTTACATCCTTGGCATGTTCAACCTTGGCTCTTTTCTCCACGGCAGCTACTGGGGTCATTTGGGTGCTGGTTTTTTGTATTGATTCTAATTGTGAGTGAGGTCTCAATGGAATGACGTAAGACTTATAACTTCTCACCCCTCTCCCAATTTGTTTAGGTTTGTATATATAAGGGTTGAACTTTTTCTCTGCCATGTTCTTGTAAAACGCTTCCCATATTTTGGGATCACTGACGTATGTCTGACTATTCATTATTACAGAACAAATGGAAACTTCTTGAAATGAAGTGTTACAGTTACCGGTCCGTCTAAGAATGACACTAAGTTCCCGTCTCTATCTGTTATATATATACCAATCTGCTGCAATGGACCGATTTTTACTGGAATGTTATACGGCAGTGTGTAAGTAATATTTCCCGGTTTCTCTCCAAGGTATACGCGTCTTAGGAGTTGTGCTTCTTTTCCACCAATAAGAGTTTCTTCACAAATATCACAACACACAAACAACTCTGATTTGTTCTTGGACTTACTCCAGCTTTCCGAGGAAAATTCTGTCAGAGCCACAGTCCAATATCCGTCGAAGTGAACCTGTTTATTCAACTGAACTCGAAAACAATTTGGTTTATTGTCAAAATAATCAGAGCTGTCCGTAGACGTCAACACCATCCGAACGCTCATCTTGAATGTACACATCTTTCAGAAAAAGGGTGACTTTTATTGCATCTCCAGAGAGGTTTCGGGAATCCATGAATTGAACTTTTTTTGGCCATCCTTCCCATTTTACGAACACTTCTTTGTTTTTTCCACGACGCCTCTTTTAAGTATTTTTTCCACCCTATAAGCAACATCCTCTGTTTTGACAACTTTTTGAAGTTCTGATTCGTAGAAAGTGCCTTCTATTGGGTCGTCTGCTAAATCTTGTACTTTGTATACAGGTATTTGACCCCTTTTGTATCTTTTACTCACTTTGAAAAATTCTTCTGTCTATTTCTGTTGATAGTCTCTTTGAAATGGGTGTTTAAGCTGTGATATTCTGACAGTATCCCCAACTTTTAACTTGAAAAAAGGTTTCAATCTTTTTTTCGTTGTTTTCTTTGACTTAAGCAGGCTACCATTATTTTCTCTCATGTCCGATTTTGGTTTACCTGACAGATAAGCATCAAGTCTGATTTCATCAGCATTTTCCTGGTTGACAGTGACTGGAGCATTTCCGCCTAAAGACCTGTGGAGTCTATCGTTGTAACTTTTCACCAAATCTTGTAACACATTCACAAAACGATAAGTTTTGTTTTTCATGAAATAGCGATACATAAGGTTTTTCATGGTACGAATCACTCTCTCTGCATAGCTTGCTTTGGTTTCATTTTGAGTGTATATGACGTTAATTCCTTCTCTTTTCAGAAATGTTTTTACCCAACGATTTTTGAATTCACTACCCTTATCTGTTCTGAGAGTGTGCGGTTTTCGTCCTTTCTGGAAAACCGATTTTAAACCGTCGATGATCTTTTGATGACTTTTATTTTTTAACGGAACTATAAATAGATATCGGCTGAAAATGTCTATTAGCACTAATAAAAATTTGTAACCGTCGTTATGGGATGCAATGTTACTGACATCGGCTAAGTCACCATCCCACATAGAATCAATTGTGTTCACTATCACTTTTGAGCGCGGAAATGTCTTACGAATAGGTTTATACAGACTATAAGTGTCTTCGTTGTTTAAAAATTGTCTTATTCTTTGTCTGCCAATCTTGTATTTGCCTTCCTTTTTGACGACTTGATACAATTTTTCGGGACCCGCAAATGCCCCCGGTTTACCGGGAGTGTAGTATAGCTCTTTTAAGTAATCCGTGTAGTTTGACATACTGGAATACACTGATGATCCATCTTTGATTGTCATCTTTTATATTCAACATATTGGCAACTAATGAAAACTATTCTTTTTTTACGGATTGAAAAAAAAATCAGATATGAAGTGATGTATTTACATGTACTATTATTCTTTAAATAGATTTTAGTTATTTGTCCTTCTAACAGAATACTGTTGTAAGTTTAATGCTGTCAACAACATTCCATAGTAAATTTGTACTTTCTTTGATCACGTGGATACTTATTTTCCCACAGTTTCCTTTCCACATAAAATGCTGTTTATTGCAGTGTACACATAATCCTCTTTTCTGTTTCAATTTCAAAACATTTTCCATAAAACCTTTCAAATCTTATTTATGAAGTGTTTAAGATAAATGCATTCACATACTATACATAGCCATTTTTAAAATTATCTTTTTGAATTGGGTCACCAAAATCACTGGGTTTCCCCCACAAAATATCTCCAGGCAGATTTTCTATAATATAAACTACAGAAGGCTAATGTATTTGATGATGATGAGTATTGAATGAATTACACATCACAGTAACTCCTTATCAGTTGATAACATTAACCGAGTCTCTTTGCTTTAATCGGAATAATAAATGAATTACGTACAAATTCTTTTGCATATGTGGTGAATGGATATACCTGTACTTGGTGTGACCTAGATAACTCAGATCTAATGCGCGTGTCTCTACACAGTTGTAAAAGGTATCAACTGAACAATTCTATAGGTACCTCCGTGGTTGAGTGGTTAGGGCGTCGGTCTCATAAGACGACCTCTTTCACTATCAGCCAGCATCGATTAGAATCCTGCTCGGACTGTGAGAAAATTTTTCAGTTTATCAATCGGAGTCCGGTGGTCTTTACTGATACTGTGGACGTAGTATCAATGATCTTAATTTGGTTTTCACCTCGCACTGCTCTTAAACACCCAATGTTGTTACTTTCATAGTATATTACTGGGTGCAACTCCCCCTAGACTCTGAACCCATATGATCTAAATGGGAAAACCCATGATGTCCATGAGTGTAGCCACCTCCATTGACTGTATACTACCCTCTTGACTGTGTACTGCCCCCTTGACTGTAGAGTCACCCCTGACTGTAGAGCACCCCTTGACTGTAGAGTCACCCCTGACTGTAGAGTACACCCTGACTGTAGAGTCACCCCTGGATTGTGACCTCAATTATGACCTGTGTGGGTGGGGTCTGGAAATCCCCATGACGTCATCTTGACTGTAGTGACTGCACAGTGTATACCTTACTACTAGAAACGAAGTCGGGTTAGACTTGCATCGCAATTTATTAAAAGAATATAATAAATGTGACCCACGTCGTTTGGAAGTGATAGTTACAGGTGATAAAACCTGGATCTATCATTTTCAACCCGATTCTAAGGCTAAAAATAATGCTTGGGTTTCATCTGAGGGCGACAGACCTGTCATTGCGAGCCGTTGCAAACATCAAATCGCATGTATGTAAGCGATATTCTTTGATTCGAAAGGTCCAGTCCTTCAAATTCCAGTCCCGAAAGGTAGTTCTGTCACTGGAAAGTTTTACAGAGAAAGTGTTCTTACTCAACTTGTTGATTTCTATCAGAAATGCAGACCGCGCACCGGTGTCCGCGGCATCAAATTACTCCATAATAACGCACCGGCCCATAAATCCTCTACGGTACAAGGATATCTGAAAGAATCTGGGCTCGATGTCTTGGATCATCCCCCATACATCCCTGACCTGTCCCCCTGTGACTTTTGGTTGTTCCCAAGACTAACGGAAATGCTGGCAGGGCACCGTTTTGAATCCCGTTGTCGTATAGGCAGTGCGGTCTACCAGTGTCTGCAACATATACCTAAAGAGAAGTACCGTGCGGCGTTCCGGAAATGGGTAGATCGGTGTAAAATGTGTGTTGAGGCAGACAGGGCATATTTCGAAGGTCTTAGATAAATAAAAGTTTGATATTTCAAACGGTTTTAGAAAGACCGCCCTACGCTACGAACTTAAAAAGTGTCCCTCGTATTTCAATCAGATATTAGGCCTATATATCATTACAGCTCTAGCCAGTAGGATTTCTGTAAAGGACAGCAACTTGTTTTAAATATTGTGAAGATTAGGACTGTATCGATAAGCACGCCCTCAATATCTGGTATAAGGGGAGTATCTGCAAAAATGTAGGCCATTAGGAAGGTTTTCAAGTTGTCAGGTTTAATGATGCCTTCGGCTCAGATTTGGGTTGTTTGTATGTTTTACGTCCCTTCGAGAATTTTTCACCCATATTGAGACGTCACCAAGAATAGTACCATTAATTTAGATCTATGTTTAACGCTTACAGCCGTAGCAGTGAGGGTTCTTATCTCACTTATATATATATATATATATATATATATATATATATATATATATATTGTATATTGTTTTACGTCCCGCTTGAGAATTTTTCACTCATATGGAGACGTCTCTCGCTTCTATGTGTGTATGCAGCTTGATATTATAAGTAAGTGAAGTATGAAGGTGGCTTGATACTATTAACAAAGTAATAACGGTCAGCAAAGTAGACGCACGGGACTTATGAGTATCGTATTGCAGAAATTTAAAGGTGTTTTACTTTCTAGTCTTTCGGTAAATAAAATAATTCAGATACACATCTTAATGTCATGTAGAATAGGCCTACATTGTAAAATGAAAATGAAATTATAATTTTAATTTATTGTCGATTGTAAAAACTAGAAATGTATGTGAATATATCATTTTGTGCAAAAATTTATGGACAGAAATGTGTTGTGAAAAAACATTCTTCATGTACTCTATCTAATTCTTTTATCACATCTGGTTTACAAAACACAGGATAGACCGTTCGCACATTTGTTTTGATGTGTCTAATACAGGATTTTTCAAATATTCTTCTTATACTTTTTATCCATTCTGACATAGTAGCAAGTTTTTTTTCATATTTAGCCCATCGTCTGGAATAACCTTCGACAGAATTCATAATAGAGATGAAGTCCTCTCGTCAATTGAAAGACCGAGGTTCTCTGAATTCAGAACTTTTTAAAATAAGTAAATTAAAATTTTAGTTTAAAATGTTTATCTATATAAATATCATCAGTAATGACATGTCCAACTGGACTATAGTTGAAAGAGAGGAAGAACGTGAACAGATAGATAGGGATTTATGAAAATACGTGTATGTAATAGAAGCAACAAAATTAATTCAGGATATAAACAAGCATCTGACGTCGCTTTGGGGGAAAATACTTACCTGATTGTAGCTTTCTCCACAGCCCGATAGCGAATACACGTGTTACTTCTCAAATAATGGGAAAGATGCGTACGTAACACATTGAGCAAAACAGATATTGCTTATATATAGCACAACGAAGGAAAAGCAAACTATTATAGTTTAATTCTTTAATATTTTATTTTGTCAGAGTGTGGGTTCGTTACTTAGATGTGTGAGTTGTGTCTTAGTTATATCAATAACAACAGTCTATATTTTTCTCTGACTGAGTCTTGCTATATTTAGATGGAACCAGTTCATTCCACCACGAGCGTTAGAAGTGTTTTGTCACGTTTGCAGCTTGTCTTGTAGTTTGGACTTGGGCGAATACGTCATATAGAAAAGGCCTGGCAAACCGGTAGTCCTGGAATATAAAACTGGCTTTCAAATACACATCAATCAAAAAGTACAAATGATGGAATATCTTGTACAACCCCTTGAACATTGACGCCTGGAGTTTCCTTAATTGTTTCAGATACAAAAGTAATCTGATGTGGACATATATAGAGAAGTAGAGAGCGATACGGGTAGTGTAAAACAGCCACAAATACGTCTTCTGAAAGTGGAATTCTCTTCCGGGGTCGACCGAAAAAAATGCACATTTGATGCTGAACTATTTTTTTTTAAAAATCCCGTCTGCGGCACCTTGATGAGATGATTGAAAACAGGATTCAGCGCATTGTGATGATCACGTGTTTAACTGTTCTCATCAGTTCGAACACAAAAGCTGACAGAAACGAGATTTCGGAGGATATAGTGAAAATTATCGATGACTCTTTAAAATGTCGGAACAATCCCGCTCTCGCCATCTCTGTAGTCAAAGACGGTAACGTGGTGTTTTCCCGGGGATTCGGTTCAAGGATTGTGAATCAACAGGTGAACGTGAGCGGATCAACGGTTTTTGGGGTGGCTTCTCTAACGAAAGCGTTTGTTTCCACATTGATTGTCAAGTTACTGGATGAAAATAGCAAGTAAGTATAATTACGAGACTTGAAAACTAAAATGATGATGAATGCATTTCTTCATATGAAATATATAGGGGTATTCTTTAACAAAAACAACGCTATGCATTCAATTTTCACTCTACGTTTAATTTGTGAATATACTGAAAAGTACTGATTATCATTTATACAGAAATAGTGCCACACTCCGGCATTCTTTTTTCCAACGATTTTTATCTTTAGATACTGATTTTGACAACGAATAACTCCGTTTACTTCAAGTTATAGGGCTCAAGGCGAGTGTGACTGGTCAACCGCGTTTGCTTACTCCTCCTAGACACCCTATTCCAACTCTTGTGTTCCCAGGGATCCACGTTTGCCTTTCTCTAAACTTTGTATTCTTTATGGGATTTATGAGATGATCACTGTTCGTTATCTTCACTTTTTCATTTAAACAAATCAAGGTAAACAAATTAAACATCACGTTTCCCATCACCAATGCTAATATCAATACTGACTGGTACGTTTATTTCTATCTATGAAAACATTTTATTGCCACGCCCCAGCACATTATATACAAATGTGAGCCGTTCATCTCAGGTGATGAACAATAGAAGTCCGTACGCAAAGCAAGTCTCCTTCTGATTGCAGTATAAACTAATGGCATCCTGACGTCACAAATTGCTACCGACATGATTGTCTTTGCTCGTAATTACACAGGCAATATTAACGATACAGCTGTCTCTCTAGTAAGAATCGTTTTTTATGATCTAGACATGAACTATGTAACTAGTCTTCAATTCGATCGCTTGCTAAGGAGGTATACTACATCCTCACATTGGCCGACTTACTTTTTAAAACTAATGAAGATACAAATATTGGCAATATTTGTCTATTCCGTTTAGAATTTAATTGAGTACCGCAGTACGTTAGCGTGCCGACTACTAATCTGTAGCTTGCGTGTTTAAGTTCAGCAGTGTTTTCAATTTTTTAGGTCACCTGAGTCACCCAGTAGTCTTCTTCTGCGTCCGTCGTCGCGTGTCTGTTAACGATTTTCATTTTTAAAGTCTTGATAAGGCTTAGTAATTAAAGCGTTTGCATCGTAACCGAGAGGTCGTGAGTTTGAGCCTCTTTCATGCAATGGCCGCGTCAAACCTAAGACCTTAACACAGGTAGTGGTTGTTCCTTCGCCAAACGCTCGGCATTTAGAAGTGGGGATCATGGGTCTTTCGGATATGATCTAAGAAACGGAGGTCCCGTGTCGCGGCATGTCTTGCCACGTTACAGAACTCTCACTGCTACGGTCCTGAGCACTAGGCATAGGTCTAAATTTGTGGTACTTCACCTACAACTGGTGACGTCTATATATGTTTGTCAATACAAAAACTAATCAGTTTGTCTACTTATATGCAGATTGTAATTTACGTTTTGTAATCTACGTTGCCATATTATTGATAAGCTTTAAAGAAAGCAAGTGGTTTAGGCATTTCTTTGAAATCTTTGATGATCATCGGGAAACATTTTTGTATTGTAAATCAGTATTTACTGCTTTCGATCATGCCATGCACTTGGAGTTGTTTTGATGCGAAATTTCAAAGTCGCAAAAGACGCAGTTTTAAGGGAGGAAATGTTTTATTTTACACTAAACTGGAATTCGAAATGCTTCCAGTTCTATATTACGTTAGCCTTTTCTTCAAACATTGTGGGGATCCGGGTTGTTAGGATAGATCCTCAGTAACCCTTGCTTGTCGTAAGAGGCGACTAAATGGGGCGGTCCTTCGGATGAGACCGCAAAAACCGAGGTTCCGTGTCACAGCAGGGTGTGGCACGTAAAAGATCCCTCCCTGCTCAAAGGCCCTGAGCGCCGAGCATAGGCCTAAATTTGCAGCCCTTCACCGGCAATGGTTCGAGCGGGACGTTAAACAATATTTAATCAATCACTCAAAAATTGTAAAGATAATAAAATTAACACTATAAACAACATGTAAGTTACGTTATTACCTTGATTATATATGACTGTGACTTATGATTATTTTTCAAGAATTCTGTTCTACGAATTTACTTAAAGCAATATAAGCTGTCAAAATTGTTATTTTGGAGTCCCTAAAATTTAATCAAAAATTTTGTAAACATCTACCTTCTAATACCTGATTTTATCGATTAAACTTTTGACATGTTGTATTTTTTGCATTAAATGTAAAAATTGTTCGACAGTTGAAATTAAGTCTTCCCGTACCTTAATTTTTCCGACATTATTTCCGTATGCAATGACCTAAAGTTGAACTCATTCGGCAAAATCAAATGCGCAAGCGCAATATTTCCGGTAAACACGAAAGGTTCGAAGCGAGGCAGAAAGACGACGAACGGAAATAAATGCAAAGAATAATAAGAATAGAATTTACATTGATACCGATTTTATCTCACCTCGCCGTCCATATTTTAATGACCTGGATACAACCCGATTAACCCCGATCAGCATCAGAATCATTCGTGTCAACATCGGTTATCTTCGGGATTATCGCCGACGATTAATCAGCTGCCGTTGTTAGCGTCAAACGGAATGTCGAGGAATATATTTTTCATCACGTAAAGGTGTGTAAACGATGTATAAGAGAGGAAATTCTATGCAGTTCTTTTTTTTCAATCATATCAACGTTCATTTAACCTCTTTTAATGCCACTATAAAAATTGCAATTTTGGCAGCTTATATTGCTTTAAGTATCATATATATGTTTTATCTGTCGATTCAAATTATGCTCAGTACGATGAACAGAGTAATACAGTGCCTTCATACCGTAGCTTACTATGTGAAATCACAGCCTAAGAGAGGGCCGTGAATAATCAGTAATCATTATCATTAAAGGTGAAAATAAAATTAACATGCACAGATTGTATTTGTGTCTCATAGATATATCATACCAAGCTTTATTTTCTGTATAATACTCAAAACATAGTGATACCGAAAATTATCATTTGATGTAACGTAGATTACCATTGAAAATTCCCGTGGGGACCCGGGTTAGAATAAATCTAAAATAGATAGAGTACCCTAGCCCTTGCTTGTCATAAGAGGCGACAAAATGGGGCGGTACTTCGAACAAGAACACAAAAAGCGAGGCCCACAGGAGGTGTGCTACGATAAAGATCCCTCCTTGCTTAAAGGCCGTGTGCGACAAGCATATGCCTAAAATTTTCAGCCCTTTACCGGCAAAATGGGGAAATCAGAATAAAAATAGAGAAAAGTTTTGAATTCAACAAATATGATGATGCTGAATTTTTCATCATTTTTTGCGCCAAGGTCAGGATTATGCTGATGGTTCGTCGCGTTGCATCATGAACATATGACATCTATTTTAGAGCATATCTATACATTGCATATAATGCTGATGAACACCCCAAAAATTAAGAAAAAGGTTTTTGGTTGTGATGTTTTGACAAATGAATGAGCATACAGCTCAAGTAGCCATGGCATGAGAGTAAGCGAATCGGTCACTTGGCAAGCGAAGATTTAATTTATAGACAAAACTATCGTTTTTTGACACATTTGGCCCCAGTGCACAAATACTGAAAATTCCGAAATCTTATTGTACCGCTGCAGGACACCGCCTATCATATTACAAAAGATAAATGGGTTACTGCTTAAAATAAAAGAGAAGTTTGGGGAAGAAGAAAACGTGACACACGAACCAGGGTAACAACATTATACCCCTTTAGAAAGTATCCTAACATATTTCCCCACAATATTTGTGTCATTCAAGCCACATGCGACCCTAAAACCCCCGGCTTCGTATGATTTCGTTT
The DNA here is from genome assembly GCA_024699665.1 of Ostrea denselamellosa. Taxonomy (NCBI): domain Eukaryota; kingdom Metazoa; phylum Mollusca; class Bivalvia; order Ostreida; family Ostreidae; genus Ostrea; species Ostrea denselamellosa. Next base: position 13,613,819 of record JAMZEH010000014.1, read on the forward strand.
GTTTACATCGCAATGTTAGGTATCCAGTCAAATCGAACCCGATGAACCATCAGAATATATATTTCCCTTAAAACATCCGAAACACCAATGATTTTTTGTTAAACAGTATGACAGAACTTTTCCCCCAAATCAATTCAAATCCTCGATGATCTATCACTCAGACTAAAGAAAGTAATACCAATCAGATAGTTGGACAATGAATATCAGATTCATGTATAAGTTACGTACAGTTAACCTCAACTGTCCCACGATATATCTGTTATATCACCGTGCTTTGTGACATTCTTACAGGTACACAGTTGATACGCGACTAAGAATCTTGTTTGATGACGAGTCCTTGTTCAAGGATGAGATCCTATCGAGGTATGCGACGATTAGGGATTTACTGTGTCACCGGATGGGGATTCCTTACAATGATGCTATTCGACTCGATACCAATCTTACCCGGGAAAATTTGGTCCAGTAAGATTACTTAATTTTTTGATAATGCTAAAGGTAAATTTGGTTTCAGAATATATTAAAAAGAGTAGGTAAAGTACGAAATTATGAAATGAATAATAAAAGTTTAAACGGAAGCAGCATCTTTTGCACGTATAAGTGTTTCAATCCGTAAAGAAAATATGAAACTTTAAGAAGTAACTAAACATTTTTGCACTTATTCTGATATATATATGCTGTTGACGAAGTATACAATTTTATAGAAGGATGAAACATCTGGATGGAACTGGAAGATTTAGAGATAGCTTTTACTACAACAACTTAATGTTTGGATTGTTGACTCGAATAACAGAGATGCTTGGTGGAAAGACATGGGAGGCATTGGTAAAAGAGCACATTTTTGAACCACTGGATATGACGTCATCAAACTTTGCCACAACTGCAGACCCTGAAAAACTTGAACTAGCGAAAGGTTATATTGATCATTACGGTAAGGTCAAGGAAGTTCCATGGGAGTTGTCCAGGCATGTTGCATAACTTTATTTTTGCTTAAATTGTGGTGAAATTTGATGTTAATTTAAGAAATAATTCGTTACAGTCTCCGTTGGTGGTTGTCGGTATAAGTCATGCATTCAATTTTGCACTTGGCGGACTGCTCTATATTCAGTTGAAGAAATGAATATCCAACTTACGGGGCCTCCGTGGCCGAGTGGTCAGAGCATCGGACTCAAAGTCACAAAGCCTCTCACCTCTGTCGGCGCGTGTTTGAATCTCGGCCGCCACCAGATAACTGAAAAATTGTTGAGTGGGGCATAAAGCAATAATTAATCAATCAATCAATCAATCATATCCAACTTACTGTCAAAACTGTTTCTCATTTAGTTCTATGTGACGTCATAGTTGTTTCAAGTCACAATGTATCCTATATGATTGCTAAAAACCATGCAAGTTTTATTTTTCATATGCTTTGCCATTTCAAAAACACAGTCGGCGCGATATATTCGTTACATGTTTTGCAGGTTAACACGTGGTCAGTAAATTCCCTGTTGGGCTCGAGTTTCGCTCTCACCTCAAATGATAAAGCAACGAGTGTGGGATTTAAATATACTTGTAGATACAAAATCAAATGAAGTTTGTTGGTTGTATATTGTTTAACGAATTTTTCACTCATATGGAGACGTCAACATTGCCGATAAAGCTCTGGAAAAAATTAGGCATATGCTTGGTGCTTACGGCCTTTAAGCAGGGAGGGATCTTTATCGTGGCACACCCCCTGTGGGCCTCGGTTTTTGCGATCTTGTCTGAAGGACCGCCCCATTTAGCCGCCTCTTACGACAAGCAAAGGGGTACTGAGGATCTATTCTAACCCGGGCTACCACGGGATCTCAAAGGCCGTAAGCGCCAAGCATAGGCCTGAATTTTGCAGCCCTTCACAGGCAATAGTAATGTATCCATATGAGAAAAACATTCTCGAGCGGGACGTAAAATAATATACAATCAACCAAAACAGCAATTCATTCAAATCTTATTTGTTTAGTGGTAAAACAATGTGACGTACGTTTTATCTTATGAGGCTCTCGGCGGGAGTGACCGGTCAACAGGGGATGCTCACTCCTCCTGGGCAACTGATTCCTCCTCTGGTGCGCCAAGAGGTCGTGTTCGCCCGGTCCTATATATTTATTAGTAAATTAGTTTTGTTCGTCTTAGGAAGGGTCTAGGATCGTTGATTATATTAGTTCAGTGTTATATATATATATATATATATATATATATATATATGTGTGTGTGTGTGTGTGTGTGTGTGTGTGTGTGTGTGTGTGTGTGTGTAAATATTTCATGAAAATCCATATAGATATAATGTTAAATGATATATCAATGATCAAAGGAGGCATGATAAAGACATTTTTCTACATGAAAAGACAAAAATGTTTTACGATTATAACTGAAAGTAGAATACTTTCATTTTGAAAGTTTTACTTCAATAAAGACATTTGTTATTTTACATAAAAACATGCCTGTGGTATCTTTTACTGATATTTGATGTAAAGGTTTCAAGCAGTATTTCCCTGCATCTTGAAGTATCCAGAACTTATCTCAGTCTTGGAACTTTGGTTATTGTTCTGTTTAAACAGATACACCAAATGTCAGATGTAAGCCATTTGGTGGGTGTATTTGTATTCATTGTGACATAACAAACATTTTTATACATATCTATAAAGTACAATGACAATTACTGGCCAAGTTGAATCCCGTCAGCTAAACTTGACGGAGCATTAACGTGTGCATACTCTATGTGAACTGAGGAAAGAGTACCAATTTACTTCCTACAGAACCCGATATAATCATATTGCATTATACTGATCTGAAACAAATACCGAGCAATATTTCAAATTTCAAGTATTAATAGAAACTTCAAAATTGCATAGAATAGGGTCATGTACAATTAACATTTTGTACTTCTTTGCTGTAATCAGCGATATGTAGTGAAAGGCGAGCTTAATTTCGAATACACAGTTACGATGACAAATTTTTCTTTCATTTTTTGTCATCTCCGCGTGGGTGAATTTTGAGCTTAGATATTACATAAACTTGGAAATTAAATGATTGTTTTGCAAATATTAGCGAGTTAAGAGAATTGCGGATTTTACATTTTATATGTCTTGCACAAGGACGAAGGTTGGTTTACAGTATTCAATTGTTTTCCAATTCTAGACGGTGGGCTGAATTATGTGGATCGGGATGTGTTTTAAGTACGGCTGACGATATGGCCAAGTGGATGTTGTTCCATTTGAGTGGTGGGAAAACTAGAAACGGGAAAAGACTCGTGTCGAAAAGTGCACTATCTATGATCCACACTCCACTGTTGACAATCGCTAGCAGTCCGACTTCAAAATACTACACAAGACCACTCTCTCCGGTCACCTTAAGTGAAGACGCTTATGCGATGGGATGGAAAACCGGTTATTACAGAGGTGTGAATTTTAAAAATTCTTCGATAAATTTGATGCCTACTTGCAATTACAATGTGTGGACCTCTGTCCTCGTTAGATACCAAACACTATACAAAATGCGGGATTTTTAGTACGCTTATTTAATAAAAACCAATAAATTGAAAATTGAAGTTTTTAATTTTTTTTCATATCTTTTGTAATTCAATGGAGTCCCCTATAGACCCCTTCCTCCTAAGATTTGGTCACCAGTATTATCTCGACGGGACATAAAACAAACAAAACAGTATCATGTT